>JAVSCE010011621.1:0-600000 GCA_032199065.1 Smutsia gigantea | reverse complement strand
GGTGGGGCTCTTGACTGGGAATGGGTAGGACAGGCCTGACAGCACGTTGCTTGCCCAGACAGAGACCTGGGAAGAGCTCAGAGATGAGACGGTTATATAGGAAGCCAGCTCCGTCCCCAGGAAATGGAATGTTTTGTACTTCCCAACAGCTTCATGGATAGGGATTCACACTTTGCTCCAATTAAAGTACAGCCAAGGTCACATTATACAGCTGATGCTCTTATCTAACATCATCTGGAAATCTCACTGTTCCAGGGACTTCTGTTATTGCTTTGGAGACACTCTTCCTACTTGCCGACCAGCCCCCCTTCCCACTTTCCCCAGCCAAGTAGTGTGAGAATAACAGAAGTAGTTTGCCCTGAATCTTTTTGAGAGCAGTGGGCCTGTAGCCCCTTTAACTGAGATCTTTGTTAAGGTTCTGGATTCGGTAAAGTGGGATCTACCTCCATCCAGGATCTACAGACCTGGCTTTAGTCCACCTGGCCTCACAGGGCAGCGCTTCTCCCTTTTGTATGTATCTGCAGGGGGTCTGCCGATGGCCTCAAAGGAGCCGCTGCCCTCGCTTCCCCTTACTTCTGGACGTGTTCCTTTTGCTCACTCCTGGTTGAGACAAATGCGGCTCCCATTTATTTTCTAGGCTGGTAATTTGTATTATCTCCAGTAATCTTCAGATTAAACTGCAGGGTTCAAACAACTTTGCTAAATATGTATGAAGGATAAATGATTTGTTCCATGTGAGCTAAATGGCTTTGATCTGCAGTATCTGAGGCTGTAAGGTAGATGATACATTACATCACCATCTTCATAAGTGAGAGTAAAGTAGTTGGCCAGAACGGCTTCTATTTGATTCTGCCACTCCATCTCTTAGCGTCAGTTTTGACACTCTTTGGAGATGAAATAAGCACCTCGGGAAAGGCAAATCCCTGGAGAATATTTGAGCTAAATTGCAAAATGGCTAAATCAGCCATTTGGGGGCTGTGGTACAGTGGAAGAAAAATTCAGGTTCCCATTCAAAATGGGCTGGAAGCTTAGACTTACAATTGGTTAGGATCATCCATGATAAAGAGACTTCATCAGTCGAATTTTAGCAGGAATGTTCTTGCATAATTTCGTGTTAGGGAGGCTTAAAGGTTTTATTGGAAAATGCATTATAAAGCCTATGTTCTTTTGCATATATGTGAATATATGTACGTATACATGTTAACATGTAATGATATCCTTATTAAGGAGAAATATATTTATTAATGTCTAGTACATATAAGAATGTACAATATGTATTACATAGGTTTTAAACAGATTGCCTCTCCTATAAGTGCTTACCAAAATAGAATATCTCTAAGTAGCTGAAAATCTAAATTCCTTTGTCATTGGGTGCCAATAATTTCACAGGATCCATTCCTATGTGAGTAAGATATTTAATTAGCAAGATAAATGGCGAAGTATAGTTTTAACCATGTTGATCAGCCATGGAGGAATAAAAAAACTAATTGGGGCCGTGACTGTTTCCAGTCTGATTCCTCCTCCGCTATGGCACCACCTCCTCTTCCTCATCCTACACATGCAATGATTTGTCACTTTCTTAATAAGACTTATGGGTGCTGAGATATTTCATGATTTCCAACATAAGTCAATGTGCTCAAGTGTGAGACTCTGTTTAAATTTATAGGTTCTTCCAGCTTTTAACAATCCCTAAAGAATTGGGTAATTTTCCTTTATAACATGGTGCAGCGAAATGGCATGAGCCTCTCCTCATATGGTTAGAATTTAGAGGAAGACTGTTCCCCGCCCTGTCCAGGGGAGCCCTGGCATAATTATCCTGTGCAGTGGCGCCCATAAAATATACCCGGGCAGTAACACTGCCATCCTTCATTCCTCAGTCTGTATGATGCACTAATAGGAGTTACTGAATTTAATAAATGGCTGTATTTAGATATGCATTCTGTCTTGGTTTATGTTTTAAAAATTAACTGTTGCTGGGGCCCTTGCAAGTCATTTTTAAAAGATTCATCATTAGATGATGAAATCACCAGTTAAGAAGCCAATTCCAACAGTCTTCTGGCACGTTTGATATAACCATTTGATATGCCTTCTATCACAGTCTGAATTTTAACGGGCCACAACTTTATTGGGGTATAAGGAAGCTCAGAGACAAGGGCTCTTAAGGTCCCGCAGTCTCCCGGAATCTGGGTGGGACTCGGGGCCGTGCAGCAGGAGGGCGCCTGGATACCGTGCAGTGCTGGGGTGGTGTGGCGGCCGTCACACTACTTACCAGGTGGGAACTGTAATGGTGAGAAGGCTGATGGAACTGTCACCAGCACAGGAAGTCCTGGGTCTGTTTTAGGATAACATAAAAATACGTGCTATGTTATTTTATTTAGATAGAAAATAAGATAGAAGAGAAGTTGAAGTGGTGCCCCCTGGGTCTTAGGCCCAGAGAAATGACCAGCCTGGAATTGATAGAGGGTTGGTTCCGGGCCACAGACAGCTGTCCTTACGTCCTTTGAACAACCCTATTATTAAGTGGGATTCGGGGATGAGCACATTCTCAGGAGGGGAAGCTCCAAAAGAGGTCTTCTTTTATCTTTGGCTTTCCCACATGGATTTGGTGGCTGCCTCACCAGAAATGCCTGCAGATACAGAGTGAAATGCTCAGTAGAGCCCCCGCCTGTGTGGACTCACCACACGTGCAGGCCAGTCGGACCTGGCCAGAATAGTGTGGAAGGGTGGTCCCTATGCCCAGGCATCTCATGCTGCAACAGTGCCCACCAGGAAGCCCCCTCGTCCATACTCAGGTGCCTAGGATGCTTCCCATTGGTTCATGATCTTGGCTGCTGGTATGGGGCTTCTGTCTGAGCTGTAGCCAAAGCAGTTACACCCAGGGTCTTATCAGCTCTTGGCTCACTGGTCTGGACCTTGGCAATCCACTTTCCCGAGGCAGGGCAAAAGCAATCAGATGCAGGGACTCATTTTCCTTCCCTGCCTGGCCTTGCTGGGCAAGGGGCTGTGTGAAGGACTCGTTTTGCATAATGAGCTTTCACTAAAGGCGTACTTTCACATTTTGGCAACAGTTAGTCAGTGTTATTACATTTGCAATCAGTTTAAAATATTCTAATGCAGGTACCCGCTTTTAGAAAGCTTTCTATTTAAAACTGTGATTTTTTTCCCCCCAAAGAAATTTGTAAAAATGGCAATTACAGTTAACCTGAAGAAGTGACAAGGTCCAGAAGCATACTTCAAATTCCATCCAAGTTCTAAAGTGTGTTGAAATCATTAGGGAATATTCAGTTCTCGAGACTTGCTCGAACCTTCCTTTGTCATCAAAGAGAATGTGACATGTGAAATTAAAGTAAAGGAGTCTGTCTTTGGCTTCAGTCCTTCCCCATCGGGCACACATCCGAAGCTTCCAAGTACTTCCATGTGTTTAGAATAGCATGTCCAGTAGGAAATATTTTATAAGATTCCATCAGACACGATGCCATGCTCTGTATGTGAAGAGGGCATTTATGAACCACAGTTGGACGGATGGATGGCTTGTTATTTTTCCTCCAGTGGCAAGAAGTGTTCCTCTTGGCTTCTCCTCTTGCCCTTGTGACTAGCGAATTATGTTGGTTACATGCTGGTGTCTAGGGCCGAGCACATTGGCCATGAAACTGAGCAATCAGATGCTGAATTTCCACACCCACCATCCAGCCCTTAACTTAGGATCATTTAACACTGGAGGTTGGGTTTCAAACCACATAGTTCAAAAGATTAAAATTTATTTAAAATTACAGATGGAAAGAGATGGGGCGGAGGGATCGGCTTAAGTTTCCTCAGTGATATTACATGGTGTAGACCTCAGACACTTCCTAACAAGATGGGTGAGAAGGCCAGTTTTGCCAGAAAATTAAAGCCAGGGCAAAGTGGGCTAACTCCTTGGAGTTAAAAATAATTTAATGCCGAATCCAGAGGAACCTGTTCATGTTTATTCATGCTCTGGAAGATGGAATCACAGCCCAAGAAGCAATATGTTCTGATTTTACTCTAAATCCAGTTTCCTAAGATCTATTTAAGGGCTTAGGTGTACTCAAACAGGATCTAATAAAACCAGATAATTGAATGACAGAAGCTGATAAAATTTCCAGAAGATCTTGTCGGACATAAACTGCAGCAGGAGACAGCATGGACAATAATTTAAACTAATTGGGCACTTTGATGTAAATTTACTTCTCGGGAAGAGAAATTGAGGCCTCATTTTGGACAGCTTTCTGAAACTGTCTGCAGCCTGCAGAGAACCTGCCAAAAACACATACAATACAGCGAATAATTTGGGTCCATTTCAGAGGAAATTTAACTGAAAAGGGGCACATGCCCTAAAATGATGGGGGATGCTCTATGGGGGTTGAAGCCTCTTTGCCTTGCTAACGGTTCACTTTTGCTGACAGAGTGGCTCTGCCAGTGGCTGTACACAGAGGTGGGGATAGAGTGGACAGTGGCTGTTTGGAAGGAAAGCTTTATTAGCAGTGGGGAAGAGGTTAATGTAACCATGAAGAAGTGAGTGACCCAGACCCTTGGAAGTTCAAAGTAATGAAGTGTCTCACCTCAGACCATAAATTGATGCAAGTTGCATGCAAGAAAGACACAGCTATGAATCAACCACATTGGGCAGCCTTTGTTTTATCTTTACACTCCCAGAACAAATGGTATTAAGCTAAATGTATGCCTGTGGTTAATTCTAACATTTAAATGGCCCTCTGTTTTCAAGTTTTGTGAGTGTCGGAAAACGAACTGTGCACCACAAGTTAGTCTCCATGTAAAAGAAATGTTGGCAGTTGAATTACCAGCTGTTACAAACACAGAGGCTCGATCATCAGCGACATCGGCAAGGCACCACCTCCCCGTGATTGATGGCAGATGCACCTTGCACTTCCCAGGCGTCTCTGCTTCTCTGCCAAACCAAGGCGAGCAGTGCTGCTTCCATATAAGGCTGAAATGTTTACACTGTTCCCAGTGTTTAACCCATACAGCTTGAAAGATGAGAATTTGAAAAGTAGATTGATATTTTTGATTGCATGTTAATGCCTGTTTGAGGAAAGATTTCTAAGCTGTGTTCTCCTTTGTGTTTTGGGAGGAGGGAAGGAAGGCAGGTCTTTGTGCAGTTCCAGGAAAAGCTTCCTGAAATCTGACCATTCTTTTCTTTTCTTTTTTTCCCTTATATAGGATGATTATTTCAGAAACTGGAATCCCAGCAAGCCTTTTGACCAAGGTAAAGGATGTGCTCTTTCTTCCTGTATCTTCCTTGGAAAATGTGGTCTCTGTTTTCGTTTCTTGCATGCTGAGTACTATTCCCTCAAAAGGCAGCTAGCGTCTCATTTTACTGACTTTGGAGACCGAACTGGCCGGGGTGATAGAAAGTATTGCACCAAATTGGCTATTTGAGATTGTCTAAAACAGATGGAAAAATTTTTTTATTGAATTGACCACTAAAATCATGGGTTGGCTTTGTTTAAAAACAAAACAAAACGAAACAAAGAAACAAATAGTAAAATGTTTATCGGACTAACCTAATGAATTGTTTGTTGGGCTGACTACAGTGATTTCATTTGTGGAACAGACTATGCCTGGAGATGCTGCCAATTCACATGAGCCATAAAAATGAAACTTTCTTGCTAGAAGCAGAAATCCCAGGAGGCTTTCAAGGGCACTGATATCTCACTGTTAAATAACTTCTTCATGGTTTCTAAACAGAAGTGTGTTTCAGAGCTAGCTCATTGACCACTTGGGTGTAAGTGCGGTCCTCAGAGGGCTCTTTCCAACTCACATTAGCAAGCATAAAGTCAGTCTCCCTACGGCGTTCGTAAATCACCACTGGTGTCCCCCCATGAGTCATGTAAGACGCAGGAGGACCTGCCAGGAATCACGTCCGTGTTCTTATTGTTCTGTGAGTGGCTGCTGCTGGCACCGACCCTGCTGCTGATAATGATGGTGGACTGTACTTCATGTATGTAGACACAATAAATGCTGAAACTCAGAGGCCTAATATTACCTACCAAGTCCCGAAGGCTTATGCTTCTGAGGACGCACCGCAATTCTGTAGCTTTTGATGTGATCATGATGGCCCACTTGACACAAAGAAATCAAGGAAGGTAATGACATGTAACGTGGTAGGAGGTGGCCCTTTTTGCCCTCCCCTTTGTCACTTTCTCTGGACTCTGGCTTTCTTATAAACAAAATGGGTATTAAAATTTCTTGCACAGACATTTTCGCTCAGGCCTTCAAGCAGGGCAACATTTCATTCATTCATAACATGCATTCATTCATTCTCAACTGTCACTGTGTGCATGAGCACCACGCCCGGTTCGGGGAGGGGGCAGAAAAGCTGTGGTTCCCGCCTGGGAGGAGCTGAGAGTGGGGAGTTGGGGTTCGGGTGAAAGCTCAGTGAACAATCGCTCTGGGATGTGTTAATGGCTGTGATGCAGGTGTGGGAAGCAATTGGACTGTCGGTGGGGACTTCCTGTGTGTTGTGTGTGCTTCTTGAAAGCAGGTGCCAGGGAAGACTTTCTTTTAGGGATCTGTCTGGCCTTTTACAGATCTTAGCAGCCTCCAAAGTCTTCGCTCCTTTACAGCTTTAGCAAAGACTGAATCATCCTCATTGATCACATTAAAGCTTAGGAAGGTATTAGTAATTGAATTTAGACATTTTCCATAAAAAATGGCTAAAATTTCTAAAAAATTCTCTCAAAGGAATATACCTTTATTTCATAAGAATACTCAGATGTAGAGTAACCTAATCTCTGGCTGTGCCTGATAGACAAGCCCTTCTGCAAACATCCCTACCAGCATTCTGCTTACTGGAGGTCTAGACCAGAGCCAGAAATAGGTTCTTGTCCTATAAGGATCAAATATTGTCTAAAGAGCTGTCAGATTTACTCTTCCCCAAGGCTTGCAAACAAATATTAAAACTTTACCAAGAGAAGACATTTTTATTTTTGCTAATACACATTGGAAAAGGTAATATATGAAGGTGGGCATTGTTGGCCATTTGGGACTATGAATGATGGCGTCCTTTCATTTGGGGGTTAACACAGAAGCTTTGAACACCAAAAGGAACCTGGTATTTAAGGGCTGCTTAGCCAAAAAATACAAACAGGGATTTTTCTCTCTGAGGAATGAAGGCAGAGTCTTGCCCCTGCCCCCTGTTTTCCCAGCTCTACGGGCATGAACACAGGATCTGCTTAGATAAATTCTCCCAGAAAACCTCATGACTTTATGGGAGGTAATTGCGGACCTTAGCCAAGAAACCCCGCTTTGTGCCTGGGGTGTAGCTGCTCTTGGCTATTTATATACAGAGCCATGGGGAGAAGAGGCAGAGCCGAGAATAGCCTTCACCTAAAATATCAGCCCCAGCAGATGTCATCAATTACATCGTGCGCTGCTCAATAAAAATGAGACGTCACTATATCGGTGCTGACACCGCTTGGTGAAATATAAACCACAGGCATGGAAGGTGTAGAGCATTTCATCTTCCAGATGGTAGGAGTGTTGCTGAACTCCAGTGGAAGTTGTCAGCTGCAGAGAGAAGTCACTTCCCCTCCTAAGCTGAAAAAGAATCAAACATGCTAAGAGTGGTTTTGCGTTTGGGACAAACTTTGTAGGAGCGGAACTTGTTGAAAAACACCTCAGAGTTTCAGATAGCAAATAAGCACTGGGGTAGGGGGAAGAGGCAGAAGGGGGCTTCATAATGGAGGTGGGTGCAGGCTTGACTTAAAATGTAGGGGGAGGGCAGGGGAAAGAAGGCCATACGTGGGGGATTCTGGTAGAATGTCGCCAGAAAAGTGGGTTTGAGGCAGGTTGTAAAGGACATTCCATACCAATCTATGAAGTTTGGGCTGTGTTTTCTTGGCAGGAGGGAGCCATAGGAAGTTTTTGAGCAGAGGAGTGACGTGATGAGGGCAGTATTTTAGGACTTTGTTGGATGACTCAGCAGCTGTGATTAGGAAGCCAAGACACACCTACTAAGTGATGCCCTGCCAGAGGACTCTTGGGTAACTCCTCCATCACGTCCTTCATCGCCTTGGAACCCAGCGCTGTCACTGTCACGGGTGGTCAGACTTACATTCAGTTCTGCAGCTTGACCTCCGGACTGGTCATGTAGCCCCTGACTGTCCCGGATGTTGGTGTGAATAGTCAGGGTGCTTATAGTATGCAAGACAGGGTTACCTACAGGTAATTGCTTTCTCGCTTAGGGATATCTACTGAACTTTGAACAACATGGCTTCATAGAGTGAGCACTTACCGTGCAATTGACTCCAGGGCCGTTAGGAAAATAGTGCCTCACCTGGCAGTCCCCTTCCAAGGACTGAAAATGTCTTTAACTTGTTATCTTGAAACAAATCATTAATGCTTCTGTCAGTGGAGTGTAATAGCCATCAACTGCAGGCTTTTGTAAGAAGAAGTCTTTCTGGGATTTGAATAAAGTAGTGTATCCTTTTTGATTGCAATGATTTAATGTCAGATCTTCTCACAGAAGGGACAGAGAGAATTGAAGGGAACAATTAGTAACTCAGACGAGGCGTTGTCTTTGTGAAGCCTGCGAAGACAGATGCCCCGCAGAGAGAGCTGGGTGGCCGGGGTGGATAGCGCGATGGGCCAGTGCAAACGGCCTCCCGCCTGGCGTGGCAGGAAGGGCGCAGGCCCTTGGGCGGACCTCTGCAGGAGGCTGGCTGTGGCTGTGGGCTCTGGAGGGACCCCACAGTTTTGGGTGGCCTCTGCCACTTTGCCTTTCAGCACCTTCTCTCACCTGGCCCCTAGCAAACCTGGGAGCCCATCGAGGGTGTTGAGCTGGTATGAGATATAGGCCTCTGAAAGTAGCATCTGGCCACTTTCCTCAGGAAAGCAGTCCCTGGTCACAGAAGTTGGGGACGCACATACACTCTGTCTCTGGAGAGTCACAATGCTCATTAGCAATGTAAAAGCTCTGGGGAATCTTTTAGTAAGGAAGCCCTTTTAATTTACCATTTTCCACATTCACCTGTGGGCACATGCTTTTGTTTTTTTTCACTGAACACCTATCAGGTACCCAGAGAAAGCAGTGCATTCAGTGGGGTACACTGAGGGAAGTGCAGTGTGGGGCCTGGCGGGTTTGCGGTCAGCTTCTCCAGGCTTGGGACTTGTAGACAGCTAGTGTTCAGTCAGCATTTGCGTTAGCAAGGAATTCACCTTTTCCATTCCCTTCTTTTTTTTTTTTAAGTTTATTTTGATATCATTAATCTACAATTAAATGAGTAATAGTATGGTGATTACACTACCCCCTTCATCAGGTCCCCCCCACCAACCCCATTGCAGTCACTGTCCATCAGCGTGGCGAGATGCCACAGAGTCACTACTTGTTCCCTTCTTTTCCTGAGCTGCCTTTCCCTGCTGCTTCTCTCCCTCCCCACTCAGGTTTTCTCTTCCTTTGTTCCCTTCTGGGGGCCTTCAGAGCTGTGATGCTCTGAGGCTCTTGGGGCTAAACTGGAGCTGGCCTGTTTTTAATACAAGGCGGGTCATCGCAGGGGTACACCCACACCCTCATTTCTGGGGCTGAAGACGTTCAGCCTTTTGATGTCTGTCTGTCTGTCTGTGTCCTTCCCTCCCTTCCTTCCTTCTACCAAATGCTCAATATTTGAACCCACTGTGCTGGATCATGGGGACCGCCCTCAGGAAGGCCTCTCCATGGGCTCCTGCCAATAATCAATCATAAGTCACCCATCAGGTCTTATGCAGGCATGGTGTGTGCGTAAGGCCTGGAGGGTGGGGCTGGGCCAAGGAGCAAGAACAAGTCCTGGTCGGAGTGGGACGGCGAGGCAGCCGGGAAACCGCCAAGGCCGTGAGGCATCAGGCGTTCAGACTAGTGACCTAGGCCAGTTTTAGTTGGCGTGGCATGTTTTGCTGTGACGTGGGCCCACGCGGCCTGGCCTGCGGTGTGTGGATCAGGCTCCCTGTGCTACACCCCAGCCTTTGCTGAGAACAGTCACCTTCAGTGTGATGGTCAAGGGGCTGTCACAAAGATTCCCTTTTCCCTTGGAGTGGTGTGGCTGATGAAGAAAGTTATCCAAAGGCCCTGGAGGGGAAAGAAAGAGCTCATTGATTGAACGATAGTGCTGTGGTAAGAAAATAAAGGGTATTGCTCCGGGGATTCACAGACTAGGGGATGAACACGGAGCCAAGTGAATTCTAACAAGTTGTTTCAAAGCTTCTCGACCAGTCCTTTTTGAAAAAGAAAATTGACGTTTATTCACAATGCTTTTGCTGAATAAAAGATTTTTTTTTTTTTGGTGCTGCACTGCGGGGTTGGGCAGGCCATTTATGTACATAACCAATATACATCACTTTAAGATAAAATTCTGACTACCTGGAGGTGTTCCAAAGTGATGAAACACAAATTGATTTAGATTGTCTCCTATAGCCATGGCCACTCAGGAAAGAACCCAGTGATACATGTGGGTATGCAGTTCTCCTTGATGAGACCAGCCTTTTTAGGAGAAATGGCTGAAGGGGGTTTTATCATGGAACTTTTTAAGACAAGTAGTTTCCCTTAATATGTCAGATAAAATGTCTAGCTGTTGGCTTTCAGGGTAATGTTTGTTTCTTCTGGAGTGAATACTGATCGGTCTTCCAGAGCATCCTGGCTGGGACTGAATCTCAGATGATGCAGCTGATCTTCGGAGCAGAATATGAACTTGTAGACCTTGATCTCCAGATAAAAATAAAGCTCAGAAAGTCAGGGGCCCCTTTCACTCGTGCTGTTCACTTGACTAGAAGCCAAGAAAACCCTTGCCCTTTGACTTCCAATCTATCACACCAAGATCCGGACAAGCTCAAATCCGGACCAAAGCCCTGAGCTGTTTTGAGGCAAAAATTGTAAAACTCAAAAAGGAATGAGTTCTTCTTGCGTCCCAGCTGTGTTTCTGGAAGCAGAGCCCCGTGGATTATTGCAGCATCCGTGTTTTGTGAAGTTTTAAAGGGTGCCCGGGGGAGGCACCATTGCTTATTTCTAAAATTGTCCTTCAGAAGGGGATTTTTTTTTTCTTCGAGATTAAATCTGAAATTTTACATGAGAGGCTTAATAGAAATCCTAAGTCCCCATAGCTTTCTTCTTGATGTGGAATTTAACCTCACCCCACAAAGAGCCTCTGATTTGCATTCATACAGTCTTGAAAATTTTTCAGTGTTTAAAGATCTGTTCACCTTATCTGATCCCTTGAGCTGCTGATTTTCAGAGGCAGCTGGCCTGGTTTGCGGGCAGCATCTTAATAATTTATCTTCAGGCTCTCTCGTGTTGGGTGTGGTTGGTTTCTCCCTCTTACCATCGCCTTCCTACTAAGTTCAGGACTACGCTGTCCCCTAAGGAGCATTCCCCGCCCCAGATGTTCCCACCCCATGCCAGCCACAGCCTCTCTCCTATTGCTTTCTCTTCTTCTGTTTCTTGATTATGACAATAAAATAGCTATTACCTTTAAAATTTTTGGGCTATTGACTTTTAAATGTTCCAAGGCAATTCTGCCAGGGAAGAAACAGAAAAGCATTAATTCAAATACAGGTGCTCCCACCCGGACTCGGCCCGGCTGCCGGTGTGCTTCTGCTCTGACTCAGCCTGGCTGCTTTGAAGTCAGATCAAGTTAGAAGTTTCCTCTTTCATCTCCAGCTGCCTTTGCTTGTTTGCTTATTTTAAAGAAATACAACATCAGATACCAAACTGAAATCCGATGAGTGCCCCATTTTGGGTCTTTTTCCATTTTCTTTTCCCTAAAGGTGACCATATCATCAATGTGCTTTTCTGCCCACGTTCTGACACTCTTCTGTCATATGGGCATGTCTACAAACAATATGTTACACTATGTGTTGTACAATAGAAATGTTTCTTTCTATGACCTTTATTTCACTAAAAATTGTTTTTGAGGGTTTTTGTTTTGATAGTTGTAAGTCTAGTTAATTTCTGTATATTGCAATATCCTATTGTATTCATATGCTACAATTTATCTACTTCGCGCCTCACTGGCAGACGGACGTATATGTTGCCTACCTTTGTTTTGCTATTGAGCTACTTTTTCTTTGCATTTCTAACACACACTGATTCTTCCATCAAGCTACTTGGTCTGGAGAGTGCGGTATCCCAGCATAGGCGCCGTTAACATACGCAGCTCCAGGCAGCCACGTGCCCTTTCTGGACTTCAGTATGCCCGTCTCTGAAATACAAGTTCTTGAGGGCCTTTCCATCTACCATAGCTGAGCTATCATAGTTTCAGGCAGCATAGAATCTGCATACGTTTTCTTCACAAAGGAAGGAAAAATGAGAAATTTGAAACCCGATGCTCTTATTTCAAAGGTTACCCTTTAACCAATGAGGTATGAATATAGCTTCAATAAAACCAGTGGAATTAAATGGGCCTTTTAACCATCAGGGATGGGGAAGGAGGCTCAGATTAAAGAGCAAAAAAGGCCAAAGTACGAGGTTCTTTTTCTTCTCACACAGTCTAGGGGGCTCTGCAAGGTGTGGAGGAAAAAACAGGGTTTAAAGGGCTCAAGTTTGGATCTCTGCTCTCCCATAGCTTGCTGCCTACATTTGAGTAAGTGGACTTACCTAGGCTTCATGGTCTTATCTGTAAAGTGGGCCTAATGATATGTCTTGTATTGCATTTGTGAAGACGAGCTGAGGTCCTGCTGGTGTGTGGCGTGTGCTTGTCCCTGTGGCTATGGGCTCTGTGTCTTCAGGGGCCCCAGTGGCTGTGTTGGCATTGTATTCTGGGTACCCGTCTTCTCAAGGGCCCCCAGCACCCTGTGCCCCTGGAACCAAGGAGCAAAGCCGCTCTGGGGTGTCTTCCCTCTTCGGATAGAATAATAGAGAACTCTGAAGGGTAGTAAAATTCCCCTTGCAATTATGAGGCACTGCGGCTTTCTATTACTGTATTTAAAGAGGTTCTTTCAACGTGGATGAATCCATTTTAAAGACATGTTTATTACCTTTCCCCAAACTCATAAAATATAGTGTTTGTTTTATCAAAAGGGAAAAAAAAATTCTTCCTGCTATTCCACTTGCTGGAACAACAGCCCCTGAGTTAATTATATTGTATTTGTTGCGTTGTAATGAAACAGCCTTGGTTTGGGGAAATTCTCAATAGGGAAAAAATGTCAGCTGAATTTTAAAATCAATCAATAATGCTGTTTAAATTTTCTTCATTTGAGGCTGTAGAGTGGATTAGGGCATTTTCACGACAGAGAGATGGCTGCTTGGAGAAACACTGCTAGAATCTCCTGTGTCCCCAGGGCTCTGAGGCCTGAGATGGAGAGTTTCCTTTCGTTCGGGTCCTCAGCCATGTCATGTCACAGCTTCTTGCTGGAGGCCTATCAAATGTTCATTCTGCCCTAATGACCAGGTGTGATGGGAGGCCATGTGGCGTAGCGGAAAGGTGCTCGGCTTTGCCGTCTCGAAGATAGGGTTTGAGTCCCAGCTCTTCCCATTAATAGCCGTGTGTACCTAGGCAAGCACTTAACTTCTCTGAGCCTCAGTTTCCTTATCTATAAAATAGAAGCTGACATTGATCACACCTACGACATGACACGCAAAACTCCCAGTGCAGCGCCTGATACGCTCTTATTATGATCAAGATAAAAGGCAGTAAAGCTTGGGTAAAAGATGGAGGACTCATGTTGTGTTGTGGATTTTCAGATTTGGAGGGATTTTTGATAAGACCACTTACCCTATCCAGTGTGTGAGCCAATTGTTCAGTGAATCATTCAGTCCCCCCATGGGTACTCAGGTGGTTACATTCAGGACCTGTGAAGAGGAAGGGGACGGAAGCTATCTTCAGGGCACTTACAGTCCCTGTCTTTGAGGGGGAAAGATGTGAAATAAAATAACCCAGAAGGCGTGTTTAAGGTGCCCTGATAGAACCTTGCACACTGGAGGCCAGGAGAGGGGACAGCCAGCCCTTCCTGGGTGAGGGCCAGGAAGAGAGTCCTACAGGCAGTGGTCTGGGCCCCTTGGTAAGGATGGGATGATAGCTGAGGGTGAGCGGAGGGGCAGTGTTGGGTGGGAAGAGTGTTTCCTGAGAGGTGATCATTCCGTTGCTACAGAAGTGAGGTTGGACAGGGTGCTTCTTTTTAAAACACATTTATGAAGGGATATGAGGAAAGCGTGAGCCACTGTTTAACGGGCTGTTTTTCTCTTTGCCCATTTGTCTCTCAAGATCAGCATGAGGGGCACCTTGGCATACCCCTTGAGTAGGGACTCCAAACAGTGAGGCGGGCCTGGCCCAGGAACACGGGGCGGGTGCGGCCTGGGGCCAGCTGGCACCTACTCCCCCAGCTCTACCAGAGGGTGGTCATGAGGGGCTGGGGGCCCAGCTGCCCCAGGACTTCTGGTTTCTCAACAGGGGCAGGAAATGAAGTGTTCCTAAGTGTGAGAAACCTCCTAATTTTCAGTGTTAGCAAATTAAGAAAAAAAGCTATGAGCGGTCAATGTGTCTTTGGGTACTTGTGCTGGGTGTCCATCCTGGAGGGAAGTGGGGCCTCAGGTCGGACCTTTGGCCGCGGTGGGTGTGCTTTGGGGGTTGCCGAGTGCCCCGGCCGGGAGCAGCTGGGTGGCCTGAGGGTGGAAGTCGTGCCAGCAGGCCTGGGATACAGTGACACACAGTCCTCAGTGCCTGGGCTGCGCTGAGACACCGTGAGGCCTGAGGCCACATGTGGTGGGCCAGGGAGCCGGGATGCGAATCTGAGCCCCAGGCTGAGCCCTGGGTTATGACTTCCGCACCACCTTCAGATGGATTGTTTTAATCTTGGGAACAGGAAAATGTAACCCCTGCCCTCATATAAACACGCAAACATACTCTCACACTCACAGAACTCACACGGAATAAGGTGCCTTGGGATTTAGAAACCCACACAGTCCCAAAGAACAAAGCAGAGTCTGTGTGAGCGGAGGAGAGATTTCATTAGGCCCTGGGTTTCCGTGCTCTGGGGGGCATTCGGGTAGCCCGGCAGGAGGAGGTGGGTGCTGTGTATCGCGGTTCGCCTTGCACTGCTCCTGTTCTTTGGCCAAAAGAGTGGTCGAAAGAGAGCGAGAAGGTGCAAAATGATAGAGATGCTCACTGCCAAGGGGAGAAGACCTCAAGTAGGTGAAAGATCGTCCTTCTGAGCCCTTTGAGAAAGTGTGACATTGTAGCCCTGGGTTGCCCAGGGTCTCTGCCACCCATGAGCCCTCACCCACACTTGACTCAGCAGCCCCTCTCTTTCCCTCTAACTTTAAGATGAGGAGATAAAGCACCTGTCTTCCTGCTACATGCACGTGAGGTCCATGAATGCTCAGTTTCTCTACAGAAA
Organism: Smutsia gigantea; assembly: GCA_032199065.1. Taxonomy (NCBI): domain Eukaryota; kingdom Metazoa; phylum Chordata; class Mammalia; order Pholidota; family Manidae; genus Smutsia; species Smutsia gigantea. Next base: position 584,661 of record JAVSCE010011621.1, on the reverse strand, counting down.
CTTACTGGAAACATCACTCAACTGTCCTCAGGTCTGTAACCAAATGCATGATAGACTGACATGTATTTTTAAATTATTTTCTCTGTCGCAGTCTCTAAAATACCTAAGTATCAGGTGACAAAATGAATAGATGGCAAAAATTGGATATAAGAAAAAAATGAAAGTAAATAAAGCGGCAGTAGGCATACACAATAACAATTTCCATGCACTTCTAGAGGTGGCTCTAGGGCTTCCTAACAAGCAAAGTTAGGAAGTATACATACAACCATATGTGCCCATTGGATGAAAATAAGGCTGCTGTTCGGGAAAAATATAAGATGCTCCTGGTCCTGAGACCAGAGATGCCTTCTTCACTGAGTTCCTGAAAAGGGCATCGTCAGAGTGGACCGTGCTCTTGACTGTGTCTGACAGTAAATACCATGGTAAGGTTTTACAATTGCTTCTTCCAAGGTCTCTCAGTGTGTACCAATGGCTTTGTGCCAAAGTGCAATTCTGTAAGTTAATTCAATGATAAACCAGAATAATACAGAGTACACAGTCCTCTAAAGGGCTGGCTTGATACACGGATAAAATTGACAACATCAGGAAGAATGATGGCCTGGGTCTCCATCAGGGAATACTCTGAATATTTTGTTTCTGATAACTAATTAGCATTGGAACAGAGAGTTCTGGGCTTTTCTTGGCAGGAACAAGGAGTTTGGGTGATCTGTGCTGCCAATTAGCGGGAGCAAATGGATCTCTTCTCTTATGCCAAGTGGGGGTGTAGAGCCAGTCAGACGATCAGAGTCCAAACCAGAATTTTGATGCCTGAACACCTAGTCCTCTCCCTCCACCTCAAGCCCCCAGGAAAATGGGTCACTGAGCATCTGCATTCTCCCCTGTGTACCACTGGAGCCCTAGAGGAGTTGAGAAGTGTCACATGGGAGCTTTGCCGTGTAACTTGGGGTTCACCTGGGTGAGAAACACTTCCTTTACATGCTTTCATGTGTAGTTATACCTCCATTTCTCAAATGTGTGTGGGTGCAGATATGCTCAATAAGGTGCACATTGTATTTTAACATATTACCAAATTCATATTAAATTTTGTTATGGAATTCTTAGCCACCATCAGAACTATTAACACAATGGTTCCCTTGGGAGGGGTGACACGAGAGTGCAATTCAGAAGTATTTTTCAACAGTGAGAAAGGGTGTTCACGGTAGAAGAATTTGGGCACATTGCCACAGGGCATAGACACACAGGAAGTCCATTCTAGCGTATTTTCCAGCAAGTATTACGAAGCCCTCACTAAAAACTCAACAGAGACTTATAAAATGCCTTACTTTACATCATGTCTCTTCTCGGCAACCCTGCTAAGATAAATTATTTTTAAAAGTAAAAACATCTACCCTGAGGAAAAAATTGTAATTTGGAGGTATGAGCCATCTAAGTGTTGGCAGGCCATCGCTAATAACTGTGATTTTCCCTTTTAGGGAGGTCGATCCCGAGTCGTCCCTTCTGTCAGTGATTAGGCAGGAGGAGAAATGCCCAGTTGGTGATGACAAAATTATTCTGTGAGATTATGGGTGAACATTCATCCATTCTGTTTTCATAGCAGGAAACATATTTCTTCTCCAGGAGTGATTTCAAGTACTGTGTGTATAGTTTTCAAAGTAGGGGTGAGGTGACAAAACACTGAGGGGTGTGGGCAAGTCCCCACAGAAGCCAGCAGGGTGCACGGGAGTTTGAACTCCTTGGATAGAACAGCCGTACTCGGATGTGGGCTGGGCTGATTGTAGGGAGGGAACTGAGGATTCTGTTTGGCTCCAAAGGATAGCCTAGGAAGCAGTGGGTGTGTGTAGCTCAGTGATGGATCTGGGCTCAGTTCAGTTATGGTCTTTCCACGGCCCACCCTGTGGGGCAATGGGGGAGGCCGCGGGAGGTGTGGCGTGAGGGGGATGAGCACCGTGGGTGAGCCTGAGGCTGGGCAACCCCATGGCTGGTTTGCTGGTTGAGAGCCTTGAAGATCGGGTGGGGACAGGGGTAGTTACCACGGACGTGGCTTGACTTTGATTGTATTTAGTTGTATGATAAGGCAGATCTATTAAGAGATGACAATTTATTTTATGACAAATTATTCCTCAAACAACTTACCTAGTTGGTACATCTGGGGTAGATTCAGTTTACCAGAGTTAGGTCTGTATCCCTTTATAGGAACACCTACGAAGTAAATGGGGTTGATCATGTACAATTGAAGCCTCTTTCGTTGCATATATACAAGGGACTGAGAAAGAAAAATGGCTGTATTACTGGGTGGTCCTAGTAAAAGAAAGTAATATATCTGGTCAGTTTAGAGCTTTGGGCCCATGCATTCGAAACTATTCTGTCCCTCTAAATGGATTCTATTGTCTCTGGCAAGAACGGCAGGGGAATAAATGGCCCTGGGGCCATGTTTTATCTTGCCAGAGAAGCAAATATAAGCATAAATTTCCAAATGCAGTACAATTTCTCACCGTGAACTCATGTAGAGACATTGGTGTCCTCTATGGAGACAGAAATGTTTTCGCCTCACATGGAGATGCTTGAGTAAGGGGGAGTGAATAAAGAAGAGCACGGGCAGCAGTGATACCATCTTTGTAGAGAAGCCTCTTGAGGGGCTAGAGGACTAGGTGAGGCTGGTCTCTGCCTTCAAGGAAAACCTAGTCCCTCCATGTGTGCTGTTGTCCAGCACTGAAGGCTAGAACCACATCCATGGATTGTCTGCCACAGCCCCAGAGGATATGCTTTTACAAATTCCAGTCAGCTGACAGCTTGTGGCATTGGAGAATTTGAAGTGCACGCAGGATTATAAATGTGGTTTTATTAGCCTATCAAATGACAACTCCCTCAATGTTTAAGACATCATGCAGTCTCAGAAAACCAAAGAAGAGGTCCTGAAACTCTCAGATAAAGAGGGATTATTGTGTGTTTGGAAAGTATGTGCCTAGTGTTTACCTCTGGCTCACTGAGCTGCCCTGGCCTGAAGGGAAAGGGGAGGGACTGTCTCTGCCCCTACGGACATTTACACTGAACCATCCAATCACCAGGGCAGGGTCTTAGTCCAAAATGATCATGCCAGCCGTTGGGTAAATCATGCTGCAGGAGCTTTTCTAGAGAATATTCTCAGTGGCTGTTTTGTTCATGACCGTATCATTCACATCTTTTTTCTTTGCTCTCTGCGTGTTCCATTTTTCCTAGAACCATGCTTTCTTATAAGCATCTGATTCTCTCAATGTTCAAGATGGAAAGGTATCTGTCTGGTATAACCTTTCACGGAGTATAGGATGAGATAGAAGGATTGTAATTAAGAAAATGAATTATAATTATTTCACCTCTTACCTATTTGACTGTTGAGGTTGCTACATGTTATTATAGTTAGCAAATAGCTTGCACCGGGCCTTCACACACTCTATTTCCTCTGCTTAGCATATTCCTGGTGACCTTTATGTGGCCTCTCCAACTTATTCTTGAGGTCTTAGTTTATATTTCACTTATGCAAGGAAACTTTCTCGTTGACCTTAGGCTAGAGTAGGTCACTCTCTCCTAATAGTGTATGTTTTGCACTGTTACGGTTGTAATTTAGTGATTTTTCAGAATGATTTACTGTTTGTTTCCCTGTAGGCTTATATTCTTGTGTAATTCCATATCTCCAGGGCCCAGTGTCAGATTGGACCCAAAGTGCTGAGCTAATGATTACCGGAAAAAATGATAATTACCGTTTATTGAGCACCTATTGTATGCCAGTATATGTATTCCTCTTTTAAAAAAATGTGTGTATACGTTAATATAGACATCTCTACAAAGAGAACATGGTGGCTCCTATACAACTGGGAAACTGGGTTCAAATATTGGGAGTAAAATACTCAGCAGCTTTTAAAAGGGTTCAGGAAATTTATACATAGTCATCTGAAAAGTTTCCGTGATGTAAGTATAACAAGGCAAAACAGTGTATCTAATAGTATTCTGTTTATGTAGAACAAAGTGTTTATGTATGTGTGTCTCTGACAAATGCTTGTATCTGCATACAAAATATCCGTCCAAGCCAAATTGTAAACATTTATCTCTGAGGAATGGGCTTGGAGGAGCATGAGGGATTTTACATTTTACATTGCAGTATTTTACATATTGTCATTTAAAAAATTTACTGTGGGTTTTTTCTCTTTGTCAGTAGAAAGTAAAAGAAAAGGCCTTGGCCAACCAAGGTCGCTAGGTGGCGTAGTGGCTGAGGGGGAGTTTGGACTCCAGCTCCTCTCGCTGGGAAGCTTGGGTTCTGTTCCTGAAACCCATTATGTGTCTAGAGCAGGAGTTTCAAGTGGGGAGCTTCTGTCTCCCAGGGCACAGTGGCAATGTCTGTAGACAGTTTCGGTCATCACAGCTGGCAGGAGGGTGCCCCTGGCATCCAGAGGTCTGAGGACAGGGATGTTCTGGACAGTTTTCCAGCCCACATGTCCATACTGCCGAGGCTGAGGAGCCCTGCTCTAGGGCGGCAGCCAGCCCAGACTAGACTCCAGTGAGCTTGGTGCCCAGCTCAGCCCCACAGGGCCGTCAGCCATGTGGCTGTGGGATGCCCGGCACTGGCCTAAGGAGCATTAGGCATAGAACCTGCTCTAAAGCCACCTAATTTCAGTGCCCAGTAGAAACAGCAAAAGTCAAATCATGTATCAGCCTTCTCCCCAGCCAAAGCTTCCTAAAGAAAGACAGAGACAGTGAGATGATGCTAGCTGGGTCTTGGGGACTGAAAGGTCGTGAGGAGGTGCAGGGCGGGAGCGTGGGCCTCAGCACCACCTGAGGACATGCAGCGTTCTGGGAGGGATGGCCATGCCTGCATTGCCCCCATCATCTCCTTGAAGGAGGTGCAAGCTTATTTACCGCCTGAAATCAAGTGTCGAGCGGGCGTCCCAAAGCCAACTCAGTGCATCCGTCTGATGGCGTCTCCTCCATGCAGTCTCCATGCGTTCATTGCTGGGGGGGGCTCTGGGAGCTGCAGGCCTTCACAGTGCGCCGAGGGCGGGGAGGCTGCTCTGCCCAAGCGTCAGCCTTGTCGCTCGGCAGGGAGGGCTCCTGAGAGCCATCTTACCTGGTTTTCTCACTTCACAGAGCGGAAAAGGAGTCCATAGAGGAGAAATCACTTGCCAGAAACTATGGGGCTAGTGACTGGTGAGTCCGGGCCTGCAGGACTCCCCGTGTGGATGCGGTTGGGTAGGATTTGGTTCAGGGATCAGCGGGTGGGAAAGGAGATGAGGGCGGTGAGGGCTTTCTTCTTCCAGCGATTCATTGGTATAGTTCAGTGGTTCTCAGCACAGCCCTCAGATCGGCAGCATGGCATCGCGTGAGGTGTCGTGAGAAATGTCAGTTCTCAGCCTCACCTCAGAGCCACTGAGCGTGGGACCCAGTGATCTGTTTCACCCAGAAACAGCCCCGTGGGTAATTCTGCGCACACTTGGGTTTGAGAACCGCTGGTGAAAAGGGAAGAAGATGGGACTTGGTTCTCTGGTGGTGCCATTCCATTAGCTGGGGCCTCGGAAGGGCCACGTGGCGTCTCTGGGCCTCAGTTTCATTGTCTGCAGAATGGGGGTGGTGATACCTAACCTGCAGAGGTGTCGGCACAACCGTGGAGCTAATGTAGGTGAGTGCAGTCTGAACAGCAACACCCAGGTAAGCAAGTGGGGCCGTGAGCGCGCCCTGACCCCCAGGGGTCTGTGAGAGTCGCTGTCATTTCCTCTCACGATGGCTCTGAGGCTGCTTGGTTTCCCTCCTTTCCCTGGGGAGCGGCACAGCCCGTTCCTGAATGTCAAGGCCGTTCCACAGGTCTTCCTGAAGACCTCTCTGCGAGATTCAACTTCCCAAGGCTCCACACGTGGTGACAAGCAGTCCCTGATGCCTGGGAAAGGGGAGGATTTGGCTGAGGCAGAGACAAACCTGACCTCAGGGCTGTGCATGGACCATGCAAAAGAACGGTGGAGAGGGATGCCGAGCAAGAGGGAACTCACCACCCGGGGCAGGTGCCCAAGGCCTGTGGAGGACGAGAGTGTGCGGACTTACAGGCAAGGGAATGTTAACCACAGTGACAGCCTGAAGTATTAGGTAACCAACCGTGTGATGGGCTCAGCCTTCCATCAAATCTCAGACGCCATCAGCTGAACACTGCGATGTTACGCACCCCTAAAACACAAACGCAAAACCACAGAACGCTGACATGTCATTGTGATTTCAATGTTAAAATGCAAAAAGCAATATTTTTAAACAGTGCTTATGCTATTCGCATGTTATTACATTCAGTCTTCACAACCTGCCTTGTGAAATTCCAGCTCTTCCTGTACCTATTTTACAGTTAAGGAAACTGAGGTTCAGTTAAGTCGTATAGGACAAGGGCCAGCAAACTTTTTTATGTGGTGTCAGATAGAAAATATTCTAGGTTTTGGGATTCATATGATCTCTTTTCTTACAACTCAGTTGTGCCTTATAGTATAGAAGCATCATAGGCAGTTTGCAAACGAGTGGGCATGGCTGTGTTCCAATAAAATTTTATTTATGGACACTGGCGTTTGAATTTCATAAAAATTTCACATGTCATGAAATACTATGAGTTTTAATTTTTCAACCATTTAAGTATATAAAAACTGTTCTTAGCTCATGGGCCATCCCAAAACCAATGGTGGGCCAGAGTTGGCCCAGGATTTAGCCCCTGGGCCCTAGGTTCTGGTCGCTGGTTTAGAGTCTCCTAGAGTCAGAGTTCAAACCCAGGTGTGTCTCCACAACCGGGTTTTCATCCCCACTGTATCATGCTGTGTGTCATAAGGAGAGGCAGCTGATTGTCAACTTATTTATTCTCAAAAAACAAAACCCTCCAAAAACTCTGTACTAAAAGCACCGTTTGGCTTAATCACGAAGTTTGTCAAGTTTTTCAAGGCAAGTCTAATTTTAATTTCCTCTGAACTTGTTTCTTTGTAGCTCAATGTTAATTATGATTTGGGGAGACATTTTGACCTTTGCACTGACAGCTTGAAAATGTAGTTCTATTTAAGTGAAACAAACATGCATATGTTGTAAAAATTCAGAAGTGTATAAAATGAAAAGTAAAGTCTATACACTCTTTTGTTCCTTTTTATTCCATAATTCTTCTTCCTGAAAATAGCCACTGCTAACAGCCTCTTGGGCATTCTTCTAGAAGTTGGCTGTGTGACTACAGCAATGTGTACACATATTCGTTTTTACCTGCATATCTGCTTTTTCATGTAATACATCTTAGAGAGCTCTCCTTATCAACCTACCATCAATACTTTATTTTTAGTGGGTGCATAGTATTCAACTGTATATGAACTTCTCAAGTACTGCTATTTACTTAACCATGTTCCCACTCTTGGATTTGAGTTATTTCCAGTTTTTTTTTTAAGGTATTACCAAAAATGGCTCATTGAGTATAGCTGTAAGCAAAATCTGTCATGCTTTTATAGATGGTTCTATAGGGTAAGTTCCTAGAAATGATCACTGCATTAAAGGAGATGTGCATTTTTGATGCAATAATGTTTTCCTTACATGAAATTTCAAACAAGTTATTTGAGCCAAGAGTGTCCACAAAGAACTGACATCACATGTGGGAAAATTGACTACTTCCTGGCTCCTGTAATATTTCATTTTCTGTTGTTTTTTGTTTGGTTAGAAAGTAGGTTGTTTCATCCTCAAAAGAGTTAATAGAGAATTAGTATGTGGTGATAGTGAGGTTTTGGGCTTCAGATCTCATTAATGATCTTTGACGTTTATTTAAAGAACAGTTGCCTTTTCTTTAAGAACATACGGAATGTGCTTTGAGCCTGCCTGGCTGTGATTCTCTGATGGGTAAGCAACAGTGGTTTGTGAAAGTTGTAGTTAATCTCTGTGAATTTTTCTCAAATCCTAAGGAAAGAGTTATACCTTATATATATCAATTGATGCCTGCTTCTTCTGAGTACTGACTCTGTTCCAGTCTTTGTAGTTAGCCCTTCATACAAATTATCTCCCTGAATGTACATGATGACCCTAGAAGGCTGGAACTTGTCTCTCTGTTCAGATGAGGAAACTGAGGTTCAGAGAGGCCCAGGGTCACAGAGCAAGTAAATGGTTGGGTTGGACTTTGACCCCACTGCTGACTCTAAAACTCCTATCCTTGACTACCAAGCATGCTGTTTTCTATCATTACTTGTCTCAAAATGTTGTAAGTATCCTATACTTCATGATAGACATCAGTTAATCAGCATTTATGAGTGAGCTCATAGAAATGGGTGTTACTCCTGCTTTCTGCTTCACAGATTATAGAAACAGGCTTTTCTACTAGGCTGTGAGTTCCACGGACATGAAGTTACGTCATTTATGCCTGTGGCCCTAGCACCAAAGGGCACTCAGCAAATGTTGACTGAATTAATGAATGAATTAGACAATAACCTGTAAATAGAGATTAATTTAAGACTTTACCTGCAGCTAAGTAGAATATACAGATTAAGATGCTATAGGTATTTAAAAGTGAAAAGGGATCAGAAAACTTAAACTTTTCTCTATGTTCTTACCTCTGAATGAAAGCAAAAGAGTAAATTTTATTTTTAACGTAGTAGAACTTTGCTTGGTAGCTAAGTCTTAGCCTCCAAGTAATGTATAGGAAAATAGTTAAGTTAAATACAAGGCCTTTTGTCTAGTAAAGAAATGTTCTTTTTTGTTTTTTCAAGTGCCTGGTGACCATCTATGCTGTTGATGGGCTGAGTAGCTGGGGTCTAGAAGGGGTATTTCTATGATGTTTTCTGCGATGTTTGTTACGGATAACTAAGCAGAAGGGAGATTGCAAAAAAAAAATACATGATTTGTATTAATTCCTCAACCACAGGCTGGCTGGGTCCTCACCAGGGATGAACCAAAATGTCTGTGTGGCTGGTAACACCTGAACCAAGGGTGGGTCTGACCCAAGTGTGTGTGCTACTTGCTGCAGGCCTTCCAGGAGCCCTCCCCGGCCTCAGTGTGAGAACTGGGCTGGCTACACGCTGGGCCTTGACCTGGCACCCACTGGCACCCGCAGCTTCCCTCACGGCAGCCTGCCTTTTCCATACTGCCCTGCCTGCTGTCAGCCTTGTTTCCGGCCTCGCCAGGCTCAGCCTTTGTTGCCCTGCTCACCCTTCCCCGGGCTTCTTCCCTGACCTGGCAAATGCCCCTTCATCCTTTGGAATCCCCCCCACCACCCTACCAACTTCCCACCCACCACAGTCACTTTTCTTTTTCAGAGTTGTTTCTTTTCTTTTCTTGGTCATGGATTCCATTTTTGAAGGATATCTCGGGATAGTTGAATCTCCTTAGAAGACATTTTTACAGATGTAGCCGACAGAGAACTCCTGCTTCAGAGACTTCGAGGTTGGGCCATGTGACCCCAGATCCCCCAGGTGGTCGGTGTCACTGGACATGAGACCCCTGTACCTGGGCACCTTCAGACATACTCCTGCTTTCCCCCACAAGTTCTTGATGCTTCTATTACCCGAAATTTTGCTTTCATTTTTAAGGAGCAATATTGAATGTGTAATTAATTCCCTCCTCTATGTATGTCCTTAACTATTGATTAGAACCACAATTGGTGTAATAATCATTTGGAGTGTAATTATTTCTTATAAATGCTATGAGTCTTGGGAATGGCCTTGTAAAGCTCCAGAAAGTAATGGAAAGATATGCTTACACCCATGTGTTGCTTTTTTATTTCTAAAACCAATTATTTTTCTAAAATTGCTTTTCAGGTTGGCTATTAAGTTGAAAAGATCATTGATTTTTTTTTTAATACTAGCATCAAGGAGAATCCTAAAGAAACACGATGTGTTTACAGTTAATTATGTTAGCTCCCACCTGGCAGCTTAGTGCCAATAATGTTTCTTTTCTGTCTCTAGAGGGATACCTGGTCATATTCACTAAGATCTCTTCAGGTTTTAGCGGGGTGAGAGAGGGTGATTATCTTTTCAACTGAATTCATAGGGTATTATTTTGTATTAAGAGTTTGAAGTCATACCTTAAAAAATTTTGCCCATTTTTGTGGGCTCTTTTTTTCTCATTAAGTGCAGGTAAACTTTGTCCTAGACATTGCTAAGTTGTAAAATAAGTATTTAAAAATTGATTTGTCAAGTGTCTTTGAAAGAACTTAGTTCCCATGTTGGAGGGCACTGGGCCTAGGTGGTGAGTGCTGGTGTGGGAGAGCCTTTGGTGATGGCGAGGCTGCCCAGGTGCCGGCAGTCACAGAGCCTTGCCCAGTGGAGTGATTTGCAGTCATAAATGCAGGGCCAGCAGCCCTGATCCCTTTCTTCTGGTGCAATGGCAGGGATTAACCTTGACCACCAGGGTCAGGTGGGGGTCATCTTCTGGCAGGACACTCCTAAACAAAGACCCCTAAACATAGACTTGACCTTCTTCTGGTTTTGAACTTAGAGTGTTCATCCCATTTTTCAGTTCTGTCAGAAACCTTTTTTTTTTTCTATTTTGGTGCCATGGCTTTGAGAAGACACCTAGAAATCAGCTCTCTTTTATGCTGATTCCTTTCAAACACCTTTAAATAATGTTTTTGCCCCCAAATTCTGTTATGTGTCTTTCTTCCAGAAGTTGTTCATTTGTAAAACCCATAGGAAAGCTTCCCAGGCTCCCAGTTACCTCAAGGACAGTGTGTTTCCCAGTGCGGTCTCTCCGGGTCCCAGCTCAGCTCTGAACTGTGTCTGCACTGAACTTGGGGTCCACTTTCCATGGATCCCTGTGCAACTTGCCGTCTCTAAGTCCCTCCCTGTGTGCTTTTGTGTACCTGTATCGAATGCAATATAGTCTTTTTACAGCCAACATGTTATTTTTACACGCCTTACTTTATTAGACATGAAATGAAACCATCTCTGACATTTTTTATATTCACTGAATTTTTATGAGAGTTACATCTTTCATCAATATTACCATAAGCTTCAACACCCTTCTCTCGTATGTTTACTGAGATCGCTGCCCCTGTTTGGAAAGAATGTTGTTGCCATCTTATTAGAAATGGCTTCATCATGATTGCCTTCATTGCACTGGATAATCCTTTAATCCCTGCCATGGCCCATCGCGCGCCTGCCTCTCCTGGCCTGTGCTCGTAAGGCAAGCCCACAAGCAGTGTGGTGGGTGAGGCTGGCTGCTGGTTTATCAGCTTCAAGCAATTACGGAATCATTAGTTCTGGTGGCTGCAGTGACTAGAACCAGAGGTCTCATACCTGAGGCCAGCCCTGTTCATTCATAATAAGGGACTTAGCGATATTTATGCAAGCAGAAAATTGAATCAGCAGCACCATCAGTGCATTAAATGATGGCATATTCCGGCAGAATGCCTATAAAAATAGAATAGTAGATTTGGACAGAACCATTCCTTATGCAGGTTAGCTTTCGGTAGCACAGAGAGATAGGAAGTTTTCTCCAGGAGTTAAGTATTTTCCATTATCTCAGAGGCTGCCATCCAGTTTGTTATGGTTGGACCCACATATGAATGTGACAGTCCACGTTTAGATACTAACCTTTTTTTCCTATCGACTTTGGAAAATCACCTTCTTGATGATGTCTTTGGTCCTAGGAAAATGAAACTGAACGCACAAGAGAATAGAAAGGCTGTAGTGTTGAATTTAAAGTATAAAATATTTGCCTTCCTTTGACATTTTGGGGAGTTTCATTTTAATTCTGAGAAATTTAAAATCGCTCCCAGTTACATGGTATCCTAAGACCGCAACATGCTTTCCCCCAGGTGCTAGCTGTTGGGAAAAAGGGAACCGAGGCTCAAGGGAACCATGGGGAATGTCCCAGGCTCAGTTGTAAGTGAGATGAGGTACCTCCCAAGGTATATTTGGATAACAATTTCTAAAACATTATCCTGCAAAAGATGATCACATCCCTTTTTTTTTAATATAATTTTTAAGTAGAGGATACATTCAGATGGTTCAGAAATAAAAATAAATAGGAAAGGATAAAGTCTCTTTGTGCCCAGTGTTCTCACCCAGTAACCACTGTTATTAGTTCTAGTATATCTTTCTAGAGATATTTTAAAGCATTTATTAGCATGTGCATTCTTTTTCTCCTTTATTTAAAGATAGCATATTATAGGCAGCGTTCTGTACCCTGTTTTTTTTTTTTGCAAGTATCAGTGTATCTTGGAGGTCTTCCATATCTGTGTGTAGAAATCACTGTCCTTCCTCTCTTCTTCTGTGGCTGGGTGGTATTCCAGTGTACAAATGTACTATATTTTATTTAACCCATCTCCTAATGATGGACATTTGGGTTATTTCCAGTATTTTGCTATCATAAGCAGTGCTGCAATTTATAACCTTGCATCCATGTTATTTCACACATCACAGGCACATTCTTCAGCATGCTGCATTCCCAAAATAGGAATTACTGGACCAGAAGATATATGCATTTATAATTTTGATGACTTTTGCCAAATTACCACCCCCACCCCCACCCCAAATAATGGTAAGTATTTGGGAATAACTGTTTTTCTAACAGCCTTGCCAATACATATGTCTATTTAAGTCCTTTGCCCACTTTTCTACTAGGTTCTTGGTCTTTTACTTGTTTATTTCCAGGAGCTCTTTATAGAGAGATTAGCCCTTTGCTTATAATTTGAATATAAACAAGAGACTTCCAGTGGTGGTGTTTGCCTTTTGACTTTGCTTGTGGTATATTACCAAATAAGTTTCATTTTTACTTGTTTTTGTATTAATTAACTTTGGCTTTTGTGGCTTCTCCATTTTTTGGCATGACTCAGAAGGCCTTTTCTACTTCAAGGTTAATGAGGTATATTCCCATTTTGTTCTCCAATCATGGAATTTATTTTTGCATATGCTATAAGACATAGAAGCAACTTTTTTCAGTTGCTATTCTGTTGTCCTTATATCACTAGTTGAATATACATTTTTTTCCCCACTGATAAGAGATACCCACCTTTACTGTACACTGGTGTCTGCATTTGGATTGATTTCTGGACTTTGTGCTCTTATCCATTTGTCTCTCTTTGTAGTCATATTCTATCGCCAGTGCCACACTGTTTTAATATTGAGGCTTTATAATGTGTTCTACTCCCTTCTTCATTAGACTTTTTCAGTTTTCTTTTCTTTCCTTGATAGTCTTATATGTTTATTTCTCTACATATACCTAAGGATAAACTTGTGTGCTTCCCAAACTAAAAGCAATGTTTTCTTTAGGAGAGCATTACATTTACAAATTGTGTTAAGCAAAAGTAGGCATCTCTATGAGTTTGTCTTCCTATCAGGGATGCTATATATCTTCCTAGTTGTGCAGGTTTTCTTGTGTCCTTTAGAAGGATTTTAGAGTTTTCTTACAGGTTTGTGCATATTTAATCAATCAATCCCTTGGTGTTTTATTTCATGTGTGCTATAATAAATGGAATTTTTTTCTCAGAGTATCTTTCCTAATTGATAGAGGTTTGTATATGAGGAAGCTATGGATATCTGCAAGTTAATTTTGTATCTTGCTAACTTGCTGATTTGTCTTTTGGTTTATGGTAGTTTCTAGTTGTCTTTGTTTGGGGTGGGAGGGTGACACTGGTGGGATTTCCCCAAAATATAATCAAGTGGTCTTTAAATAGTCCTAGTTTGATCTACTCCTTTCCAATCTTTATACTTCTTTGGGCCTTCCCTGTTGCCCCCCCCATGATGTGAAATAACAGTGGTAATCGTGGGCACCCTGGCCTTGGTCACGTCTTGGGCTTCACTCTTGTTGGCTTGTATTCTAGTGTTGCTTCATTAAGCATGGTCCTAGCTTTGGGGTTGAGATAAATATATTTTATCATGTCAAAGAAGTTTATATTTCTTCCTGTTTGATTGAGTGACTTTGTTATTGTTTCTAAGAATGTTTGGTGAATTTTGGCCCATACTTTTTTCAATGTCTATGGTATGGTTATATGATTTTACTCTTGAAATCTATTAATATGGTGAACTGTATTATAGTTTGATGGATTTACTCATTTTGAGTACTCTACATTCCTGGTATAAATTCCATTTAAACATGATATATTCTTTTCTGTTGCTTCCTAATTCTCTATGCTAATTTTTTTTGCATTGATATTGATGAATAAAATTGGTCTTGAGTTTTCTTTTATACATAATAGGAGGTTTTGTACTGATTTACAAAACTTTTTGTGTAAAGGAGGGTTTTCTAAATAATTTCATGCTGTGAACAAGATTTTAGGAAGCCTGTTTGCCTTAAAAGTACATGTAGTAAGTTTCAAGGTCTGCTTAGGTACAAATTTAAACTCTTAGTGAAGATAATGTTTGTCTCCTTGCAGACAAAGTATGGAAAATAGTTTGTTAACATTTTATTAGTATTATTAAGAATAAGAACAATTAGTTATCTAGCTTAATTAGTTTAATATGTAGTAGGTTGGATTTACATACATTAGCTCATTATGATCCTCTGTATAGCCCTGTGAGGTATTGCTTTTAACTTACAGAAGAGAAAACTGGCTTTTAAGAGGTGAACATAACTTGCCCAGGATCACACAGCTAGTAGGGGATGGACTGACATTTGAAACCTAGATCTACTTGAGCCCAGGGTCCAATCTCAACCACCAGGCTCTACTACTTTTTAAATAAATTTGAGTTGCCACAGGAAATTGGAAGTAAGAAAACCATTTCCTTAAGTAGTGGCTTAAAGGTGTAGTCCAGACCAACAGCATCCGATCACCAGAGAACTTCTTTGAAATACAGGCTCTCAGATTCCACCCAGATCTCCTGAAGCAGGGACTCCAGGGATAACGGCCAGCTATCTGTGTTTCAGTGAGGGCTCCAGGTGATCCTGACACGCCCGCACTGAAGTTCAGGAACCACTGCCTCAGACTATTCTTCTGTCCGCAGTCTGACTATTAGGAGTTGTGAACTTGCTGACTCTGTCAATAAGAGCAAATATTCTTTACTTTCTCCATTTACTCTCCAGAAGTAAAGGCTAATTGTCTGTTTAACAACTTATGGCTTGCTCACTAAGGCCAGTGTTTGCTGAGCCCAGCTTCCTGTGAACTTGTGCAAAATCAAACATTCTTGTAACACATCCATTGGGCGTCCTTTGCTCACAGCCTCCATCGAGGCAGGGGCCTTAGACAAACTAGTTAGATTTCATTTTAGGAATGTGAGCAGTTCACAGCATGGTGTGTTTCCTATACTTGCCCTCTGGGCGTGATGTGCCTTTCCAGGACTGACTAGATGGGGTGCTGTGGGAGCAGGGACCCCACAGCCTCAGCTCTGCCTCCCAGAAAGGCACACGAGGCCTTTGTTCCATTCCTTGAATGAGCAAATGCCAGGAGGAAGGTGAAATCATGGTTGGCTATCCACTCGACCTCATCTCCTCACAGGGCTCCCAAACTGAGGAAATAATGATAATTCACTTAACCTGGAAGGCTCAAGCCAATTAATGATTCCCATGCAATTGCCAGTCGCTTGCTCTTCCCTTCCGGGCGCAGAATTCATTTCACGGGCATCACCAATTTACAAAAGGCAGACGGCTTGCAAGCTAATTGGGTGAAGCTATTATAGAGGGCAGCGCAGCTGTGAGCTGGAGCAGAGGGATAAAGTGGTTTTCAATGACGTGCCTCTCGTCCCTGCGCTGGTTGTCACGCCCAGAGGAATTAGATCTGAGTGGTACCAGTTTGGGGGCTGTGAGGATGCTGTGGTTTACCAGTGACCAAGCAGAGTCTGCTGAAACTAGCTCTCAGGGCTTGTCCAGGTCTAGGAGTCTCCTGACCGACATCACTGAGCCTAGTGGGTGTTTCCCTGGTGTATGTGGGGGTGTGAAGCGGGTTGGAACTGATGTGCTAAATGAGTCACTTTCCGGGGACTGCAGGGTGTGTGCTGCCGTGTGACTGAGCAAACCACGTCCACCCCCACCCTGGTCAGCAATGCCTGGAGAGTCCGTATCTCCATGGATGGGAGGCCTGAGGGCTGGAGGCAGGGACTCGTGAAGCTCAGGGGCGCTCAGAAGAGTCCGTACATACATGTAGCTGTGCCTAGGCTGGGCGTAACGTGTGTGGGGCCTGCAGCAAGATGTAATTAGAAGCTCATGTTCCCTAAATAATTACGTTATAATCGAGCAAACACCCTGTTAACAATCACATGTTCTGTCCTGCTACAGAGGACCCTTCCCAGTGACCCAGGGTGTGGGGTGTGGAGAGAGCTCCCTCCGTCCTCCTGCAAGGGCCTTCCTGGGGGCTTGCACACACCTCCTGTCTGAACTCTGATCATAAACCCCTCTCTGCACTGCAAACTGCTGCCCGATAGCCTCTCCTTGGGCCTAGCTGGCAGCTCAGTCCGCCTAGAAAGGACAAGTTTGGAAGAAAGGCCCTGACAGGCCCTGGAAATTGGCCCCGGGCCATTTTGACAGGAAAGTCTGCTTGCAGGGCCCAAGGACATGGTCTCAAAAGGGGGAGCACGAGATCTGGATAGGCATGTCTCGTAAGCCCCACAGAAGCCCTACCCAACTGGGACGAGCCGAGACAGCTGAAGGCTAGAGTAAGGAAGGCCCCCTTCTATCTGGGTCTAAGGATAATATTGACCTTGGGAAATGTTAGTAGAGTTTCATTTATGCAGGACCTCAGTCAGTGGAGAAGCCTTACAGATAGGCTTCCGTGTCAGGTGTGCACCCTCCCAGCAGACATTAATATTCCTGATGGTCACCAATTGATTCGCCCATGTGAGTTCTGTGTGGTACTGGCATGTTCCACCCTTACACACTCACACCCCTCCTCTCTAGCAGACACATCTGAGCCACTCTTAATAGAAACACCTACTCAGAAATTGTCACCTGTCTGCTGGACCGTGGCACCCATAAACCTGTCGTAAGTCTTTATACACACAGGTGTGTTCACACAGATGTATATCTGCCAGCCTTGCGCACATGTGCATAAACATTTTGCTTGTATGCATACTGCCAAAACTAGGCGCCTTTCTCCCATATCACTTCTGTAACATGTAGCCACACTTACTTTATCTGGGATGTGTCTTTGGTCCACAGTTATCATCACTGGTGTGATCAGGAATCAGGTTGAAACTAGTAAGGCTTTAGGGTTTTAGGTGCAGTTATTTCACTGAGGATTCAGACTCATCAGCAGATTATGAAAACTGATCACCTTGCATTTGCTGATGACTGTAAGGTAATTGGACACAAACTCCCAGACATCTGCCATGTTTCTGTAGGTGACACAGTCCCTGAAGGTTAACACATGTCATCTAGCAGGGCAGCATGCTTAGTCATGGCTCCCTTATCTGGACATTTTAGGAGAAGCATTCGGGATTCCTCATAGCATCCCATATCTTATCTTGCTTGGCCCAGAGAAACTCACCCAGGGAGGACTAAATGACCCTGGCTCTTCCCATGGGCCTTAGCTTCCACTCAGCCCCAGGGATCTGATCTCCAGGGCACTGCCACTGGAAGGCAGATGCAAAAATTCAGTCTTTTTATTCACTTCCATAGCAGCACTGTCTCTGCGGTGGGACTACATGTACTTAGTGAAACACTCCCTGGTCAGCAATATCTGTGCAAAAGCCCTTTAATGTCAGTGTCTTATCTGCCTTTGTGTAAAAAATGTCTAACTGTGTGATGAGAAATATTTGTTGGAAATATGTTTTGTATTTAGTAATAGGATTATATTTCATTTGGCTTTTTAAAGTGAAATTTTCTGTTGGAATACTTTCAGATTTACAGAGAGGCTGCAAAGAGCATGTTCTCACTCATCCATCACCCAGTTTTACCCATTGATAACATCTTACATGATCATCATAAATTTGTCAAAACTAAGAAACTGGCATTGGTACCTGACTGTTAACTAAACTACAGACTTTCATCACTTGGTAAAAGTGGTATTTTTCAGCCTTCTCCTCTGTAAAGTTACTATTTCCTCCTTCCCTACACTCTTCTCTGGAAGCCGGTCACTAACTACACCCAGCCCACCTTCCGGAGGACTTCAGGGGTTAAGCCCTACCTCCTGGAGGGAGCAGTATCTGCATATATTACTTGGAATTCTACTGAAAGAAGGATTTCACTTACTCCAACTTTTAAAAAGTATATAAAAGTATTTGTTAGAACTTCTGGTCTGGATAAGATGGCATAGAGTTGTTCCTCCCTGCTAAGTTTGACAATAAACCCTGGGAATAACACAGGAGGTAACCGGAACTCAGAAAGGTGGTAAGAGGAAAGTAAGTTGGTTTGGAACCCCAGGATTGGAAGAACTGCAAAGCAACAGAGCATCCTCTGTCCTCAGCCCCTAACCCCCCGCCCATATCTAACAGAAGAAGGCATCCCAGGTGGTGTTTTCCTTACCTACAACTTAGAGTCAGAAAGCAGCCCAGGTACCCAGACTTGTCTTTCCCTTGATATAAGAGGAGTCCCTTTGACAACTCTAAGTGAACCCAGCACCTTGGCTACACTAACAGTGGAGGCCTAAGATTTCTGTCTTCCATTGACAGTTGCCATGGTAGCTGGGGGCCACTAGCAAGAGAGTGGCCCACAAGTGGCCTGGCTGAGAAGCTGCTTTGTCCCTGGGAGTCTGAAACTCTCCTCCCCTACCCAGGAACACCTGGGCAGCTGGGGCACACCCATCACGACACACAGTCAGGGATGTGTCTTCACCTCTGTGGGCCCAACTCTCCTTCAACCAAAGACACCAGATGGCTTAGACTGGGAAACTCCTAGCCTTGAGGAATGAATCAATGAAGACCACTCTCACCACTGTCATTCAGTGTGGTATAGAAGTTCTAGCCTCTGCACTATGCAAGAAAAAGAAACAAAAGCCATTGGAAAGGAATGTCCCAACTTCCACTGTGCCTATTTTTAGATGATATCATTGTCTCTGTAGAAAACCCCAAGGAATAATAATAATAAAAGCCTCCAAGAACCAGTAAGTGTGAGCTGAAGATGAATACAAAAAAATCAATCACATTTCTGTATACCTACAATGAGTATGTGAAAACTAAAAACACAATACCAGGTACAGTAACTCCAAAGAAACTGAAATAATTGGATCCATACCTAAGTTATGTATAGCGTGTGTTTACTGAATATTACTGATGAAAGAAATCAAAGGACACCTAAATGAACAGACATATTGTTCATGGATTGGAAGACTCAACATAGTAAAGGTGTCCATTCACCCCAAATTGATACATAGGTTAAAGAAATTTCTATGACAATCCTACCGAGATTTTTTGTAGGCATAGATAAGGTTATTCTAAAATTTTTAAGGGAATGCACAGGCCCTTGAAGAGCTAAAATGATCTTGACAAAAACAAGTAACAGCAAAAAACACTCTACCTTATGCTGAGGCTGACCGCATGGCTGCAGCAGTCAGGACAGTGTACTACTGGCTGAGGATAGACGTGCATCAATGGAACAGAAGAGACAGCCTAGATATAGAAGCAGAGAAATATGCTCAACTGATTTTTGACAAAGGTGCAAAAGCATTCCTTCAATGGAGGAAAGATAGACATCTCAACAAATTTTGCTGAGCAGCTGGATGTCCATAGACAAAAAAATGCACCTCAACCTAAGCCTCACGCCTTATATAAAAGTTCACTCAAAATGGATCATGGACTTACGTAGGAAAAAACAGGAGAGAATCTTCAGTCTCTAGGGCTAGATAAAGAATACTTAGACTTGACAACAAAGGCATGATCCATAAAAGGGAAATTTGATAAATTGAACTCATTGTAACATTAAAAACTTGTCCGGGAATGGCCGTGTTAAGATGAAAAAACACCTTATAGATTGGAAATATACAAACTACATATCTGACAAAGCAAAGCACAAGTATCTGGAATATGCAAAGAATTCTCAAAACTCAAAAGTGAAAAAACAAGCCAATTAGAAAATATCCAAAAGACACTGAGTCGTTTCACCAAGGAGGATATACAGATGGCAAATAACCGCATGAAATGAGGTTCCGCATCATTAGCCCTCAGGGAGATGCAAATTAAATAACAATGGGGTATCACTACATCCCTATCAGAATGGCTAAAATGAAAAACAGTGGCAACACCAAATGCTGGTGAGGATATGGAGAAACAAAATCATCATGATTACTGGTGGGAATGTAAAGTGGTTCAGTCCCTCTGGAATGCAGGTCCTGTACAGCCCAGCCATTGCTCCTGGGCGTTTATTACAGAAAAATGAAAACTTACAGTCATATAAAAATCGGCACACAGATTTTTTTCAAACACGAGACTGTTTTATATGAATGATCGTGACTGAGTGCGGAGGCTCTAACCAAAGTAAAATAAATTTTATAACCATTGACTTGACTTTACAAGCGTAAGAAAATAGCCAGCCACATACAGAAAGGTATACCGGTTTCCAAATGGCCAGGTGAGTTTTGCCAAATATTTTTTGTAGTCTTTTTTTTTTTCTCCCAGCTTCATCAAGATATACTTGACATATAACATTGGGTTATATATAAATTATATATATATATAAAATTTAAACTGACTTATAAATTGGGTAGGTTTAAGGTATGCACACAAAAGTTTGTAGCAGCTCTTTTGTAATTGCTAATAATTGGAATCGGGCCAGAGGTCCTTGAGTGGGTGAATCTGATTAAACTGGTACATCCATACCACAGAATAGTACTTTCCAATAAAGTGGGAAGGCACTGTGATGCATGATGAATCTCCAGGGAATTTTGCTGAGTGGGAAAAACCAGTCCCAAAAGGTCACCTACTGCAGGTCCCATTCATATGACCTTTTTGAAATGCCAAAGTTTTAGAAATGAAGGGAAGAGTGGTTGCTGCCAGTGGTTGGAGGCTGTAGGGGGCCCAGAGTTATCAGGAAGGAGCTGGTGGGGGGAGTGGTTAAGAAAGGATGAAGCCAGGGATCCTTGTGGTGATGAAGTGCTTTATATTTTGACTGTGTATTTGGTAGAGACACAAACCCACACGTGATGAAATCATCTAGAGCTAAACACACACAGTGCAAGTTAAACTGGTGAAAGTCAAACAAGATCGATAAATTGTATCAGTGTGAAGATCTAGTTGTGATGTTGGACTATGGTTCTGCAGGATGTGACCATTAGGTGGGCCCTGATAAAGACATATGCATCTTTCTGGAATATATAAGAATTACAGCTGCTTATAAATTTACAATGATTTCAATAAAAATTTCAGTGAGAAAAGATACATGATGTGGTGACATCACTATGGGCATTTATTACAGAATGCCAAAAAATAGATGAATTTATTTCAAAATTAATATATTTTGAAAGTATTAAAATGATCAAACAAATCCTGTGAAATTTTCGGAGAAGTACATAGAAAAGGAACAATGAGCCGTCTAAAATTCCCGTGCCAAAGTTGGTAGCTAAATGGAAATTAATATACATCAATTTTGTTCTGATGTAATGATCAGATTTTTTTTTGAAGAATGCTTTAAATAGTGAAGCAACTTTTTTTTTTCTTACAAGAGTACTAACCATTCCTTTTATCTGGAGTTTCTAAATAAGCCCAAAGAGTAAAATAAATATTGCTTGCGTGTTTGCCTTTCAATAGGCAGCTCAGGCCGTGGTCTTTCCCTTTGTTCTCTCACTGGTTCCTCCCGTGGTTCATTTTGCAGTGGGTGGGTCGGGTGACCTCATCTTTCCAAGGAGAACCTGGGGTCCCGGGGTATGAAGGTCTTCTCTGGGCCTTTCCCCAGGGATGCTAGTGGTTTAAGGCAAGGCTCTTGCACACTGCAGAAGCTAGCTGCTCCCGTGACACAGGAAATGTGTTTCCTACATGCCCTCAGTGGCTCTGAGCTGACACTGGCTGGTAGCTCAAAGGGTGCCCAGAGTGGTTTGTGCATAAGGGAAGACGGGAGCGCCTGGGGTCCAGAGTAGAGCACCCAACCGTGCCTTTGACTAGCCCCTTTCCTCACGAGGGCG
Organism: Smutsia gigantea; assembly: GCA_032199065.1. NCBI lineage: Eukaryota > Metazoa > Chordata > Mammalia > Pholidota > Manidae > Smutsia > Smutsia gigantea. Next base: position 562,736 of record JAVSCE010011621.1, on the reverse strand, counting down.
TCTTCCTTCCTTCTTAGCAGGGCACGAGGGAGGCTTGGGTTGCCTTTCCTTCAGAGGCCAAAGGCCGTCATCATGGTCTACCACTCCACAGCGGTGACAAGGCAGCTCCCTGCCTGATGCGTGTCTCCTCTGAGCTCTCTGCGCCGGGCCTCTGTTGTTTTGCCTGCCCAGAGCACTAGCCATGCACCTTTGTAGGAGGTGTGCCTCTCCTCCTCTGGAATCCCGGGATTCAGGACAGAGTCATCTTCCCATGGCCTGGGTCCCCTCGCTCTGGTGGCACTGGAGGCCTGGGAGTAGCTACTGGAGTTGTGATTCCATGACCTAGTGCTGAACCAGCCCCTGGTGCGGGCCACCCTTCCAGCTGTTTATTTCTGCGAGCTAGTGAGGGGTGTTCTTGGTTTAACCAGTTCATGGCAAGTCTCCTTTGCCTGCGTTCCAGTGTCCTGATTCACACTCCCCGAGACCAATGTCAATTCTTTTCTTTCTCTAGCCTCCCTATTTTATTGTTCTGAGCTATTGAAAGAAAGGCCAAAATAAGTGCATCATTCTGTTTCATTCTTTCAGTTTCCTACTGTGTCCTAGACAAGAGGAGTTGGTGGTCCCCTGTGGGTGTCTAATGGGGATCAGGTGCTTCTCCAGGAGCACCTCGAACCTCATGGAGGGCCCCCCATAATCAGAAGTAACAAGGCCAGGAGTGCTGCAGCCCCGGTGGCTCCTGGGGCCTTTATTTGCAGTGTGCCCTCATCTTGTTGCTGAAGAGGTTGATGTCATCGCCCAGGCTAAGACCTAACAGATTCATGTATCGAGAACTGTGAGTGATTGCGGAGATATATTTAGATCGTTCCTAAATTCTGACATGGCTCCAAGGTAAATCCATTACCTGGGCACGAGCTGCCATGTAGTAATTAAACTGAAAATATCATATTTGTGTATGCATTCTGCCCCTTGGCAAAACATATTTAAAATGTACATAGAGGGGATTTTGAAAATCTTTGCACTTTTGTACTTTGTTTCCATTTGAGTGACAGAGGTGGTTTTCGGAAGATGATTAGTGTTTCTGTCGTGTACCAGCTGGGGTCTGGCAAAAAGGTGCTTCTGTGGTGTTTGTGGTCAGAGGTCTTGCCTGCGTGGCTTGGCGCCCTTCTCTGTGGAGGGTAGGCTACAGCCTCCTCGACCTAGCTGTTGGCCAGAGCCCTCTGCGCACTTGGCCCTGCCAGGTGCCGTCTGAAAGCCCCCACGCTTGTTGGAGTCACTCAGGGTTTCTCAGGTCAACTGGCAGCGTCAGAAAGCCCTGCCTTCCTCTCTGCCAATCATTAGAGAAGGAAGACCGAGAAGATGAACCCAGGCTTGTTTTGCTAATCAGTGCCCTTTGATCTCATCCATTTTGATAAGGAAATGGAATTTACACTTGTCTGTGTTGGTTATAGATGGAGAACTGTCCTGAAGGCAGAGTCGTGTGGTTCCTCTTCATAGGTGTATCTGCCCCACAACAGCTCCCGTTCACCACGGAAGCCCCCTGGGAAGTAGGACAGCAAAGATCCAGAGGATGGGCAGGTCTGAGAGGCTTGCTATCACGGCACGAACCTGCTTTGGCGGTCTGCATTCTTGAATTAGTGGTGGTCTTGGCGGTTGCTTTGCTCCCAGGAACCCTGTGCTGTCTTCTCTCATCTCTGTTTGTAAGACACGGGTCTGCTTTGTGGCCATGGGACTTTCTTCTTAGAGTGTCACTGGGTGTGGGTCATGGCCTGCGTTGCCTCTCTCTACAGATTGGTTTGTTCTTTAAACCACAGTGGGAGGCTCTGAGGCTAATCTCAATGTCTGGCACCAAGTTGGGCCATAGATGTCAAATTGCCAAAGATTCTTGATTATATCAGAGCCAGAGGATCATCAGCATTTCAAGATCTATGAAAGCACTTCAAGATCTGGCTTAAATCAGTACAGAAGATTCAATTTGCTATCCTAAGGAAGTTCTCATGAGACAAGGCCAACTGATGGGACTGAAGCTTTAGAAAACAGCCATGGCTTTCAAATCTAATTTTTTTTTTTTTGGTATGCAGCAAAATCTGTTTTCCTGTTAAATTAAATCTCACCTATAACCTAGTACGTACAACTGATTAGAGCAGAATTTCTAAGGTTAGCCTAGTCTTTGCCTTCTATGATGAATTCTGAGGTACTTTGTTGGAAGCCCAGGGTTGCAGGGTCCCTGTTCTGAGGGCTGCTGGCTTTAAGAGTCCCTCTGCAATGCCTTAAAAGCTGAGGTTTGAGCAACTCCCATAGCACAGAATTGTCCCGGAGCAGGTTTCCTGATTTCCTGTATGCTCTAAACTTCATTTCTTGCAGCTGCTTTGGAGCCCCTGCTGTGTCCCCTGGTTGCAAATCTTGTAAGAAATCCTCAGTCAAAATGCCTCATTTTGCAGATGGATAAAAGGAGGCAGGATGTTGCTTAGGGTTAGGTGTTCCATTCGTTCATTTGTTCACTCATGAAGAATTGCTAGGCACCTATTACAAAGCGTTACTATGTTCTGGAGATGCCCTGGTCAATGAGTGTCTCTTGGCCTCACAAAGCTTATAATCTGGATTCAAATAATTATCAGAAACATGAATGCAATGATGGGAAGGTATGTGGCACCATATTAGCTTGGGCTGCTATAAGAAAATACCACAGACTAGGGGCTTAAATAACAGATTTCGATTTTTCAGAGTTCCAGAGGTCCAAAGTCTGAGATGAGGGTACTGGCAGATTTGATCCCTGGCGTGAGCTGTCTTCCTGGCTTCCAGGGGACTGCCTTCCTGCTCTGTCCTCACGTGGCAGAGACAGAGCTCTAGTGTCTTTCCTTTTCTTATGAGGGCGCTGATCCCACTGTGGAGGCTGCACCCTAATGGCCTCATCCAACCCTCCCTCCCTCCCTCCAGAAGGCCCCACCTCCAAATGCCATCATACTGGGGCTTAGGGCCTCAGCATGCGGCTTTGACGGGAGATCCCCAGCAGGCAGTATAGGGCCACCCAGTAGTGACCCTCAGACTGATACCAGAAGGGTGAATTAAACACACAGTGCAGGCAGGAGAGGGCACTCTTCCGGGCAGAGGGAACAGCCCATGCAAAGGCTCAGAGATGGGAGAGTCCTGAGTCTTTGGTTACAGGTGCCAAGAGCAGAGGACCTGGGAAGCCGTGAGAGTAGGTGAGCGTGGTCACACGGGGCTCTCCGCATGTGGGACGGTTGGGAATGGCACTGAGAGGTGGGGAGCCCTTTGGAAGGGAGGAGCAGGAGATCATCCTCAGTGTTGCCTCCACAGCATGAGTGTCGCCGCCTGTGCACGTGGCACATTATGGACCAGCGTCTCTTACCGAGCCATACATGCGAATGCCTTTGCAGGGCAATACTTAAGCCTCAAGGCAAGAAGACCAAGCCACACCATGGATGCTAAACAGATTAATTTGGTCAAGAGTTTAATTCTGGCAGCAGCTGAATGACATGATAAAGAATGCAGTGGCATTTCTGCTGGAAATGTCTGCCATCATTTTCTTCTTGACACGAGGAAAATGAAAGCTTCCCAACTCCAGAAAGAATAAATATGAAATACGCCCATCAGTGTCCCTGGGAAGAGCATTCTGCCATGGCACTGCTTCTCCATGGAGGAGACGATAACTGAGCAGAATGGTATGCAGCCTGCTGGGAGTCTTGTTTCCAGAAACCCACCTGTCTTCAGGGCCCAGCTGTGGCCTGGATGTCCCCTCTGGGCTGTGGCCTGGGGTCAGCCCTGCAGTTGGTGCCCAGGAGCCCAGCACAGCTGCCTCCACAGTGGGAGGACACTTGCCTATAACCATTCTTGCTGTGCACTTGGGGGCTGGCCCCTGGTTTTGCCAAGGGCTGGGCTCCCTCTGGTTCTGAGCTTTTCAAAGGTGGCTTTTATCTGCACATATCCCTTTCTCAGTTCTTGAGCTTGTCTCTTTTTCTCCGTCCTCCAACACAGTTCTCAAAATGGGGTCCTTGGGACAGTGCATCAGACATGCAGATTCTCGAGTCCTGCCTAGGCATACCTAATAAGCATCTCTAAGGATGGGGCCCAGAAACCTGTGTCTTAACAAGCCTTCCAGTGACTCTGATGCACACCCAAGCTGGGCACCCCTGCTTCAGCAAATGCATTAGCATACAAGCATGTGGAAGATATGTTTGAGTGTGGGTACATGTGTCTGAACTGTTTAGGATAGGTTCTGTGCCGGACAGTAACCACAGGGACCCCCTGGGAAGGGCCAGATGAAGACTGCGGCTTCTTTCTTCTCTGTTAGCCCCTAGCAGTGATGATGACGACGTGCTGGGTGCCGTCACTCTGCAATCACTGTGCGCGTGATGTTCGTGCAGTTTCCTCTAGGAGATGTTGACCCTGGGTCCCCATTTTACAGTGAGTACAAGTGAGGCTGATAGCCAGGAACTCGCTCAGGTCACCCACCTGTAAAGGGGTGGAGGTGGAGCCGGGGCACAGGTCTCACCTGCACCTGTCTCTGCAGCCTGTGCTCCCGAAGGCTTCCCTCTGCCCTCCTCCTGCTGTGCACTTCTGGGGCCCCCGCTTTCAGCAGTGCCTGATATCCTGTGTGTGGCTTTTAGCTGGCTTGGTTGATTCAATATAGGCCCTGGTAAGGGATTGAGCATAAAAGGCTTTTGTGGTCTTGGGGGAGAGTGGTACTTAATCTCCTCTCCAAGATTAACTTTAGAAGCACAGACACCAAGCGAACGAACTATCCGGCACTTGACGTGTACCACATGTGAACAAATGCCTATTAAATCGGCTGGTCTGTGCTCCCAGTGAAGGCCTGGGTGGGCTGGCTGCTCGCCTTGCCAGGTTGTGTGGCAGCAGTGTGGGAGCAGGACAGGGTCTCGTGCTGCCCGCACAACTCTCCGTGGACTTTCCTCTTGTTAATAAACAGGCAGCAGTAACTATTTTATTTTCTTTAAAGGGGAAAAAGCCCTGGGCTGAGATTTAGAAGCCTTCATGAAGGCCTGTGTGTGTGAGGTTACTGTTTTACTCAGCTTAGCAGGGACGATTTCTGAACCTCAGCTTGCTGTTTTCAGGGTGATCGGCAATGCCTCTTTGAGTTTCCCGCTGGCTTTGAAATCTGTAGGTTTGTGAGTGCTCTCGGACTCAGGTTTAAAATGGCCTTTGGATTTTATACCAGATTCCTTTCCTGTCTAACATCCTTTAAGGATTCCTATTTGACTGTTTCTTCTGGATGGACCACAATTTTGCAACCTGCCCCTGGAAAGCATGTCACTTAGACCAAGAAAGAATCTGGCTGAACGCACAGTAAGTCACATGTACCTGTATATTCAGCCTAGGTGGTAAGCAGTCCTCTGTCCACCCGTTTCCAGATTGGTATTGGAGACACCCAGCCGTGGACTGCGTCTGCCTGTGAGCTGTCTTATCCAATTAGCTTGTAGACAAGTTCCAATAATATATTAAGCTGAGAGCTTTTCTTGTTAATTTCCCCATAGAAAAGATGTGGTGTAAAGCTACAGGGAGGCTGAACTTAGCCTGCAAACATTGCTGAGCTCTGCTGTTCTTTGAAATCATCAGCTGCTTCCTTGGAGAATAACTTTGTTCTTCCACGTATGTAAAAATGTTGGAGCGTCATGGGAAGTTGGAAACTTGTGGTATTATTATTAGTTAGAGGAAGACTACTTCTGGAGTAAATTGCATGAAGTGAGTCTTGAAATTTATTTTATGATCCAGCAGGTGAGTGCCCTCAGGTGGTCCTGACTTTTTCAGATTCCCCTTTGGCGTAATTCAGTATGTTATGAACTGATGCCTGTGGCTGTCCCTGCCTGCACTAGTTTTGTGCCATTGTTCAGATGTTCCCTGGCAAGCAAGACATTCTGAGCTCTGGCTGGGCCTGCCCGCTGAGTTCATGTGTTTGGCAAGACCGTCACCTCTGCTTGTACAACCTTGCATGTTAGACTGATTCTTTGAACTTCCAGTGCATTTATTTTTCTCATTATTTCATAAACACATGTGATAAAATGAGAATAATGGTGTTGAAGCTTAGGTCTCATAAATGTGGAGGTAACATTGGAAATCATTAAGCATGCCTCCAATGGCAGATCATTAGTCTCACATGGATGGACACAAGTTAAGACAGTCACCTGGGTTTTCAGTTGTGAGGAAAAAGAAACTTACAGGGTACGTATGAACTGCTGAAACTAGGTCATCAAAGATGGTGTTTAAAAAATGGCTCCATGAGGAACTTCACACTGTTTTTCAATATTCAGGAACAGAGCCTCCCCTCCCTGCCCTTTTATCAATCTGTTCTTTGACCACCACAATTTTTACCTTTTTCTTTTCATACTGTAGCACATTATGCTCTCTATATAATGGGGCTGTTCTGGGTTGTAGGGGCTACCCTTTTAATGCATCATAAGTTTTATTTTTCTCACATGGAAGTCACAGATCTTGTTAACAGCCATGATTGGGAGAAAAATTGAGAAATTATTCAGTGGAAATGGTGGTTTCCTCCCATTTCCATCCTCTGTCTCTTCCCGGCCAGGCCTTATTCCTTTGCCTGCTTCCGTTTCTCCATACCACATATACTCAATAAACTATACATTTTGCTTGTTGTTTATCCTCTGTCTGCTACTAGTAGAATATTAGCTCCACAAGGGTAAGAATTTTTGTCTAGTCCCTTCACGAGACCAGTGTTTTTCAACTTTTATTTTCCATTAACACTCTCCTAAGGAGACTTTTTGGACATTTTTCTTCCTAACTGCCCCCCTCTGTGAAATTTTAATACCACAACTTTAATAGCACATTCATCTACCTAGGTACTATATGCACGTCTGTGCTTTATACACACAAAAAGTAAGACTTTTCTTTAATCCCTCAAAAACCAGTTTTCACCCTTGAACAGCAGTGTGGCACTTTTTGAGACCTAGTGCCCACAAGAGGAGCTGGAGCATAGCAGGGGCTTGACGACAGTTTCCAAGTATCCGTTTCTAAGGTTCATAGCTGTTGTTTTTTTCTTTGCAGTAGAGGCCAGACAAACGTTGGCTAACCTCTTGACAGGTATGCAAAGGGGGTCCTACCCACAGGCGCCCCAAGGCCTCCTTCTCCCTTGAAGAGCCTGTGAGAATCCAGGGGAGGGGAGACTTTAATCGAGGGAGGGTCTTACTTCAGCCTAGAGCCAGTTATCCTTGGTGATCAGTGCATAAACAGAAAGCCGGTGCGCAAATGCACTAGATGCTCTCCCTGCTATTGGCGTTAGCCTTTGTTCCCACTTAAGCTGTGGCCACTTAAGTTCACCCTGGCCTGTTTGGTGACAGAGTCCCCTGAAAGTATTTTGCTGGGCCCTGATGATAGCCTTACCCAAACAGTTGTTTTCCCCGGGTATGCTGGAGCAGGGGTGGGAACCAAACAGGCCCTTGAAGAATCTCCTCAGTTTGGCCTGGATTTACCCAGGCACCTTGCGTGTTTTCAGATCACTTGATAATCTGTAGCCTCTCTGTTGTCCTACCGGATAGCCTATGCATATGGCATGATAAAAGCCAGCAGTTTCTATTGCATTAAATAGAACAAGAAAACTTGAGGCTTCACACTGCCCTGCGTGATAGGAATAGTAACAGAGGCAAGACAAAGGATACAAGTTGGTGTGTATGCTTTAAAATGCCAGAGACGGGGAGATCCTCTCAGACTGGAGTCTGGCCAAGACTCTCCCACCCAGCCTGGGCAAACCCAGCTCCTGAAGCCTTGTGCAGGGTGGATCCTGCGTGTCTTGAGATGATTTGGTTTCTTGCTGTCTTGCCAGTGGGTTTCAGCTCTGGGCAAGTTCACTATGGATTCAATGCGACCAAAGAAATTGACAGCAGAACGTTCTTTGGGGTGAAAGGGTTTATTACCCAGCTTGTTCTCCTGGTGGTAGGTCGAGCACTAGCATCTCTGCCTCCGCCCAGAGCACTGGGCCGAGCCCTCTATATAGTGCAATAGTCGCTTATTGCCTAAAGGTGTGGAAGTGGTAGCTTAGCAGCAGGCCAGTTACATCATCAGGTGGTTTAAGTTCAGTGAGGATCCTGGCCATAGGAATCCAACTTCCACACACTCCACCCCTCCAGGATTCTCACCTTACAATCTGCATGCTTTCCATCTTCCGTAACAGTCCCTGTGCAAGAAAGCTGGAGCACTGTAACCAGATTCCACAACAGCAGCAGAGGATAACAACAACTAAGAGATAATAAAAAATTAAGATACAGGTAACAAAAATTATAATAATCCTCAAGCCAGAGGAAGTTCCCAATCCACAAAGACTTTAGGGGCAACAAGACACATGTTTTAGTGCCACCAACGTAGGCAAATCTTGTCCATCAGGTAGGATGCATGCAAGAGAGTGGTCCTGTGATAGGACTGTAGCAGGAAGCGGGTCCCATCCAGGTCTAGTATACCATACTTTTACTCCTTTCCCCATGGGGGTTACTGAAGGGTCTATATATACTGCTACTGGAGGTGCATGCAATGGCCATAATGATAAAACAAAACTTCCTGGTAAGATGCTCCCACCTTCTGGCCGTTCTGGATATACTACTGTGCCCTTTGGCCGCCACTCTGCTATTATTCCAGAAATACACAGGAGACCAGCTTCCAGGCCTTGTCCCCAAGGTGCCAGGAGAGCCAGCCATCCTTGGTCCGTGTGTCCAAAGGTCCAAGGCCATGTCCACTCAATGCAGTCTCCAGGGTTCAGTGCAGTTGGTGCTGACAGCAAGATGTTATTCTGGTGGCTGAACTTGGGCTTCAGTGATTCTTCCTTGGTTTGCATTTGCATTTGTATAGGGGAGGCAGCCATATGTATTAACATGTCTATGGGGCTCAGGGCTCCCTTTTGGGGTCTCTCATTCAAATGCCGTAGCACGGTCCATGAGCAGACAGACCATCCCCGCAGACTATTGGTATCTGACTTTAGTCTGGATTTTAACAAGCCATTGTGCCTCTATCATGCCTGCTGCAGTAGGATTGTATGGCACATGAAACTTCCACTTGATTCCCAGCTGTTGCACCCATTCTTGCAGTGTATATCCAGTAAAATGGGTGCCCTGATCACTCTCAATTACCTGTGGTCGGCCATAGACGGCAAAGAGATGCTCCAGGCCTCTTTTGGTAGTCTGCTGGTCTGCACAATGGGTAGGAAAAGCAACCAGAAGTCCAGTAGCTGTGTCCACACAGGTCATCACATACTGATATCCTTCTGACACAGGCAGAGGCCCAATATAGTCTATCTGCCACCTAATGAGAGGTATAGGCTCCTTAGCTATTGTCCCATGTTGCTGTGGAACTCAGTGTAAGTCCCTCTTGGAGCACACGACACACTCCTGCCGGGGTCTACTAACTTCTTCGAAGGTCAAAGGCAAACCCCACCAACGGGCTACAGCCCACATTGTCTTGCCCCTCATGCAACAAACACTGATGTAGCCATTGGACTACATCAGAGGCAGGCTTTCTTTCTAACCAACATATCTGGGCCAATTTATCTGCTTCATCATTTCCTGGGGATGCCAGTGGCAAATGACCTGTCACATGATGTACTGTAATTATTTTAGTCTGACCACAGGCCCATAAGTTTTGCCACAATTCTTGCCCCCAAAGGGGTCTGTGACCAACCAGCCAGTTGACATGGTACTAGGTTGGTAGCCACACGGTCAAGCCCCGATAGACAGCCCAGCTGTCAGTGCAGACAACTATAGGGGAGGGCTCCTGGCTGATCACAAGCCACACGGCCCACAACTCTGCCCATTGGCTGCTCTTCACCTCACCATCTTCCATCCATATTGTCTCAGTCTTAGGATGGAAAGCTATAGCCCTCCATTTTGGGGGCTGTCCCGCTGGAGCCATCTGTGTACCATGCATCTTCAGGTATAGGGGCTCTTCCCTCCCGGTAGGGACTCTCTGCTACTAATGCTTCAAAAGCAAGTTCTTCCTGCTTTTCACTAGTATGTGTCACTGGCCCCAACAAGCATTGGAGTTCTTCACTCGAGGGGCTACTAGAGAGGGCACTACGCTGCTGTAGGTAAGCACCCCACTTGGCTAGTGTGGGTGTTTGTGCCACACCACTCCTTGGCTTTTGGGTCCAGTCTTGTACCCAACCCAAGGTGGGATAGGTGGTTATTACCTTTACTGGGGCCATTCCAGTGATGGGTTCTGTAGTCATCAAGGCGTGATACATGGCAGCCAGTTGTTTTTCTGTCAAAGTATATCATACCTCTGCCGCTTTCCAGGGTTGTGACCAGAATCCAATGGGTTGGTGAGTTTGTTCAAGTTGCTGCCAGAGACCCCAGCCATAACCCTCTTCAGTGACATGAACGTCCAGCTCACAGGGCCTTGATGGGTCTATCACACTCAAGGCCTGCACCACCTTGACTGCCCGTTTTGCTGTAGTAAAGGCAGATGCACATGTCTCATCCCAGTCCCACCTGATGCCATTTCATACCAACCGGTATAAGGGCTTCAGAATTTGTGTCAAGTGTGGGATAAACACTCTCCAGTAGCCTAGAAGACCGAGAAACTCCTGTAACAATGCTACATTTGTGGGGGTAGGAAAGGCCTGGACTTTATGTATAACTGCTTCTGGTATCACTTTGGTCTTACCTGACCAGACGACCCCCAAGAATTTGACAGACAAACCAGGTCCCTGATCCTTGGTGCTGTTCACGGCCCATCCTTTCTCCTGTAGATGTTGCAGCAGTCTAGGTGCTACACCTTCCAGATCTGAAAGAGAATTGGACGTGAGCATGACATCATCAATATAATGGTACAGCCGCACTGTTGGCAGTTTCTCCCATGCAGCCAAGTCCTGGGCTACAAGTCCATGACAGATGGGGTGGCTGTGGAGATATCCCTGTGGGAGGACAGTGAAAGTCCATTGCTGTCCTTCCCATGTGAAGGCAAACTGTTCCTGACTTTCCTGCTCAATGTCAATGGAAAAGAAGGCATTAGCAAGATCTACCACATAATGATATGTTCCTAGTTCATGGCTGAGAGTATCCATCAAGCCTGCAATAGAGGGGACAGCAGCATGCATAGGGGGTGTGACCTTATTCAGTTCTCTATAATCCACAGTCATACACCAGGAGCCATCTGGCTTTTTTACTGGCCACACTGGGGAATTGAATGGACTATGGGTGGACTTTATAATACCCACCTTTTCCAGCTCCTGGAGAGTTTGTCCAATCTCTTTATGCCCCCCAGGCAGTTTGTATTGTTTGGTATTAGTCACCTGCCAAGGCACAGGCAAAGCTATGGGCGGGTGCCTTGCATGTCCCCTCAGAACTGCCTTCACCACACATACTCTCAGTCTGAACTCACCTGCAGTGGTCTGCAACCATAGACCCTGCAGGATATCAATCCCCAAAATATACTCAGGGATAGGAGATATAACACGGTATACCCTTTTGGGGGTAGATGCCCTATTCCCAAAGGGATTTGGGCTTTTTTCACTCTGATAGCCTTACCCCCATATCCATCTATGATAGTGGGGGTCCCGGGGAACTGCTCAGGGTTACCATGAATCAGTTAACATTCAGCTCCAGTGTCCACCAGAGCCAGGACACGTTTTATGTTCACTGGGACCAATGGATAGCTATTTCAACATGTGGCCTCTGGTCCCCCACTGGTCCCTCAGGGCAGATACCTTGACCTTCCCCTCAGTCAAACCATGTTCTCCAATCACCTTCCTGTGTGGCCTCAAGTGAGATTGGCTCACTTTCCAGCAGGAAGTCTTGCAAACACACAGGCCAGACTTTTGGCTCTGTCTTTGACCTCTGCCTCTTTGGTTTTAATGGTTGGAACTGCTGCTCTGGTTTCAGCTGTTGCCATAGCTCTAGTAAGATCCTATTTGACTTCCCATCTAATTTCCTTCCATCTGCTCCTGCCCGTATTAAATCAAATCAACCTACATCTGGGTCCTCGTAACCTTCATGGGGCCCTGTAAATTCTTCTTGTGAGTAACAGGTCTTATTTATTTCCAGATTCTCATTGCTTCAGCCTCTCCTAAGTCTGCTACTGTATGTGTCACCTCACTTATGGGATGCCCTAAGTGAGGGGAAAGAATGGCCACTAGAGACCCAAAGAGGGATGTAGGACCCATTTGAAGCACAATTTTTCTCATCCCAGTAGTGAAAATCTCTTCATCTGGGCCGTAATTCTCTGGACTATATAGATGGCATTTCTCATGCCTAGCTCTTGTAGCACCTGTTGGAGTTCAGCATTTGTCTACCATCTAACAGGAGAGGATGTAGATCACCCTGATTGGACCACACAGCACGAAGTGCAGCCATAAGCCAATCGAGGAGGGAGTGACTCCCTGGGGTCTGATGAGCATTTTGTAATCACTGCCTCAAGGCAGGCTGCACTGTCAGAGAAGACAGCTTTCCCATCTCTGACCCCGACAGAACAGTTCCATCCACCCCTAAGTCCCACAGATGCAGGAGCCAGGCTGATATTGACTCCGAGGGCTTCTGCCTAAACCGGGAGCCCAAATCCACCAGCTCAGCCTGAGTACAGGGGAGGACCATAGAGTGCTCCACGACCTGGGGAGGGGGCTGCTCCTCTCCTTGGGGGGAACTTTCAGCTGCTGGGTCTTTATTTTCTTTACAACCACTGGGCGTGCTTTCAATACAGGAGGGGACAGTGCCTCTGGAATCACCCCTTCATCCTTCCCCAGCTGCTCCATTTCTGGGGCTGACGGCACCTTTCCTCCCCTCCCTCGAGTGCCTCCTCTGCTACAACCTTTACCTTTTCTAATGTACCTCGCAGCAATGCTACCTCAGTCTTCAGAAGGTCTCTTACCTCCAGCTCAATGCTTCCCAGTTGATGTCTTGTACCACCTCCGCCTGTGCTTCCCTCAGGAGTACGTCTTTTTCTTTGATGGCCTCTTCCTCCGTCAGAACACCTGGCAGCACTGCCGTCTTATCTCCAATGGCACCTTTCTGCCGGTGCTCTTGTATCAATGCCATCTCTTTCTTCAGGGAATCCACAGACGTGTGCAGCTCGCGTTCTCGTGCCACCTCCTCTCGCATCAATGCCATTTCCCTCCTCAGGGAATCCACAAAAGTTTGCAGTTCATGTTCTCATGCTGCCATTTCTTGGGTCTAGGAGGGAAGCCACCTCAGACCACATACCCATTGGGGGACGATCCACCGTTTCCCCATTCACAGGGGCAGCCCGCTGAAGCACCCCTCCCATAAGGGCAGCTTGTCTTTTTCCTTGGTCAACAATGAATCCTGCCCACTACGCCAATTGTCTTGTCAATAGGTTTCAGCCCCAGGCAAGTTCGCTATGGATTCAATGCGACCAAAGAAATTGACAGCAGAACGTTCTTTGGGGTGAAAGGGTTTATTAGCCGACTTGTTCTCCAGCGGTAGGTCGAGCACTAGCATCTCTGCCTCCGCCCAGAGCACAGGGCTGAGCTCTCTCTATAGCACAATAATCGCTTATTGCCTAAAGGTGTGGAAGTGGTAGCCTAGCAATAGGCCAGTTACATCATCAGGTGGTTTAAGTTCAGTGAGGATCCTGGCCATAGGAACCCCAACTTCCCCACACTTGTGATTACTCTTTGTGTGCTTTCCCAGAAAGAAAGAATTCATCATTTTAAGTAGCCTTGTTTCTCCAGAGAAATAATTCAGATGCTAATTTCCTTGGGAGGGAAGGTTGACATTCACACTTACCTTTATATCAACAATTATGGAAAAATATGAATATTCATGTCAAGAAAATGAATTTAATTACAGTCTAAGCAAACATAATGAATGGTTCTGTTAGTCTGACCCTCGTGGTTGTAATAATAAAATTAAGTTCCTAAAATTGGGATCTATTTTCATCTGAGTCGTTAACTGAAAGTGAAAATACTTTGAATTTTTTATTTGCTTTGTTGGGGCAGATTCCTTGAAATGAGACCTAAATGGATTGTATAATGCCGCCTTGTAATAATGATCATTTTAGCAGAGTTAGGGATGCTGTTCCATCATCTGGAGTTTTGTCAAAGCCTGATGTACCTCTAAGTTTCTGATACTGGCCTGGACTTTTATAACACGAGGCCATGTACACTTCTTAGTAACTATACCCGATTGATCATTTTTCCTCAGGATAGACAGAAATGAAAAGGATGTGGTTTTGGAAGGTGTTGAAATCAAACACTTAAAACCGAAATTTGTAAGGCAACAGGCTACTGGGAGGAAACTTGTGGTGAATACTCTTTATAATGGGATGCCCCTCCCTATATGTGTTTCTGCAGAGAAATCTGGGATTTATATCCCAGTTTTTCTTAAAGTGAGGCATACCTATCTAAGCAGATATGTTTCTGCTGGCTGTGTTCTGTGGCTGTTGTTTTACTCTTGTGGGGTGTTAATTTTAGTGAGTCATTTTAAAAGAGAGTAATTGCAAAAATGTTTGAAAACACAGATCTGAAGTCAAACATCTTCATAATAAAGTTGGGAAACTTTTTCACTGGAATTTCATTTGGATTTTTACCATTTCACACTTTGGAACTGTCGGTGGCTAGGGTTCAGTGTGGAGACCAGCAGTGTTCACCTTTGCACGTACTCACTTACTTGCTTACACCTCGACTTGGTGACCATTTGCTAAGTGCCCACTGTGTGCCGGTCCCGGTGCAAGATGCTGGGGAGACAGCAGTGCATCTCCAGTCCTGAAATGTCTGGTGACACTCAGTCCTGGCCTTCAGTGTCCTCACAGTCTAGAGTGGAGACTGTCACTAGCCCAACAATTCCACTGAGAGGCAGTGGAGTTTCCAGTGGCTAGGAGACTAGATTTATATGTCAAGCCCTGTGTGACCTTGGTCAAATGACATATCCTTTGTGGCTTATTTGTTATCTGTAAAGTGAGGTTAAAAATAGCACCAATCTCATAGGTTTCCTTGATCTGAACCCATTAAACTGTAGTGCCTGCTGCCTGGTGATGCCCAGAACATGATGGCTCACCCATCTGACAGATGCTCAGACAGGTGTTAGAGTGACTCACGCCGCATCAGAGACGTGTCACCAGGCAGGGCAACTCCGATGAGAGAGTCACACATGTGCCCATAGAAAAAAAAGATGGAAAGGGCATTTCCTTTCCTGCAGAACCTACCAAAATAGTGCTTCTGGGGAATGAGGAATTGTCAGTATGGAATGTATAGGATGTAATTTCTGAAGTCACTTGATGTTGCTCTGCACTGCTCTGTCCTTGTACCCCTCTTCTTCCTCCCCCTACTGCATTGGCTATTACCACACTGTCCAGAAACACCAGCCTCTGGGGTCAGGAGAAGCAGGCAACTCCGCTAGAGGAGGACCTGGTGTCTAGAGGCTGGGCTGTCCCTTCAGAGTCTGTGGCTGAGGCAGTCAGACAGCTGGGGATGTTGCACCAGTCTGACTCTTAAGCAAGACAATCTGGAAAGCTGTGGCTCTTTAAAAAGGCTCTGTGTTTTGGTTCTCTCTTCAAGACTTGCTCACTTTTAGGAGGCAAAGCAACTCTACAAGTCAGCCCTGGAACCCTATAAAATCATCATCTCTCCCCAGGAAAAAGCCACACAAGCTTGTCTTCATAAACTAGACTGGGAGCTCAGCCAGGGCTGAGGACTTAGCTTCCTAAACGCTTAGCAAAGGGCCCTGGACTTGACAGGCATTTGTTGAACGAATGAATGAATGAGTGCTTTGATCATGATGAAGTATAAGATGTTTAGTAAAGGCACTGTGTCACTTATTTTTCTCCACATCTGTGTGTGTTTCTGGTAATAAGGTATATTTTCTCATGGAATTTGACCCAGGATTTTGTTTGGCAGTATTTTGAGCTTCTATTCTTTTGGAGAAGAAAAGGCATGATTCTTAGGTGGTGTAATTTTACCTTCGTGAATTCAGAAATGTGATTTCTGAAATAATGCATTCCCCTTTTAGAAAGAAACATATTTGCAGAAATGCCAATTCCTGGCTCTCTGGGCCTGTTCTAGCTCTGGAGATGCATGAGTCTCCCTGGGGCAGACCCTGTCAAATTGGGGGACACTCACATTTTCCAATCCCCCTGGCCCCAGTCAGCTCTACCTCTCACAAGTGAGAGTTAATATTTAATGAAAGGACCTTTGGGACTTCCACTGCCAGAATCCTGCTCACTTACCACTCTGCAAATAATTTTGGATGGGTGATTTTTATAGTCTTAGCATCATTATTTCTGTTCACACAAAGAACACAGTGTATTTATGTAAGCAGGTCACTGGACGAATGGATAGGGTGCACTGGACCCATTTTGTAGCATTTCCTGGGTGCAAATTTGACAGTAGTCATCGATTTGGAGAGATTCCAGGTTTGCTTGCAGGGAAGACGCTTTTTATCAAACAGGTTTCTTTTGGTGTGCCTCCTTAAGATTCCCCCGACCCAGGCATTGCAGAGGTGTGTCTTGGAGAGAAGCCTGCATCTCCTGACTGCCCCCTTTCTGCCCCCTGGAGCAGCCCAGGTGCTGTGCTGTTTTCTTCCTTCTTGATGATCTTCCCGTCTCCTTGCCGCCCCTGCCCGCACTACTGACACCTGGCCTCGGGTACCTGACTTCCCGTGGTGCTGTCCGGGCTCCCCCATCCCTCTTCCTGATGTGGTCTGTGATGAGGAGGAGCTCCTTCTGGGCTGGGCTGGGCCCACCTGTTCTGCATACTGCAGGGGTAGGGGAAGAGTCTGCCTGGCTCCTACAGGGCTCAGTTTTGGGAGCTTGCTTCTGCTCTGTCCTGGGAATGGGGCATATGGCTCCTCCTTTTGATACAGCTGAGTCACATAACTTATCAATTTTTCCTGCAAAGCTTAAAGAAAATCTCGTCCCTCCAGAAGGAATTAAATGAGTGGTGTTATTGTTCTCTTGTTTAATTCATGAGTTTTCTGGGATTCACAGTTCAAATATTTGTTCGCCTGAACAAAAGTTAATTTCTCAGCTTTATAAATTATTTCAATCAGAACAAAGCAGAAATGCAGTTTTGTAGTGGGCCGTTAGTTGCATGACTTGTGATAGCCAAGAACCTTGTTTTAGGGCTGGACTTGGGGGACATTCTCCTCCTGGAACTTGACGATGTGGTCATCTTCGCTGTATCTCTTCTGTTTTCTCTAGTCCATGAGAAAAGGCCCTGTCCTTTGCATAGGGAGAGCTCAACATCAGCTTGCTAAAGTGGGAATCAAGAGACCAGGATGCTAGTTCCAACAAGCTGCGTTACCTTAAACAAGGTCAGATCCTCTGATGGGGCTCAGTTTTCCCAGGCAAAGATGATGACAAAAACATCAGGTTTCATCTTGAACTCTGACTAGTTAGAAATGGATCTGTGATCACAAGTGAGTGGGGAAGGATTCTGCGGTTCATTAGCCATGTCTGCACAGGTAAGGAGAGGTGGTGGCCACCTCGAGGCAGGTATTGTCAAGGCTCCTTCTTCTGATCTCCAACCATCTAGTAACATCGAAGCAGTGCAACTGTGCAGGTGAGGCAGTGCAGCATGGAGGACAGGAGTGGGTTGGACCATAATACTCAGCTCCTATCCCAGCTCTACCGTCTATTAGCTAGAATACCTTGCTTAAGTCACTCAACCTCTCTAAGCTAAACTTTCCTCATCAGCAAAAAGAGAATGCTATCATTCCTACCTCATAAGAATGTTTTAGGGACTGAGTCAGGTGTTTTAAGTATTTTGCATGGTAGGTGATCAGTAAAAACATGATTGAGCTGTTATTACTCACATCAGGAGTCTGGTTAGTACCTTCTCCAGCCACAGGGGCTGATGCCAGGCAGTTGTTCCTAAGCCACCGTGGATTTGCCCACACTGTGGATGTGGAGGATGCCCTTAGGGCAGCATGGAGGTGTCATGGTGCAAGCCTGGAAGGAAATCCCATCTTCATGGTCATGGAACATGTAAGCTAGAAGCCATGTTCAAGGGGGTGGGGGAACACCTGTAAACCTTAGGCCTGGGTGGGATGGGGTCTTGTCCA
Organism: Smutsia gigantea; assembly: GCA_032199065.1. Classification (NCBI taxonomy): domain Eukaryota; kingdom Metazoa; phylum Chordata; class Mammalia; order Pholidota; family Manidae; genus Smutsia; species Smutsia gigantea. The sequence continues at coordinate 544,770 of JAVSCE010011621.1, read as the reverse complement.
CGGTCACTGGGTGAGATGGAGACAAGGTGGCCCTGGCTTCAAATTCTAGCATGTCCTTGGTCTCTGTCGGTCTCCCCAGCCCCTGAGGGGTCCCTACAGGGAGAGAAGGAGGTGCTTCTCACATGGTGGGTGCTCACTCGGGGCTCTCAGAACACTGGCTCTGGGGAGTGATTTGAAAGGGAAGCCGAGGGCTGCTTTGGAGTCCCTGGCAGCATGTTTATTTATTCATTATGTTTGAGAAGAGCCTCCAGTGCCAGAAAGAAATGCTTCAGTCAACTGAGTTTTATTTTCTTTGTTGGTTTATCTTGATTCCCTGTGGCTTCCCATGGGCTTCCCTGTCTTTTCTCTGTTCCCAGTGCCAAGTCTCAACTCTCCACTCCCTTCTGCAGACGAAGCCCCCGGAATCTCACGTCTTCACCCTCCTTCCAGCCTCTCCCTGCCCTCAAGCCTCCAGACTCCTGCCTGGTGCCTGTTTTAAAACCATGAATCTGACCACGTCTGCCTCTGATTAAACCTTGCCTCCTTGTGGCCTCCTGAACCCCGCTGCCCCCGCCCCCAGCACAGCCCCCTGAGCCGCCCGCTCCAGGCTGCAGGCCCGGCCCTGGCCCACACCTTCCTCTCCTTGGACTGCATTGTCCCCACTCCTGTCCCTGCAATCTCCTATTTATCCCGAAAGCAGCCCAGTGTCACCTCTTTTAAGCCTTCCCCAGAGATGGCTGCATACCCTGGCCCCCACCACTACCCGTGGCCCCTCCCCACACCCCCAGCAAAACTGGGCAGCATTGTGGTCTCTACTCTCTGCTCTCATTTCATACTTGTTTTTTTTTACTAATATAGTGCCTAAATTTTAAGGAAGTAATGTTGTATATACATTTCTTTATCCACTATCACTGGTGTAGCATAGCAGTGTCCTGGAGTAGGTATTTAATGTGCTTTAGAGTGTCTGAACCATCACAGCTGATGGAGGGCCACATAGCCAAATAGTTCACCTGCTTATCTGGAATCCTTGTTAGCAGTGTCAATCAGGGTCTCATTTGAGAGCTGAGAAAACTGAGGCCAGAGAGGATAGTAAGTTTTCTACAAGGCATGGCTAGGAAGTGATGGAGTTGGGATTTGAATGCACACGGTGAGACTGTAGATCCCTTGCTCCTCTGCTGGGCCAGTCTTTGGCCAAGATGGTCTTCACCTGCCAAATATATCATCCATTCTCCTCACCTGTCTGAGTCCTTCCTGTCATTTAGAGTCCATCTCAACGCTCCATCCCCCGGCCATGCTATGGATCACCCTGTGATGGCCTCTCACTGCAGAGCTCATTTAAAAGGGGAGCATTTTGCGATGACTCTTTTCCTTGTGCGTTTCCGTGTGCCAAGGAATCATTTGTTTCTGTAAGAGAGAGTCTTTGAGTCGGAACCTGGATGGAAGCCCTGCTCTGTCACCTTTGACAAGAACTTGTAGCCAGCTTAGTCCCTGGGGCTCTCCTCCAGATGAGTCCTTACGCCTCAGATCAGAAGGAGGCAGTCACCCCAAAGATACTTTGTGGCTTCCAGAGCAGCAACGCTTGACTAACCCGGAGCCTTGGAGAACTTTCTACTGCAGATGGCCTGTGGTAGAGAAGCAGGAGCCCTTACCGCTAGGAGGTTTGTGCTGTGGCCTGAAGCAATCTTCCAGGAAACCTTCAACTCCTTGGAAGTCTTAGGTTTCACCTTAAAAAATTCACACACCTTTCAAAAAAGTCTATTCCCTCATATGTCTCTATTTTATTTGGGTATGAAAGTGTGTAAAATCACTGCCCACTAAAATTTACATTCCAGAAGGTGCCTCGATCACAGCTGTTGTGGTTTCCATTGCACTAGATAGGGTGGGGCTCTGGCTTTCTCTCTCGTCCTCAGGGGCTTGGTCGGTCTGAGTCCTCTCGGGTGGTCTCAGGGGGCCTGCGGAGCACAGCTCCCCCTTTGCTGGCTGGGCTGGACCTTGGTGAGGCATGAGTTCACCCAGGGGATGAGGCTGCTTAGAAGGCAGTTCGCCTCTTTGCCCAGTTGGAAACCAGATTCTTGACATTAAGTTGGAGGGAATGTAATTGTTCTCTATTGGGGTAAAAACAGCTTCTTTATCGGTGTGAGATGAGAAAGCCTATGAAAAGTTGGTTCTTGGTGCATAGTGAATGTTCGCAGATGTTTTCTCCCACTGAAATTACAGACCCTGCCGCACATCTGCCCTGCCCGTGTTTACCTCCGTCGTGTGGGGAAGGGTTTGTGTTTCATTCACGTGAGTCCCAGTGCTTGTCGGTGCTTACTACGGGCTATTCCTTCGGTTGGCACCTAATTAAGGAGAAAATATTTTTTTTCCCTTGAGGTGGAGTTATTATTTTTCTTTTAGTGGAGGGCATGACTTGATAATTAAAACATATTTGCATAGGAATGAAATATTTCTACGACAAAAATGATCATGATTGAATGTGCTATAAATCCTGCCTCACGTCACCTCTTCTTCAGATAACAAGTGCCTTCACATTCACTCAAGTGGTTTCCTGACCGCCTCAGGCCCCACTAATCTCTCCTTCGACCACTACCCTCCCCTGCCCGGCTTAGCCCTTATCATTTGCATCCTGAAGCTGGTCCTTGGGGGGTGAGGCATTATTTCTGTCTACCTTCTTATGCCTTCGTCTTACTGTTCATGCTCACTGGTTCGAGGATGCAGACCACAGCTATCAGTGTATGCTTATTCAATCAATCATTGAAGGTCCTATTGTTTTTGAGTGCCAAATGTGCCGGAATTGTTCCCATCGTGGGTTAGACTCCAGGGGAAAATGGTGCTCTAGATACAAGCGATCCTTTTCTTCTGAATGAGTAATGAAGCCAGCACCCCAGGAGATCACACCTCCGGACGTGACCTCGGTTTCCGGCATCTAAGGCTCTGGCTGTGCTCTGGTGGCCAGGTTGCCGAAAGGCTCTGGCGCTGATGCAGACGGACTTGGGTTGGAATTCTGCCTCCACCACTGTCCATCTCTGTGACCTTGGCCCACTCATTTGTTTTCTCTGAGCTTCAGTATTTTTTCATTTGTACAGTAGGACTATAAATAATCCCTGTTTGATAGATTGAAATTAATAGGAGATTGAGATAACACAGTGCCTGGCTCATAGCAGTAAATAATAGCAATTTGTTAACTATGTACTCTTATCTAGAAATGTTTGTGCTTCTGCTATGTGCTAGACCCTGGGCGAGGGGCTGTGCTGCGTATTGGGAAGTGCATGAGCATAATGACAAAGGTCTTTGCCTTTGCCCTTAAAGAGTTTGGGAGCCGTTTTCTTTGGTCTGTTTCTTGGTACTGATATAAGTTGAATGCAGACATGGATACACATTAAACATGTGGTTGATTTTTTTTTTTTGAGAGCATATTCTGTTGACACTGCTCTTGCTTTAAGAATAGGAGAAATTAAAATGATAGCGCTGGGGCAAGATTGGGTCTGCCACATCCAGCCACAACCCCAGATGGGAGGCAGGTACCTGTCCTCACAGTAGTAAATAACTACTCTCCAGATGTGTGTGTCACATCCTTCCACTGTAACTCCAGGAAGCAGGCACTGTCACCGTGCTTCACAGATGGGGAGCTCAGAGCCATCAGGGTCACGGATTCGGCTGAGGACACGTGGCCCCTGAGAGGTGAAGCTGGGACTGGAACTAGGCTCCCTAATTTCTTGATCACGTCCTCTCGTGAGCACGGTATTTAGGAACTTGGAGCTTAGAGTCAGACACTGGCTTTGTCACCCACTTGTGTGACATGACCTGGACTTCAGTTTCCTCTTCTGCAAAATGGGAAATAACACCTACATGATAGAGGTTAAGTAGGTGCAAAACACTGAAACCAGGACTCTAATACAAATTCAGGAAGTTTCAGAAATGCAGCCCAGAAGGGCTAAGACTCTGTGGCCTGGGCCAGGGCTTCAGAGTTAGTCATGGACTAAACAAGTGGCCACATGGGGTCCTTGCCTGACCAAGGTGAACTTGTTAGCCAGGCACCATGCAAGCAATTCTGGCCAAGGCTGACGAGTCTGGCCACCTGCCCTGCCAGTGCTGCCTCCACAGTGCCTGGCACAAAGGACATGTTCAATATACACCTGTTGGGTGAAGAAAATTAATTCTGAAAGGACTGTGGTTTGAAGGGATGCTAAAAATCACACTATCACCATTATGTCAGCTTCAGTGTATCACATACTCATTACATGCCAGGCATTGTGCTAAGCACTTTCTGTGAATCATCACTGACTCTTAGCAATGCCCCTATTGAGGTAAGTAGTTCCCTCATTTTATGCTGATAGGACTTGAATCTCAGATGCTTAGAGACTTGCTCACACAGCTCAGGGGAAGATGAGGTGGAAATCTAAGATGTGTTTTGAACAGCCAGGGTAATAGGACCTCCAGTGTGGGGTTGCAGCCCCTACCTCTCTGGGACTCTGTTTGCTTATTGTTAAAGAAATATGCAACCTGGGGGCTTGGAAGGTCCCTTCCAGAGCTATCACGCTAGGTCTACATTCTCTCTGGGCATCAGGTGTGTTGGGGGCTGACCCCAGTTCTCTCCCGCTGCTGATGTCTGGCCGCTGAGGTTGAGGAGACCTGCATTTCCATACTGTTTCGGCTCATTGGTGAAGGTCACAGCTACCTGGCTGGGGACAGAGTACTAGGGGAATTAGAACATAAAGTCCACAAGGCTGTCATGTCATACAGGCCATGCTTACTGGCAGTGCTGGGTCTAGATGTCGCTCATCCCTCACTGGCTATAACGGGACTGGAGGAACACAAATAAAACAACTCGAAGATGAGAGTTGTAACATGGGAACCAGGCAAACCTTCTCTCCAGCCCAGCTGCTCCAGCCTGCCCTGTCTGATGATTGGCTTATCGAGTACCAGAACGCTCTGGGAAGCCCAGTCATGACTTACAGGGGAGAGGCTTGATTTCTCTCTGGATGCCCCCTCATCCCAGACTGGGGGTGCCTAACTGGAATTACAGATGTATGTGCATTCTGTTCTCTCCAGTTAATACACAGGCTCTAAAGAATAGAAAGGTGTGCCTCTTGAACAGAACAGGTCATTTGAAAGCATTTCAGAACCAAGTGCACATGGCTCAGTCTTAATTCTCCAAAAACTAAGATGTACTATTGCTTCAAGAATCCTCTAGCTAAATAGTTTCCTCAGTCTAGCCATGTAAGTAACAAGGGAGCTAGCTCTCTGTTTCTTTAGATTATCCCATTTTCAGTATTAAGATGAATTCATATAAAACTTGGCCCAGTTTTGTTTGCCTGTTGTATAGGTATGTGTGTGTGTGTGTGTGTGTGTGTGTGTGTGTGTATGTATATGTGAAAGAAGGAAGTTTGCAGAATATGGAATGAAACTGAAATTCACTTAACTGATACTGTATAACTGACATCTCCTATCTCTTTGCTTGATCGTCCTATGTATAACAGGGTGAAAGTATCACTCTAAAATTCTGTAGAATTGAAAATGCCTGGAGAAGAATTGGCAACCCTGGGTCATATATTTGGTCCCAAGCTCTTTCAGGTCCTGACTGTGTAACAAAGAATCGATATCAAATCTAGTTGTGTTGGCAAACACACAAGTTTGAAAGGCTACAGTGCAACATTGAAAGCACTAAAAGTGCTCAAATCTTAATGCCCAAGAACATAAAATACGGATTTATCACATATAGTGTTTGGAAGAGTTTATATTTCCCTGCATTTCTTGTGGTTTTGTATTTGTGTGCAAAGCATATTACATGCATTTTTTAAACTTGATCCCAGTAACCATTTGCTAATTGACTGTACCAATCCATTTTCCACCTTCTAATATGTCATAACTTTGCCTGCCATTCTCAGGTTGGAGGTTTGGGTTCTTATTTTTTAATCTGGATTGACTGACACTGGGACTGAACTCTCAGGGGGCCCATAATGGAAGCAAAGTACAGTCGAGCAATATGTGGTTAGTCTGATTCAATCAAACCCGGCACCTTCTCATCTGTCACACAAGCCACTCTTGCGGTTCTGGTCTCAACAAATTATTATGAAAATGGTTTCACATTTTCTGCCAATGGTAATGTTGCCTGCTTCCAACTTGGGGAAGGATATTTACAGTGTTTCTATCAGTTTGAGTCATATCAGAGCAAAATCAAAGGACTTCCATATCTACTTACTTTTAGAAGCAATTCATTCATAGCATGCGGGTCATGCAGTGCTGGCTCTGATATGGCCTGGTTATTTAGGGCTTTGGCAGCCTTAATAGCTTTGAATTACCTAATGGAAAATATATTTTAGAAATAGGAAATAGTAAACACTCTGCGAGTAATTCTTACCATGGTGTGGGATCCAGTGCTGAATGGGAGAGAAAGTGGTTGCTGCCACATTCAGGGAGACTATGTAGAGAATTTTTTTCAAAGCTGGCTCATCAGAGTGAAGGAAGGAAATAATATTTATTGAGTGTGCTCTTTGAATTCTCACAACAACCCTGTAAAAAACAAGTGTTGTTATCCCAGGTTTGCGAATGAGGAAATGGAGATGGAAGGGGTCAGGAAACCAGCTGATGGACGGCCACGCAGCTGGCCTTTGCACTCCAGCAGAGCCACCGCCACATCCTCTGTCCCTCTGCTTCCCAAGCAGCGTCTATGTAGTCTATTCCAGGTGCACAGAAATGGCATTGCAGGTGGTACAGCCTCCTTTAGGGGAGCAGGATGGAGGTGTGAAAAGCTCAGAGTTCCTCCCATGTCTCACTGTGTGACCCTCTTAAGCTTCATCTCCGCACCTATAAAAATGAAGGCAGTCCCCCCAAATCACGTGGTTTTCCATACCCATGATGCTCGGCTAGGACCAAATGATCAGTGTGGCCACGTCCATAGAGCTCCTTGCCCTGTCAGCCACTGAAGAGAATCCTGTGATGGCCAACCCCATTTTTTTCTCTCCTCTTTCCTTTAAACAGGAAAAACAGTGTTTTCCTGGCTGCAAGAGAGGCTCAGCCAGTCAAAATACTAGGGGCAAAGAGAAAAAGACGCTTAGATGGGGAGGGGCGAGGGCGGCGGGAGGGTCGTCTGCAGTGTTGCTGGGGTCTGTGTGTTTACGTCCTTTTCACTGCTTTTCAGAATCATTAAAGTATGAAATTCCTTTTCTTAAAGGAATTAAAGTTAAATGAATAAGCTGTGCTCTGATTTTAAACCAGGTAGGATTTTAGATTCGTAGGGCGTGATAATGAGTAAGAGTAAGATCATGCTAGTGAAGCACAGAAGCCGCCAGCAGCGGTGGTGGGCATGCGCTGAGCACGCCCGGTGCCCGGCCCTTTGGATGTGTTCTTTCATTTAACCTCAAACAGGGCCCCGACATCGCATGGACTTGCTCGGTGTTCATTCCTGCCCCCTTTCCTCTGGCCCTAAGTCCCAGCACAGGTCAGCCACCTCCTCCACTCTCCCTGCTCCTGCTGCAGGTTGTCCTTAACTTCCCCACTGGACGTTGCCCCCTTACCATCTCACCCTGGGCGAGTAGGAGCCCGGGTGACCTGTTGTAATGTGAAGCCAGTGTAAACCCAGGGCCCGTCTGCACTGATGTGTTGCACCAAATCCCATACCTCTCTCTAGACAGTTAAGAAAGTTTGATTGTAAAGATCATGGAGAAAATACTTGTGCATCTGTAAACCACTTATTCACCTCCCTCCTACATAACAGTAAATCAGGAGAAGGCTGGTGCTGGTGTTTTTGACCAGCTTAGAGCAGCCCGCACTGGAAATACTGCTAGGTGGCCTGCTCCAGGCCTGCACATGCCCATCGTGGGAAGTGTGGGGTGTCAGCAACCCCACAGAAGGACAGCTGTGTTGGCCTATGACAGGCATAGAAAGGACTTGTCAACGGGCCAGCTGGGGGTCCCCAAACTGGATACCAGGGAACCTGGACAAAGGAGATTACAGCAACCTGGGATCGAATATGGGGAAATCTGTGTCACTTAGGACAAAGGACTATAATCTTAAAAATATGTATGTTCAGGGGCAGCATGCTATCCTCCCATATTCCTGGCAGGCTGCTAAGGTTATGGGTTAGCGTGTGGGCTGCCCAGTCAGCCAGCTGGTTCATGTCTGGGCTCTGACATTTACTAGGCATTGTGCCCCTGTGGCATGTTCTTGAATCTCTAGTTCTTAGCTTCCTCGCTTGTGAAATGGGTTAATTGCCTTGTCTATGAGCATTTGAGAATTAAATAAAAAAACCTAAGCATACTGTATAAGGCTTGCCTGGCATCTAGTTAATGCTTAATAAATATCAGCTATCATTATCTATGTGAAGTTTCTCCTGCTTATATTAATTATGCTGGTTGTAACATAGTAAAAGCTATTTTATTTATTAATTTTTAAATTTAATTTAATTGATCTTTAAAATATAGTTGACATACAATGTTAGTGTCAGATGTATGAGAGTGACTGACAATTATATATATCATGAAATGTTCACCACATTAACTGTAGTTAACATCATCACCATACAAAGTTGTAACCATGTTATTGACTATATTCCTATGCTGTACTAATCATCCTTATGACGTATTTATTTTATCATTGGAAATTTGTACCTCTTTATCCCCCTCACCTATTTTATCTGTCTCTCTCCTGCCTCCCTCAGGCAACCACCAGGTTGTTCCCCGCTTCTATGAGTCTATTTGTTTTATTTGTTTATTTGTTTTGTTTTTTAGATGCCATATGTAAGTGAAATCAAATGACATTTGTCTTTCTATGACTCATTTCACTTAGCGTAATACCCTCTAGGTCCATCCATGTTGTTGCAAATGGCAGTACTTTACACGGCTGCATAATATTCCATTATATATATATGTACCACATATTCTTTATGCATATTGATGGACACTTAGGTTGCTTCCATATCTTGGCTATTGTAAATAATGCTACAGTGAACATAGGGGTGCATGCATCTTTTCAAATTGGGGTTTTTGTTCTCCTTGGGTAAATACCCAGAAGTGGAATTATTAAGTTCTATGGTATTTCTATTTTTAATTTGTTGAGGATCCTCCATACTGTTTTCCCCAGTAGCTGTACCTTTTGACATCACCACCAGCAGTCATGAGGGTTCCCTTTTCTCCACATCCTCCCTAGCACTTATTTCTAGTCTTTCTGATACTAGCCATTCTGACTGGTATAAGGTGATAGCTCATGGTGTTTTGATTGCATTTCCATGATGATGAAGGACATAGAGCATCTTCTCATGTGTCTGTTGGCCATCTGTATGTCTTCATAGTAAAAGCAGTTTTAACTTGTAGGATTATATTAGCATTTCCTAAGTATGTCTATTAATGTATATCTCTTAACAGCTCTAACAAGCAGTTGGGCAACACAGGGGAGGAAACAGAGACCCAGAAGGGCAAGTCACTTGCCTCGTGTGCCCCACCTGGTAAGCAGCAGGGCCAAGAACTCAACCGGGTGGTCGCCCGGATTTCTCCTGCTCTTCCGTGTGGCTCTCTAAAATAACTTCTCCTCGCTTTTCCAGATAGCAGGGAGACTCTTCCAAGTCTCTTGGTGTGTTTGGCAGGCTCACACAGTTTGGGAGCCCCAGCAGAGATGCACAGGTGAATTTGGCGTGGGCCGTCTGCGGGCAGGGTTCAGCTCGGCGCGGGAAGCTTCAGGGGCTGGATCGGAGTTCCCAGGCCACTCTGTGGCTTTCTGTTTGCATGCTTGACAACCCCTTCCTTGAACAACGGAACCTTGAGTGTGCTCAGACTTAGAGGTTCTTATTGGCTTCTTGGAATCCAGCCCAGTCTGGCAGCCTTAACAAGGATGTTAAGTGGGTTTTTGAACACCACCAGCGGTTCCTCTAGAGGAACTGAAAAGAATAATATGTACTGAATCTTGCCTCTTGAGATCTTGTACTACAGGATGGTGTTAGGACTAGGAGTGTGTTTTTTGGTTTGCTTGCCTGGGTCCTCCTCATGGCTTTGCCACTTGGAGAATTTTTTACCTTGGGCATGTGCCTTGACCTCTCCTGGCCTCTACTGGGCATCACCTGTCCAGTGGCAGCAGTGACAGTGCATCTTCCTTAGTGCTCTGGCAAGTTCTTAGACGAGCTGAGGTGTGCAGTGCGCTTGCCCCCAGACCAGTCACATGTAAGTGCTCTGTAAAGCTACTTAGTTGTTTGTTTTTCTCGTAACTTCATTGTTTCTCTTTCCAGAGACTAGCCTGGGCTGGCCTGGCACAGGGCCGTACTGGGTCTGAGTGTGGTGAGCCAGTGAGAAGTATTTGCCCTTCAGCACTGGCCCTGACTTGATGGTGTATCTTCTCTAAAACTGAGGACAGGAAGTCAGTGCACGGTCCTGCCGTCTCCTTTCCTGCTCTCCCATTTGGATGGTTCATCGCTGCCCCAGGGCTGAGCTTTTTCATCTCAAAGCATCACAGAGGTGAAAGTCACCCGCCCAGGTGGTGCAGCCAGTCAGTCCTGCCCTGCGAACTGTTGCCTAGTGCCCGCCTCAGCTCTGGCACAGTGGTTGGTGGCGGGGGGCGGTGATCACCACTGACAAGGCAGGCAGATTTTCTGCTACAAGGATGCCTGCTTTTTTCCTGGGATGGGCTGGCTGTCTTATAACTTCACTCATATGGGTTTCCTCTTTACCCTGAACCATGTAGAATTAAGTCCAAATAACTCACACCTTGCCCCGCGGCAGCATTTGAGTAATTTATTCTTCGTCAAATCACTGCTCAGTGTGGATTACCATGCTAAATGCGGGCCATAACAGTGAGTAAAAGAGGGGCTGCCTCCACGGACGGCTCTTGTACAGCCTGCAGGCTCCTGGAGACAGGAGGGTAAACTAGCCAAAGAGGCATTACCATGGACAAAACTGTTGGAAACACATGGGGTACTGTGACGGAATAAGTCATCCCCTTTGGAGTCCTTGGGATTCTCCCTCCTTATAGGGAAAATGTTCCAGCTGTGTCTTATTGACAGGGAGGGAGCCAGCCAAGCCAAGGGGGAGGGAGGCGCCTGTCATGCCGAGGAAGCAATCTGTGCATGGGCAGGGTGGAGGCGAGCTGAGTGCATTTGAGGGCCAGACACTGAGGAGCAGGTGTACTGAGGGGCCAGTGGTGGGAGGTGAGGGTGCACGGCTGGGCAGACCTGTTTGGGATTTGGATTTCACTCCAGAGACAGTAGGGACCCATTTAAGGATTTTAGGCAGAGGGGTCTGGCTTTGGGCGGAGGCTGGATTTAGTGGGGCTGGGGAGTGACAGGCGATGGCAGAGCCTCGTTGCCGGGCTTCCTGCGGGATTTCTGGAGAGCAGATAGGCGATGGCAAGGAGTGGAGTGCTGGAAGTGGGAGTCGGCAGAGCGGAGCTTTTAAAGATAGAATCTGTAGTGCAGCGTGACGGGTTGAATAGAAAGGAGAGAGAAGAGAAGGATGGCTCCTAGATTTCTACCTTGACCATGAGTAGGGTATGGTGCCATTTATTGATGACCCTGGAAACCAGCTACCCAGTCTCCCTTTTGTCAGTCGCTGCCTTGCTTTCTGTCCAGAGCCGAGCCTTTTCTGGCAGAATACTGCTCTCTCCCAGGCAGTGTGCAGTGCATGAAGGTCTAAAGATTTTGTTTGATCAAGTTTACAAAAACCTCTGCTTTTACCAAACTGTTGTGCTACTGGCTGGAGATTGCTAATAATATTGGGAATAAAATTAAAAATAATATTAGCATCTGATGTTTATCAAGCCAGTACTGAAGATTTTGTAGGCATGATATTCATCGATGACTTATCACCAGCTCAGAGTTCAGGGGTAATTATTTCCATTTTGCAGAGGAGCAAACCAAGGCTTGGGTTGATTGATTAACCAGCCAAGGCCACCAAAAAAGTTCATAGTAAGGGACTGAAGTCCACATCTGCAGGCCCAGAGCCTGAGCTTTTACCCAAGAGGCAGAGTTATTCCACATGTTGTGGGAGAATCCTCCTTTCTCCTCCCTTGGAAGTGGCAGCACATTGTTAATCCACATTACTTCAGAGGGATTTTTCGTAGTGTCCTTCCAATCAGCCTGATTAATTTATGAAAGAGAGACAGTTATGCAAGAGTGACATTGCTCCTGATCTAAGTAGTTTCTTGTTTACTCATTCGACATTAGAAAGTACCCTATAAATCAAAAAGTCGTAAGCCAGGTAGAGTAAATAATGTTTCTTGATGACTTGGTGAGATACCCTAAATTCATTTAAGCAGCATCATATGCAAAATCCTTAAGGATTAGAGAGAGAGAGAATGATTTTCTCATTTAGTTAAAGCCTGTATTATCCTTCAGGTAAACATGGTAATGCCATCCTAAGGAAAACGAGTAAATAGCAGTAATGATAAGGAAATCATATGCAGAGCGTCACTAATTAGAAGCAGCTCATGGGGCCTCCCCAGGGAGGTAACGATAAGATGCTCAGGCCTGGAATACGTTCATCATGCCTCTTCCTCCAAGAGAGTGAGTCTCATGACTTGGGCCTTAACACCTTGATTTTGGGAAATATTCTCATTCCAAGGGGATAGTGATACTGAAGCCGTCACTGAAGGCAGCAAATCAGGAACCACTTTGTGTGCTTATGAGCCTGAGCAAACCCTTTTTTGGGGTGTGATGGGAAAAGGAGTAACCAGATCATTTTTGACTGTCAGTGGTCAAGTCCTGAAAAGTGTTCAAAGTTTAGAAGCCATGTCCACGGTGACAGTTACCAAACTCAGGGCATTGAAGGAGCGTCATCAGTTAGTTACTTGTTAAACCAAAGTAATCATTAGCTTAAATGAAGTTTCATTAAGGGTTATATATTCATTAAGCATAAAATGCCTCGAAAAAGCTTAACTATCATCATTTCTTAGAATAACTCAAACCTTGGCTAGGATGGTTGACTTTCACCCTTGTGTCACAAGCAATCAGCATTTAATTAGTTGAGCACTTTGATGTGTTGATTAGGGCACATTTAGGACGTGAATATGGATGACATTCTTTGAGCAATGCGTTCAGCTGCTGCTTCTCTGAAACTTCTTGTCCAGCAAGTTTCAAAGGCTCACAATGAATATGGATGTCAGTGATTATTTATAGAATAATTCTTCTGTTCCCATCCTTAGCCTTTACAAAGTTATTTTTGAGTTTACTGTGACCTGATTTTTAATTCCAGGAAAAGAACACTTTGTTGTTATTTTCCCTTTCAGACTCTGAGCTCCTCAAATGAAGGAGGCGTCTCAGCCTCTGAACATCTAACTTATTTACTAGTGGAGGAAATGATTTTGAACTCCAATAAAGCCTCTGAGCGCTGCCCAATACAATTTTTGCTCACTGCTTCCTCTGGAGCACTTATGGGTGCTGGGAACACCAAGAAATGGCTACGTCACGTGCATTTGTGTGTGAATATTCCTGTACACCTGTATCAGGATGCGTAAATGAGGTCTCCAGTGGAACCAAATACCCCTTGTCCTGAGCTTGATCTGGCTTCCCTGGTTTGCCACGCTGCACCATGCCTTCTGGTTTTCCCTTTTATTTCCAGTGCAAAGAAGCACATTTCTTTAAAAATTAAATGTGTGTTAGCAGTATATTCTCATGATGAATGTTTTGTCCACATTATGAACAAATAGACAACCATGCCTTTCCTTCTACTCTTTCTTCATTTCTCTTTCTCTTTTTCACCATTCTGTTACTTCCTTTTCCCGCGTCGAGATTGGAAGTTGTGAGGCTTTGCTGCAGCTACCACTGTGGGCTGTCATTAGACGCTGAGTTGTAACAGTGGGATCAGGATTATTTGGAAATAATCGCATCCAGTGATGCAGAGCCGTGTTCTGCTCTCATGATTGGCAGCGTATTGTGCTGTGAGGCCTTAAGTGTCCCTGGGCGATGGAGTGTCCAGGCACGGACTGTGAGGCTACTGGGCAGGAAGCCCAGGCACGGGGACCACATCTGGGCCTCCGCTGGGTTGAGGGTCGGGAGGCCTACTGTGATGCAGCTTCCATCTGTATGTAAGTTACATGGATTTTCTCTTTTTATGTTCTCCTCCGTGGAATGGAACTGGCTATATTTGTCACACAGATTCTTTAGAGCTGAGGGAGCATTGCTGTCATGAAAATGATGGGGCAAAGGAGACAGTGTGTACCACTACTGTAGCCTTTGTCGAAACTGGGCTTAAGCAATCGTTCTCACGGAGGGTATAGAATTACCTTTTTGTTTCTTTCCATTTTTCCAGGGGAAAGCTTATATTCTCCTATTTGTTCAAATTAACTGTGCACATGCAGTATTTTTAAATGTTAACACTAGATTTGGCACCCAGGCCTGGATTACATCCCAAGTATGGCATCTCTGGGACTTAGTTAATAAGGTTCTGTTTTTATCAGCAGGGGGAATATTAAAATTCTCCCCAAAACAGCTTGAGATGTTACAGTGGCTTTGTTTCTGAGGCATAACAGGAATGAAGCATGTTATTAGTTTAGAAACAGCTAGGCAGAGCCGTCTTCCTCCCCCCTTAGAATTAAGTGATGAGAATGGGCATTTGTGAGTTTCACTGAATGCTCTCTAGGGATGCTTATTAAAATTCTAACATCATTCCAGAGTTTTGTAGCAGATTCATTATCAGCTGTAATCTGATTAGGACCGCTTTGTTTTGTGATCACCATCCATCCGGGGACCCCTGCATGTGCACCGTGTTTCTCTGCTGGTCCAGCCTTTCTGGTCTCTTTTGTTCTGATGAATTAATTCCACCCCTTTCCTGTCAATCAGACACTTCACTCACTGTCTAACTCAGGGCTGGGCATGGTCTTGCTGATGTCCTTTTCCCCTTCCTGGGCCAACTCAAGAGGACAGTTGCCTTGATGCCTACATTGTTCCTTTTCACTTTTTTTCCCCAAGAAAATTACATTTTGAAGATGCCCACTGCAAGTAACCCAAGTGGGGCTTGTATAATCAATCCTGTTCCTATTCATAGGTTACCATCTCAGCCCCTCAATTCATATTCTCAATGTTCTACACAGAGGCCTCCTTATATTACCAGTTCTGGATTTAAATTCCAACCTGCAGAGGCTTCCTAACTACTCTATGCCTCTGCTTCCTTGTTTGTAAAAGAGGGATTTGTTCATCCATCCACGTTTTCACCCATTTATTCAGTGAGTAGCTAAGTACCTATTTGCCAAACCCTGCTCGGTTACTGTAACTACAGTAGGAAGCAGACAAAATGCCTGCCTTCATGAGCTTAGTTTCTGGTGAGAGACAATTTGACAGTCAGGCTAAATAAGTAAAATCTAGAGTCTGTTGATGCAGGTAACCAAAGAAGAAAATAAGACAAAGAAAAAGAATATGGAGTGGGGAGTTGATATTTTATTTTTTATTCAGGGAGGGGGTGTTGACATTTTCGGGCCAGGGAAGGTCTCCCTGAGCGAAGTCCAGGTGGGAGTGAGGAGTTGCAGGAAAGGGCATTTGGAGAGAGGGCACAGCAGGCACAAAGGCCCCAGGGAGGGCGTGTGCTTGTCTGAGGGATGCCAGGGACATCTGGAGGAGAGTGAACAGGGGCAGAATATTAGGAAATGAGAACAGGAGGTGACAGGCCATCCAAATTTGGTAAGGACTCTGACTTTCCTCTGGAGAGGGTCAAAGGGAAGAGGCCAGGAGATGGTTGCTCCAGGGCAGGCTAGGGGCAGCGGGCGCGTAGGCCAGGGTGGTGGTGGTAGTGGCGGCAGTGAGATGCGGTTGTGTTCTGGCTGTATTTTGGTGGATTGGATGATGGACTGTGGTGGGAGAAGACTGTGAGAAGAGCTGGTTTGCTGGGGGAAGGTCAGGAGTTGACTCTGAGACATATTAGCAGTTCAGTTGTTGATTGTCGGATAGAGCGGCCTGAATATCAAGGCGGGCATCTGGACTGGATATGTGAAGGTGTTGAGAGTCCTCGGCCTGCACCTGGCGTCGAGAATCATGAAACTGGATGAGATCATTTTGGAGCGAGCGTAGGAAGAAAAGCAAAGAAGTCTGATGACTAGGACTAATAGACCAAGACTAATCTTCAACATTCAGAAGTTGGGAAAATGAGGAGGAAGCACTGAATAGAGGTAAGAGGAAATCTCTAGAAAGGCAGAGGATAACCGGGACCCATGTAAAGAAATTGCTCAAGGAAAAGGGAGAGAGCATCTGCCTTAAATGTGGCTGATGGGACAAGTAAAACAAAAACTTGGAACAGACAAGGTTTAGGTAGCAGCCAGAGATACCTGAGAACCATCCTTGACACGTCGGCTTTCTGCTCGGTAAATTAGCTCTGTGATGACTCAGGTAACCCAGCAGCTCTTTGCTGACAACGTGGCCTTCAGAGAATAAGCACGAAGAAAAAGAACCACGGCTTGGAAGAGAATCCTTGCGGTGAGGTGAGATGGTGTTAATGATATCAGAGACGTATGTCAGACTGATGCCATGTTCTTCTGCAGCACTGGGGATTAATATGAATGCCCAGGCTGGCTCTGTGACAGGCAGCTGTCATCTGAGGGAAGGCGGCAATGTCTTGTGTCCTTGGGGTCACCTTGTGATGGGATCTGCTGACTCAGGCTCTGAGGAAGAGGACATTTTTCCCTTCAAGAGCTCAGTGTGGATGATGTGAAATTCAATGCACAAACTGGTGGACTAGATTCTGCCAGCCAGGACTAAACCCTGATAGTTACTTGCAGGTCTTTGGTATATGGTTACAGCAACATCACACAGAGGATTAGTCCATAGGTGGTGCTGGGAGATTTTGCAAAACACTTTAAGATAGGTAGTAATCTCCTGCCAGCCAGGAAAACACATTTATTTAGATTTTTGAGTATTTATACAGAGGAGTTATGTATAAAAAAAGAGAACGCACCAAAGTTATAAGATGAGATGGATGCATTTCGTTTAAGCCTAAGAACAGTACATCTTACAAGTAAAACCAGAAAGTTGGCCACACTAAAATTCACATTTTTACCTGGGTCAAAAATAAAACAAAATACAAAGCCAATTAAGAAAAATATTTGCCCCAAGTAAGTCAAAGAGATAGTTTTCTTAATATATAAAAAGAATTTATAAATTAACAAAAACCCCAAACTTTACCAAAGATATGAGTACAAGATTTCATAAACAAGTATAGACAAATAATTAACATAAAAAAATGTTCAATTCCATTGGCGTTCAAAGAAATGAAAGAAGATACAATCTTCTATTAAGTTAGCCTATTTAAAAACAAACAAACAAATAAGGCTTCCTCCCATTTCTCCCTCTGACAGCTCTTTATTCAGCCCCTCACTACATTAAGCGCTGTGTTAGGGACCACATAAGTTCTGGAAAGCAATGTGTCCTTTATTGAGAATTTAAACAAAATAATCTATGTGCTCTGATAAACAGTAATTGATTCTTTAGAAATCTGTCCTAAAGAAATAATTTGAAATAAGGAAAAAGGCATCTGTGGAAATACATGTATTGCAGCATTATTTATAAGACCAACATTTGGTAAAATATCTCTACAGTGGCTTAATTTTGTTAGTACCATAGGATGTAATCTTATGAAAGCTTTTACATCACGTTCTCAATAATTATGACATAAGAAAAGTGAAAACATCAGACTACAGCAGAATTTATATTGTATGACCCTAATTGTATAAAAGAAAGATATTGACATGATTATTAGAAACACTAAAATATTTTAAATATTTATTAATGGGCGGTGGCCTTACAAATTATTTTATCTTTCTTAATTTTGTATCTTATTTAAAAAGCCTCAACAATAAGGATGCTGCTGATGGAAATATTTGAATTCTTACAATATGACAGGCACTGTAGCAAGAACTTCGCCTAGATTACCTCATTTAATTCTCACAACTAGGTTGTAAACTGGGAAATAATGTCATCTCCATTTTATGGATGTGGAGACTGAACTCTGGGAAGTTGAATAGCTTACTCGGTGCCAAACAGCTGTTAGGAAGGGGTGCTGAATTTCAATCCATTTAATGGGTACTTATCTCCTACTCCACATTGCCTTTCCATGAAAATATATTACTGTGATAATCAGGAAAGAAAAATCTTAACCCTTCTTTTAAGGAATGCAGTGTGTTCCCACATTTGACTTTTAAGCTTATCTGTTTTTGTGGAGAAGTACTATGGGGATTTTTCTTTCATAATGGAAACTGAAATTCTTGTATCTGCTCTATGCTAGACATGCCGCACGCATTCTCTTATTTGTCTTCCCAGTAGCCTTGGCAGGTAGATGTTAGGATTCTTTTCCTGATTTCGTCCGTGAGAACACTGACCCGGAGTGGCCCAGGGACTTCCCTGTGGTCACGCAGCCAGGGCTGAGCGGAGCTGGGGGTTGAAGTAATCCCGTTTCCTTCTGAAGCAGGTGCTCTCTCGCTTCGTCTCCCAGAGTGCCATGATCTTTCTGTGCGTGTTTTCTGAGCAGAGTGGAGCAGAATCAAGCCCCAGAGTAGGTTTTGGTTGTGCCGTTGGAGAGATTCATGCCTAGGCGGGTTCTGGAGGCGCTGTGGAACAGGCGGGCTTCCCGCAGTGGTCCGCAGGGCCCAGGATCCCAGCTGTGTTGCTGAGATCAGGCAACAGTGCCTCTCCTGGGTATCCTGCCCGAAACATTGTCTCCGGGTCATAGCACAGTCTGAGTCGCCTTCATCCCCCAGCTTCCTCCAGCTGCTCTGGCCCATTATTTTCATTGCTGGATATCATTTTTCTTGAGGCTGGATGCAGATCGACTCCAGAACCAGACCAACTATTGCAAACCCCAGGAGACCAAGATTCCTTGACTCAGCAAACACGCCCTAAGCTCACAGTGCGTGCTGGGCTCCCTTGTACTGACCACATAGTGATGACAAAAACAAGCCCAGTTTCTGCTCTCCTGGAGCTTTCAGTTTAGGGAGGAGATATATTATCAAGCAATCATAAAAGTAAAGGTACCTTTAAACAGTGCCAAACTGTGCTCTAGAAAGTTAAAGGAGGAAGATGTGGCCTACTTAGGGATGATCTGGGAAGGCTTCCCAGAGGAAGTTGCATTCAAGCTGAAATTTAAAGGAGCTGAGTAGGACAAGCCGAAAAGGAAGAACCTTGAAGCCCCAAGAAACAGCATGTTTAAATGGCCCCTCATGGAAGGTAGCAGGGTAAGTAAGAAGGTCAAAAGAAGGCCAGAGGGCAGAGAGCAAGGAGAAGGCTGGCAGGAAATAAGGCGGAGGGACTGGCTGGGGCCAGACCACACCAGGCCACGCAGAGCCCCTGGGGAGCACTGCCATTGCCCCAGCGGCCGTAGGAGCCCACCGAAAGGTGCTCAGGAGCGTGTCAGGTGATGACAGGTTCGTACTGTGGATAGCTCCCCCTGGCTCCGTGTAGAAGATGCGCTTGGTAAGGAGGGCAGAGATTGGTGCTTGTAGTTGGGAGATGGCCACCTTAGACTGGGCTTGGGATGGACTAGGAGGGAGTGGTGCTGGAGATGCAGACTGGTACATGGACTCGGTGTTGGGATGGAGCCCGAGGGACTGATGTCATGACTGAGGAGCTGGTGGGGGATCGTAAAGGAGTTTGCAAGAGTTTGCAGAGCATCCTCCCCAGAACAGC
The DNA here is from genome assembly GCA_032199065.1 of Smutsia gigantea. Lineage (NCBI taxonomy): Eukaryota > Metazoa > Chordata > Mammalia > Pholidota > Manidae > Smutsia > Smutsia gigantea. The sequence continues at coordinate 525,209 of JAVSCE010011621.1, read as the reverse complement.
ATTGTTTGAGGCCCACAGTAACCCCTAACGTGGTAGACTTGGGGGCACTTGGTGACCTAAAGGAGTAACTTCTCTCCCTCAGGAACTTTTACCTTCCCCTTGGGGTGAGACCCCTTAGCTCCCTTAGTGCCGTCCCCCAACCCTTCAGATGCTGGTTGCAGGTCCAGGCTGTCACCTTTGCTTCTGACCCACCAGCTGCAGATAGGGGGTTCCAACGACCCCCACTTGGGGTTGATTAATTGGCTACAGTGCTCAGAGAACTCAGACAAACCTTTTACTTAGTAGGTTACTGGTTTATTATAAAGGGATGTAACTCAGGAACAGTCAGCTGGAAAAGATGCAGAGGGCGAGGCCTGGGGAAAGGGCAGAGCTTCATGCTCTCGGAGCACCACCCCCCAGATCTGCAAATGTTCACCAACCTGGCGGCTCTCTGAGCCCAGTCCTTTGGGTTTTTATGGAAGCTTCATTACACAGGTGTGACTGATTAAATCATTGGCATTGGTGCTGGAACTCAGTCTCCAGCCCTCTCCCCATCCCAGGTCTGCAGGAGGGGCGGAAAGTTCCAACCCTCTAATCACGGGGGGGGGTGTGGGCCACAGCCCCCATCCTTAGGTGTTTTCCAAAAGTACGTCACTAACATAACAAGACACCTTAATCACTCACAGCATTTAGCAAATTCCAAGGGCTTTAGGAGCTCTGTGCCAGGAGTGGGGTTGAAGACCAAATTTTGGTTCTTATTATAAATCACGACATCACACAGGAGGGCTGGCTCCTGCATATTGACACCCAGCCAGGGTGCTGAGCTCGGCATCCCTAGCTGGGAGGCGCCTCTACCAGCCATCCGTGGAGGGATGTTACCCCGGGTGCTTCCAACCAGCATATACTCATAACTTTCTTCTCATTTCCAATTAGAGTGGGCAGTGAACTTGGCTGGGCTGAGTCACTTCCCAGAGCAAACAGTCCGGGTATTGACTGACATAAAGCCATGCTTTGGAACTGTGGGCAATTCCTACGTCAGCCCATGCCCCCTGGCAGCTGTCCAGGCTCCAGGCTGACCCACTGTGACCTTGAACCAAATAGGGACATCATGCCTGGGCCCACTCCCCCACCCCCACCTCTTCCTCTGCCTCCTGAATAGCGGGGATGTCCGTGATGTGAGGGTTAGGGTTCGGCTAATTTCATGGCCACCTGAATGTTTTAAGATACCTTTTAGAAAAGATACTTTTTAGAAAAAAAATTGACGTTGGTAAAACCAGAGCACGGCAAAGTTATCTTTTAAATGTCTGTGAGATTCAGGTAAGTCACTAATTGCCTCTATCAAGGCGAGTTGGCAAGGGGGTGCCTGTGTAAGAGAGCTTCCCTGGAATCCAAACACCTAGGTGGACAGAGGATCATTGGAAGGATGTTCAGCTAAGGCTCTGCGGGAGGTACTGGAGGCCTGTGCACAGGCGCTGGGGATGCACGCAGTGAGGGGAATTAAAAGGGGGGGCGGAATCAGTTTATTCACCTCAGGTTTTTAAGAGAGTCATTTTACATGGTTCAAGTGGGAAGAAAACAATGTGATGGACGACTCCTTGGCTGCATCAAGGATTTAATCACAGACTGCTGCCAGGCCGTTCTGTCTTCCTAATTCATGTGCTAGGCTTGGGGTGAGTCTGAATTGCACCAGGGAGAGAGTGTGGTTGCTCTTGGCGTTTTGTTTTCATTGTGGTTAAACCCGTCAACCCGGTACGGGACAGGAGTACGCACTGTGGGCATCCTTGATCAGGAAGCTCTGGCCAGAATGGGGCATCATCTGCTTGGGGCCATCAGACGGGATCTTTCTGCTGAGTCCTGGAGTTCCTCTGCACCTGGGACAATGGTGGTCAGCAGGGGCTCTAAGGCAGAGCGGTGAGGTCCACCGTCCTTTAGGGGGGTTCAGCAGCGCCTGGGCCAGGCAGCAGGGGTCTCGGGGGAGTGGAGGCTGTGGAGGGAAGGCGGGAGCCAGGACCGAGGAGGGCTCTGCTCTGGGAACTCCTGGAGGGCGGGGCTGTCCCCATCTGCCACCTGCCCAGTGCAGGGCGGCACATGGCCGAGTGGAAAAGGCAAAGACCGTGTCGTTGCTTACGCCTCCACCCACATCTCTGCATGTCCCACCTGCCATTCTCTGCTAAGACAGAACTGAAGTGCCACAGTCCCACTGACAGACCACGGGTCCTCCTCCTCCTGGGCCCTTGCACATGCTGTTCCCTCTGTCTGAAGCACTGTTCCAGTCCCATCCTCTGGCTAACACCCTCCTGTGCCCCCTCATGTCTCAATTTCCCTTGGGAAGACTTCCCAGCTGTGAAGAGGGTGCCGAGGAGCACCCCGTCTCCCCTGCTGTGGCCCTTCCCCCGTGTTCTTTGCTGCTCATCTGCTAGACTGTCTTTCCTGCACCTTGAGAGCTGGGCACAGCGCCCCACATAGTTGAGACCTAACACCCCATTAACTAATGGGACTGGCCTCTGTGCAGCTTCTCTCCTTTTGGTGCTGAAGAAAGCGTTATTGATTCTAAAGCTTGAGGGAAAGAAGCTGCTGTCAGAGATAATGTATGGGGTCGGGGGGCAGGCCCGGACTCTGTCCCTGCTGTCTGGGGACATTCAGTCTGAAACAGGCACACTGGCACACCAGGCGCACTGAGCAGCCTGCGAGTTAAATGAGCAATTCAGCAGTTTCCCGTTCTGCCCCACAGAGTGAGGTACCCCTCTGGGGTGCGGGGGCAGGAGAGCTGTGCAGGGGGCCTCGGGCTGCCTCTGGGAGAGGAGGGAAACCCAGGGCCACTGGGGGCAGGGGTAGCCTGATAGGTTATCTACACGATGGCACTGTCATCTCCCCCATTCTCATTTCCACACTATTAAATCTGCCTTTCCTAACACCTCCTTAGAGGGGAAATAAATTACAGCACCCTGTACCTACATAGCCTGCTGTGTTATTAACCGCTAATGTAACTTCTCAGGAGCAGCCAGGCACTGTTCGTATTTCATAGCCATTCGCATCCCCAAAGCTATATAAAGCTATCAAGTATTCATGGACACCATCTAGACCTCCCATTTTTCTTGGCTGGTGGGACCCAAAGGTTTGAGGGCAGAATTCAGCTCGGGTTGCATTACCACTTGGGGCTTCAGCTCTATCCTTACACATCCCATTAATTAGGTTATTTCATCAAAGGCACGACTTATGAAAGAATTCCTGTGATATGCTGCGGTGATGGCCCATTAGGGCTCTGGGAGATGGCTTGTCTCACCTCATTTGGTAGAGAATGGTGCTAGGGCTGGGTGGTTCTGGGTGTCCCCAGGCTGGCCAGGTGTTTGTCCTCCACTGCCTCGTGCCTGCTCCAGGGCTTCCACCACCCTGTTACTCTAACCGAGAAACTGGAATCAAAATGCCTGCTCCCCTAAACATCCATCAACACCCCAGGCCTGTCAGGTCACCTCCAAGACACACGTGGAGTGTGTCCACCTCTCATCGCCTCTGCTGCCACCCTTCTCTCTCACTGCCTCATGTCTGGCAGAAACCTGATGATTGGTGTACCTGCTTCCTGTCTTGCCCACCCCACTCCAGTCCCTTTGTGACACTTTGTCCTTCATAACAGATACATTAAAAAATATACCTCTGCATCAGCCTACCAGCTTTAACCCAGCCCCATTGGCTTCAGATCATTTACTTAAAGAAACAAAACAACATAGATTTGGGTAGCGAAGATCCTACTAGGCCCTTCCTAGATCTCATTCTGTTCTTTTCTCCCCAGAGGTTAACTGAGATCTTTTTCATGCCCATGTTAATGTTTTTTACTATGCAAATACCTGTAAGTAAACATACATACTGTGGTTTTGCATGCCCTAATGCTCATATAGATGGTATCACACTGTGCTTTTAAAATCTTATTTCTGAGGTTTTTCCGTGTTGATTCACGTGGTTCTAGCTCCTTCACTGTAGCTGCTTGGTGGTAGTCTGTGGTATACACAATTTATTTGTCTAGCTTACTGTTGTTGGATATTGAGTCATCTTTTCAAAGTATAAATGAGATTGTTTCACCTTTGCTCACAACCCTTACAGTGTGACCTGAGCGGAGGCTGATCCAGGCCAGGTGGCCTCAGTCGGCTGTGCCCTCATTACGGACTGCACAGCTCGATGCAGGAAGGCCTGGGCGGGAGGTGGCCTCAGGAGTGGGAGAGATCTTACAGGATAACCTGAGGCTTTTCTTTATCCCCCACCTGGCAGGGCTGCTCTTGGTGGGTGACTGACATTGGACTCCATTGCCCTGGGCTTTAGGTCTAGGTAGCTGGGCTTAGACTCCTTTGCCAGGCAGTTATGTAGGCTGGGTTCTCCAACGAGACTCACAGCCCTTGATCTCTCTAGGACACAGCCCTGGGAAGGAGTCTCTCTGAGTTGTTTTTCATACTTCTCTCTTTTTGAGCACCTCTCCTCATATCTCTCTTCCGTAAAACAGATTGTGAGCTTGTTGCAGCGCAAACACTGGGAATTTTCTGGAGCCGAGCACCTCAGCTTTAAGACTCAGACTTTAGGGACTGTTCTCTGCCTCCATTGTCTCCAATGACTTTGTGTAAGGGCAGTGAGACACAGTGAGTAAGCAGTGTGGGTAGCTCATAGAAAGCCTGTTTTCCATAATGAAAAAGCAGCTCCAAGCCCATTCTACCTGAGAGGCCATTGATACTGTGTGGGTCCTGGAAGGGTATGATTGACTTATTGATACCACCAATCAGGTTCTACAGTCTTTAAAAAGGAAATTTGTGATCCATGCAACAGTTTTAAGCCACCAGATAAAACCTAGCTTATTTTAAATGAAGGTTTATATGCCCCTAATCCAAGGACATCAAACTTTTCCCCATAGCCCCAGAACGTGCTGAGTTGTGGAGTCCACTGGAGCAGGGTCTCCGTCATAGCTCAGGCCTTCTTTGGACACAGGTGGGTTTGAGGTGCTGTGGTTTGCCTAGAGAAGGTTGCCAAAAAGAGGATAGAAGGAAAGGAATACAGTATTAACTGAGGACTTACTATGTGATTTGAAAGCCACATGTTAACTTACTTATTCTTCATAAAACCCTCCTGTGGGATCTTTTATGTTTCTCATTTATGGAAGCAGAAACATTCAGAGAGATTAAATACCTTGTTCAAGGTCACATGGCCAGGAAGAGCTGGAGTTTTCTTCTGTGCCTGCTAGGTCCTGGTCCTCTGCAGCCTTAAAATGGGAAAATAAGACAGGAACCAAGAGAGAAGAAGGAGAAAAAAAAAAACCCAACCTAGAACATTCTTTCCTCAGATGCAAAGTCAGGACACAGACACTGGGCTCCTTCAAAGCTCCCTTCTCCTGTCCTGGGTAGGATTCTTTTTTAAGGCTCTGCAACAGGCAGACCCCCACAATGAATTCTCCTTGGTTTGCTTCAGATATATATATATATATGGAAGTGTGTCCATTGACTGGGCTGAAGAAGGCCCTGGGTAGCGAGGGCAGGATCCGACACCAGACCTGCCCAGCCCTGTCCTGGATCTCATGCAAGAGTGGGGAAGGAAGACCACAGGCATATGGGGTCATGAGCCTCCAGGAGCGAAAGAGTTGATGAAGCTTCCCTAGGCTGTTACATGCAGCCTGATGGATGTGGGACAAGCATCCAGGGCATGGGATGAGAGAATGAGAAAGTCCTGAAATCTTGGGAATACACAGTGTAGTCAGAAAATGGAAGGTGGGTGTGGCTAGAGCCAGGAGCAAGTTGGAGACAGGTGTGGGATGGGATGGCGTAGGCTGGGGCCGTGTTATGAAGCCCTTAGCCACCACAAGGAGAGTGCCTTCCATCCTGTGTTCTGAGGTGACTACCTGATCCAGGATGTCCTGTGGACGTGCCTGCACGGATGCTCACCTTGGAGGATAGGAACCCCTTTGCTTCAGACTGCAGTGAAGTGGGAGAGCTGTTACTGCCCCACAGCCTTGTGTCTGCTCTAATGGATAGAAAGATAACAGTCTGAAAACTCATGTTCTTGGGACATTATTCCTTTCACTAAGTTATGCTAATGACATGGGATACCGCGTAATGGATCACACCCTCCACAGGGGAGTCACCGAGGCGGCTGTTAGGGGGTAACGTGAATGTCTTCTCCAGGCTCCCACAGAACGCCACATGGATTCCTGTTTTTACCGTATTGCATTTTAATGGTTTATGCCTTGTCAAGAATTGACAGCCAGTGGGAACATACCCAGAGGGAGAGGGCCTTTGTGTCCACAGTGCCCAGGACACAGCGGGTGCTCAACGCATGTATGAGTTACAGATAGATCATGATGGCAGGTTGGAAGGTGGATTGTAGGGAGATGAAGCCTGAACCTGGTGAGGCCTCAATAAGGAGGTCGCCGCTGTAGATCAGGTGAGAGACTGTGATGGGTCAGGGGCGGGGAGCTGGTGGGGGGTTCAGGGGGTAGATAATGCTGTGTGGGGCTGCAGGGGGATGGAGAAAGAAAGTAGCACAGATGGCTAAGGTTCTGGATGGGATGACTGAGGGGGACATAGACCAGGTGGTTTGGGAAGAATCAGGCTAAGTGTAGGGTCAGGGTAACTGTCATATTCCTTGTGGATGGTCCTTGGGATGAGGAGCCACAGGCCCCTGGACAGGTGGGCCTGGTGCTCAGTGGCGAGGTTGGGACTGGAGAAATGCCAGGCACCATGGGCACTGAGGAGCTGTGGGGCGGGGCAGAGGGTTGATGTGCCCTTCCAGGGAGGACAGATCTGGTGGAAGAGGCTCAGGAGGGGATGCCTGGAAACAGCAACCAGGCAGGTGTGAGAAGCAGGAGGAGAGCCCACAGGCCCGGGAAGTGCCAGCCTGGCGGGGAGTCTGCTGGGATGAGCAGAGTCACAGTGTCGCGGGAGCCGTAGGCAGGGGCGCCCTCGGAAGGGAAGGGGGATGTGGTCGGGGACCCAGGGGGGCTGAGCACCGAGCCGGGTGGGGACTCGGTGATGGCTTTTGGAGCGAGTGGCCTGGAGGTCGTTGGTCTCCTGGTCAGAAGAGACTTTGTGGCGGGAAGTGATAGAGAAGGAAGCCTGAGTCGGGGCCAGGCAGCGGCACCAGTAGGAACAGACCAGGTGCAGATGGGGCCTCGTTCCCTGCCTGGTCCCTCCCCAAGCTGGGCACCCGGGGGTTCTGAGACACGGAAAAGGAGGCAGAGAACCTGTGGCTCACAGACCGGATCTCGTTGGCCCTGCAAGACTCAGATCAGCCCTCATTTAAGGCTGATCCAGCAAAATGCTCCTCCCCAACGTTCCGACTGACCGGCCCATCCTCCAACCCCGTGCCCTCTGCCCCTTCCCCACTGTAGGCGGGGCCAGGGGCAAGTTCCCCCGGTTCCCTTGTCCAGTTTACCCAGGGCTTTGAAGACGTTTTCTTGGAGTGAACCAAGTCCTTTGACCACAGGTGCAGTCCAAGCAGATGGTTGGAGCAAGAGCATTAGCCATGATGTAGCTATTCCCACCCGGAGGAGCTGGGGGAGGCTGGTGGCGGCATTCTGCCCGACCTGCCAGGCCTCTGTATGGACACCAGTATCACTGCTCCACAGACTCCCTCAAGAAGATCGGTGGTGAAAGATCACTGAGGGGAAAGTAGCTGCCAGGGTCCCGGGGCTGAGAGTTTTTCTGTTAGGTCTGGGGGTGACTTGTCGTTCAGCGGCCCCACATGTGATCTGGTCTTAAGGAGGCGTGCCTGCCAGGACAGGGACTTATTGGATCCCTGACAATTGCCTTTGTGGGGCAGAAAAATTTGGTCTTGAAGGGAATTTGCTTTCACACTCTGCCATCCCCCCTTCTGCCTCTTAGAAGTCTTCATTTCTCATGACCTATCAGGCTGAAACTCTGTATTTGTTATCACCTGTCTTGTAGCAATACCACGTGCATTTTGTTTCCATTTACTGGATGTACCTTGAACGGCATTACCTGGTGGGGACCCGGCTGGCATCCTCCCTGCCCGGTATTTCTCTGTGGTCCCCAGGGACCTTCTCAGAGGCCGGCTTGCCTCACAGCTCCTCTCTGTCCCCTCTGTGACATGGCCTCCGCTGGGTACCCTGGCACACTGTAGTCCATCACCTAGTGACACACCCGTCCCCATTGTGTTTTCCTCATTCCCAGCTGAAGATTTTCTTTCTCTCTTAAGACTTGGGAGCCTCAGGGGGCCCTGGGTGGAAGCACCATGGCTGCACAACTGCCTGGTATTGAAGTCGGACAAGTGTAGCTGGTTTGTCTGCTTGTATTTCCTGAATGAAACAATGGCTAAAACTCCTTCAGCGCTGGAGCCGGTGCTCTCTCGCCTGAGATGTCTCAGGGTCCACAGCTCAGGACCCGCAGGTCTCTTCCCGGGCACAGCTGGTGGCTGTCATCTGCTGGTAGGGGCTTTGGAGGATGTGGCCTCAGCCCTGGAGCAAGTAGATTTGAAATGGAAGGAGTGTCACCTGTGTAGGCCTTCATAGGTCTCCGAGGCAAAGAGAACAAGAAATAAAAAAAATATCCGTGGCCGCCCAGAAGAAAGGCTCTTTCTCTTCTGTTCTGTTTCAGCTTGTTTCTTCTCTTCTCCGGGGAACCCTTCCGTTTCCGCCTCTCATGCCTTCTCTTCCCGCCTCCCCTCCCCTTATCTATCCTTCCGCTCATTCACCCGGTGCCATCTGCTCTGCTGGGTGCTGGAGAGACAGTGGTCAACAGGACAGAAAACGTACCCGCAGAATGACCACAGCATGGTCAAGTTCCCTGAAGGGAACGTGCAGCTTACGGTGATGGGGAACAGACGGGGCAGGGTGGTCAGAGCGGCCCCTCGGAGTGGGAGACCTTGGAGATGAGACTTGGGGGTAGGGATGAGTCAGGCCCGAGACGGTCCCGCGCGGCAGGGCTGTGAGAGGAGCAGCAGGCCCCGGGCCTTCCGGAGAGACGGGGCTTGGGAGCCCCTCAGAAGTGAGGGGGGCATTGAGGGTGAAGGGGAGGAGGGCAGGGCGGGCTGGAGAGGGGCCTGGGAGACGGCTGCAGACACACCTCTTCCCGGTTCTCGCGAGGACGTCCCCCGTCTTGGTGGCATTTGCCTTCCGCGCTCCTGCCCTGAGCCGGGAGCTGGGTTCTGATGAGGCTGGCCTCGTGTTCTGGGCACGGGGCTGGGAAGGGCAAGCAGCCTCTCATTTGATTTCGTGGCTTACAGATTTGGGTGTCGATTTTATTTGAAGCCCTGCGGAGCTCCCGCCAGCAGCTCGGGGAGGGGCTCTCACCTTCTCCCAAACTGACAGGGCTGCGGGCCCCGTTGGGTGGCAGATGCCAGGGACTGACAGAGCGCCTGGGGGCTTGGAAAGGTGGCGGCATGCCTGGGCCAAGAGTGACTTGTGAGGGGCCACGAGGGAAGGGCTTCCTGTGTCTGGGCGCTAGGGTCGGTCGAGGAGAGTGGCTCACACGCTCCCGCACCAGGCTTTTGCCTGCCTCAGCAGCTTCCTTTGACTCTGGATATCTGAATCTTATCTGCTTATGAGTCTATTTTGTTAGCCTCCTAAACACAGCTGTGTACCCTTGGGAGAAAGCTGTACCCCAGACACTCACTGGAGAATGCACACTTACTTTTCTTAGAATTAAAGAAGCAAAGCTATGTTTTAAAGCTGATACAGTTTGTTCCAGCCCTAGCCTTTCTGTTGGCAGTCACTGGACCAAATTCTAAGGCCACACTGCCACTGCACGGTCATGGCGATAATCTTAATAGCCTATAAGCATTGGATAAAATGTCAGGTGTCAGCCAGTGTGCCGAGTGGACTGTCTTCTCTGGGGCAGACCTGTTCTTAGCTCAGTGTTGTTAGTAAGCACAGCTAAAGCATAGAGAGGGGATTAGGGACCTTCTCAAAGTCACCCGCTGAGAACCGGTGGAGCTGGGCCGTTTGACTCTCCACCTTTGTGCCTTCCAGTCCGCTGGTGAGGACGGGGATCTATACAGCTGGCAAGAGCTTGATACTGGACTTAAACACCAGTCTTGTAACTTGTTTTTTTGACTTAGAATTGAGGCTCTCTGGCCTTCTCTGGGCTGCCTGCAGGCCCTCCATGTTCTCTGGGTCCCTCATGTCCCAGAGCAGAGGCTCTTAGGTCCTATTGCCAACCAATGCCACAGAGTCTGGAGAACTGCCAAGTGCAGAATGGTGGGCCTTGGGCCAAAATTCTGACTTCAGGAGGTGAGGTGCAGGAGTCCTTGCTGTGCTGTGTGCTTGGGTTTGAGAACACCCCAGACGCTTACACTGGGAATCATGGTTTGCAGGCCACGACGTCTTACGTGTCCCGTTTCCTGACCTTTCCCCCCCTTTCATCTTTGTAGCATGGACCGTTTCTCCCTGTACGACCCCATGTAGGCCGCTGTCTCACCGAGTGTAGACTTCCACACCTGCTCACTCCCCTGGCCAGATGCTCACCGAGGGCAGGAACTGGGTGTCGTTCGTCTTGTTATCCATAATCGAGTACTCCAGAAAGGTCCATGGGATTAAGGGATTGAAAGGATACTTTTATATCTAATGAAATCTGTGTTGATGTAGTCCCCTGTGGTTCTCCACTAAACTACTCATGTTCCTTCATTAAGTCTCCATGAGAATGGATGGCCTGGGCCTGGAAGGTGTTTGGCCAGAGTCCGGGGCACCTGGGTCTGGAGGGCAGGAGCTCAGCCTGATGGCGCTGGCCGGCTGGAGGCCTGGCCGGCTCTGGGGCTCTTGGCTGAGCCCCTGCAGCAGGCTGGTATCCCCCTACTAGGCAGTGTGATGGGTCAGGCCATTGCTGGCCTCAGGGACTTCACATTCTGGCGGGAAAGACCCAGGAAGAGAAATGGTGATGCAGAGATGAAGTGTGAACAGGGAGGTCATTCGGACGAGGGCTCTGAAGTCCAGACTGGGGTGTGGGGTGACTCAGTCTACGTCTCTGTGACCGCCAGCCAGTCGCCCTCTCTGATGTCCCTCATTATAGGATAGGGATTGTTATAGTGCTGTCATATACACGCAGTAAATGCTGACAGATACTTGTTGAATGACTGAGAGCTGAGACACTGTTCAGGAAAAGCTTCCCAGAGAAGGGGATGTCTGAGTTGCGTTTGGAAGAAGAAATGAGATTTGACCGGGAGAAGAGGGGCGCTTCGGGTGGCAGGAAGCATAAGCGCGAAGATGTGCATGGGTGTGTGGAATGGGAGGGAAGCTGTAGGCAGCTCATTTTTCCAGAGGCATTAAGGTTAGGTAGTGGGGTGCCACAGGTGGTGAGGGCTGGAGGTATCCCCAGTGCGCATTTGAAACTTTGTTTCAGAATTAAATGTATCTATTGGAAGGTGTTAAGCAAAGAAGGGCCCAACTGAGCCGCTGCTTTACAGATGGTCTGTGTACAGGAAGAGCCGCTGAACGTCTTAGTGTGTGTGGTTAAGCTGTGCATCTCTTCCCGTGAAGCCGCTGTTGCAACATTACTTGCAGATTTTTGTCCTCATGTCCCTTTTAGCCAACAATGGAGGTTCGGAGGATGAACAGCCCAGGAACTGGAGCGCTCAGGGTCTGACCTGTCCTGTGATCTCCTGGAGGATGGAAGGGAATCATCAAGCAAATCCTAATCAGATTTCCCAGGCAGGCATCTGCCCAGCCCGATTTAGATTATCATATATTATCCTCAGCTCAGAGAATTTGTGGTAGTGGTAAGATTAACTCACACTTTGCATTTGCCCTGGGAGTTTACACAGCAGCAAGCCTGTTTGTCAGCTAATGCTCCAAAGTTCCCAGCCTCCATGGAGACCATGCTCCCAGCTCTGTTTAATGTTTAATTCAAATGCAGCAAAAGAGAGGTATAAAGCTGATGCAAGCCAGAAGCCTCTGGGATTGGGAGGCTAGGGTGGGGCCCCTCCCTGTCTTACCCTATGATTGCATCTCTCATTCTCTGAATCCAGATCAGAATTTTCATTCCCGAGGCTGGAATTTGAGCGAGCCCTATTGTGCGGGCAGAGCCACAGGCCCCTGTGGATGGTGATCCCAGCCCATCTTGGTCCCCATGGCTGATGGGGTGAAGGACCCTAAAGCAGACCCTTTGTGTCACCCCTCCCCGCACACGGACATCACTGATGATGGAATAAAGTCCAAAGTCACTAACACTGTGTTTATGGTCTTCCTGCTGTGGTTCCAGACTAGAGCACCCTCACACACATCCATGCTAGAACATTCTGCACACATCTTCAATTTCTTCTCCACGTGTTTACTCACGCTGCTTCTATTCAGAATGCTTTCTTTCTACCTGCTGGACCACCGTATGTTTTCTTCTGTGTCTAACATAGTGCTGGTTCCTCCAGCAAGCCTTTCTGTTTCTGCTGGGTGGCCTCTGGGTTTCCCACTTGGTCATTTGTAAGGGTGGCACTCTGAGGTGGAAGACCCTTGAGCTTGTGCTCCTGAGATCACCTTCTCTTCTCCCAGTGCCTCACATGTATGTAAGATGAATTCTATTCCAAGCCAAACCTGACCAAGCCATCCATTTGATCACATGTTACTTCAATTTTTTGCTTTGAGGACCAGGAGAATGAGCAGAGCTCTTTCACAGCCTCTGTGCTTTTGCATTACCCAAGTGCCTGAACTCTGGGGTTTTCTGTCTTGAGACTGTGCCTGTTTGAGTGTGGGAATGAGAAAAGCTGAGGGGGGAGCCACTGGCTCGCCCAGTTTTCTTTCAGCCAGACCGTGGGTATGTGTGTGTGTGTGTGTGTGTGTGAAGGGGGGAGAGTCTTGGCTATAGCTTGAGGTGGCCAAGGGAGTGGCACCAGGGAGTCAGACAGCCCATGGAGCAGTGACTGTGAGCCCTGAGGGTCCTATAGCAGCAGAAATAAATCCCACTGGCTTCAGGCTTAGGAAGCTGGCGATTTCTTTGGGTTTGATGTTCTGCTAGGAATGAGGATCATAATGAATAACGGAGTCTTTGGAGAATGAGATGCGCTCGTTCAGGTAAGGTGCCTGGTACTTTGGAATCAAATCTCTCTTCCTCTCCCACTCAGCTCTTACTGAAACGGGCTCAGGGCAGGCTTACAAGCATGACCATTACAAAGGTGATATAAGTTAATAGGCATATCATACACTTGCATCTTTCTTGCTTGTTTTACAAAGTATGTTATGCTCAACTTGGTAACTGCTCACACGTGCTGGGTGCCTCAAGTTCCAGATCAGCTGTGCAGGAGGATGGTAGGTGGGGGTGAAACTGGAGCTCTCGCTCAACCACTTGTCGGCTGTGTGACCTTGGGCAAGTGACTTAACCTTTCTGATTCTTGGTTTCTTCCCTGAAAAATTGCAGTACTGATCCATCACTTTGTGGCCTTATTCTGAGGATGAAAGGAGACAGTTCCTATCAAGCTCTGGTGCCTGGAGTCTAATGAGAGCATTGTCCATGTTAGTGAGGTGCCTTGTAGGAGGGAGGCAGGGCCTTAGGCCTTAAGAAGTCACGTGGCCCAAGAGGGAAGATGGCCTACCTATGTTTAATTCTCACAAAAGCCCTATGAATTAGAACCACTCCTATAAATCCCTCCTTCTTAACAAAGTCAGCAGCCTGCCCCAAATCTTGGATCCGGCAGGTGGCTGAGCTGGGGCGTGAAGCCTGCACTCCTGTTGTCCAGTCTGAGGGGGTAGTTTTATTGATCTCTGCTGGGCAAAGAGCAGGACAGCCAATCTGTCAGGGCTCTGCAGGACTTAGTCTGCTACTAGGAGGAATTTGGGGTTGTAAAAGTGGTTAGAAAAATAGGTGTCATAAGGAGGTATCCCTCCCTCAAGACAGGAATGGTTCCCAGGGCTCCAGGATACCCCAACAAAACAGAGAGGGGACAGGATGACCCCTGTGGGCCTGCCTGCCTTGGGGGCCTGCAGGGTGCCCTGTGTGACAGTTTAACTAATTGGTGGCATTAGGTCCCATTAAGGGAGAGCAAATGGTGTGCCTTTTCTGAGACAAAATCAGACGTTAGCATGCAACTCAGATCAAATGAGGAAAAGGGGACAGATATCTTGTTTTTTTACTGGGCGTAGATAGAAAACCGGTCCCTTTCATATTCATAACCCATTACGGGTGTGGTTCTTAGACTGGGAGTGGACTCTGCCTTTTCTGCACTGTCCCATTTTTGTAATCAAACCTATTTTTAATGTTGGAGGAAAAATAATACCAGAGTTTAAATAGCCTGACTGGCCTTAGAAATGCTCCATAGCTAGTCACTGATGAACTGGCTTGGAAATGGAAGTCATCATTCATTCCCCACTATGTCATCATCTTTCTGCATACCTGTGCTTCTGGGGACCGCCCTGGGGATGCAGAGGGGCATTTAGTCCTTTATTAAGGTTATACTGAGCTCATCAGGTTCCAGGGACTTTCCTAGGTGCAGGGGATATAGTGGTTCACACCACGGAAAAGAACGCTGCTCTCGTGGGTGCGCATTCTGGGAGAGAGAAACCAGAAGATAAAAATAGTGCTCAGTACTACAAAGAAAAGGCAGGGCGATCCGACAGAGGCAGGTTCCCGAGAAAGGCTGGCCTAGGCAGGTCCTCAGGAGACAGGCAGAGTGTGAGTGACAGGAGCCAGCTCTGCAGTGATCCAGAGAGGAGCATTCCAGATACAGCAAAGCCTCCAGGGCTGCACGTGGCTTCCTGCAAAGGGTCAGAAGGCAGGAAGGCCATTGCTTCAGGACCAGAGGGTGAGAGGGGCCCAAGAAGTCATCAGGGTCCAAACTGTGGAGGATTTTGTAGGCCCTGGGAGAAGCTTTCCAAGCCATTAGTGGGATTTCAAGCAGGAGAGGGCTTCCGTGGGAGTCCTGTTTCTAAACGGTGCCTCAGGCTGCCATGTGGAGGGGCGGTCGTAGAGCCCCAGGGAAGGAGAGGGAGTCTGGTTAGGAGGCCGCGGCAGGTGACCAGAGGTGATGGGCATGGAGAGAAGAGGCCGGGGCGAGGGAGGACTCCTGGGGGCTCCTGAGTGTCTGGCCTCAGGGTCCAGGGGTGGGGCTGCCATTTGCTGAGCTAGAGAAGACTGACAAACGTCTGCAGAATCAAGAATGTCGCTTTCAAGTGTTGAGTGTGAGCTCCCTGCTGCCCGAGTGGACATGTCCCACGGGCAGTTGGTCACTGTGTTGAGAATTCAGGAGAGGTCAGTCCCAGGGACGTGGAAGCGGGCGGTTGCCCACCCAGAGCACTAACATCCTGCTCCTTTGGCCTCCCGCCTGCTTCTCCTGGGACCCTTGATGCCATTCTGGCACTGACCCCTGTGCCCACTGGGGAGGGAATTGGACGCAGAGACACTGGTCGGTGTCAGGCCAGCCTGAAGGTGGGTCCATGGGGGTCAAGGTCTGAGCAAATTTCGCTCCTGGTTTCTGTCCCACACTGAGGGTGCAGGCCTGTGCTCTCAGGGGGTGGGACGCTGGTGGGCTGGTACTAGACTCCACCATTCCCCAAACTCTGTAGAGAAAGGACCTTGGGCTTCTGATTCCTGCTCTGCTATTCAGTTACACAAAACATCAAGTGCCTTTACCCACCCCCCCCCCAAGCCTTGGTCTCCTTAAATGTGAGGTGTTTAGTGACAGTCTCTTCATGGGAAGTTGTAGGGATGGCTTGGGACCAGGTGCCTGGCACATAACAGACATCAGTGGGCTTGATGAACAGGATGGTGCCTCTTTCACCCCCTAAGAAGTGGTACCCATGTGACTAAGAATTGGGACAGCTGAGAAATTCTTTCGCTCGTTCCCCAAGCATGTGTTCCACATGCACTCGGCACAGGAGATTGACATCCACACAGACAGATGCATTCCTGTTTTGGGGGAGCTCGTGTTCTAGCAGGGGAATCAACAGGAAACAGTCAAACAGATTATTCTGAGTCAATTTCCGAGTGGTTTCACGCGAGGCAGCTGGGGAGGCCGCTGGGAGGTGTCCCTGGCTGCAGACTGGGCAGGGAGACGGGCTGACCATCCCAAGGGCTGGGGATGAAAGGGCCTTGGGATCCATGTCTCCAAAGCTGCTGTCCTCTCTCTGCTCACCTCCTGGGGTGTGGAGGTGATTTCTGGAAGTGAGCCACAGTGCAGGCATGCTACCCTCTCAACCTGTGGCTTTGAGGTTCTTCTGTTTCCTTGGCCTGAGGGCCACACCTTTTCTTACCTGTACTGGCTGCTCTCAGGTCAGGAGGTGGCGGGGCTCACCTGGCTTTCTGCTTTCTCCCTGGCTTGGAAGCCTTTTTGATTGGTCCCCTTCCCCTGTCCCTCCCTCGCATGCTATGCTCCATCAGAGATGCCCGTTCCCTCCTGCTCTCTTTTCTGTCTGCTGGCTGACACCAAAGATGTTTCCTAAAAAAGACCCTTTGAAGTGAATGCTTGGGGCTCCCCATTCCCTTATCTTTGAGTCCGACAGCATTTTTGGGCAAGATATTTTTTAATGTGTATTAATGTGAGAGGGAGTTTTAAATTCTATTTTATAAGCTCTCCACTTCCATTCCTTTCCTCCCCATCCTCCTTCAGCCTCTCTTCTGAAGGATTTTTACCTGTTATCTGCTTTTCTCCTGTCCTCTTTGTCATTCCCTCTTGAGTCCGACCCCTCCCCCGTGTACACTCCTCCCTGGTTCTCTCCTATCCTTTCATTCTCCCCATAGTGGACACCCTGAGCTCCTTAACCCAGCGCCGCTCAGGGCTGTTTTCCCAGGGAAGGGGCCTTGGGACTCCACCGCCCCAGATGCCTTTGAAGATGCCTTTGATAATGTAGAGACAGCTCCTGGCACACCTGTGCCACAGGACGTCTGCTCTGCGTACCGGCTGAAGTTGCCCTGATTTAAAAGAAAGTAAATGTTGTCTTTAACTCCACATGGTGGATTTTCTCCGGGAAAAATTTCTGCAGATACTAGGAAAATGCACACCCAACCATCAGTTTTCGAGGGACAGACACTGCTCTCTGAGGCCATTCACTTAACTTCTTGCTCTGAGCACACTGTAACCAGCCTTATGTTAATCCATCCCTCTAGTCCCTGGGGGTTTCCTCCTTTCTGTAAGTTGCAATTCCGGGCTTTGGGGGCCACTGAAAAATCTCTGGCAAAGGAGGACGCCATCTGAACTCTCGGAGAAGGAAAGCAAAGGGAATGTGCTTCTGCCCTTTATGTTGTGAGACCTGGGCTCCACCCCTCTGCCCACCTCCGGCTGCCACCACCTCCCCCACAGGAATGCCCTGTAGGGGACTGTCACAGGAAGGGGATGTGGGTCTGTAGGATTTTGCTGGCACTGGATTAACCATACACTGCTTATGGGTTTCGCATGCCATTTATTGGCATCATTTTTCTTTTCTGTCCACACTGACCTTCAGCCTGTCCTGCTCCTAATGGCTGAATTGTATCGATGAGAACATCATTTGGGTTATTGCCTTTTCTGATTAAGGAATCCTCTTTCTGAGAACTTAGCAGATGATGGGTTCTCACAGTCAATTTTAGTTATTAATGAAAAACATTTACATATGCATATATGCATATGAGAGTATCTGTACCTATGTATACACACACACACACACTGGACTGTGGTGAGGGAGGTTTTGGCAGTCACTGGGAAGCCTGTCTCTATTCTGTGCCTTTCAGTTACAACCTTTCAGGTTCGTTTACCAGAGTCTAAGTGTCCCTGGGGACCTGCAAGGATCCTCACAGGTTCTGGGGCACCATCCCCACCCTACTCGTCATCACGTCGACTGCCAGGGAGGCCACGCTCCTCCTCCAGTAGCTTCAGGAGGCCTAAGGAGAGCCCTTCCTCTGCGCCTGTTCAGGATGACCTTGATGGCAAATGCCAAAGAGAATTGAGGACAGACTGGCCATTTGTGTGATTAAGGAACAGGGTGTTCTTCCCGTAAGACAAGTAAAACTTCATTGTGGGATTTGCTGGTGCTTCTCATTTAGGAGCTTATAAAACAAGATGGGTTGGTGATTTTAATGGTTGTTGCCTTAGATTAATTCAGTCATTAGGAAGATTGGGTGCAAATTTCACACTGTCAACATGCCTCTGGGGCAGATACCCAGGCCCAGAAGCTTCTTTCTATAGCATTAGAGTCAGCGTTTACGTAGTCAAAAATAGATGTGGGCAGTACAAGCCTCCTGCCTTTACAACTATTGCAGATACATTTTAATTTTATTGTGAGTTGTAAGCAAATGATGTGTTTTCCCCAAAGTAGTCACTGCTTATTGCTGGTCATAAATAAATGTGTGTGCAAGCGTGTGTGTTGAGGTAGATCCACATGCGCAGACCTAAATCACGCTCATCCAAATGGATGGCCATGCAGACCCTGGTAAGGCTGGAGGGGATGGTTTAGGAGCTTTCTCGAACACAGTCTGTATGCCAGGTACCCTGCAAAGCACTTTGTATGGATTGCCTGCTTCATTATTTGACAACTCTGTGAGGTGGCTGTAATTGTTTTTCCTCTTCAAAGATAAAGAAATTGAGGTCAAGAAAAGTTAAGTAATTTGTCCAAGGTCACACAACTAATAAATGGAAAGCTGGGATGAGAACCTGAAGCCTGAGCTCCTAACCACTATGCTGTGCTGACTGACGATGACACTTAATGGAACAACCTAGCGATTTCTACTGGTGACCACCAAGCTATGACAGTGTCAATCTTCTGTACCCTTCCCTGGCACAACGTACTCCAGCCCGGGCAGTTTATGTGGGAATTGCAGAGGCTGAATGTTTCCATTTATAAAGATGCTATTTTTAACTTACTTGTAATCATGTACTCTAGTTATACCATGATTTTCCTCAAAGGCCTTGGTTTCCCCCTGCCTAGCCAACCTCTTAGTGCCTTTATCGTCACCTCTGGTCCTCTGGCCACATGTTACCCTCCCTGTGACTTCTCTGGGTCATGTACTGTCCACTTCTGAGAGCCCACCTCCAGCGTCCCACTTCCATTGCCCCCATTTCTATACACTTCCTTCATGCCTGGGGCGGAGCATAATGACTCTCTCTTCGTACCTCTTGTTCCCATATTAACTTGTCATTTTCCTCTCTTGTGACGTCTGGAACCCTTCTTTCTATAATCCTAAAAGCTCTTTGAGGGCAGGGACTAACTGACTTGTTGGGGTGAGCATGAGGGGGGCCTGTAACATTGCAGTGCCAGCATGAGTAAGAAGGTGGTGGTGGCCTTGTCCCTGGCAATGTGCCATTCCTGCAGTGCTGCCTTCTCCACTGGGCACACGGTACCCCTTCTCCCTTCACTTATTCCTATGGACATGTGCTGGACCCCTCGTTTCTGTCTCTGTCATTCATTAGAGGTCAGTGAGGCTGATAAAGGGTCAGAATTCCCTGATAGCCAATTTCCCCTATTGTATTTCTTCCCCATCTAATACCAACTTTTACATGCTTGAAACTGCCAGGGAACAAGCTTTGGAACAGAACCTCTGATCAAGGCCAGTGCTCCATTTTGCAGTGGGGGCTGTCAGTCACTTTCTGGAATGAACCTTTTCATGTCTGCCCTCTTACACAGATGCCTGAGTCAGCCATAAGAGGATGGACAAGCCCAGGCACCAGGACATGATGTCCGGGTCAGGACCACACACTGCAAAGGACAGCTAGAACACGGTTCAAAGGAAAGCAAGAGATTGGATTGTGGAGTTGGAAATTAGGGCATGTATGAAAAATAATTAGGAATTGTAGCCTCAGGAAAAGAACCCTGCAGGGAGACCTAGTAATTGTCTTGAAGCGTATGAAAGCCAATTATACCACTGAGTTAGGTCAGCCCTTCTCTTCCCTGTGGAGAGGAGAGATGTATGTTTAAACCTGAAGAGGAAGGGTTTCTGCTCAATGCAGGATCATAACCTGCTGGCATGTGTTGTTGTGCAAGTGCTCAAATCAAAATTGGAGGCAGTGTCCCCCTTTCAGGAGGGAAAGCTTAGGCAGAAACTGGGGGCTGGCTCAGTACGGCTCAAGTTTCCCCCAGGACTTGGTCACTGCATTTGATTGTGAAAGATGCCACAGTGTGTGCTGAGAGCCATAGTTCAGTGGCTGCCTCGGTGCTGAGGTTACCTGCAGAAGCTCTTGACTCTCTTAGGATCAGTACAGATCTTAGCTTTGCCTTTTACCAACTGTGTAAGTCAGAGCCAGTTACTTGTCTCCTCTGGGCCTCTATCCCCCTTACTATAAAATGGCAACAATCACCCTTGGAGGCCTTGTTGTGAGGATTAAATGGTAACAGGTACACACAGAACCTAGTAACACCTAGCGCGTACATTTTGCGAGGTACAGGGTAGCTTGGTCTCTATGACAAGGCATGTCACAGCCTTTACCCTAAAGGAACTGGTACCTTGGTTAAGGAGATGTGATAAATGCAGAGATACATGTTCTATGAGCAGAGCCAGGATAGAATTTTTCAGATCCTAAGCTCTGTTTCCACCTGCAATGCAAAATAAAAACAATGCTAAATTATAAATGAATGCAAAAATGAAATAATTTGTATAGTAATAAAAAATGATAAAATAAATGCAAACAATTATAAAATAAATAAATAAATAAACTGTATCAATGCAGTTCTGATATTTACCGTGATTCTAGTCTGCAGCTTGGTGGTGTTTAGTTTTTCTTTTCGAAATATCGGTCTTAGAAAAGTATTTCTGGTGTCCTCGGGCCATGCTCAGTCTACTGCTTGGATGGCCCAGCCCTCGAGTGGACGCAGCACAGTGCCCAGATCACAGTTCCGCTCTCTCTCTCAATCGCGGCTCTTGATCAGGTAGCGTCTTGGTTGCAAAAAAACAAAAGCCAACTCTATTGGTTTAAGAAAGCCTAAGAATCAGGTGGTTTATTAGAGGAATGGCAGGAGCTCAAGGGATTTCTGGGGATCGGGCAGAAACCGAGGGACCTGCTGAAGGTCAGGAACGGGACACAGTCCAGTCCAGGTGCTCTCGCCTTGGCTCTGGTGTATTTGATCTTCGGATTGTCTCTGAGCCCCTTTCCGAAGACCCCCAAAGAGGTGTGGGGCTGGGCTCAGGTGTCCTGCCTGCCCATATTAGGACTCAGGGGAAAGAGGTGTCTGGTCCCTTCACCATGGGGTGAGAGGCAAGCATCAGTAGAAACCACCTCTCCACTAACCCCAGGCCATGGGGAGAACGGGTGCCAGGAGGAAGGCGGTTAAATATGGGACAGAGAGAAGAAGACAGGTATCCATGACGCCTTTCCCACCAGGCCCCGTGCCACCTTGTGACATTTTGCTCACGTGCTTAGCTGGTTGGCGGTCTGCATCATTCTCCTGTCCAAGTGGTTTCTTGTCTCTCCAGGGAGCCTTTAGGTTCCATGAGGGCAGGGACCCCGGCTCATAAGCTTTGTAAATGTCTGGCAATCCGGTGATCACTGCACCCCTCTTCTTTGGATACTGAAGTGCGTCTTCCTCGGTCAGCAGGAACAGATGATGACTGGGCATCCCTGGGGTAAGGAGTGTGTATTAGACACTGAGGACTGTGTTGCTAAGACGAGGAACAGCCCCTTTGCCTCAGAACATTGGCGAATACATCTCTATGATTTCCAGCTGAGTTCTAGCATCGTGTGCTGTAGGCCTGGGTCTCTGGTGGAAAGGCTGAAAAATAAAATAAACTCATTTCCTCACCTGCTTTATTAAATAATGCACAGATGACAGCGCATGAAATACTGATGCACAGAGGACTCATCCTCCTGCCGGGGAGAGGGGCCTCTGGATAATTGGTTTTTCTACGTGGCGAGTGAGATAGCTTGGAAATATTGTTACCATTTCCCTCACCGTATCAAGCCCTATCTATTAATGGAGGGGACGACAGCCAAGTGACTCCTGCTTTCCAAGGCCTCATTATCCTGCCCTCACCGAGGCATCAAGAAGAATGGAAAGGCATGGGGGAAGAACTGACGTTTTTCATAGAAGTGAGCTTGCCGGATCGAGCACTTCCCATGGGTTAAGTTTGAGGGCTATTCTGACCATCTTTTTAGAAATCGTTGGAGGAATATTTTGTTTTTGTTCTTGTTTTTACTCATCTGGAAAATTTTGAAACGTGCACGGCTGCTGAAGTTGAGGGCTGCATCACGTGGTGGTGAGCGTGGAAGTGGGATCGTCGTTGAGTTCCTTGAGAAGGCTTTTTTTATAGAAGTGAAGTATGAAAACGTGCAATTCAAAGGCCTGATGCTCAGGCCATTCGCTGGCCAGGGAGGCAGATGGTCCTCGGGGAGTTGGCGCGTCAGACGCGCACAGTGCCCAGAAGCAGCTGCTCCGAGACTCTTGATGGGATTTTAAATTGCAGTAACCTCTATAATTGGGGGCCCTCGGATAACATATGTTTATTAGAAAGGCATGGTTGTCATGTTGTCGCCTCAGATATGAATGACCGTTGCGACTCTAGCCTGAGTTTCTCTTTGTAGGAGTTGTTAGCCCGAGAGTTCAGCAGGTCAAGGAATGCTGCTGAATGCCTACCGGGTGCCAGCCCAGGGTTGTCGTCTTGTCCTCGTTTTTTAACTTTTTGTCATCTGCAATTTTTTATGACCACTGTTTTTGTCCAAGAGTAAGTGAAAGCTGTCTTGATGTAAATACAGACATCTCTCAGATGCTTAAAACTGATGGGTAGGTTTTCCTCTATTCAGCAAGCATTACCAGTGTACCCACTGTGAGCTAGATTCCATGTCACAGAGTTGCCCACCCTTTTGTACGGTGGTTTCCAGGACATGGCTTCTCAGTTAAGTTCAACAAACTTTTATTGGGTGCCTTCCCTGTAGCAGGCACAGTGGAGGTCAGTGGGAGCACAGAGATTAGTGAAATTCATTCTCTGCCCTGGAAGAACTCATGATGGGGAGAAAGATAAGCAAAAATGGTAACTATATGACCATGTGGCTTCTCAGGTATGCGGGGTTCAATGTGGGCCATAGGAGGCTGTCCTGAGACAAGAATAAACTCAGAGAGGGGCCCGTGCAGGGGAACAGCAGAGTGTTGGAGCCCAGCTGGGTCGTGTCCAGGTAGTGGTACCCAGTGGGTTCAGGGTGCAGCAAGGGTCCTGCTCATATTTGAGTTCCCTTGCAGGGCTCTCCTTCTTCATAGGAGACACTTCACCTGCTGGGTCCCTAGAGCACAGTGTTTGCATCCCAGCTGCGGGGGCAGTCTCCCTCCTAGTTCACTGTGCATTAGTGAGGGCACAGTGGGTGAGGGCTTTGTATCCACAGGAGGGTCTGAATCAGACTTACTGCTCTGCACTTACGGAATATCAGAGTTGCTTGGAGCTTCAGGTTCCTGATCTCTAAAATGGGAGCACGACAGCACCCATGTGTCTCAGTGCAGGCTACCACAATAAAATACCATGGCTTGGGAGGATGAACCGAAATGTATTTGCTCACAGTTCAGAGGCTGGAAGTCTCAGATCAGAGTGCCAGCATGGTCAGTTTCGGGTGAAAGCCCTCTTCCTGGTTCTCCGACACCATCTTCTGACCCTGTCCTCATGTGGCCTCTTCTCTGTGCACACAGAATGAGTGAGCGAGCGAGTTCTCTGGCATCTCTTCTTATAAAGGCACTAATCCCATCATGAGCCCTCCCAACTCTCCTGACCTCATCCAACTCTTATTCCTTCCCAAAGGCCCACCTTCAAATACCATCATACTGGGTGCTCAGGCTTCAACATATGAGTTTGGAGGGGACACCATACAGTCCATAGCAGCACCTACTTCATCTGGTTGCTGTTAGGTAATATTTGCAGAGAGCCTTGCCCAGTGCCCGGCAGGAGTTAAGTATTCCGGGGTTAACTTTCAGAATTGCATGGGTGCATCTCTTTCCCTATAAAACTGCAAGCTCCTCAAGGCCAGTGACAGGAGAGAAAGAACAATAATTTGGATTTAGAGCATAGATTTGACTCTTGGCCCAGCCATGTCCTACCTGCATGCCCAAGAGTAGTGCCCAAGCCTCTCTGTATCTGAATAAAGAATTTCTGATCAGTGAGTAAATCTTTTTTTCCCAGACTTCTGGTGAGGTGTAATGGGACACCTCGTGTGAAAGTGCCCGTGTTTCCTGATAAAGAGCAGGTGTTCTCTGAATGTTGGCTGCATGAGATTGTCACACATTTACCCTTGAAGTGCTCACAGAGCTGGGAGAGTTGGTCACTTGTGGTCTTAACACCCATGTTGGCCTGAGTCTGCTACTCTTTCTCTGGTCCCAGGACACCCGGTGGGGGTGAACCTGTGCAGATTCTGGACATCTGCATGAGATTCTTGACAGGGATGTTAAAGAAAAAAAAAAGTAAACTTAATCTGGTGGAGAAGTCATGACTTAGATCCAATATTCACATAGAAATATGGGTTGTTTTGAACGTTCTTGGCCCCTTTAACAAATTGTAGTCTACTGGTGAGAATTTATAGGGCAGCTAGAAATCTGTCTTGCCTGATGGTGTTCACAAGTACAAATGAATTTCATATATGAAGTATTTCATACTCCCCGCTTTTCAGAGTTTAACAGCATAGGAACCTTTATATTTCAAACAAGGTGATCCCCACACCAGGGTGTCTTTTTGCCTTGTGGGTAAAATACACGAGCTTGAAATATATGGTCTGCTGCAAAGTTAAATTTTCTGAGAAGGCACATGGAGCAGAAGGAAATACAATATATTTTAATGAAGATAGATGTTTGGTATGAGACCTTATGCATAAACTATAGGAATGCCATTTGGGCCTTGGAACGGGGAAATGGGGAGCTGCACATTGGCAGGAGCTGGCCGCTGTGCTGACTGCTCAGTCTTAGCTCTGAAAGCTTGGGTCCTGATACCAGCCAGCCTCATCATTAAGAGCTTAGGTCTCGGAGGCAGGCAAACCCGGGTGTGAGTTCCCCTAGCTATGTGACCCCAGGCTAGGTATTTTACCTCATTGAACCCACGTTTCTGCATCTATAAATTGGGGTAATGGTACCTACCTCGCAGGGTTGTCATGAGGATTTCATGAGACAGTTTGTAATGTGCAGAGCAGAGTATCCTGTACATATATCTGTGTCCTGGAAACAGCGGCCATTATTATTACTGCTGCTGCTTTAACTAGTCATGCACTCCTAGGTAATTCCTAGATAATGCAATAATAGTTAATGACCTATGGAAGCTTTAGAGCCTGAAACAAAATGTTGCCTCATCCTAAAACATCCTTTTTAAAGGAACTTAGGGAGTTTGACTTCTTATAGGCTTTTGAGCCACGGAGGAGCTGTTGGGCAACCAGGCTTACCTGAACTCTCTATTTATCTTTGACCTTAGCTTTTCTGCCTTTTCGTTGGGGGGCCACGCCTGCCACTGTTGCACCTCCCACCAGAAAGTAAGTCATGTGGCAGCCGGCGCTTTGTCCTTGCCCTTCTCTGCTGTGTTCCTAGCACCTGAACCTGCACCTGCTATATCTATACACAGACCTTGGAGGTATTGCGGGTTTGGTTCCAGACCACTGCAATAAAGCAAATACGTGAGTCAAATGAATTGTGTGGTTTCCCAGTGCATGTAAAAGCCATGTTTACACTGCAGTGTAGTTTATTAAGTGTGTGATATAATTATGCCTAAAAAACAATGTACATGTCTTAATTAAAAAGAACTTTATTGCTAAAAAATGCTAACCAGCATCTGAGCTTTCAGTGGCTCATAATCACTGAAACAAATATAATAACCATAACCAATGTAATAACAGAGAAAGAGCTTAAAATATTGCTAGAATTACCAAAATGTGACATAGAGGCACAGAGTGAGCAAATGCCATTGGAAAAATGGCACCGATCAATTTGCTTGGCAAAGAGTTGCTACAAACCTTCAATTGGTAAAAGAGGCACTATCTGTCAAGTGTAATAAAGCAAAATGCAATAAAACGAGGTACGCTCATGTATTTGTTGTTGTTGTCCTTTTCCTTCCAATCTTCAGATTGTATCTCTGGTTCACTCCACATCTCACCTTACTTCCCAAATCTCTCTCTCTTTCTTTTTTTTTGCTTTTACCATTTATTTTTTTAATATAATTTATTTTGGTATCATTAATCTACAATTACATGTGCAATATTACGGTTATTAAACTACTCCTTCATCAGGTCCCCCCCACCAACCGCATTACAGTCACTGTCCATCAACGTACTGAGATGCTATAGAATCACTACTTGTCTTCTCTGAGTTGTACAGCCCTCCCCGTGCCCCCCCCAACATTACGTCTGCTAATTGTAATGCCCCTTTTTCCCTCTTATCCCTCCCTTCCCGCCCATTTTCCCCAGTCCCTTTCCCTTTGGTAACTATTAGTCCGTTCTTGGGTTCTGTGAGTCTGCTGCTGTTTTGTTCCTTCAGTATTTTTCTTTGTTCTTATACTCCACATATGAGTGAAATCATTTGATACTTGTCTTTTTCGGCTTGGCTTATTTCACTGAGCATAATACCCTCTAGCTCCATCCATGTTGTTGCAAATGGTAGGATTTGTTTTCTTCTTATGGCTGAATAATATTCCATTGTGTATATGTACCACATCTTCTTTATCCATTCATCTACTGATGGACACTTAGGTTGCTTCCATTTCTTGGCTATTGTAAATAGTGCTGCAATAAACATAGGGGTGCATCTGTCCTTTTCAAATTGGGCTGCTGCATTCTTAGGGTAAATTCCTAGGAGTGGAATTCCTGGGTCAAATGGTATTTCTATTTTGAGTTTTTTGAGGAACCTCCATACTGCTTTCCACAATGGTTGAACTAATTTGCAGTCCCACCAGCAGTGTAGGAGGGTTCCCTTTTCTCCACATCCTCGCCAACATGTGTTGTTGTTTGTGTTTTGGATGTTGGCCATCCTCACTGGTGTGAGGTGATATCTCATTGTGGTTTTAATCTGCATTTCTCTGATGATTAGCGATGTGGAGCATCTTTTCATGTGCCTGTTGGCCATCTGACTTTCTTCTTTAGAGAAGTGTCTATTCATGTCCTCTGCCCATTTCTTAATTGGATTATTTGCTTTTTGTTTGTTAAGGTGCATGAGTTCTTTATATATTTTGGATGTCAACCCTGTATCAGATACATTATTTATGAATATATTCTCCCATACTCTAGGATGTCTTTTTGTTATACTGATGGTGTCCTTTGCTGTACAGAAGCTTTTCAGCTTGATATAGTCCCACTTGTACATTTTTGCTTTTGTTTCCCTTGCCTGGGGAGATATGTTCATGAAGAAGTCACTCATGTTTATGTCCAAGAGATTTTTGCCTATGTTTTTTTCTAAGAGTTTTATGGTTTCATGACTTACATTCGGGTCTTTGATCCACCTTGAGTTTACCTTTGTGTATGGGGCTAGACAGTAGTCCAGTTTCATTCTCTTACATGTAGCTGTCCAGTTTTTCCAACACCAGCTGCTGAAGAGGCTGTCATCTCCCCATTGTATATCCAAGGCTCCTTTATCAAATATTAATTGACTGTATATGTTTGGGTTAATGTTTGGATTTTCTATTCTGTTCCACTGGTCTGTGGGTCTGTTTTTGTGCCAATACCAAATTGTCTTGATTACTGTGGCTTTGTAGTAGAGCTTGAAGTCAGGGAGCGTAATTCCCCCCGTTTTATTCCTCCTTCTCAGGATTGATTTGGCTATTGGGGGTCTTTTGTGGTTCCATATGAATTTTACAGTCATTTGTTCCAGTACATTGAAGAATCCTGTTGGTAGTTTGATAGGGATTGCATTGAATCTGTAGATTACTTTAGGCAGTATAGCCATTTTGACAATATTTATTCTTCATAGCCAAGAGCATGGGATGCATTTCCACTTGTTAGTGTCCTCTTTAATTTCTCTTAGGAGTGTCTTGTAGTTTTCAGAGGACAGGTCTTTCACTTCCTTCGTTAGGTTTATTCCTAGGTATTTTATTCTTTTTGATGCAATTGTGAATGGAATTGTTTATCTGATTTCTCTTTCTGTTAGTTCATCGTTAGTGTAGAGGAAAGCAACAGCTTTCTGTGTGTTTTGTATCCTGCAACATTGCTGAATTCAGATATTAGTTCTAGTAGTTTTGGAGTGGAGTCTTTAGGGTTTTTTATGTACAATATCATGCCATCTGCAAATAGTGACAATTTGACTTCTTCTTTACCAATCTGGATGCCTTGTATGTCTTTGTTTTGTCTGATTGCCGTGGCTAGGACCTCCAGTACTATGTTGAATAACAGTGGAGAGAGTGGGCATCCCTGCCTTGTTCCCGATCTTAGATGAAAAGCTTTCAGCTTCTTGCCGTCAAGTATGATGTTAGCTGTGGGTTTGTCATATATGGCCTTTATGATGTTGAGGTACTTGCCTTCTATATTCATTTTGTTGAGAGTTTTAATTATGAATGGATGCTGAATTTTGTCAAATGCTTTTTCAGCATCTATGCAGATGATCATGTGGTTTTTGTTCTTCTTTTTGTTGTGGATGATGTTGATGGATTTTCGAATGTTGTACCATCCTTGCATCCCTGGGATGAATCCCATTTGATCATGGTGTATGATACCCTTGATGTATTTTTCGATTCAGTTTGCTAATATTTTGTTGAGTATTTTTGCATCTACATTCATCAGGGATATTGGTCTGTAATTTTCTTTTTTGGTGAGGTCTTTGCCCGGTTTTGGTATTAGAGTGATGCTGGCTTCATAGAGTGAGTTTGGAAGTATTCCCTCCCCTTCTATTTTTTGAAAAACTTTTAAGGAGAATGGGTGTTATTTCTTCTCTATATGTCTGGTAGAATTCAGAGGTGAATCCATCAGGTTCGGGGGTTTTGTTCTTGGGTAGTTTTTTGATTACCGATTCAATTTTGTTGCTGGTGATTGGTCTGTTTAGTTTTTCTGTTTCTTGCTTGGTCAGTCTTGGAAGGTTGTATTTTTCTAAGAAGTTGTCCATTTCTTCTAGGTTTTCCAGCTTGTTAGCATATAGATTCTCATAATATTCTCTTATGAATCTTTGTATTTCTGTGGGGTCTGTTGTGATTTTTCCTTTCTCATTTCTGATTGTGTTTATGTGTGTAGATTCTCTTTTTCTCTTAATGAGTCTGGCTAGGGGTTTATCTATTTTGTTTAATTTTTCAAAGAACCAGCAGCTCTTGGTTTCATTGATTTTTTCTATTGTTTTACTCTTCTCAATTTTACTTATTTCTTCTCTCATCTGTATTATGTCCCTCCTTCTGGTGACTTTGAGTCTCATTTGTTCTTCTTTTTCCAATTTCAGTAATTGTGTCTTTAGACTATTCATTTGGGAATGTTCTTCCTTCTT
Source organism: Smutsia gigantea (assembly GCA_032199065.1). NCBI lineage: Eukaryota > Metazoa > Chordata > Mammalia > Pholidota > Manidae > Smutsia > Smutsia gigantea. Next base: position 496,024 of record JAVSCE010011621.1, on the reverse strand, counting down.
TAAATAGGCCTGGATTGCAGTATACTTTCCTCTTAGAACTGCCTTTGCTGCGTCCCATAGAAGTTGCGGCTTTGTGTTGTTGTTGTCATTAGTCTCCATATATTCTTTGATTTCTGTTTTGATTTGGTCATTAACCCATTGATTAATTAGGAGAATGTTGTTAAGTCTCCATGTATTTGTGAGACTTTTTGATTTCTTTCTAAAATTTATTTCTAGTTTTATGCCTTGGTGATCTGAGAAGTTGGTTGGTAGGATTTCAATATTTTTGAATTTACTGAGGTTGTTTTTGTGGCCTAGTATGTGGTCTATTCTGGAAAATGTTCCATGTGCACTTGAGAAGAATGTGTATCCTGTTGCTTTTGGGTGTAGAGTTCTGTAGATGTCTGTTAGGTCCATCTGTTCTAGTGTGTTGTTCTGTGCCTCTGTGTCTTTACTTGTTTTCTGTCTGGTTGATCTGCCCTTTGGGGTGAGTGGTGTGTTGAAGTCACCTAAGCGCACGCTTTTCTTTTTTTTTTTTCTTCACGGGAGCTGGCTGGAAGGACCTGGGTGCATTCTCAGATCCTGCCCCTCTGACTCTCCAATCTCCGCTACACCGCGCCATGTGTGTCAGCGCTCCCTGCGCAGATCACCAGGGCTGGTCATTTCGTGGGGTGTACTTCCACTCCCTCCCGTCTCTGAATCCTCTCCTCCTGCAGGTGCGCTGTGTTGGGTGAGTGCTCGGGTCCCGCCGGGTCGCGGCTCTGTATCTCAGCCGCCTCGCGGGGTGCCGAGTCCTCTCTGGTGTAGCTGCAGGCTACATGCTGTCCTGTATCTTCTGGTCTCTCTTTTAGGAATTGTTGTACTTGTTGTGTTTTCATAAATATGTATGGTTTTGGGAGGAGATTTCCGCCACCCTGCTCACACTGCCATCTTCCCGAAAGTCCGCTTTAATAGTGTGATTTTAACCAGAGAACCCTGTGACATTCCCTAGACCATGAATGTGCTTAAGTTCTCTGGATGGTAGCAGCCGAGCCTGACTCAGGTGTCATGGGAAGGCTATCCAAGGCCCCCAGAGGCTGCAAGAGCTGGAGGTGAGCACCAGAGGGCTAGGCAGCAGGGACCATAGGCTAATAATGCCCCCTGTCCCCTCTGCCCCAGAACCTCTCCTTCATGTGGCAGTTGCAGGAAGGTCTTTGGAGTTGAAGGAACCAGGGTGAGGAGAGGAAGGACAGCTGGCCCCCACCACCCCTGCCTTTGTAGTGGGAAGTGGGTAGTTTGACCCATCCTCTCACCTCACCTGTGCACAGTGGGGAGAGAAGCTTCTGTGTTAAGAAACAGGGTGCTTCTAGGAAGGGAGATTGAAGGAGGCAATGTAAACGTCTGCTCTGGGTCCCGCACCTCACAAAAATGCATGTGCGACTTTGCAGGTTTTAGAGCCTCTGAGGCCCCGCCACAGACCCCTGGTTCACAACCGCATCCAAAGAAATTCCTGTTCATTCAACTGTTGCAGACATGAGTGTCCAGGGAGTGGGATTTCTCTGGGCTGTGATGTGAGAGGATGTTAATTGTAGACCAAGTGATTAGGAGAAACCTCCACAGATCGGGACACCATATAGAAGACATCCTCCTCTGCTTTTTTTCTTGAGCCTCGATGGTGCTAAACATCAGTCTCAGGGCTGCCAGATCCCAGAGGTGACTCCAGGGCCGGGCAGGCAACAAAGGACCTCTTCTCCAGGATATTTTCCCCCGGGCTGGGCTTTCACCAGCCTGTTAGGAGGGGAAATTTCTCCAGGGCAGAGGATGGCTAAATTAATTACACAGAGGTGAAAATTCAAAGGAAGAATAATTAGACCGCCTGTTAAAGCTTAAAAAAAAAAGTTATCATGTTGTTTGCCAAACACTGAACTATCATGGACTGGGAACTACTTTTAAACTAAAACTAGCCCTTCTAGAACATTCCATCCAATTGTCTTAGGATATTTGCTAGTTAAGTGAGGGAAGTGTAGAATGTGAATGGTGTGGTTGGTTGTTTGGTGAAGAAAAGATGTGTTCTTGTGGAGCTATGGGTGGTGCAGACACCAGTGCCTTTGGGACCAGGCGGCCAATGAGTACAGGCGAGGAGGAGAAACAGTGTGAGGGGCCCCGGGGGTGAGGAGGTGAAGGAGGCAGCCATGTGGGAATATAAGCCCAAGAGCGCCGTGTCTTCTGCTTAAAAATAATCCAGAAATGTGTACTGGAGTTTGACGTAGTCTCTAAATTTTATGGCTAGCAACTCACTCAAAATTTCACCAGCGTCGTGTGGGCTGGTCGAAGCATGCCTGTGGGATGACGGGGCTCGGGCGTGCTCTTTGTGTCCTCTGGGGTCAGGGTGGCTGGGAATACACGTCTGTCTGAATCCTTGCTGTCTCCCCTTCTAGTTCTAGATGGTGGAGCAAGTCCTGTGTGCTCTCAATTCCTCTGTTCTCTTGACTGTAAAACGAGCATGATGGGAACCCCTGCCTCAGAGGGTTGCTTAAGGACTCCATGAGATCAGATATGGCAGGTACCCGGTGGCTCTCAGGGGCCTGTAACTGCCACAAGCCAGAGATCAGCCCCTTCTTAGTCAGCACCCAGCATGATACCTGGCACCTACTAGGCGAGGGTCTGTGCTTAACAAATCGGTGAGTCATTGGATGTTGGACTACTTTAGAGTAAACTCTGTTGTTCTACTGATTTCCTTTCTGGAGTCAGAAGGATTTTGATTCTGTGGTATTGATTCTTGGAACCCAATGCACATTGATTTTCCTTTGGGAAGAGGGTTGCTAAGATATGCTTGTGTAAAGAATTATCCCCTAAGAGATGAATATGCAAACTCTTGGTGAGGGAGGGAAGGGTTGAGATGGTATGTCTGACCCTGGAACTGTACAGTGGCAAGTGCCAGCTGAGCACATCAGAGTGCCTCCAACATGCCACTTAATTTTTGCAGCAGCCCTGGTGGTCCTTCTGCCTCAGCCCCTCCCCGCCTCTCAGGATGCAAGGGCACTTCTGCTTCCCCGCCAGTGAACTCCTGAGGTCCCTTACTTTGTGGCTCTGGGAATTCTGGCACGATCTCTGAAGCTTTGTCATTCTCCGTCTGTTAAGGCCGTCGCCTGAAACAGTGGTGAACCCAGTCTGCAATGTTGTCAACTTGCAATTTAGAAATGAGTTAAAAATCAGTGGGCGACTTCATCAGTCTGAGTTCAAAGTCCCGGATTTGGGCTTAGCTTCCAGTGGGGGAAACTTGTTCGGAGGGAGCTAGGTAGCCCAGCACGTCTGCCTTTGTGACGGCGGCTTTGAGCTGGGATAAAGGGCCTCTTGCCCTTGTTGATTGGACAGGGCCCGCAAAGAGACCAGACGGGGATTTTTGTTCATCAGAGGAAGGAACGCACCAGGGATATTTGTTGCCCATTTAAACGATTTGGCATGAAATGGGTACTGTTTGGACTGCACAGAAACACAGCTTCTCATGAGCTTTTTCAGGATCACAAAAGCCCTGAGGGCTGTTTCAGCCCCAGCCAGTGGGATCTGGTGCTAGAAAATCTGCTACACAGTTGCACTGCGAAGGAGTATGTGGGGAAAAGGGAATCTCCTTTATTTCATCATTTTTCTTCTCCTTTCACCCTGTTCCATACACTGATGGAGTGCCAGGTGTCAGTTTCCAGCTGGACCTTGCTGTACACCCTGAGTTGCCTTTGCCCATGATGGCAGCCTGGGTGATGGAGGCAGAATGGAGCAGCGTCTGGAGGAGTGACGTCCGGGCCCGAGGCCACAGGAGTCACCAGGGTGGTTATAGCAGAGAGCAGGGCCGGCCCGGCAGCACAGGTGGCTCACTGGAGGTCTCCTGGGGAGTATAGATACTAGAAGCACTATGCTTTGAAGTATTTACTCTGGCTTAGAGACCACCTGGCAGAGAAACCTGGAGCAGAAGAGGCATCTGTTTTGGACTGGAGCGACCGCAGGGAATGTCTGAGGGGAATCATGTCGGAAAGAGTCGAAACTAACATTTAGTGAGGATTTTCCCAGATCAGTGTTCAGCATTTGATACATTTTCTCATCCAGTCCCAATGACCCCTTAAAGGGACAGGGTCCCACTCGTCTTTACAGCTCAGAGAGCCTATATAATGTGCCCAAAGCCACACAGCACCCAAGGGGCTGGAGCTCAGATGTGGAACTAGATCTGTCTGGAGCACAAAATTCATGTTCCTTTGGCCTTTCCATATAATCTATATCACACATATTGATGAAATGCTTACATGAGTAAAGGCAGTGTCCAGGGAGCCTGAGGTCTGGGTTCCATCTGGCCTCTTCACCATCAGTCTTGGCAGCCTGAACAGTGGCTTGTCAAGGCCCCTGTGGTCAGGCAGAACCCTGAGGCTGTGCGGCCTGTGGTGGTTATGAAGGTGAGTCCAGGTCAGGAGCAAGGCCAGCATGCAGTTGCCGATGCTCCTCAGTTAGACCTCAACATGCTATCAGGTATATATGTGTGTGTGCGTACGTGTGTGTGTGTATGGGGGGGTACTCGTTGTTCTAAGGATACGTATCTGAGGATGAGTCTGTCTGAAGTTAAGTCCTGGCCCGATCCTAGCTGTGTGTCTTCAGAAAAGTCATGTGATCTGTTGAAACCTGTCCCTTTATCCAACAACTCCAGGATCATTTTCCACCTTGGGGCCTTTGTAGTCCCTCTTCTGGAATTTTCCTAAGTAGTCAGGAAGACCCTTGGCTATTTAATCCAATGTGACTGCAGGAGCTCTCCATAGCATCACTGTTGTAAAATTATCTGCTTAGCTTCTGTTACCATCTAGTGTTTTCTCCTTCCCTCCTTCCCCTCTTTATTTCTTCTTTCTTCTCACCCCCTCCCTCCTCCTTTCCTCCCCTTCCTTTCCTTGTTACCCCCATCCTAGAATGTCAGTTCTTAAGAGCGCAGACTACTTCTATCTTACCCATCTCTGAATGTCCAGTGCTTATCATGGTACTTGCATGTAAAATGACTTTCCTAAGTGTTTGCTGCGGTGATGGGAAAGTCTTTCCTAGGTTAAATATGAAAGTGTTGGCCTGAGGCAGATGCTCCAGGGACTCTTCTAGCTCTGAATCTGTGTGACCTAGTAATCCCAGTTTTTAAGATTCATCCAAAAATACTCCTTACACAGACAGTAAATCCAGCATTAACTGAGCTGTCCCTTAGAGCAGACCCATGTCAGGGGCCTTCGGGGTTCAGAAATGATGAGTCAGACTTGGTCCTTGGCCTCCCGAGCAGGATAGGCCAGGGGCTATTGACACACTTATTTAACACTGTTATTCAAGTCTGCAATGTTCCAGACACTGTTTAGGTGAAAGGCATGCAGTAGTGAGGAGGGCAGACACTGTCTGTAGTCTCCTGAGGCTTCTGGATTTTGACAGACTTGGAGTCATATCTTAGTTTTACCACTTACTAATTTTGTGATCTTTGGCAAGTTCTAATTTTTTCCCCTCATCTGTCAAGTGGAGATAGTTGGCCTTCTAAAGTGATTATAAGAATGGAATAGCTCTTTGTATTGGACACTGCAGTCTAGACTCTAGAGGCATTAAAGCAGACCTAGTGTTTGGAAGTTTGTGAGTTGTCCCATGTAACTGAAGGCAGAGTAATATTGGAGAATGAAGAGACTATAGGCTGGGCATGGGAAGTAAATTCTAGAAGAGAAGTTTGAGGCCAGATTGTGGAAGGCAGAGTCACAAATCTCTTTTTTTTAATTGAATGGTAATTGACATACAGTATTATATTAGTTTCAGGTGTGCAACATAGTGATTCAATATTTTTATACATTACAAAATGAAACCTTGATTGGTCTAGTTACCATCTGTCACAATATGGTTCTTTCAATATTATTGACTGTATTCCCTATGCTGTGCAGTACATCCCCATGACTTACTTATTTTATAACTGGAAGTTTGTACCTCTTGATCCCCTTCACCCATTTTGCCTATCTTCCCACCCTTCTCCCCTCCAGCACCTACCAGTTTGTCCTTTGTATTTATTAGTCTGCTTCTGGTTTTTTTTTTGTTCATTTATTTTGTTTTTTTTAGATTCCACATATAAGTGAGATCATAAATATTTGTCTTTCTCTGATTTATTTCATATAGCATAATACCCTCCAGGTCCATCCATATTGTTTCAAATGCTAAGATTTCATTCTTTTTTATGGCTGAGTAATATTCCATTATATATAGGGGGACAGAGAGAGAGAGAGAGAGATCGATCATATATATGATATATATACTTATTTTTTGTTATTGAGTTGTATGAGTTCTTCATATATTTCGGATATCGACTCCTGATCAGATATGTCATTTACAAGTATCTTCTCCTATTCAGTAGGTTGCCTTTAAGACTTCCATCTCCCATTCAGGCAATGTACCCTTCTTAAAAAAATAAAACAAAATTTAGAATCTTTAACTTTAACAAAAGCAAGACTATTAGTTTTCCTCCTTTAGTAAAACAAAAAACAAAAAAAATATTTGCAGCCATTATAGTATCCAGAAATGATTGTCTCTCTGCTCTGTCTTACCTCCTGGGTGCTCAATATTTACTGCTAAAGAATGAAAGTGAAAGATTTTACTCCTTGTGTTTATTCCATTTGTCTTATGAAACCTCAAAGGTACTTGCCCATTATTTATTGTTTCTTCTGTCTTCTGTGTGCAGTTAAGACCTGATTTATATTTTACATTCATATTACAGGCTTTGTCTTAGAGTAATGTAAGGGAGGTAATTGACTATTGAGTGGCACATTGGTGAAGAGATGGGCAGGAAAGAGCTGTCTGTGAGCAAGGATAGAACTATGAATTGTTCAGCTTATTTGGATGCTAATTCAGGAGTATTTTTGCAATAATTGAACAGTGTGGGCCACAAAAGACAGAGGAACAACAAGAATGCTCAAGACTTAAAGCAATGGCACTTACTGAATCCTGCAGTGGGGGATGTAACCGTTTTTCTCTCAGCTTGAGCTTGTTTCTAATAGCTTAGAAGGTGCCCCAAGAAATCTCAGCTCCAATCAGCACTAACTTTGTCATGATTGCTTCAATGTTATCAGGTAAGGAATAGAATTTAGTAACCTTGGGAACCATCCCAAGGAAGCAGAAATGAATCTGCCCTAATTGGAGAGAGGAAGGACTTAGAAATGAATGGTCTCCAATTACCCATTTATAAATCCAGAGCCAAGCATTTCTGAAAAATTAGCATTGGGAGGGATGAAAGTAATAAAAGCTTTAATTTCTATATTCATACCTGGGGAGCCACAAACGCTTTGGAACTCATTTATAAACCTCACCCAATGCTTGGCACATGGAAAACTCAAAAAAGCTTTGGAGTATGCAGGGTCAGTTCTCTGAAAAACCCTGGGGCCTTTCGCCAGTGGGACTGAGAACCTGAGAACAGGTGCATGGGGAGTCTGTTCCAGGGGGCATGGGTGACAGTTTTGATTAACCGGCCTTAACTGGAGCTGCTTTCTGGTCCTACAGAAAGGACAATTTGCTTATGAATGTTCTTTGTATGTACTTTCACTGCTATTGATTTTCCTTCTGAGATATCAGTACCCTGGAGAGTTCCCGACTCCTTTCTAGGAAGCCTTAAACTTGGTAAACACTCAGCACTTCTCAAACTTTCCTACCAAGTAGCCCCAAGGGCAAGTAAGAGCAAACACCTACTTTGAGGTCCAGGGTGGAACCCACTGTGAGCATATATATTTTTGAAGTCTCTTTTATACAAATTTACATGAAGTTTACGTTCTTATTCCATAGTAGACTAATGATTGCCTTAATAAGAAAAAGTTTTAAATTACCTACCATCTAGTGAAACAGGTGCTACAGGGAGATTCACTGTAGATTTTCAGTCTCCTTGGCCCACCACAGTCTGAGAAGCAATGATTAGGTTAGATTGTGGAAAACAAGAACTAGAGACCCAGCTGTGGTAGATACGTATGGTGTGGGACTGCCTGTTTCCTCTTCTACTGATTTTTTAGACTTACCAGGTTGGTGGCCATGAATGAGCACCATCTTGCCTCACTACAGCTCTGCTCTGAGGTTCTGCTTCCCAGGATGCCACACCACAGAAATGACAGCTGCCTCCCAAGCTCTGCGAGGTGCCTGAGCATGCCTGTCTCCAATCGGAGGCAAGCTTTCCCTGCAGACGGTATTGTTCTGGTTTCAGTTAATACATGTGCCTGCCAGTCTTTATAAGACAAAGCAGAAGGCCAGATGGATGGCCTCTGGCTGACTATTGGAAGGCACCAACCTTGTACACCAAATCGGCTTTGCTGAAGCCTGCCTGCCCATTTATCTCTAGCACAACCCACATTACCAGCCTCCCTGGACTCAAGCCCTTGTCTGCTCAGATCAGATGGTTGCCAGATTCTTTCTGCTTGAGCATTCTTTCTCTTTTTTTTTTTAGTCTTTTATCAGTGGTGCCTGAATGTAGACCCTTTATGATACCTTAACGCTCAAATTCCGTGACTCTCCAATAGAGACTTTTCAAAGCCCAAGACCTTCTCTCTCTCCAAAAGAAAGCATGACCATGTAGGCTTTGCTGTGTGCCTTTGGTGCACATAATTTAAGGGGAAAAAAGGTTTTTGTTCTTCATTCCCAGACCTTATAATGTCTGAAAACAGTCAAGGCAGAACACGGCTCTACTGGAGATGGATGACTCCTTAGTTGTCCTGTGGTGATTTCAACAGTGGTGTGGATCTGGTTAGTCAGAAGATCTGTTTGTCTGCAACTGAATCCTACAGTTGAGTAAACCATCCAGATCACATAGGCAGGAAATGGCACATCTGTGCCTCCTTCTCATACCCACGTCTCACTTCTAGGAACACTACATTTTTGCAGGGGCTGGAATTCCTGAAGGTTCTGAACTTCTGCATTCTTATATGGCCAGTTGCTGTGGCTGCCGCATCGTGCTCATCAGCCCCAAAGGAGTTAGTGTTTTGGGAAAATCAACATGTCTTACTGGAATTTTAATTACATTAAAATGAAGAACAGATACAAAGATAGACTTCATGAAATATGTCACTCTTTTAAATATACCTTTTTTCTGGTAGTATCAGATTTTTATTGTGCATTTTATGCCCTGTTATCTTCTAAGTTATATAATTGGTCTTTCATATTTTAAGTAATTCTGTCTCTTGTGTTCATAAATTTCTTCTGAATAATCTCTGTCAATTACAGTGTGATGAGCATGAGTACCATTACTATTATAACATTTTAATAAATTCTGGCCATTTTGATGGATGCAAAGGTTAAGTCTACTCTGGATGGCGTCATGTGTCTCCATGGAGAGTTGAGGCCATTCTCAGGTCCTGTTGTTTATACTGCCCTGTCCCCTCCCATATTTCTACCAAGCATCGTGCATCTCCCCGTCAGTGACATGGGCCCTTTACACACTTCACAGAATCCCGCGAGACTCACATGGTCCAGGCTGTTTTTTAAGACAGAGAGAAAGTTAACTTTGCTGGGCATCAGCATTGCTTTGAAAAGAAACTGACTCTTGCACTTATTATAAAATATAAGACTATTCAAACATTTAACAATATGGCTTTGTCTTCTGATAGCACAATGTTTTCTTCACAGTTCTTCGATGTCGCTGTCTGTTGTCAGCCCCCTAATTAGATGACACATTATATGATATAATGCTCCCTTCTTCCCTTTCTTTCCACTTAATTCTTCTTCCTCCTCTCTTTTTTTATTCTCGCCCTCCATCCCACTTTTATAGGGAAATCAGTTTCTTGGCAAAAACGTGGAGTGAGGGTCCTTGTCTTCATCATGCCAGAGCAGCTGGGGAAGAGGGGAAGTGTAGGAGAATAGCTTTGAGAAGGGAAGACTGACAGGCCAGGCTAATGCAATGTGGTAGCCTGTAATTTTGTGGAGTTTATTTCTACCGCTGCTCTAGTAGCCCCTCTTAACATGTTCTTTCCTAGTAATCAGGACATGTAAATTAGTCAATTTGGACTTACCAGTTGTTCATAATGTCGTTTTGCACATGACCAGAGAGGCAGAGCTCTTCCCAGCCATTGCCAGTAGTTACAGCCAGGAACGGGGCATCCTTAACTCTTACCCAGGCAAATGCCAAACTCTCATAGAACTGGACCCTTGCTCTTGCCCCTGGCAATGGTCATAACTTGTCATTGTGTCCCTGCTGGAGGCAAGAGTTTCCAAAAGGTCCATGGAGATTCTGCTTTTTTGTAGGTGATGTTTCTAGACCTGGGGTGACAGGCAGCAGCGGTGGTGCTGGCCTGGGGCATAGGAAGTCTGAATTCATTCACAGGTTATTGCACGGATTGCCCCAGAAGGCTGAGACAGTCAGCAGAGCCTGTGGGCCCTGGTGTGTGAGCGGGTAGAGGCTAGGGCTGCTGTGGGGAGATTCTTCTTTTCAAGGGCAGCAGGAGAGGGAAGGGAAAGCCATCTCCATTGGAAGTGGACAGACCTGATTTTGAGTACTGTCTTGGCCACTTAGGAGCTCTCCTTTATAATTTATGGAGCATATTCCACTACCACTTAATATGTTCTTTTCTAAAGTAGATCTAATCGTTCTTAGATCTGCTTCATCCTTTATAGTAATGGAGACAGTACTCCATGACTGGATGTCTTGTAATTAAGGTCACCATTTCCATTATAGATGTTATTAGAGACTCAGTATTTCATATGTTGAAGCCTTAACCCTCAGTGTGGCTGTATTCAGAGGGGGCCTCTAAGGAAGTAATTAAGGCTAAATGAGATCGCAGGGGTGGGGCCCTCATACTGTGAGATCGGCACACTTGTGAGAAGAAACACCAGAGTGCTCGCCTGCTGGCTGTCCATGGGCACCGAGTACAGGTCACGTGGGGACACAGTGAGAAGGAGGCCATCTGGCGGCCAGGAAGAGAACCCTCACCAGGAGCTGTCCGTGGTGGCCCCTTGATCTTGGGCTTCTAGCCTTCAGAACTGAGAAATGCAAGTGTGTTGGTCAAGTCACCCAGAGTGTAGGATTTTGTTAGGGCAGCCCAAGAACGCTGATACAGACGGACAGTCAAGTCGATTATGATTCTCCCTTATTGTAGACCATTAAGAGGCTCATTTCTGCCTGCCATGTTGACATGCTGCTTCAAAGGATGTTTCTTTTTTTCCTCTCTTTCCTTTTAATATTAAATTGTCGATATATACCAGAAATTTGAGGGGATAATATAACCAACTCCTACGCAACCATCCACCTCTATTAAACAATTGTCATCATTTGAGGGCATGGCTAAGTAGTGGCCCTCCCAAAAGGCTATTATTACTAGCTTATACCCACTCCCTCCCACAGCACGCACAATAACGTGAGAGAGAAGGTGCTTTTCGTTTTAACGCAGAAAGAAAGGAGTCCTTAGGTCCTCGGTTTGAAGGGCAAAGAAAATATCTCTTCCCAGGAGGGATATCTTCAGTCAGATCCATCTTTTTATGTTCTGCCCCTGCTCTTGTTTGTCTGTGTCCCCCCCGCCCACTCCTGCCCTCCCATCCTTGGGCACCCATGTTTAGGCATCTGTGTTACTCAACTAGCCGTCCCATTTAGACACATGGCCCATAGGCCCCTTTGTTCAGCCTCATAAAATGTGGCCAATCCCTTGATCTGAAAGCTGAAAATCGTGACGGGCTTTCCAAATGCCATTTTTCTCTGCTTCTAGCAAAATTCTGTGGGTGGAATCCTCTGTTTTGTGTTCTGTGAGCCTCAGTAGTCAGCTAGTAAACAAGCCCCTCAGGCAAGGAGGGAGGCAAGATGCATGCCCAGGTTACCATGGGGACAGACAAGCTGTAGGAAGTGTTTGGTATCTTAGTTTGATGAGGTTTTAGCAGTTGGGAGTCATTTCTTTGTCAGCCATGCATTAAGTCACTCCTAATGAATGACTAGGAGTGTCTTTGCTCTCCGATGAACCCTGGATGAGCATGACTTGGACAGAGAACAATCTTAAGAGCAACAGGGGGACAACAAACATCCATTAACTTGTCACCTTTTTGCAAATCAAGTGGCCTTTTGTCTGAGGAAGTTCCAGGGGTCACTGAGGGGACCACAAGTTCTCATGGCTGTTTCTGACAAAGTCTTTGCTTATCAGTCTCACCAGGCAAGCCCTTTGCCTCTCAGAGTCCTGTGCCACTTACTGTCCCCAGAGGGACCACAGAGGCTCCTCCAAGGAGGAAAGAGGGCCCCCTGACCACCGGGACCTCCACTCTGACTTCCCTCACTTGGAGGGAAAGAGCATGCAGAATACCTGTGCTTATCAAAGTGCCACATTCCACGTTGTGTATAAAGGGTTCTCTCCCTACCACCTCTCTGCCAACTTCAGCCTGGGAGGGCGGGCCGAGGCCACCCGGTCGTGCCCTGTGTGTGGTGGCCGTGGCCCCCCCAGCGTCCTCCGCGCGGCTTCAAGCCCTCCATGGTGATGCTGCTGGTCTCTCCCGTCTTACCCCTCCTGTCCCTGTCACCTCTGCTGAGCTGTGAGCTCCCGGGAGGCAGGTAAGCCGTCCCGCGCACCCTAGAGGTGCCAGCCTCCAGCCTGTCCAGCACAGATGCTCTGTACATATTAACGGGATAAACATAAGAATATGTCACTCCCTCCCGTGACTCTCAGTAGCCCTTTGACCAACCACAAAACGGAGCATCCCCTCACGCCAGCAGCTCTGAGGTACACCCTGCCGCGCTGTTGCAGGGGTCGCGACCCTTTGCCGGTGAGCTTATAGGTGTACCCAAGGACAGCAAAAAGGCTGGAGTATTTTAAAATCAGTGTAGCTAATTAAAAAGTAACTCAAACCGAAAAACAAGTTTAGAAACAATTCAGATAATTAAAATATCACTGCCTTAATTGCGACCAAGCAGTGAGCTTAAAAAATAAAATTAATTTAAAGAAATTACAAGAAGACTGTAATTAATTGGCTTTTAAATTCATTGTTTCTCAGCTTAACAAATCTCTCTTTAATTCATTCTTGTTTTTCTTTGAAAAAAGTTTTGGAAGAATTATTAAACAAATTCATTGGACGTGGGTCATGGACCAGCTGACACCTGGTTGGTGTTTGTGTATGGGCAGGAAAGATGAAATTACCCCTCCGTGGGTACTGCTGTGTGCCAGGCACATTGTCCCGCTCAAAGCCACCGAATCCTGCAGGCCTTGTGATAGAAGAGATTAAGGGGACTCAGGGCTTTGCCATGTGGGGTTCGCTGCGTCCTGTCACCAGCCATATGTGGGGAGAGAGGAGCTTGGAGCACAGCCTCCAGAAATCATTAGGACCTTGACAAGGTAGCTTCTAGCCTTGTCCAGTGTTATCTCTGGGACTCAGCTCTCCTACGCCCGGCCTGCATGATTCCCCTGCACCTTATTAAAGGGCCTCTCCAGTGCCACTTATTATTCTGATCGCTTATCATTCCCTTTACAAAGTGGAGCCTCACAGCCCTGTCCAATACGACTGCTAGGTGCTTTTCAGGAGTGCCACCGTGACCTTTGGGGCTACTAGGGAAGGCATTTTTGGGAGGCCACATTTAAAGGGAAATGACACACTCCCTGTACTATCCTCTTCTCCTTTCAATTCCAGTGTTGCTGCTTTTCAAAACCAAAGGCATCCTGGTGATTAAACAGATGCTGACAGCTGGACTTACTACCGCTTTGTTGTTCTATGAAGTTCATTGACTCTAAATAATTTGCATACATGTTTGAACTATTCAAACCCTGGTCGATTAATTTTTAGCAGACTTGATTCTTATATGTGAATTGTATATGGAGTTAAGTGATTTTTATTTACTAGTATTTTTGCTTTGAGTTTTTAAAAAAAAATGTTAGCTTCAAGAATTAGAGGAGGGGTGGTCTATAGTAGTTAGCCTAAAGGCAGGGTGACAAGGCAAGTTCGCAGAAAGAAAACTGACCAGACCACAGGTCGGTTGACTTAGTTGGAGGGTTGCTGCATTCAGAGGGATAAGGCAGAGGGCGTGATTGCCCAGGGCTGGGCACCTCACCTTCTGGGGCAGCCCTGGGGCTGGGGCTGTGTGTGTGGCACATTGGGACAGTCCTGTGTGGCCCAGTTTAGGCAACACCAGGCGCCCTGGCTGCCCCTTATTTTTACCCCTTAAGTTATCTTCTGCCCTGAAGGCCTTCCAAGAAGATGGTGCATCTGAGCTCTGGACTTGGTGGGCAGTGCAACCCCAATGGTCAGCTTTTTAAAGGAGCGCCTAGGTGACTCTCAGGCTGCTGGACCTTCAGGGTGAGAAGCTTGGGGTCTGAGATCAACTGACTAGGTGTCAGATACCCTCTGCTCCTCTTGTCAGCGACTTCTCTTTTAAGATCTTTACTTGTAAAATGAGCATATTAACAGCAGCTACCTCCTTGGGTGGTGCTGAGAATTAAATATGATAATCCAATTAGAGGGCTTAGTTCGCTGCCTGCATGTCAAAAACTCTGGGTAAGTGTGAGCTCTTGTTCTTGTTGTTCCGAAGGCTTATTATTCACCCTGGGAACACAGTACAGACACACAAAAAAATTAACAAACGGTACTTAACATGTCCCAGGTCTGTTCTAAGCACTTAAAAAATGTTAACTCATTTAATCCTCATGGCAACCAAAGCAATGGTAGGTACTGTTATTAACCCCATTTTACCGAAGAGGCATTCGTATCCGGGGAGCCAGCATCAGACTCTGAAACCTGGGCTTAGAGTCTGTGCTCCTCCCTGGTCTGCTTGGCTGACTTACTTGCCTGGAGTTTGCACTGTCCATTGAGGCCATAGGGTCACGTGTTTGTGTCGTTGGCTGCAGAGCCAAAGAAGCTCACATTTGGCCATCGAGCTTGTCATGTAGTTCTGCAGATTTTGGCACCCATCCCCCTAAGGCAGCCTGTTCGTCTCCATCTCTGAAATGCTCCCGTGAAAATCCTGAGGGTTCAGTGGCACTGGGCACCTATCAGGTACATGCCTCAGCTGGTCCCTGTGGCCAGGGCTGCCGGTGGTCTGGTCCCCAGACTTCTTGAGATCTTGAAGTGTCCTCCTTCATCCTGCAGTGGCTGGAAGTGTGGGAAGGACCTGCATGGCCATCAGTCGTGGTGATCTGAAGGTTGGCCAAGTTTTGGTGGAGCTTTGGAAAGCAAGTCAAAGTTGGCTGGACTGCTGCTCTGGGACCGGGGAGCAGGCAAGACACAAGGAGAAGGTTGCTGGCCTGAAGCCGCCCCCGCCTCCTGGCTTCTTGTGTGGATGTCCCCAGGACCAGGAGAATTCCACCTGGGGCCAGGAAGTTCCTGCTGCAGGCCTCTGGCAGGCCCAGCCTAGGAGGACTCAGGGCAGACACAGCCCCTGCCACTCACCTCCCAGAGGCGGCCCTCTGCTTAAAAGCTCCATGTGACCCCTCTGTCCCAGGGGCTATAATCAGCCTCTCTTTTTACCTTGCAACTGTTTTCCTCTTTTAAGCTCCAGGCTCATCCTCCGGGAGGAGGCTCTGCCAGGTGACTCCCCTGGGACCAGGACCTGGTCTCGCTCCTCACCCACTGGCCTAAGAATGCCCCCTGTTTCTGTTCACAGTGGCCGAGGCTGCTGCCACAGAGGCAACCGTGCTGAGCCGTTCAAGCAGCAGGAAGGGCTTTGGATGTCGTGTGTTGAGGTCCCTGGAGAAATTCCCAGCAGCCATCTGAAGAAAGTGGTGTTGAGATTCTGGACCCAAGCGGGCTGAGAGGAGTCATGACTTGCTCTAAGTGTAGACGGAGCACAGTTTCTGAGGGACTTGGCGGCAGGGAAATAGCATTTCTTACAGGGGTTTCGCTACTCCTGCACAGGGTGCTGGTTTGTTTAACCAAATGTTTGCATGAGGAGGTCCTGGAAAAGCATCATGTCCCGTGATTGTGGAGAGCAGCTACGGAAGATTGACTGCTTAATCAGTTTTAGGCCCCGGAGCTGGGAGATGGCACAATTGCTTTTGTTTGGCAGAGAATTCCCAGAGGCCTCTCCTCTGCCATGATGGGCACGTGCACCTCAGCAGGCGGAGTGCTGTCAGCTGAGGGCCGCTGCTCAGCCTGCTCTAGGAAATGTTGCAGCGTCTGAACCGCGGTCTTTGGAAACCCTTTCTCGAGTTAGTTAAATCAGCTCTCCCCAACCCCTCGTTACTCTTGCCTACAAACCACACTGACACTTGGGTTGATTCTCCATGATTGCCCAGACCTGCCTCCCCACCCTGGCATATGTGGGTCACCTGCCTGGATGGCCTTTTCTGTCTTTGCTTGGCAAAGCCCTACTCATTCTTCAAGATCCAATTCACAGATTAATGCATCGTTAATCCTTGCCGCAGAAATTGATCTCTCTTTTCTCTCCAGCTCTGTCACTCTGTCATTGTTTTATATGCCCATCATGCCATGGCCCTTACCTGATTCTGCCTTACACAATAAATATTTGTGTGTAAGCTTCTCTTCTCTCCATATTGCATTGCAACTTTGTGTGGCATAAAACTGTTGCACGTCCTCAAGTTCTTCACAAAACCTAAAATGGGCTTATTTATGCACAGAGTCCGTGTTATTGAACTGAAGCCAAAAAGTCAGTCCTCAAGGACTTGTTATATCATAAGAAATAAGTAAAATCAGGCAGGAATGAAGTCATAAAAAGCAACTGCAGACAAATACCCAAAGAGGGAAGAGTAGCTCTTGGTCCTTGGGGCATGTAAGGTCCTAAAGGATTCTAAAAGTAATTCCTGCTCAGAATGAAGATGCTGAAACTCCCTAAAGCACAAAGGAATGGCTATCCTGATGTTGAAGAATATGTGCAATAGGCACACAATTCCCCCTGCTTTGGGTTTTCATTCCAAGGCCCACCGCCTAAGAAAATAGCACAGAGTGCAAACACATGGTCTGTTTATTCCCCACTCATTTATTTGAGTAGAAAGAGAAATTGAATTTCCCTGGAGGTCCTAACGCCCCTCTTCTTCTTCTGTTTTGTCTCAGCCTTGGACCCATCCAAAGACCCCTGCCTGAAGGTGAAATGCAGCCCGCACAAAGTATGTGTGACCCAGGACTACCAGACGGCCCTGTGTGTCAGCCGCAGGCACCTGCTCCCCAGGTAAGGCAGGGGCTGGGAGGTGCTCTCAGCTGGTGGATCCGGGGGTACCCAGTCTCTGGGTGGGGGATGGGAGAGAGAGGGCAAGCAGGTATTTGGGTAGCGTGTTTTTTGTACGGTATTTTATATGACATTCAATGCCTGGACTTCAGCTGGGGTGTGCATCTCAGTGCCCAGACACAGATTTTGCAAAGAATTTATTTGACTCTGAGCTCTCATCTGAGCAGGTGAACAGAAACCCCCTTCTTGGTCATTATAGAGGCACTTGCTCCTCCCAGAAAGACCTCAGGATCCTGGAAGCTCATAGCTAAGAAAACAGAGAATATTTAGTCTGCTGGTTGCCACTGACACCCCCACTGTGATAATCCTTTGAGGTCCCCTGAGGTCTGGGAGCCGCCACACCGCATTCCTTCTGATAATGTGTCCTGCTGCTTCCTCAGGGTGCAGCACCCAAAAGTTCCTCTTCCCCAGCCCAGGGGGAGGGCTCCCCCACATCTTCAAGGGACCTAAAGGTTTTGCTTCTCCCCTCACAACTCCTGGCATTACCCATCCAGGGGGCTTAGGTTTCTACAAATGACAGAAAGCCTCTGAATTCAGGCTGTTTCTGCCTTCAGTCCTGCAAAATTACTGGAAGCAAGGGGAATATCTCACACACACACACACACACACACACACACACACACACACACACACACACACACACACTACAGGCTTCCTTTAATAAGGGGATTAGGTGGAGAGGGTGGGGGTAGAGGCGAGTTGAGGGCCTACTCTGCCCTGTGCTGCCTGTACCATGGAGGGCCGTAGAGAGTGTTGCAGTTACACACAACCAGATATGGACTCTCACCTTGCTCTGCCATTCATCCGTGCCGCACTGACCTTAGGCAGAGAACACAGCCTTTCTCAAACTCGATTCCCACCGAAATCTGCCTCCCACAACTTTTGCTCATTAGTTTCAGTTGACCTTGGGACCTTGCAAATGGGTCTTCGTCCATTTCTTAGTTCTTAAAATCTGAGCTGTGCTGGTCCGTTTGGCTGCTCCGCTTGGGGCATGTTTTAATTTCCCTTAGTCTTCTAACTGGCACCGACTGAATGCTGGGGAACTGGGTCCTGGTGCAGCAGAGAATCAGCGCCCCCCAGTGCCGAACAGCATGGAGTCCAACCCACAGCCCCTGTGCCTCCACACACCTGGCTCCTGCAGCTACAGATCTAGCCTCTAAGCACACCAAAAATAGTCAACCTCTGTCTCTGTAAGACTGAGATGTGAAGTATTATGATGGGCTTTCCTCCTCCCCCAGACTGGAGGTCCTCCCTGGAAGCACAAATAGATCTCTAGGCTGTGCTGGGCACACTCTGATCACCTATATTCTTGAACTCTTGTAGCCTTTTTGCCAAGATGGTATTTACTTTTGTCTCCACTATAAAAATGAGAGAACTGAGGCAGAGAGAGGCAATAGAAAATTGCTTGTGTATCTTGCAAGTGGCAGCCGAGATTCAAAAGCTAGATTCATCTAGCTCCAAAGCTTTTGTTTTTTGTCACTATACCACATGTTGGCCTCTTCATTCAAGTTGTCCTCATATATGCATTTGCTCATTTCATTTAACAAAAAGGTATTGAGTACCTACTATTGCCAGGCTGTGTTAGCCACTGAAGCTGCAGAGGTAAACAAGAGAGCCTATTCCTCCCTTCAAGAAAAATCTAGTTCACTGCAGAGTAGAATGTAAAAAACAAAAACAAAACCACTTTTTTGTGATCAGAAATTCCTTTTAAGGCTTACATACTCTGAGAAAACTATCCTAGATTCTCCTGCTAGGCACGATCTCTTCCTTCTCCGAAGAAGGGTGGATGTGGCCTCTGCTGCTGCCAGTACCCAAATATGCTTTGGGATGGCACAGTGCTCTACTTGCTCAGCTGTCTGGTTTTGTGTGTGTGTCTGGGTGGAACATGGAGAGTCCATTGTCTGTTTCCTCCTAGGATATAGCCCTTTCTGGAAGTGCCAGAGATTTTCAGCTTTAAGCTCAAATCTGTATGAGACCGAGGCAGCAACCTCATTGGTATTCAGGCATATCCAGGCGTGCATGGCATTTGTCTGGACATGACTTGTTTCTGTGTTGGAAGCACGACTACATTTTTGCTTGTGTGAATGGGTAATCCTCATCTCCCCATCTCCTGGTGGACACAAAATCACAGGGACGAAAAGCACGGATTTGGGAATCAAACCAGTCTGGGCTCCGTTCCCAAGCTGGCTATTTCCTAGCCATGTGACCTTTCTCATTTGTGCTGCCTCATATGTAAAATGGGTTTAATGAAAGCACTTATCCGTTCCTCCTTCCCATTTGCCAGGATGCATCCTCTAGGGATTCTTACCAAGAGGGTTTATAGGGAGTACATTTTACTAAGCTCTGCATAGAGTATTTTGTGCATATGTTTGTGTGAGCATTCAATAAGGAAAAATGTGTAAGGTTCATAGTCCATTGCTACATATGACAGCTGGTCTTCCATTACCACCACAGTTAGGATAATGGTTATTACCACCACCTGAGTCATTCTGGAAGGTCAGCCAGCAAACCCCAAAGTTGCATGCTCCTGAGAAAAAAGTAGCTCCCTCCCGGTGCCCTGCCCCTGTCCCAGTCTGACAGGGCTGCCTCAGCAGTACCACCCGAGGAAGCCTGAGGTTTAGTGCGAGGATTATAGGGCCTTTCCTGCTACCCACTCTGTGACTCACAGCAGGTAAGGACTAAGAAGGTGACTGCATTTCTGATGGTAGGCTTCATTGCTCACTGGAAAACTAGCCCAAAGAGGCAGGTTTGGGAGGTGAATTTGGGAGGATTTGCGAGGTGGCCTGACCCTGGGTGGCTCTGCAGTGGTGTTCTCTGCAGTTGTGCTGTCGGCCTCCTTCCTGTCCCTTTCAGAGGCCAAATCACCCGGCCCGCCCTGTCAGCCGAGGGCCTTCCTCGTCATAGGGTTTTGGACAGCTTCCCAGATGAAACCTCTGTCCTTCCACCTTATACTTCAGGGGTCCCCTCTGACCAGGAGACCACGTTGACCACTCTATTTATTCATCAATAAAGGACATAATCCTGCTGTTCCTGAAACATCTGTAGGTAGTCCCATCAGCCAGTCTGGCCTCTGCAGCAGCTCAAGAGGCAAACTGTGCATGCCAGAGAGGCCGCAGTGGCCGCACATGGAGAGGCGGCTGGGCCAGCCTGAGGCTGATGATGACGCTGCAGGCGTAGGCTGTCTTTGCGGGTGGGTCAAGGCAGAGGACAGGGACACACCAATGAGAGGGTTTCATCATTAGCTCTTCTTGCCATGGAGGTTGAGTGAGGGGGAGAAGCTGTGTAACACACCCATCGATGACTGCAGAGTGTCAGGGTGGACAGACAGGCAATTTCAGTGGGGTCCCGAGCGGGGTGCCCAGCCCTGCCTCTGCTGGAGTTCTTTTTTTTTCGGGTGGTTTGGGGTTGGTTTCACCTAGAGGCCTCACCCAAATGCACACTCTTGTTTGTTTCATCTCTTCCTACTGTTAAGCAAGAGAGGGTGAATTCTTGGTGGTGTGGTCATCCCTGAGGTTCTCCTAAGGGGCCATTAATGGACAGAAGTATACTGTGCAGGCAGCCTGCAGTCAGAAAGCCTTCTCTTAAATGAATTTTTAAATTTTTCTAACATTTCTGATATAACAATAATTGATGCTTATTACAGAAAATACTGAAAATATATAAAAGTGAAAGGAAACAGGAACTAGGCAGTGGTCACATGGTCTAAAAACAGTAATTAAAATATTCCAGCACATTTCCATTCTTTCTGCTAATCATAGGTTTTGTCCATTGTTTTTTGTTTTTTTTTTGGCCCGAATAAGTGGTACCTATCCTGTAATAAAAATTTGTATTGAGCTTTCTTAAAGTAATATTTATAGATTTTTATGATATATAACTCTATAGATATAAATTTTAATGATTGTGTAACATACTGGTATATATAAAAATTTTGTATACAAAATTTTTTATACAAAACATTGCATACCAAAAAAATGTGCTGGAAACAGATCATCAACCTAAATACAAGAGCTAATAAGATTATAAAACTTTTAGAAGAGCACAAGAGTAGTGACCTTGGGTTTGACAAAGATTTCTTGAATAGGACACAAAAAACATGAACTATAAATGAGAAAAGAAAAGAAAATCAACAAAATGGGTGTCATCAAAATTAAAAATTTTGATCTTCAAAAGATGCTGCTACAGTAATAAAAAGACAAGTCACACTGGGAGAAAGTATTTGCAAACATATGTCTGACAAAAGACTTGTATCTAGAATATGTAATGAAAGCATATGTCCATACAAAGATTCACTCATAAGTGTTCATAGCAGCTTTATTTGTAGTAGCCCAAAGCTGGGAACAACCCAAATATCCATCAACAGATGAATGGATAAACAAATTGTGGTACATCCATAAAGTGGAATACTACTAGCAATATAAAGGAATATGTTACTGGTACATACAACAGACTGGATGAATCTCATAATTATGCTGAGTAAAAGAAGAAAGACCACATAATAAGTATATACCATATGATCTCCATTTATATGAAATTCTAGAGAATGTAAGCTGATCTTTCATGATGGAAAGCAGATCATTGTTTGACTGGGGGAGCAGGCCGACGGGGTGGCTAAACATTCTTTAAGGCTTGAAAATGCAAAATGGATACTTAGAGAAACAGTTGAGTCAAACTCTAGTCCTCGATGCCAGTGATCCCACTGGCAAATGGTTTGTTTGAGGAATAAGAGTTTTTCACACAACAAAATTATTCTTCCGGACTTAGGTTTTTAAAATGTTCTCTGACGCTTTGTAAAGAAAATGACCTCTTTAGGGGACAGAGGGATCCAACCTGAGAGGGCTCTGCTCTCAGGGATTCGCTGCCATTCGGGATATCTAGTTCTGATTCATTGTTCTGGGTGGGCAGGAGATAGGGGGTGGGATTCTCCCTACAGAGTGAGGAACATTGATTTTACCTCTCTGCTACCATTGATTTTCATCTGGAGAATGGAAAATTGAAGCATTTGTTTTAAGCCTTCCAGACAAGCCACATTCTCACATTCTGCAAGTGTGATGTGAATGGGAGGAAAGGATATCAAGATGGGACTTAGAATATCTGAGGCACCCTTGGAAGCCTTCCGGGAGCAGTGGGAACTGATCTGTTTTTAAATAAGGAGCTGACAGCCAGTCTTCCCAATGGGCTAGGCTCTCTCATGTAATGGCTCTTTATCTTCCCTTCCTAATTATCTGGAATAACAACGACTTCTGTGCACAAGCAAAGAATTCAGATCCAGTCAAGCTTCGTGGTGTAATAGACCAGTCTGAAAGCTTTCTGTCTTTTGTGTGAACTTGGAAAAAAACAATCAAAGTGTTTGAGGTCAGAGAGAAGTACATCACAGAATGTGCCTCAAATACCAAACTCTCAGAGGATATTTGAAAGGATGACGGTTATTTCATCTCAGTTTTGTTTTACAACAAAGTACTGCCTCCTGCTACAGGGGCTTTGAGTGGGTTGATTATACATACACATGTCTGTCTCAGTTTGGAGGACACATGGCCCCGTGGAAGGCAGGTGATTCCTCGGTGTCTGGAAAGCTTTCTGGTGCTTCACAGCTCCAGGCATTGCTAACTAGCAAGGTGTTCAGATTTATGTAGTTCACACCCCTTCCTCCATGGGTCCCCTGACTTGTCTTGCATTTTGTTTTAACCTCCAGGGATCTCTACTTGCCATGTTCTTGGTTTGGGTAGGGTACTAATGAAAGCTGGCTGCTATTTCTAGACTGTTTGTGGAATTAGTGCCACTGAGATTTGGGTTTGGGTTCCCTTATGAATCCGTCACTTTTATAAGTAGAAAAACCATCACTGTAGTTGATTGTTTTGCAAATACCGATGGGCCCAGGGAAACAAAGGGAGAGTGGTTGGTTTAAGAAATGCCACTCACTCACCACCTACCATGTTAGGCACACTTTGCTGAAGGGGTCCTGTGGACTTCACGCAACAGTTTACTAGGTCTGTGTTGTGATCCCCACTTTACAGATGGGACTTAACTGAGGTTCTGTAAATAACTCCCTTATTGGCACAGGGCTGCTAGGGGCAGATTTGGAACCAGAACGGTGGGAGGCCACACGGCTGCCTCTGCTACAGAGTGCTGGGCGTGGGCTCCCACTGGCTAGTTGGCTCTTCCGCCAGCAGGCCGGCCAGTCTGCGGCTGGTTCTAGTGGTGCTGTACACAGGCCTGAGCCCTTCTCTCCCGACCCCTGCCTCCTGCAGAGTGATTGGTGGGGACACAGGTATTAAACCTGTTTCCTCCCTTCTGGGTCAAAAGCAGTCATTCTGGGTTCCTGTTTCCCCTTTGTGGTTTTTCTAAAAGCAGTCATTCAAACCACATGTCACTTAACCAAAAAGGTATTTAACTAAACTGCAAACTTGTAATTTATTTATTTTTAATGCTAGAAACACTGTATGCCTCTGCCCGTAAGGACCCAGCTGCTACTGGGGACTCCACTGAGCAAAATTTTTATAATTCAAGCTAGCCAGTTCCCTTCTCTGTTCCTTTCTTTTGCTCCCTGAAAGTGAAGGTAGCGATTAGCCAAGCCTGATGACGTGAGCAGCAGAGAGTACAAAGCAATTCCTGATGACGATGTGAATGATTGTGTGGAATTTTTAGTCCCCTGGAACAGGGTGCACGGAGTGAGAGGCACATCTTACACCGCCAGGCAAACTCACTAGGCAAGTTTTATGAACACATTAAAAATGTATCAAAGTCATGACTGCCAGTAAAATTTACCAGACTCGTGTTTTGCCCTGCCTTGGTTTTTCCTTTTGTTAATTTATATTTTAAGCACACTGCCAATGCCAAAGCAGTGTTGTCTGTGATGATGTGGGCTGGGTGAGGGCAGGGTTACCTGGCAAGGGGTCTCCCAGTCAGTCTAGTGGCCTCCTGCCTGGCTGGGCAGTTTCTGGGTGTGGCTCTCAAGGACCAGAGCCTCCGCCCTACCATAGCCTTCGCCCACACCCGCTACCCGGTTGTCAACTCCTCCTCCCAGGTTGTCCTACTAGGGAAGTGCCCCCCTTCCACTGGGGGCAGCTCATATTTCTAACTCACCCCAAAGCTCTGGATTATTGTCCTTTATTTTTTGAGCCATGTTCTGTCTGCAGGAGATGGAGAATGTTTTATGGTTGTCAAATTCACAGAATATGTATGTGCCCAGATGCAATGTTGCTGGAGAGCTAGAAAGCCAAGTGTGGAGCTAGGAATGGCTGTTTACAGGGCCTGGGACTGACTGGTTGACTTTTGCTGAAGTGTAGTTGACATGATACTATAGTTTTGGGTGTACAACACAGTGTTTCGGCATTTATGGATATTACAAAACGCTCACCCTGACAAAGCATTGAATGTGGTGCCCTGCTCTGCAGTTCTGCTGGGTGGGTGGCAGTTGCTCTGTTTATTGGTGTCCTTGCATGTTAAGGGGTGTACAGAGTGGCGTATTTCATGCATCAGATTTAAGTGGGTGAGAAAGAGGAGGTTGAGGCGGCTGTGCCGGTTTTGAAGAGCGGATCGCTGGCTGTGATTTCCACCACGGCTCAGGGCTTGCTGGGGAGCAAACAGGTGTTAATCATTATATTAGCACGTCCATCCCTCAACACGAGGAAACACACGTGCCCATGCCCCCCGTGCAACTCACTAAAGATGTTAAGTTGCCCACACATTCTGGGTGGTGCTTTATAGTATCCAGGGAGGGGAGTGTCCAGGTGGAGTAAGTCCTATGGGGCTCCTCACAAAACACATCACCTTCTTTTACAGAAGTGGGTTGATTGAATTTTCCCACTGCCACTAACTTTTGTTGTAATTTTTGAAACCTCTTTCCTCTTTGTTATTAATAAATCTACCAAAGGCCTGCTTGCTTCTGGTAGGAACCCATCAAGATCTCAAGCTCACAGGTGTTCCGTTCAGACATTCTGTATCGGAACTAAACCAATGAACTGTGAAAGACATTCCTTATGACTATCAGGCACTACAGTAGGGCCCATCTGGGGCAACGACCACGCAGGTTCCGAGGCCAGAAAATGGACTCCGGGTGATTTTGAAAGGCATCCGAGGCTATCTTTAGAAGTACTTTTGTTTTAAATAGAATGTTCCCAAGCTAATGTCCTGACTTTAATGTTCCTCATGGAGAGGGTGGGCAAGGGCAAGGCCTTTGTTGCACAGAGGGACTGGAGAGATGAAAGTTAATTAGTTTGGGGACCTTGGCAGCTTTATGAGGCACTTTCTTAAATGATTTTAATGGGCATTCGCCGAAATGGATGTGGCTTTATTACTGAGTTGTGAAAGGCCCACTGCCAGCCTGCCGAGTCTGTGATCCTGTCACAACTGGAAATGCAGGTGTGTCCTGCTTCAAGCCGAACTGCAAGTCCTGCTTTGCCTTACCTGGTGGGAGGAGACGGTGACCCTGGCACAAACCTCCCATGGCTTTGAGGAATTCCCAAGTGGAGGGCGAAGGGGCCGTGCTCCCCTCCAGCCTGGAACTGGGGTTCTTTCTCCTGGCAGATGCCAGGGGAGGCCATCTGGGAAGATGGTGATGGATGGCTTTAGGGCTTGAGTCCCTCCTGTCATGATGTGGGCAGGGCTAGCTCTCGGAAAATGGCTCACATACCCCAGTGATGGTGGGTGAAGGGTCACCAGTTGGATTCCACCAAGTTGGAGTCTGTGATAATCTCTCCATTTAACAAACAGTTACAGTGACCTCCATGTGCCAGACTGCTGTGTGTGGAATTCCATGGTGAAGGGGCATGGTATATCCTGGTGGAGATTAAAGTCTACCGGAAAAGACAGATGAAAAGAAATTAAACATCTAATTAATTGGGATCAGCAGTAAGTAGGATAAGAGCAGGTGCCATACGGGAGAGTCACGTCAGCTTGGTTGAACGGCAAAGGCCTCCAGGGAGGTGCGAGGGGATCAGTGCCCGCTGGGCAGAGAAGGGAAAAGTGTTCTCCAAGGAGGGAACAGCCTTTGCAAAGGCACCGATTCTGGCAGGGGAAGGGGCTTGGTGTCCTGAAAGCAGTGAGAGGAGAGAGGCCTGTGGGGCAGGGAGGCAGCGAATGAGGTGCCTGTGGCTGCCAGAGGCCGGAGAGGGAGGCAGGGCCGGACCCTGCAGGGCCTTAGAGCTGTGGCGCAGGTTCGCCTCTCAGGCCAGTTGAGAAGGGACATCTTCTGTGGCTTTCAGTAGGAGCGTAACAGAATTGTATGGCTTAGGATGCGCTGTGGTTTCAGGAACTCTTGTCCTTCAAACCAGAGCGCCCTGTGAGAGGAGCTGGAGGGCTGCGCGTGTGTGTGTGCTCACGCCAAGATCCTGAAGACATCCTCTTGAAGCTTATATCCAGGAGAGGAGACTGGGGACACAGATGCATATAATCCAAGCTGGAAAATATCAAGTCCCATGAAATAAAGATCCGAGAAGGGTGCCACCATTTCCTTGTGTGGTTGGGGTACGGGGAGGGGGGCAAAGGGGGCGGCACCGCCTCATGCTTACTAGTGTTCCTGGTGGGTTATGAGCGTGAGAGGACTGTGGCTCAGGCACATCGTGACCTGCTCAACACTGCACAACCATCGCATGGTTGAGCTGGGGGACCAGGGAAAGGCTGCCTCCGAAGCCCATCTTCTGTGCAAGAGCCACTCCGTCCTCGAGACACTTTCCTGCAGGAAACTTCTATTTCCTTGTCACTTGATGACTTTAAAATGCCCCTTGTGGCATTGGGACATGGAAAGCAGTAAGCACAGTGCTGGCACATAGTAGGTGCTCAGTGCAAGTTTGTCTCCCGCTGAACCTCTAGTTCTGCCAGGAACAGATGGAGAACCACCCTGGCCAGCCTCACAGAGTCACTGAGGTCTACATGAGCTCGCATGTGCAGAGGCCTTGCTGTTTTTAATGTTCTAGATGGTGTCAGTAGTCATGCCTCGGAAGCCCTCTACGGACAGACTGCGCCCTCCCTTCCTGTGATGCTCTCCTCTGTGGGGTGCAGGCTCAGGGCTTGGCACGCTGTGGGGGTTCACGATGTATTTAATGGACGAATGAGTCAGTTAAGTCAAGAAGGAGCTGGAGATGCAGGCCCAGGCTGATGTCCTTCCTGTGACCTCTGAAAGGTCAGCTGGGTCACAAAGCAACGCTCCAGGAAGGCCCGGGCTGTGTGTATCATGTGAGCAGAGGTGCGTTCCTTTTCCCTTTGGGTTTTGCAAAGAACATGCCATATTCCTAAATACCCAGGAAATGCTCACAAAGTGCCCAGGGCAATGAGATGTGGCGAGTCTGTCTGGTGTGAAAGTGGCCCTGTTTTTGGGCGAGAGCATCAGGCCAGCCTGGTGGCCTGCAGCTGTGGGGCCCCATCTCTGCCCGCCTTGCGTCTGTGTAAATGACCAGGCACATCTAGAGGTCAGCTATCCTCTGGGACCACAGGCTGGGCCTCGGGGGAGATAAGATGCCCTCTGGCTTACTGAGCCCTTGAGGCTCCCAGAGTGGGGGGGGGTCTGTGTTCTTCAGAGCTCCAAGGAACGGCCTCTGAATCTTCCATCAAGGAGAATCTCCCCCAAATGGAAAGGGGCACAGACTGGGACCAACTCTGTCTGCCATCACGGGCGCCGGCTTGCTGCACTGTCTTCCCTCAGCTCCTCTGAGATGGTCCTAAATTCGTCTCCTGTTTCATCCAGGACGTTTCCAGGCTCCAGAATCTCTTCTGTCTGAGGCCTGACTCCTCTGGCCCTTGGCCCATGGACTTGGCCCTTCCTGCCCTTGAGAATGAGACAGTTCAGAGCCCCCTCAGACCCTGGTGCCCGCCCAGCCAAGAGGAAGCCTGGGAAGGCAGCAGCCAGCCTCCTCGTGGCCACCTTCTTCTCTGTCCTGGGAGAAGCCTGGAGCAGGGCTGCTGGCTGATGAGCTCCCTGCCCCTCAGAGGGGGCTTGGGCCCACAGCTGTGTCTCTCCTGTGCCCACAGTAGGCTTGCAAACTGATTGGCGCATGCTGGGGTGGCATTTGATTTCCTGCTGATCTCCCCACTCTCCAACTCAAGCAGTTCCTCCATGTGCTGTTTTTTTTTCACCTGTGTTATGGGGTGAAGTTGGTTTGTTGGTCTTAATAGCTCCATTACTTATGAACCTTTGGTGGTGTATCCAGATGCTTTGCTTCAGAGCAATACCAGGCAGATATCTGCAGAGCAGAGGGCAGGCATAAGGGAGTAATGCTCACTGCAGGGGGCTGTGGGTGGGAGTGTGAGTTGGTTACAACATTTCTGGTGGGCATTTTGGCTTTATCAACACCATGATTCCATTTTGGAGAACCTATCTCATGGAAGTATGTAGAGATACACATAAAGATTTATATCCAAGGGTGATCAGTACACTTGATTATAGTACTAGAGAAGTGGAAACAGATTCCTCAACATCCGTCCATGGAAGAAAGCTTACACCCATCATAGTATGCCTTCCGTACAATCCCCTTCCTCTAAGGGACCTCTTCTTGAATGCCTGCAGTTTGGGGAGCCCTCCCTCCCCAACCTGAGATGGACCCTGTCTTTGGACAGCTCTTATTTGCCGTGTGAGGTATCCTCATTACACTGAGTCAAAGGTTTTCTGTTGGTCACCCCTGCACCTTGGTCCAGTCCTCTCGGGGGCAGCATTTGGAGCCTGCTGCTTACTATTCCCTGTGCCAATACATTCCTGAGCACCTTGTCTCTACAGGAGAGCTGCTGGGTACCTCGCCGAGCATAGCCCAAAGTGGCTCGTGATAACGAGAGCTGCAGGACACGTACCAGGACTGGGAACAACGGGCAGATGTACTCAGAGGCAGGGGACTGAGACATCCTCAGAGAGAAGTAGCTCTGGAGCTGGTCCTGGGGAAAGAGGGAGGGTACTGGCAGGAGAAGATAAAGTGCTGGAGAAAATGCAAGGCTAATGGAGTCAGCTCTAGTTCTTGGCCACCCACCCAGAAAATCCCCAGCCCATGAAGGCCACAGAGGCGAGCAAGAGCTTGTCAGGACTCTGCTTCTCTCTGTGCCCCTGACTGTGGCGAAGCTGCCTTTCACAGCATTTTTCACATATGACCCAGTGTCGACAGTTTGTCGATGATGGCATTCAGCTCCTCGGATGCATGTCTCTATCAGCTTCCACTGTCTCTGGGCCTATCCTGCAAATAGCAGTGCCCCCTGCACCCCATACCACCTGCCCACTTCTGCTTCACTTTGCTGACTGGCTCTTCCTATGGTAGATCTGGCACAGTCTTCCTGGAACAGAGGCTTTGCTGCTGGTGACTAGCAAACAACTGCAGGTCTTTTTCTCTCACATGTATGTCCCATAATAAATAATTGCCCCTCAAGAACACAAGCGAATGTCTCCTAAGCAGATTAATGCAGCAGAGCTGAAAGTGGAGCTGCATGTGCTTGCACTCACCCTCGTGTGCACACCTGGGCTCACCAACAGTTAGCCAGAAGCTGTGTCAGCAAACCCTCTGTTCTTCTGACCCCTCCTGCAAATAGTCAGAATTATGAATGCTCAGGGAGGGAGGCCGAATGAAATTCTCTGCCCCTGGCCTGCTTGCTTATCATTTGATTTTTCTCCAATTAGCGTGTCCATTGCTAAAGATTTCCTCTAAGGTCTCAGAGCTAGAAAGGGACCTCCCTTTCTAGGCCCAGCAAACTAGGAAGAACAATGAAACAAGAAATAAAATGGGGATGGCAAAAGTCAGTGAGTAATATGACAATTTCTTTTCTGACCCCTTTTAGGAAGAAATGGATTTTTAAAACAGAGAACACCACTATCCACTATCCTAAGGGAATAAAGAAAGCTCAGCTGTTTACTTCTGTTTCCCTAAATAGCTTGCTGTTACCACTGCTGGTCTGGCCCTTTTCCTTAAGAAAGCAGGATTCTAGTCGGGGCCTATTTATTTGAGTGTGTGTGTATGCTTACCCACATGTGTAAACTGCTTTTGTGTGTAGGTCTCCCGGTGGCCATGCTCATTCAGGAAGCTAAACTTGAAATTAAAACCCCACTCTCTCTACTTCACAGAGGCCCTTGGTGCCACAGCTGCACTCTGTCCCTCTCTTAATGGAAGGTGACTGTACCAACAGTCTCCAACCAGTTAGCGGAATTTACATAATCGTGTCAGCCTGCTAATCTTCGTGATCTGGTCAGAAATCACAGAGGACATTGTGAGTTCAGGCTTAGAAGGAGGTTTGACTTGGATCCCTGGGCATATACAGTTGATTTCAAGTATAAGGACACTTGATTCAAGCAGGAATGTCCAGAAATGTGAGAAACACCAGCGATCTGGGTTTGTGTACTGGCAAATTCTTTTTCTTCTTGTCCTTTGCCCATTGGCCACAGAAATTGCTTCTGGAACCCTTAAATAGAGAATGGCTTGGGAGGATTCCTGAAATTAACAGCAAATTTCTCGCTGGGTAGGGATTTTCTTGGACAAGTTAGCAGTCTGTGAGAAACTTTAGTGTTTATCAAGTTGTGAATAAGGTATGTGAATAAGAATAAAAACAGTTAAGATCACACCTACCACAAATACATTCAGCCATTCAGAATAATGAAATGGCATTATGCTTAATAATAATTGTTGCATGTACATTATAGAATGTGCATTGAACCCAATGCCAGCAAGGTACTCTTTGCCTGTGTCTGGCACATAGTAGGTGTTTAATAAGTATCTATTTAAAAAATTAAGACTAATTCTAGATTCCTCTCTGCATTTGGAATGTTTACACTTTCAGTTTTGCTAGCTTTGCTTAAACAGAGATTCAAAATTTAGTAATGTGGAAATTTAGTTCAGATGTGGGGATCTGACCCCTTGGTTTTCCTCATAGAGATCTTTGAGAACTGGTCAGGGGGCTTTTACTAGGTGGGCTCCCTTTTCTTCAGCTCTTCTTTCGGTACCTGGGAGATATTTCTTCTGTTCCAACTACCTTAGCTTCTTCAAATACTACTGGAGAAATAGAGGCCTGGCAGACAGGTGTGGGTTCAGCAACATGCATTTCTTTAAAGAATTCGGAAAAGGCATTTCTTTTAAAATTTTGAACAAACTCAGCCACTAATATGTGGTTGCAAGTAATACACAATCAAATGATAGACACAGAGAGTAACCAGGCAGAAGTTCCCTTTCTTGTATCCTCAGCCCCACCTTGCTGAGGCTGTGTTCCATCTGACTCAGGGGTAGCGTGTGCCTTCTTATTTTCAGTTCATTTACACAAGCACCTACAGTGTTCTTGGAAACTCTCCTCTGGCTTTTGAATCTTCTCATCGAGGAAGAGAAGAAGCTTCCCAGCTGCCTTGGCCACTGGGAAGCTCCGGTGAAAGGCCACGGAGAGTCCCCTAGAAATGAGCCGTAGTCCAGAGGCTGACATCCACATGCACCCAGGAAAATGCTCATGTGTTTGGAATGGCGTCCATGCCAGGCACGTATCTTTTTGGTGGCCCTGATTCTGCTCTAAAACTTTATGCTCTTTTCCCATGGGTTTGAAGGTGGTTTAGAAACCTGGCCTGGTGATGGTCTGGAAGCATGCCCGGGGACTGACAGCCCTCTGCCGCTTCTGGGCCTGCCTGTCCCTTCTGATGCATTGGAGCCTCCCTCTGGAATGCGTCACAAGCCTCAGCCTCCTTCCCTGGGTCAGGTCAGATGGGGTAAAGCCATGCAAAGCGCGGGCTCTTTTGCGGTTGGCAGGCGAACTGGACCTGGGGATTACCGCTCTCCCCAGTGGTGGGGCCCCACCCCACAGCTCTGCCCTGCCCAGGAAGTCTCCCCGGCTCACTGGCCAATGCAGCCTGCCATGTTCTGCCATAACTTTCTGCCTCTGGGGCTGTTGGGAGGAGTGAATGGGACAGTTTGGATAAAGGGCTCATAACAATGCCTGCAACGTTGTGAGAGCTCATTAACATGTTGGTTATTGCTGGTGTGCTATCAGTAATAGTGCCAGCAGAGTTACACGTCCTCAATAAGTAAGCTGCTTTATTCTTGATGTGGATTTCCCTTTTAGATTTCAGCCCATCTTTGTGCCATCCGAGTGCCCAGGGGCACGTAGGGTACTCTGAGGCACACAATAGTTATCTCTAATACACATCTGCTTCTTAGGAGAATTAGACTTTCTTTGGACAGGACCTTGTGTCTGGGCCCTTCTTCACGCTAAGCGGAAGGAGGCTCAGGAACGCATGGACACCAGGGTGGAGAATGTCTCACATGGGAGCCTGTCTTGCTCATCAAAGCAGCTTTTATCAATGACACAGGCCATTATGCTCTTGCTGTGTAATTTTATGACTTAGTATAATGACTCAAATAACCCCAACAATGGAGGAATTATAGCATTGTTTTACATGACAGATTATTTCAATGGTTAACATGTTTATCATTTCAATTAGCATTCATTATTTTGTCTCTGGTTCAAAATAGCCACCATGTCGACTCTCTGAAATATCTTCCATCCTTGTTTTAGAAGCAATTAGTTCTGATTTTGCAAACAAATTCAATCTTGTTTTGGAATGGGCAGTTTGATATTAACACGAGAGTAAAATGCATGTAACGCCGGCTGCCAGCAAACAAGCGCTGTGATGACTGGGAAGGGATCACTCTTGGGTGGACCCCGCAGGCTCCTGAGCTGGCGGGTCTGCCACTGAGGGGATCCACAGAGAAGGTCCTGTGACCAGGACTGGTTATGTAGGACTGTGTTTTTCCTGCCTGTGAAGTGAGGGTAATGAGAGCATCTACCTTCAGAGCGCCGTTGTGTGTGAGGGGAATCAGGGAGGCACATTCAGGACATTTATGCCAGCAGGTAGAAGTCATACGAAACAATGGGAATGCTGCCGCTATTATTTATTATCTGGCATTGCTTTCCACTTTCACTGGCTCCATCTGAAGTTGTGCAAACATGCTCAAATGCATACTATGCTGAATAAAATGAAGGCCCTTCTACAGTAACTGAAAGGAAAAAATTCTATAGATACTCTTCTATGTACACCAATTCTGTATATACTCTTAGCAGCCCCCACTGCATCATGAACCTATTTTTGACACAGATTGTTGAATTTCATCCTTTGGGATCGATGTCAGGAAATCTACACCTGCTCACTGGCCCTCGTCTGCCTGTGGCCAAGTGAAATAGTGGGTCACAACTGACGTCATCAAACACTGCCTCGGTGCCAGCTTTGGGGAAGTGGCAGGGTATGGGACTGGGTTTGAATGGTGAGGGTAAGGATGTCTGCCTGAGGAGGGGCAGGGTCAGTGAAAAGCAAAGGCAGGAAACGCCGATGTGTGGGCCTGAAGGTTAAGGCTGACATTTCCAGGAAGCTGGGCAGGAACACCTTGGCATGAGCAGTCGTGATCTGCTCAGTCTTGCTTGGAGCTGTTGGTATCTTATAGGAGTGTGTGCATAGTCCCGGCTGCTACCGATGGTGAGCTGCTCTCGTAAATAAGATGAAAAGTAATACATTCATCTGCATAGTATACTTTGCAGAAACCCTCTGAGTGGTGTTCCAAAGAATAGTTTGGGAATAACGTCAGTCTTTAAATTGAGTATATCAAGGTGTAATGGTGTGCAGTGCTGTTAACTTGCTAGAAGGTGTGAATGTCACATTATTTGAGTACTACCCAGTTATGTTTGCTGAGGATGTCTAGTGTTTGAGTTTTCACTCTAGGCTACGTTTCTTTATAAATAATACTAAATTAATATTGCCCATTTGTTCAAAAGAAACAAATAAAATTTTGTGAAGATATAAGAAAATCTTACTATTTCAGCAATGCTTGAGAATTCCTGACAATTCCGATTTCTCATTCCTGAATCCTAAAAATTAGTATCTGTTGGGAATGTGGACCCACTGCATTGGAAGACCTCTCCCAGCTTTGGTGCCATCTGACTTGTGGAATATAAGGATTCTTCAGCCCTCAGATGCCCAGGACAGTTCCCGCCACCCACTTCTCAGTTGTCTTTAGAAATGTTTTCTAATTGTTGTTTTTTCAAGTCTGAATTAGGATTTCTGAGTCTGTTGAATTCTTGCCTCCTAAAACAACATGCTGTTTTTGTCTTCTAGTTAGTGCTAATAATTTCCAGAAATAAAAGGAGGAAGTTATAAAGGTCCAAATGAGTAAATGCAGTTACTTCACTGAGCAAACCCATGTGTTGTGGGTCAACCATGTTTCCAAGCACCAGTAGCACAAAGATGAGGAAGAGCAGTCACTACCCTTGAGCAGCACACAGGGTACTGAGGAAGACAGACACAGCAAGAGCTGCTTTATGCTCGAGTGAAAGTCACAGTTGGGTCTGAACAAGGTGTGATGTTAAACAAATAATGTGCCCTTAATTCTACTTGGAATAGGGCTCACGCTGGGAGAGATTTCATGGGAGGCAGTTGATAGAAACCTTGAATAAGGGGCAGATGTGGGCTATGCAGATAGAAAGCATTTGCCAAGTCATATGGACGTGAATTTGCACTGCACATGTAAGAGGCGTGTGCATGGCTGACGTGGCTAAGAGACACGCACGCGGCTGACATGGCTGCCTGCAGATAGAATGGACAGGGCTGGCTGACATGGGGAGTGGGGAGGGCAGGAAAGGGAGGTGTCGAGGGTGGGCTCCAAGCACAATCAGGATGATAGTAACCTCTTAACATTTGGTCAAGTCAGATCCAGACGCTTGCTTGGAGACCAGTCGGGAGTCTGACCAGAAACAAGCACTGGACCGTGGTGGTGTGGGAGTGCAGGGACCCCAGGAGTAGTCTTCCGTGGGGGCAGAATTTTTGAGCTGAGCCTTGAAGACAGCCTCTTGAGGCAGAATGGAGAAGAGGATGGAGGGAAGAAATGTGGATGGGAATGAGGCGTGCCAGGTGGAGGAAAAATCCCCCGCGATGGCGCAGGGGCACAGAGATCCTTGGTGGGCTCTGGGCAGCAGCACAGGGCAGCTGAGCAGAAACACCTGGTGGTGCCGGTCAGTGTGTGTGTGCGTGTGTGTGCGCCTCTGTGCCTGGGAGAGGGGGGCAGAGGAGAGACTGACCCTGTGAAGGTGGGCTCGGTCAGTTCAACACCAGAACTAGGAGTTCAGACCATGTCCTAAGAGGTGGGGAGCAGATGGAGGTTTTACGCACGGGAGTCACATCGTCAGATGTCTACTTGAGCATCATCACTGCTTCAAAACATAAATGCTGGGAATTTTTGAAAACTTAAAAAAAAAGATTGAGAATAAGCATTTGAGAAATTGGCTGTAGGTTGGCAGTTTCTGTGTGGTGCTGTCGGCAGCCGGGCTTGGGGTGGAGTGAGGGCTTCATGGCCAATGGAAAGGCTGGCGGGACCCGCCTCCCAGGCTAAACCGCCTGTGTCACCCCAGCTGATGAATGTCAGTGACATTGGGAATAGCAGCCTGTTATTCCCACTCCTCTGACACCAAATGCAATGATGCCTTTTTTCCCGACATATAAGTACAACCCTAACAATATTATGCACAGCAGTAATAGTAGTGTAACTCCATTCGGGTTCCCAGACCCTACTGCAATGTGTCTAAGTATGTGGGAGGGGGTTTCCCACACACACTGATGTGAAGCAATTCTTGAACACCAGCAGGGTGTCTGAGAACTCAACTCAATTCTGATGCTATCCGCCCGGCGCCGGATTCCCAGGTTAAGGGCTCCGTCCTACAAGACTGCCCTCCACCCCCAACTCCAGAGGCCAGTTGCAAGCCCCGGGCAGTTGCTTGTGCTTCTGACCTACTGGCTGCAGATTGGAGGTTCCAACTACCTCCGCCTTAGGTTCCATTAATTTGCTAGAGTGGCTCACAGGACTCAGGAAAACGCTTACCTTTACCAGTTTAATAACAGATATAAGTTAACAGCCAGATGAAGAGAGACATAGGGCAAGATGCCAAGCAAAGGAGCTTCTGTCCTCATGGAGCTCGGCCAAGGCCTGTCTCGGTGGTATGTAGAGGTGTTCTGGTTCCCCAAGCACAGAAGCTCTCTCTGACCAAGAAGCAGGATCCGGGCCAGCAGAGCAGAGTACAGAGAGAGAGTAGAGCTCTTCTCACTGGTTTTGCGAGGACTTCATTGCATAGTCATGACTGACTAAATTATTGGCCACTGGCTGATTCAGCCTCCAGCCCCTGCCCTTGGGTGGGGGTCTGAAAGTCTCTCATTAACATGACAAAACACCCATTTCACCTTTAAGACTCTGCAGTGTTTTCAGGAACTATGGATGAAGACCAGATACATCTGGGAAATACATATTTGGTCATATGAATGACCAAATATGTATTTCTTATAACTTATTATATCACACAGTCCCATCAAGACACCTTCATCAGATTTCATTCTTCTTTGGCTCAAGAAGTAAAATATCTTAAGAGTCAAAAAACTTAGTCCTTGGCCTCAACTGTTTTTTATGGTTTGCACTGAATTGTGGGGATTGAAATATACACACAATAACCAGGGAAGTCTGCCTCTTGGGCTCACATACACTTTTGCACATAACTTTGCATAATTTGGCCTCTGAACAGAGACCACAGGTTTGGAGGCCACCTTCAGGAGGGTCCGTGATGTAAAGAACACCTGGATGTGCCCCTCAAAAATAGGCTTGCTTGGTTCATTAGAAAAGGAAAATTCAGGATGGCTTGACCTTTACCTCTAGTCCTGAAGGCATCGTAGGGAAGACCAGACTTAGTTTTTCCTGGGACAATCCATGAGCACCTGACACTGGGTACACCGAGCTTGCTCCTCTGCCAGTGGAAAGCCAGGGACAATGTTTTGGAAGGACTTTATTCATAAAACTGAGCCCTGATGATGAAAGTACAAATGCCAAAATAGGGAATTAAAATGGTCCCAGAGCAGCACAGTCATTTCCAGGATAACTTCAATCCAACAGATACATATGAAGTAGCTTTGCCAAATTTCTGGTTGACCCTGGGCCAGTCATTTCCCCTCTGTGTCTTCAGTTCCTCATTTACAACATAAAGTTGGTGGACTGGATTAGTTTGATGGACAGTCTGTGATGTTGTGATTAACGACTGAGCGGTCATTGCTGGGGTCTGCACACAAGCAGCCCCCCACCACCCAACAGGGATATATTGAGCATCTGTGATGCACGAGCCCCTCTGGTAAGTACCAGCTAGCCTCATTTCTTTGCCTCCCCTTAATGAATTTAATTTAATGGTGAGGTTCAGGTCCAGAGACACGGATGACCTGTCCTTAACTGGTGATTAATAGCTGGTTCCACCTTTTCCTCAAAACCATTGGCTCAGTGTTCCCATCTCTGTCCTTGGCATTTGTCTAAGCTCCTTCAGGCTTCTTTCCTCGGGGCACCACTGCACATGGCTACCTCTGCTCCCCCAAAACTGCCCACTCTTTGGACTCTATGGCTCCTTTCTGGAAACACATAACAAGAGTCTCTGCCGCTGTGGGGGCACAGGCTGGGGACTGACCCAGAAGAGGGCTCGCAGGCACCAGAGCTGCTGCCTGCATTTGCTGATTCATTTGCAGTGTCAGACGATCTGCTGAGCGAATGTTGATAAATGTGTGGTGCTCTGCGGAAGGGATCATGTTAAGATTAACACCATGCTGACAGCTTGCTTGTCTGCTACTTGGAGCCCCATCACCCCCCAGCCCTTTTTTAGTAGTCCTGAACAAACCTTGACAGAGTAAAGTGTGTCTGGCAAGGGATAATAGGAGACCTCATGTCCACTTGATTTAGAAGTGTACCTGAGATGTTTTTACCCCAGACAGAGAGGCAAGGACAAGGTGAGTAGCTGCTGTGGAAGCAGGGAGGCATTGGAGAGATGACAAACATGTGGTTGCTCCCAGAGAATTTTCAGACTGGTGATCTAGGTGGGCCTGCGGTGGGCTGGAGAGGAGAGATTCACCCCTAGGCCCTCTGCAGCTGGGTGAATATCACCACAGGCCGCCAGTCATCTACATGACTGTGGGCAAGACTCTTCCCGATTTGGGGTTCAGGTTTTCCCACTAGCAGAATGGGCAAGCCGGACTAGGTGATCTCAGAGGGCCCGCATTGGACTGCCTTTTCTAGGTCATTGGTCAGACAGGTTCCAGCCATGCCCTGTCCAGCCTGGGTCCCCGATCCCCAAGGGTCGTGCTCTGGATACGTGGTCATCGTCCATAATGTCAACTACAGAGGTTTCCTACAGGCAGACCTGCCTTCTCTTCCTGCTTCCCCCAGACCGCTAGGGCAAGTTGGAGGTAGGATAAGAGCCAAGTCGGTGCGTGCTCTCCCTCATTCGCTCTCTTTCATTTGGAAGAAAGTAGGTTACCTCGGACGCTGCAGCTGAATGCCCGAAGCACTGGACACTGATACTGAGCCTGGGAGAAAAGATTTCCTTCTTGTGGCCCCATGAATTATTCTGGGGAATGAAATGCAACCCCCAAACCTAGGCCCTTGGATTTAAGTCACCTTTCTATGGCCACAGTAATTTCATCCTCTATCCCCCTGTCTGTTATTGGGGCAACTAATAATGATAACAACAGCTACCATTTTTATTATTTTCTATTTTCCAGGCATTATATGGAGTACATACATTAACTCCTTTAATCCTCATACCATCTGCTTGAAGTAGATTGTTTTCCCCCATTTTGCAGATGAAGAAACTGGGGTTTACAGGGTTAAATATGCTGCCAAGACCACACAGTAAGTAAGTGGCAGAGCTCAGATCCAAGCTGGTGTTTTCTGACTCCAGAGCCCGCCCAATGGCCGCAACCCAGGGCTGTCCATGCAAATCACGGCAGGGGCCCATAATCACCGGGCTGATGGGCAGCCCTCAGGCTCTTGTCCTCTGCCTGGAGCTCAGCCCCATAGCCAAGAGTCACTCCCAGCGCTTTGCTGGGAGAGCAGCTTTGACTAGGAGAGAAAGGGTGGTATTAAGTGCAGGCCTTTTTTCCAGTGGTTTGTGGTAGGGGATGGAGTTTCTTCTGTGGACATAAGCTATCCTAATAGTACCATTCATCATTATGACAAAGGTTAGGATGGGGGAACTGGAGCTGGAATGCAGGAACGGAATTCTGATGATTTTAGCAGTAGAAAGTGACTCACCTCAGAGCCTCTGTCGAATGGCAGATTGGAAGCTGGACTGAAATTGCTTTAAAATATATCCAGAGATCGTTTTCCACAGCTGCGATAAAGTCATCTGGTTGTGTTTGGAGGTGTGTTTCTGTCTAAATGCTCGCCGAGTTGTTTGCGTGTCAGCCCGTTGGGAGGGCTGCCCGTAAGCCCTGCAGGTGTGTGAGACCCAGAGGTGCTGTTTCTGGGTGCCTCCTGGACCGGGGGCTGCATAAGCTGAAGGAGCCACACCCTCCCACCACCACCACCACTGATTTTCTTAATGTAT
The DNA here is from genome assembly GCA_032199065.1 of Smutsia gigantea. Classification (NCBI taxonomy): domain Eukaryota; kingdom Metazoa; phylum Chordata; class Mammalia; order Pholidota; family Manidae; genus Smutsia; species Smutsia gigantea. Next base: position 456,600 of record JAVSCE010011621.1, on the reverse strand, counting down.
TGTGAATGCTTTTTCATGTCAGTAAGTAATGTTTTACAACATTTTTAATGGCCACATGTTTTCCTCATCCATCTGGTGGGTTGAGCCTTTGGAACAGAATCGTCCGCCCCGTCAAACGGCACTGGCCAGGCCTTCAGGACGCGCCTGGCTGTTTGACCAGCTCTTGTGTTGATTTATTTGGTCTTTCTCCAGGGAACTGGCAGGAAAGGCACATGGGCACTGGAGCTGCAGTTAACTTGTCCCCTCTCTTTCTATTCTTAGGCAGAAGAAGGGGACCGTGGCCCACAAACACTGGGTTGGCCCTTCGAATCTGGCCAAGTGCAAGCCCTGCCCCGCGGCACAGTCGCCCATGGTCTGCGGCTCTGATGGCCACACCTACACGTCCAAGGTCGGTTGCCCTAGTTGTCTTCAGGAGTGCTCTGCGTCTGCGTGTTCTGGCAAGTCTCTGGGCCACAGCTGGGCCTGTGAGTCTCAGGGGCTTTTGGGTCTTGCCCTTGAAGAGCTGCCATGTGAACAGAGTCTCTGGCCAAAGAGACACGATAAAAACGTTACCCCCCTATGTAACTGGAGTGGTCAGGGGCTAAGGCGCGAGGATGATTCTGAGGGTGGTGTGTGATGCTGCCGTCAATCTAGACAGGCTTCCTGGAGAAGGTGAGGTGGCAAGCTGTTCCAAAGACGCAAGCCATGCAGCTCTGCCGACGGGTAGACAAGACATGAGGGAGGCCCAGGATGCTGCCTACGGACAGCACAGCAGAAGGGAAGAGTAGGCTGCCAGCACGCATTTACGCTGCGCTTACTGTACACCTGGGTGGCATCCAGTGCTACCCCAGGCCCCCGGGCTACAGGGGCTACTGTTCCTTGTCCAGGGGGGCCTCGAGGGCTTGCAGTCTAAGGAAGGGGGTGCTAATATGGTGACAGGTCATTTCAACTCAAACCAACAAAAAGACAGCGGTTTCATAGAAAATGAGACGAGGGATAAAGTGGGTCTATCTGTTCTCATTGGAGGGACGAGGAAGAGTTTCACGGAGGAGAGGCATTTCATCGGGATGCACAATGGGTTTGATCAGCAGAGAGGCCGGGGGCCTTGGGACGCAGGACGGAGGCGATGGTTTGTGCCTGGAAGTCCACGTAGTCTCCAGGGATCAGGTCGTCCATCCGTTTTTGGGAAGGGGCCCATCTCACTGGGACAATGAATTAAAGAAAGGAAACCACAGTACTGACAAGAGTTTACTGATTTGTTGCCTTACCCAAATAAAAGTCAGCACCGCACCCCCGTAGCGCCCACCCTCTGCTAGGTGTGAAGGAACCGGTGTGTGGGTGTCTCAGGACTTTTCTGTAGGCCGTGGTGGGAGGCGGGGAGTGGCGCTCTGACCCTCCCGTGTCCTCCAGCCGGAGGTGCTTAGCTGCCATCTCTCTTCATGGTTTTCTGTGGAAGCTTCACTTGCACAGTGGAGTCTGGGATTCAAGAGAGGGGCTACCGGCGATAGCCCGGTCACTGCTGCCACCCTGCCATGCGGTTGTTGTTGGGCTGGGGTCTCCCTGCCACCCCATGTCCCCATGCCTCAGCCCGGCATGCACAGCTGGCAGCCCCTGCTCTCCGCTGTCCCCCTTGCTGTCCTGCCCTTTACGCCATGGCGAGTCCGCGGCCTGGGAGGCGCCTCCCTGCCTGCTGTCCTGTGGGTTCTGCGGCTCACAGATAATCATATATTGCCATTCACTGAAAGTAGAGTTTTGTCTTCTCAGATTTTCACCTTTTTCTAACCAAAGGGTATATATTTAACAAAACAGCAAGCCAGAGGTACATCTAGCTTGTCCCCAGACCCAGGTAGTCTGCTTTAGGACTTCAGTGATCGCTGCTTGATAGCTCCTTTGTTTTTTAACAAGTATCATTTGGACCTGTCTTATGTGCCAGGCACTGGGGAAACTTAGAATAGAGTAGAAATTTAAAAGTTGGTCCTTTCTGTGGCCAGAGTCAGTAATCCTCACCTTGCCAACTTCAGATCTGCCCTGTGACTTGCAGCTTCTCTGCCCAAGGTCACCGCCACTACTACTATGCTGGCTTAAATAGCCCAGCACAACTCAGCCTTGGGCACCCACTCTTCCCCCTTCTAACACCCCGCCTCACTCCTGATGGAATCACAGCTGGAGATAATTTGTAGTACAGGACTTGCTTCTGATAGTCTGTGCACATCTGGAATAGTGGGTTTATTTATAGGGGACACGGATGAATCAGTTCTATCCCCCACACTCTCAAGGCAGTCAGGCCATCATTACCTTTCACCTGAATCCTGTGTCTAGGTGTATGAATCTCACCTGAGATTCTGTTAAATGCAGATTTTTTATATAGCTGCTCTGATGTGGGGCCCGAGATTGTGCATTTCTAACAGTTTTCAGGTGACATCCATGCTGCTGGTCCACGGCCACACTTTGAATAGGGAGGACTGCGGTTTTTATAGGCACCTGCTAATAGACCCCTTTGCCTCCAGTCTGTCCTTCCTCTACCCCCAAAGTGCATTTCCACAGGATGGAAGAAAGGGGGATGATTCTGTAAGAACAGTCTGTTAGGGTGTCTTTCCCTCTTAAACGCTTGGATGACTTCCTTTGTGCTGCTGAAACTAAACTTGGAGGCTTTATTGTTGCTAACAAAGCCCTCCAGAGTCTGTCACCTTCCCACGCCACAGGCACTTACTGTAGAAAGCGCCTTCATCCATTTGTTCAGCCACTGTTTATTGAGCATTTGGAATTGCTCTAGGGCTGGTGCAGCGCATGGCGAGCGACCGTGGGGAACAAGAGAGATACCACTCCTGCTCGCTCGGAGGTTACGTCTGGCAGGGGAGGCAGAGATAAATAAGTAACCACACGAATAAGTACGTAATTTCAAATTTGGTAAGAGTTACAAAGGAAATAGGAGCGAGAGAGGCCTACTTGATAAGGGACAGTGAGGGAAGGCCTTTCTGAGGATGTGTCCTTGAAAGTGGGGTTTTCGTTTGCGGAGTCGAAGGATGAACTTCATGAGCAGACAAGGCAGGAGATTTACGGAGAGGTTTTATTCAGTTACAGAGAGAGAGAGAGAGCTTTATTCAGGATAAGAGAAAGTATGGAACTCCCGGCAGGTGCAGGGCCTGGCTGTCGCGTGGGGTCTGGGTGTCTTGGGTTTATGCTTGCTGCAGTGGGAGTTTTCTGTAGATTCAGCCAGAATGCTAGTTATATTTTAACCTATCTCTGTGAAGGTTTCCCAGATACTCTATTGTAAACTAATGGGTCTACATGATTATGAGCAATGAGCTGTTCTGTACTGGGTCCTGATGGGGAATACACTGTGACATTGTTTCAATCTCGAGCACTGTGTTTTGTAAGACTTTGTCCTTTTCCAGGGCCCACACTGTACTTTACCTGGGCAGGAGTTATGCTCTGCTGCTTTCCTATCTCATCCTTTAAATGGAGAGAGGACGGTAGAATGTTCTAGACAGAGAAATAGCATGGGCCAAGGCTCTAAGGCAGGATGATGTCTTAGAAGAACTAAGAGGATTGCCCGTATGGCTGTAATGGTGGGGGGAGAGGCCCATGAGATGAGGGTGTCAGGAAAGGGGGGAGAATGGTTTAAGAGGAAACATTTAACCAAAGCTGAAAGGGGAGCTGATAATCAGGCAGTGCCACCCTGTGGGACACTTGTTACTGTACCTGCCCTCTTCTCTGTTCTGCCTTGAGAGTGTGAGATCCCACTGGCAGAGATAATGCCTGTCACCACCTCCAGCCAGGCAGAAGACACAGTGCATAGCGGGCACTCAGTCATTGTCCTGGCACAAGAGGACCCACCAAGGACTCTGGCTGAGAAGGAACGGCAAGATTCTGGTCTGTGTAACCCAGCTGGGATTTGAGTGAATGGGCTGCAGAGAGCTTGGTGGTTGAGAAAAATCAGCGATCCCCACCCTGGGCCAAGTGGCTTAGCTAAACACCCAGCCTGGGGCTCTGGCAGAGAGTTAGAGGTGCTCTGCAATGATTCTTTTCGTGAAATGCGGTTTGGACTGCTCAGTTTTTCCCCTCCAGCTCTGGAGGGAACTGAGGCTCCAGCCTGGGATTGGAGGTGAGCCATAGAATGTCAGTGGTCGATCGGCACTGTCCGGGCTGGTGGCATGTTGTTCATCAAACTCTGGCAGAAACCTGCCCACTTGCCTCTGTCTCTCATTTGCAGGAGCTTAAAATGCCAGCCACCCCCGTGACCCCTGAGCTACAAGGAGCAGTGGGAACCTGTCAGATGAGGTTGCAATGCTGCCAGTTGCCCAGGGAATGTGTCTGCACGTGCTCGGTGGTCAAGGCCGCACCGCAGTCCGGGCAGGAACATTGCCCTCTTGTGTTAGAGAGGGTGTCCTGCTTCTGGCTACTGCTCAATAGCTCGTCTAAGAGGCAGGATCAGGATTTGGAAGACTCTTTTGCAATGACTCCTGATTCTTCAAAGACGGAGTGATGTCCAGGTACAACTGGGCAGAGCCCTCAAAGCCTTCCCCAGCCTCAGCCTGCTGTTCCTCTGGTGTCCTTGAATTCTGGCACCAGCCCGAGTCTGCAGTTACCCAGGCTTACTCTACTTGTCTTTTCCTTGAGCAAAAGGAAAGGACTAAAGCAGTCTCATTACAAACTGTAGTATTCTTCTCCTCATTCTTCATACAGGGCATACTGAGGCCCAGAGAATTAAGGACAGTGGTCTGACACCCAGGATGCCCTGCCTGCCTGTCTGCGATCACCCACTGCTACTTGAAGTTAAAATGAAGGGGGCGGGGGTGGGGGGTGGGGGGGGACACAGCAGCATGGCCGTGGAAAATGACGGGGGTATTGGTTTTTGGCATTGAGTCTGTAAGTTTTCTGTCTTATGTGAACTCCTACAAAGTTGGCATTCTCTTTTTCCAGAAGAAATGAATCAGGTGCGACTCAGAAGCCACATGGTGGCCGCTCAAGACCTCCAAACCTGAGGAAAATTCTGAAGCCCTGTGGCACTCGATGACACCTCCTTCCAAGGGGCAGATTTCAGTCTGGCTGGCTTTACTACTGGGGCATTCTAATTATTGCCCCCAAATACACGGCCACCTGTTTGTTGAGATTTAAGAGGACATTTTAGTCTTAGAACCAAAGCTGTTGGATAGTCAATTAAGAGTGAATGAGTTAACTCTTAACAAATGGAATTATGTACCTTTTCCTGTTTGGATCACAGGGCTCTGGAGAGGGCAGGCAGGAGGGAGAGGAGGAGGAGGAAGCCTGAGCATCAGCTCTGTCCTCCATGCCATATTTGTCTTCAGGTCACAACACACGAGCTTTCCTTCTGCTTCGAGGCCCTGAATGGTCAGCAGCTCCTAGAGCTGGAGGGATGTGTTAGGAGCCTGTCTGTAGCAGGGCTCCTCCAGGGACCTGGCATCTGGGACATCACTCAGAGCTCTGCAATTCCCCCAGAATCAAAGATAAAGTCAACAAGAATGCACGAAGTCTTGAGATGAAGGGATATGAGATGTTACATAGCAAAAAAAAAAAAAAATGTTTATTCGGACTCTGTAAAGCATAAAAAAGATAAAGAAGAAAAGACCACCACTGAGAATAGACAAATGGAGGCCAATAGTGCAGCAGGTTTAACTACCCTCCATGTCACATTCTTCTCACCAGGAAAACTGAAGTCCAGAAATTCGATAAATACATATTGAGTTCTTTCCTACTCTGGGGCACGCATTATGCTAAATATGGGGATATGGCAAAGGACAAAATAGAGAAAGCCCCAGTTCTTGTGCGACTTTTAAGTTGCACAAAAGGTAGACAAATTGAAAAGCAGTCTCCTTTCATCTGAGCAGATGTTCAGACAAAAGACATTCTGGGTCCTGCGGGACGCAGAGCAGGGCCACCTGTCTAGGTTGGAGGAGTGAGCCGTCTTCGCAGCAGAAGTTTGTAAGGCCGGAAGGAGTCAGCCAGAGAAACAGCTCATTCCATCAGAGGGCAAAGGGGATTAATGAGGTGAGGGAGAGCACGGCCCCTTGAAGGAACTTGTGATGGTGTCAGTATGGCTGGATCACATGCGGACCGGAGAGAGGGGGTTAACTAGCTACAGAAATGTGGCTAGGAGAGTAATCAGGGGCCCCATTTGCCAGGTCGTGAACACCATGGGAGGGGCCTGGGCCTTGCCCTCAAAGTGTTGAAGACCCTATTAAGGCTTGTTTATGCTGGCTGTAGGATGGGATCGGCTGGGGGCAGGACTGGAGGCAGGTGACTGAGAGCAGCCTGCTAGCCTGACTGAGGTCTGGATTTCTACAGTAGCTGCAGAAATGGACATAAAATTGTCTGAAGAGGCATTCAGGAAGTCCCAGTTGGCCTTGGTGACTTCGAATTCAAATATAGAAAGTCACTTCAGCTCTGAGCTCAGTAAAAGGACTTCTTCACCATCCTAATCAGGGAGGGATTTGCAAATCCTGCCAACAGCTTCCGTGCTCTCAGCTGGCCCAGCTGGGAACCCATTTCCTTTTGCTCCTGTTACATACATAGAAAGAGGAAAGCTTATCTGGGTCCTGGCTGCCAACTTGAAATTTTGCCCGTGAGAAGCGGAGCGCTGCTACTGAGTAATATCTGGCCAGCCCGGCTTCCCTTGCACAGTCTCAGCTTTCCTCCCTCTGCAGGGTGGGGGTGGGACTGATTTGGAAAATCTGAGCAGATCTGGAGTGGTGCTGGGCTCCTGGAAGCTCAGAAGTGAGGTGGTGCCCACTGCTCCAGGTCTCCGCCCCAAAGGTCTCTGTGGCTGAGCCTCTTTCGACATGGCTTTGCTGACTTCTCTCAGTTTGCACCCACCTGACCCAAGAGCACGTTCACGGCTGGGCTGCTGGTTTCCCAGCCCGAAGCAGCTGGGTGCTTGGCCTCTCTGGGTGCAGCAGGGAGCCCCCGAGAACCAGCCCTGTTGTCTGGTGTCAGCCTGGCTGTGGATAATTGGAAAACAAACAAGCAGGCAAACACCCGTCTGCTCTCACCCCACCCCCAAAACGTTTACTTCCTTAATCACTGTTAAACAATTAGCAAATGGCTCATTCGTGTCTAGACGCAGAAGAGAGATGCAGAGTTAAGAGGTGCTGTGGAGGAAAATGCTTCTCTTCCTTTCTGAGTGTGCACATAGGAAGGAGGGGTAGGGAGGGAGCGTGCTTACAGGGCCAGCAATTCTTTCAACATATTGTTGCTGCAGATTATATTATTTTCAGGCATCTTAATAGTTTCCAACAATTGCTACCAAGCAAAGGTCATGATTGAAGTTCTTGGCAAATTGGGGTCCGATGGCCGGCATTTCCTGTGCACAGGCTGTTCTGAAGGTTACAGTGAGGGAGGGTATGGATTGTAAGACTTCTCAAGAAAGCAGCGAGCTCAGTATGTCTTCCCAACCTCTCCAGACTTTTATGGCCCTGTGACCGCAGCAGTCAAGGCAGGTTTTATATATGGCTGCTCTTCTTTGCTGTTCCGCAGAACTGAGGGTGTCGGTAGTTCTAGGAACATTTTTGGATTGCCCTGCCTCCAGAGAACCTGCTGGGTAAGAATTGTCTTCACCTGCAAATGGCTCATTGGTGAGGGCCTTATTTCTTTTCTTTTCTTATAGTTTATTTTGGTATCATTAATCTACAATTACATGTGCAATATTATGGTGATTAAACTACTGCCTTCATCAGGTCCCCCCCACCAACCCCATTACAAGTCACTGTCCATCAGCGTAGTGAGATGCTATAGAATCACCACTTGTCTTCTCTGAGTTCTACAGCCCTCCCCGCGCTCCCCCAACATTATGTCTGCTAATTGTAATGCCCCTTTTTCCCCCTTTTTCCCTCCCTTCCCCAGTCCCTTTCCCTTTGGTAACTATTAGTCCGTTCTTGGGTTCTGTGAGTCTGCTGCTGTTTTGTTCCTTCCGTTTTTTCTTTGTTCTTATACTCCACATATGAGTGAAATCATTTGGTACTTGTCTTTTTCGGCTTGGCTTATTTCACTGAGCATAATACTCTCTAGCTCCAATCATGTTGTTGCAGATGGTAGGATTTGTTTTCTTCTTATGGCTGTATAATATTCCACTGTGTATATGTACCACCTCTTCTTTATCCATTCATCTACTGATGGACACTTAGGTTGCTTCCATTTCTTGGCTATTGTAAATAGTGCTGTGATAAACATAGGGGTGCATATGCCTTTTTCAAACTGGGCTGCTGCATTCTTAGGGTAAATTCCTAGGAGTGGGATCCCTGGGTCAAATGATATTTCTATTTTGAGTTTTTTGAGGAACCTCCATACTGCTTTCCACAATGGTTGAACTAATTTGCATTCCCACCAGCAGTATAGGAGGGTTCCCTTTTCTCCACATCCTCGCCAACATTTGTTGTTGTTTGTGTTTTGGATGTTGGCCATCCTCACTGGTGTGAGGTGGTATCTCATTGTGGTTTTAATCTGCATTTCTCTGATAATTAGTGATGTGGAGCATCTTTCCATGTGCCTTTTGGCCATCTGAGTTTCTTCTTTGGAGAAGTGTCTATTCATGTCCTCTGCCCATTTCTTAATTGGCTTATTTACTTTTTGTTTGTTAAGGTGCGTGAGTTCTTTATATATTTTGGATGTCAACCCCTTATCGGATACGTCATTTATGAATATATTCTCCCATACTGTAGGATGTCCTTTTGTTCTACTGATGGTGTCCTTTGCTGTACAGAAGCTTTTCAGCTTGATATAGTGCCACTTGTTCATTTTTGCTTTTGTTTCCTTTGCTCAGGGAGATATGTTCATGAAGAAGTCGCTCATGTTTATGTCCAAGAGATTTTTGCCTATGTTTTTTTCTAAGAGTTTTATGGTTTCATGGCTTGCATTCAGGTCTTTGATACATTTTGAGTTTACTTTTGTGTATGGGGTTAGAGAGTAATCCAGTTTCATTCTCTTACATGTAGTTGTCCAGTTTTCCCAACACCAGCTGTTGAAGAGGCTGTCATTTCCCCATTGTATATTCATGGCTCCTCTATCATATATTAATTGACCATATATGCTTGGGTTTATATCTGGGCTCTCTCTTCTGTTCCACTGGTCTATGGGTCTGTTCTTATGCCCGTACCAAATTGTCTTGATTACAATAGCTTTGTAGTAGAGCTTGAAGTCAGGGAGTGTAATTCCCCCTGCTTTATTCTTCCTTCTCAGGATTGTTTTGGCTATTCTGGGTCTTTTGTGGTTCCATATGAATTTTAGAACTATTTGCTCTAGTTCGTTGAAGAATGCTGTTGGTGTTTTAATAAGGATTGCATGGAATCTGTAGAATGCTTTAGGCAGGATGGCCATTTTGACAATATTAATTCATCCTAGCCAAGAGCATGGGATGAATTTCCATTTTTTAGTGTCCTCTTTAATTTCTCTTAAGTGTCTTGTAGTTTTGAGGGTATGGGTCTTTTACTTCCTTGGTTAGGTTTATTCCTAGGTATTTTATTCTTTTTGATGCAATTGTGAATGGAGTTGTTTTCCTGATTTCTCTTTCTGCTAGTTTATCATTAGTGTAGAGGAGTGCAACAGATTTCTGTGTTTTAATTTTGTATACTGCAACTTTGCTGAATTCAGATATTAGATCTAATAGTTTTGGAGTGGATTCTTTAGGGTTTTTTTATGTACAATATCATATCATCTGCAAACAAGGGCAGTTTGAGTTCTTCCTTGCCAATTTGGATGCCTTTTATTTCTTTGTGTTGTCTGATTGCTGGGCTAGGACCTCCAGAACTATGTTGAATAAAAGTGGGGAGAGTGGGCATCCTTGTCTTGTTCCCAAACTTAAAGGAAAAGCTTTCAGCTTCTTGCTGTTAAGTATAATGTTGGCTGTGGGTTTGTCATATATGGCCTTTATTATGTTGAGGTACTTGCCCTCTATACCCATTTTGTTGAGAGTGTTTATCATGAATGGATGTTGAATTTTGTCAAATGCTTTTTCAGCATCTATGGAGATGATCATGTGGTTTTTGCCCTTCTTTTTGTTGATGTGGTGGATGATGTTGATGGATTTTTTAATGTTGTACCAGTCCTGCATCCCTGGGATGAAGCCCACTTAATCATGGTGTGTGATCCTCTTGATGTATTTTTGAATTTGGTTTGCTAATATTTTGTTGAGTATTTTTGCATCTATGTTCATCACGGATATTGGTCTGTAATTTTCTTTTTTTGTGGTGTCATTGCCTGGTTTTGATATTAGAGTGATGTTGGCCTCATAGAATGAGTTTAGAAGTATTCCCTGCTCTTCTACTTTTTGGAAAACTTTAGTGAGGATGGGTATTAGGTATTCACTAAATGTTTGATAAAATTCAGCAGTGAAACCATCTGGTTCAGGCATTTTGTTCTTAGGTAGTTTTTTGATTACCAATTCAATTTCTTTGCTGGTAATTGGTCTATTCAGGTTTTCTGTTTCTTCCTGGGTCAGGCTTGGAAGGTTGTATTTTTCTAGAAAGTTGTCCATTTCTTCTAGGTTATCCAGTTTGTTAACATATAATTTTTCATAGTATTCTCTCATAATTCTTTGTATTTCTGTGGTGTCCGTAGTGATTTTTACTTTCTCATTTCTAATTCTGTTTATGTGTGTAGATTCTTTTTTTCTTGATAAGTCTGGCTAGGGGTTTATCTATTTTTTTAATTTTCTCCAAGAACCAGCTCCTGCTTTCACTGATTCTTTCTATTGTTTTATTCTTCTCATTTTTATTTATTTCTGCTTTAATCTTTATTATGTACCTCCTTCTACTGACTTTGGGCCTCATTTGTTCTTCATTTTCTAGTTTCATTAACTCTGAGTTTAGACTGTTCTTTTGGGATTGTTCTTCTTTCCTGAGGTAGGCCTGTATTGCAATGTATTTCCCTCTTAGCAAAGCCTTCACTGCATCCCGTGGATTTTGTGGTGTTGAATTATTGTTGTCATTAGTCTCCATATATTGCTTGGTCTCTGTTTTTATTTGGTCATTGTTCCATTGATTATTTAGGAGCATGTTATTAAGCCTCCATGTGTTTGTGGGCTTTTTTGTTTCCTTTGTGTAATTTATTTCTAGTTTCATACTTTTGTGATCTGAGAAGCTGGTTGGTACAATTTCAGTCTTTTTGAATTTACTGAGGCTCTTTTTGTGGCCTAGTGTATGATCTATTCTTGAAAATGTTCCATGTGCACTTGAGAAGAATGTGTATCCTGATGCTTTTGGGTGGAGTGTTCTGTAGATATCCGTTAGGTCCATCTGTTCTAATATGTTGTTCAGTGCCTCTGTCTCTTTACTTATTCTCTCTATGGTTGATCTGTCCTTTGGAGTGAGTGGGGTGTTGAAGTCTCCTAAAATGAATGCATTGCTTTCTATTTCCTCCTTTAATTCTGTTAGTATTTGTTTCACATATGCTGGCACTCCTGTGTTGGGTGCATATATATTCATAATGGTTATAGTCTCTCGTTGGACTGACCCCTTTATCATTATGTAATGTCCTTCTTTGTCTCTTGTGACTTTTTTTGTTTTGAATTCTATTTTGTCTGATACAAGTAGTGCAATTCCTGCTTTTTTCCCACTATTAGTTGCATGAAATATCTTTTTCCATCCCTTTACTTTCATTCTGTGTATGTCTTTGGGTTTGAAGTGAGTCTCTTGCAGGCAGCATATAGATGGATCTTATTTTTTTATCCATTCAGTAACTCTATATCTTTTGATTGGTACATTCAGACCATTTACATTTAGGGCGATTATCGATAGGTTTGTAGTTATTGCCAGTGCAGGCTTTAGATCTGTGGTTACCAAAAGTTCAAGGGCAATTCCCTTACTATCTAACTGTCTAATTTAACTTACTTCCTATATTGTTACAAACACAACCTAAAGGTTCTTTTTTTTGCCTCCTTTTAATTCCTCCTCCATTCTTTGTATGTTATTCATCATATTCTGTACTCCTTGTCTTCCCTTGGGTGACATCTATTTAGCCTTAGGAATACTTCCGTCTAAAGGAGTTACTCCAAAATGCTGTGTAGAGGTGGTTTGTGGGAGGTAAATTTTCTCAGCTTTTGCTTATCTGAAAATTGTTTAATCCCTCCTTCAAATTTAAATGATAACCTTGCCTGGTAGAGTATTCTTGGTTCAATGCCCTTCTGCTTCATTGTGTTAAATATATCATGCCACTCCCTTCAGTGCCATAACATTTTATTTCCTCTGTTATTCCATCTGATTTTCACAATAAAACTGTGAGGTCAGTAGTACTATTAGTCCCAGATTAGAGATGAGAAAACTGAAACTACAATACTTTTCCAAGGTCTGTACAGTTTGTAAGTAGCAGAGCAGTTATCTGAACCCTGCTTTGACTCTCGAATCAAGTCTTTATTTCCGTGAGTACAAAGCCAGCTGAAAAGTAGTGCAAAATCCTAGCTGTATCATAGGATGCTTTTGATTTCAAGTGACAGAAACATAACTCAAATTTAGTTTAATCCCAAAATGAAGATTTACTGATACACAAGACTACAAAGTGTACAGGGTTAGGCAGACCTCAGAGAAAGAAGGAGAAATTCAGCATGGACAATACTCCATTTCCTTCTGTTTCTCTTTGTCTCTCTCTGCTTGGCTTCATTCTGCAAAGGGACTTTCTCCCCTTAGCAGAGAATATGGATTTCGATAGCTGCAGTCATTTGTTCCCAGCCTAAAAACTCCAAAGAGGTTTTCCAGTGTCTATGTTTCATTCCCAGAGCAGGATTCCAGTTGTCTCTTTTTGAATCATTTGTCCATCCCTTAATCAAATGCTATGGTCACATGACTCTCTTCACCCTTACCCTTTGCTATGAGCAAGGGTAGTACTTTTTCCAGAAGAGGGAGAGAAAGAATATTTTCTGGACTGAGTAAAGTTTAAAAAGTTGTGCTCTACATAATCACCTTTTTAAATATCAAGTATATTAGCCTCATTAAAGGCTTGAGCTAAAGGACACTAGCTTGAGCCTGTAGGAATGTATTAAGGCATACCATGTTTCTAGGAATGACAGGCCTAGAAGGACTTTAAGACAAGTCCTTACTAGACATGTTAGCTACCTAGTTAAAGAGAAAGTTCATCTAAAATGAAGTAGATTCAGCATCATTTTAATTCAGAGTTCTTTTAAACCTTTTAGCCTAATGTTGTAATACTTCCTTCTGATCATGGGGCACATCTCAGTTCTATTAAACATTTATTTCTCATTGGAGCATGCCAAGATAACACAGTCTTTTTGGCTCCCAAGAATAAACTTTCAGGCAAAATGGTTATTGTGACATTTTCAGAAAGCACAGATGTTCAGACACCATTCATGGTGAAAATGTGTCCACAGAATTTACACAGCCTATTTCAACATGTGGATTAGTTATGAAGTTACAGAAGAAGGAAGCAATTCAACTAATTATTTTACTACTTATTTCTGTGTTCTATATGCAAACATACATTTAACCAAGATTTGAAGAATAAGTTTTCATTTCTTCTCAAATGCCCTGAGTAGAATGCCATGTAATTAGTTAGAGCTTTTGTTAAAACACATTAGGAAGAATAACCTTCTTGTTGTCAGTTCTCGTGAATGCACAATTAAATTGTTTGATAAAGCAATTACCTGAACACGATTATGTTCATCCTCCTTCATCAGGACATGAAATTAAGGATTAGGTAAAACTGCAAAGCACATGAGATCTCTGCCAACCATTCCTTTAGAAGACAGAGAGGTCCCTGGCCAGAATGAATATGCACAGTGTTATGAATCTAATTAAATCATTACAAACAACTTTAATTAAGTTTGTGATCATGTTGCTTTTGTTTTTCTTTAAAAGAAACAAAATATTCCCTGTTGGTATACTGCTCAACTGAGTACAATCAGACTTTTTCACACTTTCCAAGAGAACATTTTAGCACCAGATATGGGTAATGTTCATAGAAACTCATCTCACTGCATAAGCCCTGGTCCAGGACCTGTATGTTATATGAGGGAATGAGAGAACATTAGCTGGGTTAGATCTTCCCATAAATTGACACCACAACTGTATATCTCAAGAAATGGCTTTAATGGTGGTCTCACTTTTACCAGACCAAGTTATTATTATTATTTTTCCCTTTGTAAGACAAATGAAACACTTCTGCATCTTTAGATACTGGGCATGGAGCAGAAATGCCTCATCCTCTGGTCAGAGGTGGCCTTCCTGAGGTGCTGGCTTCTGTCCAGTGAGATGCTCAGAACAGCAGAGCTTTAGCAGCAGTGAAGGTCCTGTGTCCAAGAGAGCAACTTCCCCCAGCTCTTATCCAGAGGCACTGAGGACTGCTTTGGAGTCCAAAGCTAGCTGAGTCCAAGGCTAGCTGTGCAGTGGTGGCCAGGCAAGAGCCCAGGCACTACAGGGACCCGGGGACCCTCACCAGACTGATCCAGTGGAGCTCCTCAGAAGGGTTTATTTGCTTCCTCTTCTCCTACTACAGAGACCAAAAGATGACATTCATGTGTAAATGGGGGCGGGATGTCCCAAGGATGATGCTGAGGAAGCTCTACTATATCTCCTGTGATCCGCCATTTCCTGCTGGAAGCTCTCTGGACCCGCCACCTGGCTCTCCTAGAGCACGCCAGCACAAACCCAGTTCCTGGCACCAAGCAAAGCACGATAGGGTGAAGAAGGGAGGGTGCACCCCTTCTCTGAATTTTAGTGCAATGACAGGGTAGAGTGGATTGAGTCTCCCTGACCCACATCCACCTCCACCAAAAAAGGAGTAACTGGATTCCAACCCTAAGCCTCAGCCTAAGCACCATCTCCGCAGTGAAGCCTCCATGAGCCCATTATGATAAGTTAGGCTATTTCTTTCCTCGGAGCTCCATTAGAACCAGGTCTGTACTTCTGCCAGATTAGTTTGAAACTTCTAGAAGTGAGAAAATAATTCTTGAAGGTACATGTAATGAAGAAAACGTACACGTAAACTCCTTCGCCATTGGAAAGGAACCAGGGCCCCAGCTCCTTATTCTAAATTTTGCAATTAAAACAGTAATTAGACACATACTATTTCTGTACAAATCATACTTCAGGGTAACCCTAAAGCTCTATTCAATAAGGGAGGAGTCTTTACAGGAGGGTAGCTAATAAATGCAGAAGTAATACTAGAAGTAGAAAATTGCCATTTTTCAGCCCCTAATGATATATAGCTGATGTGAGCAACAGTCAAGCATGGAAGAAACCGTTAGACAGATGCTGTTGATGAACTTCAGGCTATTACCTCCTAAGCCCTCTGATGAATCATAGAATCACTTTAATGGGCAACTGCATTTTTTGTCCTTTGCTGTCATGCATAGAAAGCATACAACAACATGTGTACCTCATAGGTATGAGAGGTATTTTTGCCAAAAGAAGTTGAACCTCAGTCTAGTGAAACTTACGGTGCTCAATTCCATTCACAGGAAGTGCTGGGGCACAGGAATGTGTTAAAGGAGGCCCCACAGAGGCAATCAGACGATTCAGAAGGTGAGGTATTTTGAGAGCCTGAAAATGAACCCAGTTTCTGCATGAAGAAAGGTGGAGTGGGAGATAGTTACCAGATGTTTTGCAAACAGTCGGTAGACCCAAAAGGAAACCAACAAACCAAAATTTAAAAAGAAAAAGATGTTCGGGAGACTTTAAGAAAAATTAACCATGGAGTGGGAATGAGATACAGTAATAGTATTGTGGTTGAGTAAAAAGAGCACATATTTTTAAAGAGATATGTAAAGAACATAGTGGATTTGCTTCAAGATAATTTAACAAAGAAAAAAAAGAGATAAATGTCGAGCAAATGTAGCAAAGTCTTGAAAATTGTTGAGCTGATATTATGGAGATTTGCTGTAGTGATTTCTCTGCTTTGGCATATATTCAAATTTTTTCCAAAAAGAAAAAAAAACAAGTATGTTCTTTGAAGGGAGAAGCCATTTTCTGTTATTTTATTATCTCTAATGTTGACTGCATAAAATGAATATTAGTGAAAGGGAGGAAGCTGTATTTGCAGGATAGTTTTAGGAAAAACAAAATGGTTAATTTATAAAGTGATAAGAATATACACTGATAGGGAAAAATTTACAAGGACAGCAATCTAGTCCAGGTGGCTCCCTTCTGCTTCTCTAGTTAGCAAGGACAGCAGAAATTCCCATTTTTACCCCTCCCCCTCAGTCCCCGCTCTGCCAGGCACTCCTTCCTTAACCTCACTCCCTAAACTTACTCCCCCTTGCTTGCTCTTTTGCTGTGCTCGTAGATTTGTTGCAGATATGGAAGCAGAAACATATATATTGCTCCCCTTGCTTTTGTTTGGGGCTCAGACCTTGGGAGATGACTCCCCTCTGAGCCCGCTGGTGTAAAAATAAAACCTCAACACTCCAAGACCTCCGAGTGCCGCTTGGTTCTTCCGTCAGCGATCCAGTCCAGGTTTTTCAGGTTTTTCCTCATAGACTTAAATATAAAACTTATATATAAAAATTTACATTATATAAGTGTAAAACTTCTCAAAAAAATAGAAAAATCTTTGTGACCTTGGACTGAGCAAATCTTTCTTAGATACAATACCAATGGCATGATGCATAAAATAAAAATCCTTTTTTTTCTTTCCCCAACTCTGCCTTCAAAAGAGACTGTTAAGAGAATGAAAAATGAAGCCATGGCCTAGGATAAAAAATATCTGAAAATCATAAATCTGATATAGCACCTGCAGCCAGAATATATAAAAAACTAAGTATAATAAAAAGTAAGCAATCCAATAAAAATGGGCAAAAGATTTGAGCAGGCATTTCACCAGTGAAGATATATGGGTGGTAAATAAGCACACAAAAGATGCTCAACATTATTTGTCACTGAGAAAATTCGAGTTAGAACTGCAATGAGGTACCCCTACACGAGAATGTCAAAAATGAAAAACACTGATCATATCAAGTATTGGTAAAGAGGTGGAGCAACTGGAACTTTCATATGCTGCTGGTGGGAATGTAAAACGGTCTAACCACTTTGGAAAGTGCTTTGGAAACTTCTTTAAAAACTGTCATTCTAGGTCTTTTACCCAAGAGAAAGGCTCATAGTGACTCTATTTTTTAGAGCCCAAAACTGCATATAAGCCAAATATCCATCAAGGGAGTACGTGAACAAATGTGATAGATCTATGCAATTGAATATTACCCAGAAATAAAAAAAGAATGAACCGCTGATGCATGTAACAACATGAATGAATGTTAAAACAATTATGCTGAGTGAAAGCCAGACAAAAAATAGTACAGACTGTTTGATGACATTGATATACAACTTCAGAAAATGCAAGCTAAGCAGATGGGAAATGCGAGACAGCAGATCAGTGGTTTCCTGTAGCGGGGGCAGGGAGAGGCGGGCAGGATCACAAACGGGTATGAAGAAGCTTTTGGGGATGATGGATATGTTAATTACCTCAATTACAGTGATGATGGTTTCATGAGTGCTTGTTTATAAAGCTCATCAAATCGAACACTTTAAATATGTATAGTTTATTGTATGCCAACTATACCTCAGTACAGTTATTTTAAAAGTTTTTAAGAAGATGTCCAGGCCTGTAAAGTGTGTCTTGAGATTAGGACGTTCTTCCAATTACCCACATTTGTTTCCCTGTTTTCCTTTTTTGATGCTGATATTCCCCATCATTTAGGAAGACCCCACATTGCAGCCTCTTCTGGGCTGAGTAATAGAAAATAGAGTTGACGCTTCTCAGAGATTTTTCCTGTGAAACACTGAAAGAAAAGAAGGTGCAAGTTACCCTGAACACTGAGTCACTTTGGATTCCCCTTCCCTGAGGCATTCTGTGTCCTCTTGGATTTTAACATCCCTTTGGGGACAGAGTCCAGTTTTCATTTGTTGGCATGGCCCTTCTGCCCCTCTCTGAGAAGCAGGGGTCCCAGGAGACTGAGCAGCAGGCCGAAGAGCCACCCAGGGAGTGGCTGGACGGCGGAGGACAGGTCTCTTGGGACAGCCGTGGGCCCCAGTGGCCTTTCAGAGAAGGCTGCCTGGGAAGGAGAGACAACATTAGGTTCACTGTGTGTCAAGAAAAACTATGCAAAGTATACAAATGCCTGGGAAACAAGCATCAACGGTCAGTGCAGGTGAGGGAAGAGGGATACAGTTGACATGGCCCTTGGGGCTGATGTGACAGAGCCATTCGTCCTGTAGGTGACAGGGGAACAAGGGAGATGGCCCCTCTGAAGGCCACATGACTGGGAGGGGCTGCTTTGTCTTCTCACTCTGCCAGGTATACAGCTCCATTCGCTGATGCTTGTCTTGGGACCTTCTTCCTGGGTGACACACCCGCCATGTCCTAGGACCATGCTGGACACTAGTCCTGTCCCCAGGTTGTTCCCTGCTTCTGGGGCAGACAGACATGTAAATATAGACAGCTTCACAGGGCAGCCAGGTGGAGGGAGGCGTGGCATGGTCGGGGTGAGTGCTGTGAGGGGTGCGGAGGAAGGGCTGACCCATCAGTGTCTTGGTTAAGAGCTTGTCCAGTGGAGTTGGGTGGCCTAGGCTCCAATCCAAGTTTGGCTTGTTAGCTGTGTGACCCTGGACAGGTTATGAAGCCTCTTAGTGGCCTGGTTTCCTCCTCTGCAAAATGGGAGTGGCGGTACTTACCTCAAGGAGGTTTTGCAAAGGTAAAATTAATGATTACATATGAATTTCTTAGAACAGTATCTGGCACATCCAAAAGCATCTATAAATACGAATTGCCTCCTCCCAAGGAAGTCTGAGGACCTTTTTTTTAGAAAACCCGTCCTCCCTCTGGCTGCAGTGGCCCAGCTTTTACATCACACTTCCCTTTCTCTTCCTGAGGTCTTTCCTGCCACCTTCTCCCAAGCAGGTGGGATGGCTCCACATTCTGGACAATGGAGGTAGGGAAGAGGGCAGGCGCCTCTGGCTGAGGGCATGCTCCATGGCAGGCACTGGCTGGTTTGAGGCCTTTCCTACCCACCCTTGATCCCATGGCGGCACCTAGCACGGTAGGTGCTCATGTAGGTGGCAGTCGGGTCCATTTCCTTCATCCACCAATGGGTAGAAGCATTGGGCCACAGGGGGTTCAGGTGTGGCTGAGTTCCTGTTAGTGAAATCAGGGTGGCCTGAGCTCAGAACCGTCTCACAGAGACTGTGAGGAGCTGGCGGGAAGTGGGTGCTGCCCTGCTCAGCCTTGCACGGGGAGTTGCTTTTGCACGCCCACTCTTCCGCCTGACTTGGCCTGACATCATCGCATCCTCACTGCACCACTTGATCATTCATCAGACGCTGGCTGAGCCTGTCTGATGTGCTCAGCCCATGGACAGGTTGCTGAGGCAGGCCGGCGAGCTGGCTACACTTTCTAGAGCTTGGGAGTAGCTTTGCTGGGATTTCTAAGCCAAACGTCACAAATTCTGAGACATGGCCTATTGGAAGACTAGCAACCAGCGGCTTTGGCCGCCTGCCTGGCCATTCCAGGGCTGCAGGGGATGAACAGAAATGGGCCCTCACCAAGTCGGCCAGGTGTGCAAGGGGAACAGATAACTGGGCTGAGGTCTGCTCCTTCCTGGGAAGCCCCCCACTCTAAGGAATTAAGCAAAAACAGCCACTTCAGTCAATGGCCAGACACCAGGGCCTGCTCCAGACACCCTCTCCGGGGGCCAGCTTTGTGTGTCCTGACCTCAGCATCGTACCCCAGCCCTCACCGGCACTGTTGACCACCGTTAGGTGTGATCCTCACCAACACCAGTGCCTGCCCCAGGCCAGCTGCCACCCCCACAGGCAGCATGATCTGCCTTAATTCTCACAGCGATCCTGTGAGGTGGGCACGAGTACTAAGCCTCTTCTTGACATAATGAAGGGAGAGAGACTTGGCTGTAAACACTGCTGTGCTTCCTTAGCTTCTAAGTGGAGGAGCCCGGCCGCACCAGGACCTCACCCTGACAGCAAAGTCACAAAGTCCACGCAGTCACCACGTCAGTGTAACAGAACCACCTGACTCAGACTGACCCGGGAGGGGTCGGATGCAATTAGAATAGGCAAGAAAATTGGATTTTAATTATAAATATTAACATTTTTTTCTTTCAAGAAAGGCTGCAGTCTGAGGTCTATTGAATGCTGCCTTGGCAAATAAGTACAAATAAGGGCTTGGGCTCGTTCATTGCTTCACAGATACAACGGGCTGCTATGATGATTTGTTTCTAAGTATCACAAGCAGCCCCTTTTCCTGAGTTGAAATATTCTCACTGAAGTTCTCTGCATTAGTTCCTCCTCTTCAGCAGAACGTTTCTGTTCCAAACTGGTGATTGGATGGCCCCAGGCCCACCCAGGCTGGCACTGGACAGAGCCCTGGTCCAGGTGTTGGGGGGCGGGGGGGTGGCGTGCAGCGGAGGGCTTGGTCTCCGTCGGTGGCAGCGGCCCCTGCTGGCAGGGCGTCTGTGTGGTGCATCTCCCAAGTCCCTCGCTGGGAAGAGGTTGTCATGGAAACCTGTTTTTGTGTTTTCTGTCTTGGGCCCAGGTCATTGTTTTACTATAGTCACGTGGAAAAAGAGGAGTGCTCACCCCGGGGAAATGAACAGAGCATGGGGCTGAGCAGTTTCAGGGGCCGCTGCAGACAGTGAGTGGCGGAGGATGGGGCAGGCCGGGGTGCCCTCCAGGAGGCCCTGTCCACCCACCCCATTATTGTATCCTATAAACAACGCTCTTCTGTCACACGCCATCGGTGCTGACAGCCTCCCAAAGTCTAGTCTCCTAGGTGACCCCACCTCCTCAGTGAGGGCGGCCCCCTCTCCCTCCTGCCCACCCACCCATCTACCCTGCCAGATTCGTCTGTACTGGTGGGAGCTCCGCTGTGGGCAGGGAGAGGGGGCTCCTGAGGTCACTTGGTTTTCACAGCTCACAGGTCTTCTTGATTGCATGTTTTGTAGATCCACATTTTTATCCTTGTAGCTGTCATTCTTCTTGACTTGCTATTTCAGTCACTCAAAACAATGTTACTATATTGCTTTGGAATTTCTCAGGCTTTTTTCCTTCATCAAGTCTGCATCCACCTAGGGAGGGTCGTAGCTAATGCTAAGAATGGAGGAGCACTGTGATTTTACCCCGCCCCTCGCCCGCAGGTGGGCCTGGCTGTCAGCTGGGGGCTGGCCAGTCTGAGGGCAGCACCCACCCTGCCCCTGGTGCTGCCCCCGGCGTTTGCTGGTCCCCACCCAGCTCCCAACCCTGGGGTGCATCGATCTTGTCCTCATTTTTACAGACGAAGAAATTGACACTCACAAAAAGGTCGTTCCTTGCCTAAGATCCTACAGCCGTAGTGACAGAAGTGTATCTGCCCTTGGACTTAGCTGAACCCGAGCAGTTTCGGTCTTTTTCAATACTTGATGTATTTGAAGTATTTAACTTTCCCAGCTTCAGGGCAGTGAATAGTGGTCACATGGTACGCTTACAGAGTGGCCTTTGAGTGGCGTGCCAGGACTGCTCACTCAGATGTGGGATTGACATCTCTCAATGAATGTGGCCAGAACAGCCCCTAGGTCTTCTCACCCCCAGGACCTTTCCCAGTCTGCCACGACTCGACTCTCCACACAGTGACTCAGGCTCCAGACCTCACTCATCTTGGACTCCACATTTCCTCTCATCCCCTTCGGCCAGTCCTTGAGAAGCCTTGTCTTCTTTTCTTCCAAGCTGTATCCTGCCTCGAACGCCCATCACCACTGCTGCTCCCACCACACTGGGGGCTGCCACCATCTTCTTGCACCCGGGCCACTGCCTGGCGCCCTCCCTGGCTTGCCTGTTTCCATCAGCATTCTCTGTGGTTGGATCCTCACGGAGTGGCTGAGTGAGCCACTGAAACACCCAGTTTGTTTCCTGTCACTTGTGGAATACTGTCTGAGATGCTTACCCTTTCCCCGTGTCCTCCATGGTCTGGCCTCTGGCTTACCTTATCTAACCATGTCTCTCTCTCCAGCGCTCTGGCCATCTTGATGTGCTTATTTTTCTCCAACATGCCGAGCCGGTCCTATGTCAGAGATTTTGCACATTCCATTCCATCTGCCTGAATGCTTTTCCCCCAGAACATCACGTGATTGGTTCCTTCTCATCATTCGGGTCTTACCTGAAAGGCCCTCTCCTCCGAGAGGCCCTCCCTGGCCACCCACCACACAACGGGGCCAGCTTCACTCTCAGTGACTCCCTCGTCCATAGCTCTGCTTTCTTCATCTTATTCGACTTGCTACTCAAAACTGTATGTTCCATGAAGTTGGGGACCATGTCTGTCTTGTTTCCTGCTGAGTTTCTAAAGTAGTGTCTAATGTATGATAGGCGCTTAGTAAATATTTGTGAGTAAAAGATTAAATAATTGAGTGAAGTGAAGAGCTCTTGAAATGTGCCAGAGTAGCTTCAAGGTAGAGCTTGGGGCTTCTTTCAGTCCAGACTCTCCTGCAGGCTGGGGAGGAGTCTGTCCTTCTGTCTGCTGATGAGGATGATAGCCTCTTCTGATTGCCTTTCAGGGAGCCAGGGAGACAGTGAGAGCACAGCAAGCCTCTCCTCCTCCGGATCCCAGCCCCTAGACCACTCCCTCAGGAATACCTTCCCTGAATGGCCTGGAGCTGGGCAGGGCCCCAATACATCTCAACAGAACCACATAGCTTTTATTCTTGGCATTCACTAGGGTTATAGTCTTGTTTTGTGTTTGTAAGGTTATTTATTTGAATAATCTCTCTCTCCCCATTACACTAGGAGTAACTTGGAATAGAGACCATACTTATTTTTGGCCCACTGCTTTATCCCCAGCAGTTTACCCAATGCCTGGCATGGAGAAGTGACTCATGAGACATTTACACATTGGCAGGTAGGTGTGTGGGGATGCAGGAGAGAAGAGGAGACTGATGAGGGGCAGACCACAAGGGTCTCTGTGTGGCCTACTGAGGGACTTGACAAGAAATTAGCAGAATGTAAGTTTGTTGTGTCTGTAAGGACTGACGTGATCGAGCTCTCCAGGGGCTCTTTTTTTGTCTGGTGGGTGGAATAGCTTTGTGAGCAAATATAATACCCTCTCAGGACAAATGAACTCCCGTATGTAGAGAGTTTTCAGTTCTGAAGAAAGGAGTTCAATTCACCATTCATGTACCTTCATCCCAGGCTTTGTGCCCAGCCCTGGGAATGACAGAGATGAACGGTTCAAGGCCCCTGCTTGGAGGTGCCCTGTGTTTGGGGAGCAGGGGCGATCTGTGATTCCCCCAACCGTGAGCAAACTGGGGCTTCAGAGCTAGACGGAGGCTCAGAAAGCCTGGGAGCCAGGGAGAACCAGCAATTGACTTAGATGTTGCTGTCCAAAGAACTGTTATTTTTATTTGTCCTCACCTGGAAACCAAGACCTAAATGTAGAGGTGGCTAGTGAGCTGTCTCTCGGTGGAAATGTGCCTTTTCTAAGAACAGCCCAGGGCATTTAGCTGCCTGGTATTGATGCTTTTGGTGAAGGAATTGATTCTCAGTGTCAGCGACAGTGAGGGTTTTATCATTGCAGTTTAGTACACCCCTTGGGAGTGTCCTCTCGCCTGGCATGGCACTGTTCTCCCTGAGCTGTGACTTTATATCCTTAGCACCTACAATGCCTTGCAGCTCAGAAGGAAGGGCTGGAGGAGAGAGGAGATAGTCGTTAGGAGGATAGAGAACATCACTTACAGCCTGCCAAGTTTGAAAGCAGAGTCCCCAAGCTCGCAAAGAACCTGCCTAATGCATATCAGACCCATCTTTGTGTGCCATTAGGCCGGCCCTCCCATGCCTGCCCCTGGATGTCTCTCTGCTACCCTTTGCTCTTGCCACTGGACGCAGAGGGCTGGAAAGGGAACCTGCGGCCCACTTTTCTTGCTTTCGTGTTGCCTTTTCCCCTGGGCTTGGCTCAGTTCCGTGGCTGTACAAGCATGTAAGGAGATCGGGGGTGGGGAGGCAGACTGGAATCTGAAACCGAGCCAGAGAGTACTGTGAGAAAGAGAAACTTCTTGATGACAGGTGCCTGAGAGTCTTGGCAGAATGAGGTAGCATCTTGTCAAAGCCCCTTACTTAAAACCCAGGGGGACAAAGGGATTTCCTTTTACAAGAATCTGCCTATTTTGTTTGTGCCATGACCTTTCTTCCCTCCTGGCTTGGAGATGATGGAGCCTTTGAGAAGTATTTCATGCCCTCAAGGTGAAACTCTATATAGCCCCCCACTGTGACTGATTCTGCTCTTTCATTAACTCCAGTCAGCAGAAGTGCTTGCTGTGTTCTGGTCCCCACACTTGGCTGTGCCATGGGGCATGGGAAGACCGGCTGGGCCTAACACCTGCCCTGGACAAATTGGCCGTCTTGGGTACCACTTACTTATGCTGGCAGCACAGTGAGCTGCACTGAAGTAGAAGATCACGTGTCCCCACACAGTGTATATCTGTGTGCCAGATGCCTGCCCTACGCAGTGGAAAGCAGGTCTGGACGTGCCAGAGGCAGAGCCCAGGAGTGACATCCTGCCTGGCAGGCCAGGAGAGAGGGGTGCTCTGGGGTGGAGAACAGAGCAGGGACTCTCCTCCTCTCACTCACTGTGTCATTGCTCATGGCTGTGTTCGTTGGCTCATTGCTTCTATGAGAAGTTTGGAAATTACATAGCAATTTTGTTGACAAAAGGATGAACTTCAGATTGCTATTTTGCAAAAAGTTGTTTTGTTTTAAAGGCAAGCTCAACGCTATTTCATTGAGCTAGAACCTTAAAACCGGCAGTGTGTCTCCTGTGGGATTTGCACATTTTGTTAGAAAAAGTCTTGCTTCCATTTCTGTCGTTGGATGAGGATAATGGTGGACCATCTCCAAGCTGATTCCATTTCTCCATGGATTCCCAACCAAGTCAGTGACCAAAAAAAGGTCTGGCATCCAAGTTTTAGATCCTGTGCTTATATTCTGGCCAATTATTTGGGGAGTGGAATGCTCCAGCCTGCTGGTGGCCTCGGTTGCGTTCCTGGCACATGTCCTGGGTATGTTCCAGAAGACACCCTTCTTTTCCTCATTCCAGCTTAAACCATGGAGCTATCTTTTGTAGTTACAAAGCCCTCTCCTCTAACCCAGTGCATCACAGAGTGTGTTTAGAAGCTTGAGTTCTTAAAAGCTCACTCTCAATTTCTCTGTATAATTTTGTCACTAAAAATTAGCATAGATTTGGATTTGTCTTGTTATCAGATGATGCTGACTTTGGAGTCATTGAGTGGACGTCCAAGTTGAGGGGAGAATACTTCCTTATGAAAGCCTCATCTGCTTTGCATGGCTTTGCTGGGTGACTCCAATCGCAAACAGGTCTGGCCGGGTGAGATCACTGAGAGGCCTTGCGGGGGAGCAGCAGCGCTCCAGGTCCTGGGCGTGAAGAAGGCCTTGTTGGTGTCCCAGGGCCCTTGGGCCACTGGCACCGAGGCCCTCTGCTGTCACATTGTGGCACGCGTGGGAGAAGGAGGAGGGTGGCCACATCCTGGGAACTGACATGCCAGTCAATAGGGGTAGGGCATGCAGTATGAGCTATGAGGCATCACTACAGTTTTGGGTCTGGAGCCTAAAGTCATGTCTACTTCCTTACACAGCAGGGCCAATCAGAAATTTAGGAGATACTCTTGAGACAGGGAGGCTTGAAGGTTTTTGATTTTGTGTTCCTCCGGTTGGAGTCAGAGGGAGTGTCAAAGACTTTGATGCTCCTGGGCAGCGATAAGGAGGGAGAAGGGAAGCTGGGAGGGGCGGTGATGTGTTGGCTCTGTCAGGAACAGACTGCGTCCTCCTCTCTCCCTGCCTGAATTCCTGGGCCATTGCCCCATTTCTGTCCCTCACCTGTTCCCCAGGGCACCCTCTTGGCCCCTGCTCTTCCTGTCCTCCTCTCCTGGCACATAGGCTGTGCTTCTCCTCTGCTGGAGCAAACACAGTAGCTGCTGCTGACTCCTCGCAACACCAGGCTCCAGTCTGATTTCTAAGCCACCTTCCTGTCTTTGTCTCTGTCTCTGTCCCTGGCCTCCCCCCCATGCCTCATTCTTTCCAATCCTCAGAAATACACCACACTGCAAGGCTGCTGGGAAGACTTATCCCCAAAGAGGTTTTCCATCTGTGGGGTAAATGGACAGAATTTCTAGAACCTACCACCTGTCCTTAATCCATTTACATACCAATGGATGTTCACCACTGCAGAGCCTCTGGCCGATCTGGGGGCAACGAGTGGAGAGAACACGGCCATTCGCTCCTCCCCTCCGTTCCTGGTATATAATTGGTCTGGCGCTCGTCAGTCACCAAGGACCCACCCATGACCTTTCTCCCGGGAGGGGCGGGCGGGGAAAGGGGGCACACGCCAGGGCTGCAGGGGACCCGGGGCACAGAGCAGGTTTTGCTAGCAGGGACAGGGAGAAAGGAGTCTGAGAGCACGTGCTCCCAGGCCGGGAGGGACAGACGGTATGGAGCCTGGCTAGCAAGCTTTGAGAAATAACACCCCTTAACGCATCCCGTCTTTCCCTTGCCTCACTTCAGGTTCGCCGTATTCACAGGGAATATGCTCCAGGATGGGAACCCTCTTACTCTTGGAGCTCCACCATCTTTCAGCCCCCATGGCGCCTAAGGTGACTTGGCGTGGTTCACTGTGTACTCGTGGCCAGTCTGGTCTAGTAGGCTAGTCGATCCATTTGTTAATCCACTTGAAAACTCTTTGAGGGCAGGGTCTTGACCCCGCCACTTCTCTGTGTATCTCTCAACATACAGTCTTCACCAAGATGGGGGTGATCAGCATGAAAGCTCAGGGCCCCCAGAGGGGCGGGGTGATGGTGGGTCAGATGAGGGGCAGGACTAGCGAACCTCCAAGGGGCTGGACAGATTTCCTATCAAGATACCATTCTTTTTAGTTTTCCTTATAGATGCCTTGGAGCAAGCTGAGATCAGGTGATTTATATCCAACAGTAGAAACAAGCCCTCTGGGGAGACAGAGATGCTCCTCTCTGAAATCTGTGAGAGATTGCTGAGCAAAGGAAGAATATACAACCGACTCGAACTGATGAAAACCAGTGGGGTTAGAAGTGAAATTTACCTGATGACTATGCAGGAGGCAAGGATGTGGCTTCCGATCTACTGCACTGATCAGACTTCCGTCCATTCTGCGGAAGCTTTGTAGGAACAGAAGGCAGAGTCCCTCCCTGGAGAGGAAGCCACATCAGTCTTGAGGTGGGATGTTCAGTTGGCTGCTGAGGACATAGTGTGTTTGAGCTGTAGCAAAGCCTAGAGCCCACCAAGTTCAGCCTCTCCTGGTCCCCACTCCCCAGGACTCAACAGTGTTTATCCATGTGGAAACTGAGATGGGAAGTCGGGATGCTGTTTTAAGGAGAGACTGGAACCTGAGTCTCCTGACTTCCACCTGAGAGCTTTTCATGGGAGTGTGGTGGGTGCTTCAGGGCGCCGGGAAGCTTAGAGAAAACACATAGGGTCAGCAGCCCCACCTTACAGAAATCCTGTGGGGGAGTCCCCGTTAAACAGAACAACCACACCTGTCCCCTGTTCACATGCTCCTATTTTCTGCCTGCATCCTGACTTCCTTTCTGAGGCTCTTCAGTGGGTCCCCTGGAGGATGGAGTCGATGCTGCCCTTCCGCCTACCCACTCCTATGCGTCACGGTCCCCGTGCTCCCTGGGTCACCTGCCCTGGCACACGTGCTGTGCTATCCCCTGGGAGAGATGCTGCCAGCCGCCGCTTCACAGGGAAGCAGAGGCCCCAGCCTCCCCTCCAGGAGGCCCAAGGATGCAGGAGCGCTGAGGGTGAGAGGCCTTGAGGAGTCGGCTCCTTCAATGAACTTGATGACGTGAATAACAATTGATAATGATTGCAATAACGATAAAGATAAGGATATAACAGCTCCAGTTCATCGAATGCTGGGCCGTGCCATGAGATTTGCCCGTATTGCTTCACTGAGCACGTAGCCCAGAAAGGTTGGTGGTGTTGCCGCTGTTTTCCCGAGGAAGACACAGAAGCTCAGAGAGGTGAGCTGACTTGTCTGAGTTCATGGGTCCGGGACCCACACTCGGACCTAATCGCGGCCTCTTGGAAAGAGCAGCGGTCAGAGCGGTGGAGACCTTTCGGATGCAGCATTCGGGGGAGGCCATCACTTCCAGAACAGAAGGGAGGTCACTCAGTGACCTTTCTGCCCTCTGGCCCTGCTGCAGTTGATCAGTCAGGAGGGAAGGAGACCAGGCTGCGTGCCCTTCATGCTTTTCTTCAGGAAGGTGTATCCTTACTGTACTGATTTCACTCATTTCAGCAAATATCTACAAGGACTTCCCCAGCCACTGAGCAGATGAGTTGGGTACATAATAAGAGCATTTGATGAGGACTCAGAAAACATTAGTCAAACCTCAGTTTTACTTCCTGCTATCCTGGTTTCCTTGGACAAATCACAGGGTTTCTCTGAGTCTCAGTTTCTTCTTCCATGAAATGAAGCTGATCATGACAGAGGCTGTCATCCCACGACTGTCCTTCTTCAGTGTCTGCACCTAGCTGGGGGCGGACAGGGGACGGAGGAGCCCTTGACATCTTGTAACATTCGAGGTGGCTTATTTTGTCCCCAATGAAGAATCCTTGTGGTCGGGTTGAGTATGGGTTGCGGGGCAAGGCGGCGAGAGGAACAGAGGAGCTGCCGAGGGGTCAGGCAGGAGTCCTTTGGTTCTCAGTGGGGAGAGGGTGTCCTCAGCAGTCGGGCAGCAGCTGACCTAGGCAGTGGGACCAGAAGATGCAGGGCCCTGCTCGGGAGAAGGGAGCAGGACCAGACGGGGAGTCCCTGCAGGAAACACATCAAGAGCATTTGTTATGTCATTTGCCTTAGGTTTAACAGCCCCTGAAGTAGATGTTGTTATTACCTTCAGTCTTCTGATGGGAAAACCTGACTCACCTGGTGCGTGGCAGCATTGGGATGAAGCTGAGGTCTGTGTGACTGTGGAGCCGCCCTCCCACCCCCAAGGCCCTGCTTTGCAGATGCGGGAAGGGAGGGGTCTTGTGTTGGATGGAGAAATGGTGAGGTGCCATTTGCCATGCATCCCATGGGCAAATGTCTTGAGAATACGCTTACGTTTGAGGCGTATTGTGAGGAGGAAATGAGCTAATGGCTGCAGAGCTCTACGTTCAGTAGTCGTTTCCATCACTGGGCGTTGGTTCGCTTGGGTAATGGCTGAGCAAGAGAGGAGTAGGCGGTCTCCTTTTGTGTGGGCGCGCCCTGGGACTGCCTTTCCTCATCGCTGGGCAAAGGCTAGGGTATTCCTCCCCGCAGCCGTCTCTCTCTCTCTGACCGTCTCCTCCCTCCTGGTTTGGGAAATCAGGGAGGGGGCCGCCACCGCTTTGCCCTGGTTACAGATGGGGAGTGGGACCGTGGCACTGGAGCTGAGCTTCTGCTTGGGAAAATGTCACTCTCCTGCTCTTGCCTCTCAAATGCCTCAGAGCTGTGGCTGGTAATGGCCCCGAATGTAAATCTTCGTTCTCCCTTTCAGTGATCTATTGGTCCTTTCTGACAGCTCCCGTTAGATCTGCGTTACACATGCTGTCCTGTGCGGCCTGTCCTGTGCGTCGGGGGTGGGGGTCAGGTGGGGGCAGCTTTGGATGGCTCAGGGGCACCACTTAGGTACTTAGGGAACGCTCAGGTTTGTCATGCTGGGTGCTGACGGACCCTTCTGTTAGAATCATGTATTTGGGTTTCTTCTAGATACATGGAAATTTTTTTTAACAAGTCTTATTGCTTTGTTCTGATTGTAATTGTAATAAATGTAGAATATTTGTGTGACTGTGGAAAATGATGTGCTTTGTAGAATCCCTTTGCCTTCTGCAGATGGTGGATCCTTAAGTGGGCCCGTTGCTTCACCAGAGGGATGAGTGTGCCGATCCAGAGGGGAAACACCAGGAACCAGCAAGGGGTGGCAGTCTGGAGGGATTGGAGGGACTGGGTCAGGGGGCAGCCAAAGAGAAACTTCTGGAGGGGACTGAAGATTCTGATACACATTCCTTTCTTCTCCAGGCTTAGTACGGCCCTGTGATAGAACCTTCTCCCCTGGCTGTACAAAACCTTTAGCAGAACATTGGTTTTCACTAAAGCTTCTCGCAGAGGACTTTTTTGGGGGGAATCGAAGTGATGAGTCCCTCTCTGCTTATGGCCTCTCACTGCCCCTGAACCAGCCCTCCTCTGACTTGTTTGTATCTCTCAGGCATTTTCTGTGCCCCAGCCACACCCCAGGCCCTGGCACAGGTGCGCAGGGTGAGGTAGTAAATCTCTGCCCTGCAGAAACTTAGGGTGTGGGGAGAAAGCAGACCCTCATGCCACAGCTCCAGGTGGATGGGGCGTGCCGGGCAAGGTGCTGCCCCAGCTTCAACAGCCCTGGCCACTCTGCATCCTCTGGGGCATGCCTGGCCTGCTCAGCATATCGCTGTCAAGTAGAAGGGGACAAAGCCACAATGTAAGGATGGCATTTATGGCATCTTTATGGATGAAAAGTGAAATGATGAAATGACTCAGAAGTGGAATGGAGGCTGCGTAAGAGCCATGGCTCCCGGAGTCTTTATGGGGGTGAGGGTGGGGGTAGCAGAGGGGATGGCCACTATGCTGCGCCAGGCACCAGGCTGAGCTCTGACCATGATCCTGGCCAATCCCCAAAACTCAAGGCAGGTGTCACTATCCTCCCCATTTTACAGATGCAGAAACTGAGCCTCCGAGAGCGAAGCAGTTTGCTCTAGGTCACAGGATGAGCAAGCAATGCTGGGTCTTTGAGTCTGGGATGTCTACCTCCAGGGTCTTTCCTCCTCTTGACACTGCCTCAGTCCCAACCAGCAGGATTCTTACTGTATCATTATTTCTTCCTGTCACCCTGGAGGATAGAAGTCTGGCAAACTTTCTGGAGACAGAAACCATAAGGATGTCCCTCCCATTCATGGGCAGGTGTGGTGGGAGAGATGTGTGTCCCAAACGTATCCTGTATTTCCCATCTCTCACAGAATGCATTCTCTGTGTCTAGCCTTTTGCAGAGCACTTTGCACACATCATTTCATTTTATGTCGAGTTTCCTAGTATCTGGCTTCCTTCTCTAGAACATAAGCCCCAAGAGGACGGTAGCTTTGCTTGTTTTGTTCACTGCTATATCCCTAGCAGCTGGAACACTGCCTGGCACACAGTAGGTACTCAACAGATACTAGTTGAATGAGTAGTTTATGACAGCCCGTTGAGGCAGATACTATTCCCCCATTTGACAAATTCGGAAAGTA
The DNA here is from genome assembly GCA_032199065.1 of Smutsia gigantea. Lineage (NCBI taxonomy): Eukaryota > Metazoa > Chordata > Mammalia > Pholidota > Manidae > Smutsia > Smutsia gigantea. The sequence continues at coordinate 425,374 of JAVSCE010011621.1, read as the reverse complement.
AGACACAAGATGATTAGTTAATTTTCCCATAGCTGGGAAGTCTAGAGTCAAGGAGGATTTGAACCCAGGGTGGCTCATTTTAGAGCATCTGCTTTAACTACTCTGCTGTTTGGAGAAGTCAGCAGTGTAATTCCCGGGGATTCGAGTGGCTGATATAGTGGCTTCCCTGTGAGCCTCACAAGTGGCATCCTCCAAAGGCAGGAAAGGATAAGAGATAATTGATGAGCTTAATTATCTGTGGCAATGACATGATGAGAGTGCCGCAACATGAGGGCTCGTTATTCCACTGCAGCCCCGAATTCCCTGAAACAGGAGGGAGCAGGCACGTTGCAACGGGCGCCGTGAGACAGCGGTCCCCCCCAGAGTTTGGTGTTACAGTGTTTGAAAAATCACTGGGCTGTATGAAACACAAATTATATTAGATGGAGAGCAGCTAGCTTCCTGGAGTTCACAGCTGGCCTTCGTTAATGAATTTGGTCTGATTAACGCAGGTTCTGGATCCACATCAAAATATGCAAGTGGTAACTTGGTAGCGGGGAGGAGACTAGTTTGAGCATGCTAACTTTGAAATCGGGGGAAGGAAAGGCTTGTGTAAAGCTTGGAGCTGAGGCTTGAATATGCAACGAGCTCCTGGATCTTTGAAGCCCCACCATTTTGCTGAGACCTCTGTACAGTGAGGTCCTGCGCAGACTCTGGCCCCTGGTCTCTGCCCAAAGACACACAGCCGGGGTGGAAATCTAAGACTGACTGACCCTCAGACACTGCACCAACTTCTCTTGTGTCCCATTTCCTTAGCACTTGGATAATGGTCATGCATCTTCATGTAACCTCACCAACCCTACATAGAGTCTTTACTTTCTAGGATTTCCAGTGGTGGCTTGTCCCCAGTTGCGTGCTTCCTTGTAATTGGGTCCCTACTTCTGCCCCTCTAGTCCCATGCCAGTTGCTTACCCGTTGAATCTATCTACATAACCATCCCCACCCACCTGGCTGGGAGCTTGGCATCTCATCACAAGACTTCAGCCTTTGTCCCAGGGCTGACCTCCTAGATTCAGATCTGCTGCTCTCTGTACATCCCAAGAAGTTACTCAGGTGTGTGCATTCCAGCACCTCACCCAGCCTTGTGAGTTTGCCTGTGTCATGTCATGGCCGTCTCAGGGCTGCTGGAGCTGTAGTTTGGGCCTCAAAAGAAAGTGCACAAGGGGCCAGGGGATCCTTGTGAATGATGGGACTTAGACATTTCTGGCCATGGGATGAATGGTGGGAACCATCGGCTTCCACTTGTCTCGTGGGGCAGAATGGTCACCTGGTCTGGCTGGCTCACCTTTCATCCGGTTGTAGGAGAACTGAGAAGAGACCTGTCTGGGGGGAAATTGTATAGGCAAAGAAAGGAACCATGACAGACTGCTTCCATCCCGCACCAGTTTCACCACTCAGCTCTATCAGCAGACAGTGAACTCTTGCTAAGGCATTTTATTACTTAAATGTACTTTACACAGAGGTGATGCCAAGCAGAGAAAAATCCTCTCAGAGTTATATGGCTTTTTTGTTCAGCCCTACAGGGTCTTTCATCTCTAAGCAGTAAAATCAGGCAGTAATTCAAAGTTTCAGATACTGTTTCATTTTTTAAATGTCACCTTAGTCTTGTTGCATTTGTTCCAAAGTCTGCTTTGGCACTTTTGGTCACCTTTATCTAGAGCTTCATTTTTTTGGTCCTTATGAACATCTGCAGTCTTTATTCCAGCAGGTGTTTGGGGCTTAGTTTCTGGAGCAAGTAGAGTGGGGAGAAGAAGAAGCTGGGCTGGAGCAGACATAGAGTAAGGCTGGCTGGCTAGGGATGGTTCTCCCCCGTCAGGCCACGGTGAGATGTTAATGGCTTTTTCTGACCTTGGGAACTGTTAGCTTTGGAACAGAGTTGGTGGGTATGGTTAGCAATCCTCAGAATGTCAGGGCCGGCTGGGAATGCGACATGGACTCTTTATCACTCTAGAAACCTGCTGCTTCTTTTTCTCCACCCGCATTTCTTCTCCCTTGTCAGGAGTCTTGAGGGGATGTCATGCAGAGGCTCTAAGGGAGGTCCTCGCTTCAGAAACCAGGAACCAGTAACCTGCCCCTGCAGCGTGGTAGTGATGACGAAGCGCCTAATGGGAGGAAGGCGGCCCAGGACCGCCCCTCGGAAGGCTGGTCAGCAGAGCTGCTCTAGAACAGGGGCGGCACCCCTCTGGCAGAGGTGACCATGCTGACAGGTGGCTTCACCACTGTTGAGCTCCAAATGCTTACATGCCCACGAAGCCAAATAAGTATCTATGAGATCAGGAATCTGCATCTTTGCTGGGCTGCTGTGTAGAGGTTGTGTATCCACTGGCTCTCATCTTCCTTTGCATTGGTGACATGGGGGTCCAGCCCTGCCTTGCAGTGGCTCACGCTGCTTTATCACTTCGAATGTCCGAGCTTTCCTCCCTCATTTCTCCAAGAAACTCATACTTTCTTTTGTGATAGGTCTGGTAGGGCATTGGGGGGCTTATTTTCTCTCATTCTTTCATTGAACAGATAAGGGTACCTATTATGTGCCGGGCACTGTTTTAGGTGCCTGAGATGCAGCAGTGAATGAAAAAAACAAGAATCTTTGCCCTCGTGGGACCCATGCTCCTGTGGGCTCATGACAGGGGCCCCACAGAGACACCTGGTGAGGGTACCATCTCTCTGCTTTTCTAGATACATAGCGATGTAACCCTAAGGGCATGCTGTCTTGGTATGGTTTACAGAGAAATCCCCGCAGTTTGTAACTTGGCTTCTGCTTCCTCTCTGCAGGTGCTATGGGCTGACAGGGAGGACCACGGTCAGCAGCGTTGACCTCGGTAAACATCTTGACATGGGACCATAAAATGAACCTCATGAGAATGCAGGCTTTAGGTTTGGGCAGCCTGCATTTGAATTCTGGCTCTGCAACTTAGGGCTGGCTTTCAGGGGGGAAGAGATATTTCTGAGCCTCAGTTTCTTTATGTGTAAGATGGCTGTTAGGAGAGTTCTTGTTGTGTAGAGCCTGGGTGAAAATTCAGAGAGAGTATGTGACTAAAGCTTTCAGTGCAATACCTGGTCCCATGACCAATTGTAGTGGGCATCACATATCTTAAAACTTTGTTAAGTCATCCCCAGCAGCACTCTTGAGGATACAGATATACTCCGTGTTTATAGCTTTGCTCTGAAGGTGCCCAGATGTGTTACCTGAAAGCCTTGAGGTCCAGCAGCTCAGTTATAAGTGGGATGGAAACACTAGGGAGCTGAGAGGAGCGGCAGGGGCCTGTGGGTGGCGTGTGCGGTGCAGGCTGGCAGTGTGCAGGGGGTTCCCGGAGCAGCCCCGAGGAGCATGCGCCGTGTGGGGAGGGCTGGGAGACGAAATGAGAGGGGCAGTCACGTGAGAGGAACATCGGGAGGAAGAAGGTCTGGGGAAGAGGGCGCGGACTGGCTATGGAAGCACTGGGGCGAGGTTGTTGGGGAAGCAATTGAGGGCTAGAGGTGCCAGGCGTCAGGAAAGAGAACTTGAGTTTAATCTGAGGGTGCAAGGAAAATGTCAGCGCCTGGGGGGTCTTTTGTGTGGTCCCCCGGTAAGCAGGGAGGTCCCGACTGGGTAGCCGGAGGGCCCTGCATGCCCTGCATCTGGTAGAACGGGAGAGCCCGGGTGCCATTCAGGGGCTGTGTGCTGAGAGGTGACGTCATTTGGGCCACCGGCCTGGAGGTGACGAGTAAAGAGCATGCAGAATCCCTCGACAGGCTGAGAAGGTGGGGGGCTGCGGTCCGGGTGCTCTTCTGGCCGAGCGTTCACTCAGTGCCTGCTCTTTTTAGATCTTGTGCTAGGCAGTGAGCCTAAACAAGTGAATTACTAGTGTGACAAGAGTGCAAGTAGCTCAGAACAAAGACGGGCGGGAAGGCAGTCATTGCAATACAGGGTAAGCGCTGGGGTTGCAGAGGTGGGCGCGGGTGCTGGCACCCGCGGGGACGCCTGCCACAGGCTCCTGGGGGGCTGCTGACAAAGCAAATCACTGAGGTGGGGTGCATGTCCTCCACTCGCGGGTCTGTGCTCTGGGGCGGAGAGGGCGTGTGTTTGGAGAGAAGCAAAGGTTGGAGGGGGAGGGGCGTGTGGCCGTCAGTCACCAGGGGCCTTTCCTGCTGGACTCAAATCTTCACTTTTATCCAAGGATGACAGGGAACAAGGAGTGGGTGTAAAGCGGGCAGAGTATCACACATCTGCATTCCACAGAGATAACTTAGGTGTGGAGAGGCTCTGCGTAGGAAGGGAAGAATGAAGGTAGGGTTGGACGGACTGGAGGAAGGGGCTCAGATTTCACATCTACCATATGCCAGGAAGGCTGCCAAGCGGGGGGAACCCTTTCTGTTCTGACAGCCGCAGGAGGGGATTGTCCTTATTTACTGATAAGGAGAGGGAGGCTGGGGCAGGGTAAGCAAATTGCTCAGGTTATCACCTCTGGAGAGCAGTGGAGCCCTGCCAGTCAGATTCCCTTCAGGGTTGCAAGGAGAGACACAGGCAGAGCCTGGCAGGCTTCTCCCCCTCCACCAACACAGCTGGAGAGGTGAGAGGCATGCCAGAAATTAGGTGCCGCCTCAACTTGCCTGCCACCTCTTGTGAACCGTGTCTGCGGGGGAGCCTGCCCCAGTGGTGGGGGGACAGACAGCTGGTAGAGGTGGCTTAGCATGGGCCCCGCAAGGAAGCCGGGACAGCCAGAGAGACAGGCATCCAAGGGGCATTTGCAGCAAAGGAGACATTTTTATCTTAAGCAGGTGCCAGGACCTTGGTGCATTCTCTTCCTTTCTCCTAGAGCTGCGGGAGCCCACACACCTGGGCTGAGCCAGAGACTGTGCCCCAGCCCCCCTCCCACCCCCCGCCCCTCGACTGCCTGGAGCTTCTCCTGGAGGTGTCTGCTTTTCTCTCCTGGCTGCGTCTCCCCCCCAACCCCATTGTCTCCCTCGTATTTCTTCTCACTTCTCTTCCCTCTCTGCTTACAGCCACACCTCCTCTGCCGCTTTCTTTTCTTCCTGTCTTCTCCTTTTATTCTTATCTGTGTTCCTTCCTTCCTCACCTTTCCCCCACCTCATCTGGAAAATGGGAGTGGTTATCCTGAACCTTGCAGAGTTGCTGGGAAGATGGTTAATTAATTTCAGCAAGCCCTTTCTATCCACTTTGAGGTGTGGGGCTTTTCTCTGGGCCTGGGGCATGTGAACATTCTTTCCCTCAAGGAGCTGATTCCAGTTGGAATCCGAGTTCAGAGGCCTGAGCCTCTGTTTTGAGGCCCTGGCTGGGCCAGTCTGAACTGCCAGCTCCTAAGTGTTTTGCTCAGGGGAGTCTCATTATAATACTTGGCAGTTACCCTGTTAGTCTGGAAAAGCTGCCGGCCCTCACCCCCCCATGGAGGTGAGCCTGGGTGCCACCAGCTTCCTGAGCACACAGAGCAAGGTGCCTGCGTCATCTCAGCCAGTGTTGTTGATGAATCAGCTTGACTGCTGTACGTTATCTTAGCTAAATGCCACCTAAAGTATTTAAACTGACTTTGAATGACATAGCATTTCTAGTGCAGTTGACAAAGGTCGCCCTTGGCACATTTTAGGGTGGGTGGTCCACTGTGGTCATTTCCCTGCTCCAGCACAGCGTCCTGGCCTGCCCTCCCATTTCCACTTCCTCAATGCTGGATTCATTCCCTCTCCTCGGGATCCACTGCCTCTGCCTTTGGCCATCCTGAGATGCCCAGAAAGGCTTTGCCAGACCCCTCAGTGCTTAGAAGTCTGGGAGTCACCACACACAGCAATGCATAAGGGAGAAATGGAATGATCTGGATTAAAAATGAAATTGGCCATTTACTGGCCTTGTGACTTTGAGGCAGTCATTTGCTTTCAAGGTTTCAGTTTCTTAATCTGCAAAATGAACCTGGCAACACCAGCTCTCACATAGTGCTATGAAGTATATGCCATAAATAAACAGACATCTGTTAAGTACCTGCTGTGTGCTAGGGTCTAGACAAGATGCCTGTTTTCTTCAGGAGGCAGCTAGGTAAACAGGTGCAGTGAGAAAAGCCCAGGGGAGCTGCTGGAGGTAGAGGAAGAGGGGAAGGCCTGAATCTCAGTTCTCAAACTCAGGCTGGTCCTTGAAGTGGCTTGCCTCTTTATTGTTATGTAAATCAGTTTCATTTTTATAGGGAGCCACATTCCTATAGGGCTGGGAGGAAACCAGACCTTGGGCATTTTGTGAGATATGCTTCCTTCCTGGGCTCCCGTCCTGGGTGGGAGCTCTTGTTATATATTATGTATTATTGTAGAAGCACGGGGGTGGCGTGGAGGTGCTGGTCTGCCACTCACCTGTGCACACAAGCCATTGCTTTTGTTGACTCATTCCTTTAATGTGCATGCTTTTATTGAACACCTACTATACGCCAGTTATTATGCTAGGCACTTTGGATATAGTGGTGAACAAAACAAAGATCCCTACGCTCAGGGAGCTTACATTCTAGCAAAGAAGACAGAAAACAATATCTAAAGTAATAATAAATTTACACAGTACATTAAAAGATGTTAAGTTATATAAAAGATTACATATATATATATATGTATACACACACACACGCACATATATATATGTACATATATGTGTAAGAAAACATATAAGAGAATAGGATGTGCCAGTTGTGGTCTTACTAGTTGCTGAGAGGTTTCAATGAGAAGGTGACATCTCAGTGACAGCGTAAAGGTGAGAGGATGCATGAAGGGACCCTTAACTGTCCCCATCTCCAAGGCCTCTCTGCTGCGTCCATGCCATACTAGATGAGGCTGTGTGTGGCTCCGCCCCTCCTGATGTGTGCCCCAGTCTTTCCTCTCTGGGGTCTGCTGTCTCCCCCAGAGGCTGGCAGGAAGAGGCAGGGCCTGGGAACTCCAAGTTCATCCTCAGCTGGGCTGTCCCTCCCAAATCCCAGACAGAGGAATAATCCCACAGAAATGTAAAATTTCACAATATTATCCAGCCTTCGGGGGGTCGCAGGCCAAGCAGACAGCACGGCAAGGGCCCAGAAGTAAGAAGCAGCGGAGGGGAGGCAAGGAAGCCCTTGGGATGGGATGTCGGGGAGCACAAAGCATGGACCAGGGACCAGGCGGTGGTGATGAGCCTGGTGGGTGTGCGGGGCGGCCAGGCACCTATGGGTGCCACCTCACCAAGCCAGGGCCACCCCTGGATGCATCGCATGGGGGGCTTGGCAAATCAAAGGCTGTAGGAATTGCTTAGAGTTGTAACTTGTCCCAGAGTCCTGCCTCTGGGGAGATGGCATCTTCCTCTTGGGCCACCTCATGTGGAGCCTCTTCCCCTGGGCGTTTCACATTCAGTGCTTTCCACTGGTTTTGTTACGCAAGTGAGGGAAAATTCTTGCAGCCTTGCTTCTGAGACAAACCTGTGATGAGCTGTGCATTAGCTGAATGGCCCCTTTGCCTCCTCATTCGCTGAAAAAGGATTTACTAAATCACTGACAGGGCAAGCAAGGTCAGGAGAGGGTGAGGAAGTTAATCAGGACAATGACCTTGGACAAGATGCCGGTCTTCTTCCAGCCTCAGTTTCCCACAGGCAACATGGAAGACGAAACAGGCTGTGATTCAGAGCGCCTGTCCTCAGCCTTCTCATTGCAGGACTGCGTGCTTACATCGATTAAGAGAACTTGTGCTCCAGAGAAACCTCTATCATTTTTTGTCCAGTGAATCCTTGTGGAATGCCTGTTGACAGTTCTCGGCCAGGTCCTGCCGACAGTGAACAGGATCCTCGCTGCCCTCAAAGAGCTCACCCTCTGGTGGGGAAGCACAGAAGGAATGTCGTTGCAGTGGGGGAGTGGCCTGGGCTCTGCAGGGGGAGCAGTTGGGGAGCAAACGCAAGTGTTTCTGGGAAGAGTTTTCCCAGCAGCCCTGGGCAAAGCAACAAAAAATACATTTATTTTTACCTGTCTAGTGGTTTAATAATTGTTAAGTATGTGAAGAGTCTAGACAATAATGTAATGAATACTTGTATACCCATCACCAAGATTTGGCGTTCTTTACATTTTGAATCGTTTGCTGTCTCTGCACCCACAAACACGCTTTTCCCCGGAACCCATTTAGAAATAATTGCAGACCTTGTAACACCTCACCCCTGAGAAAAGAAAGTAGGCAAGCTCCTGTATGGCCTTCGTAGGTTTTATTACACCTCCGAGAAGAGTAATTCAGTAATATCACCTAATAGACAGTCCACGTTAAAATCACAGTGATGTTTGCTACCATGTCTTTTACAGCTTTGTATAATTATTATTTTTCAGGATCCGGTCAAGCCTCACTCATTGCGTTTATTTCATCTATTTAATCTCTTCTAATCTAGAGCGAACACCCGCTCACCCCAGGGGCTTTTTGTTTATTTTTTGAGTTCAGGCAATTATTTTACAAGATGTCCTCAATTTTGGATCTGTTTCCTAACAAAGAGATGGGGTTAAGCCATTCTGGCAGCTCTCCGTCACAGGCACGACCGCGTGCTTCCCTTTGTAGCCTGTCAGGAGGTACATGCCAGGTGGTCCCACTACTCGGGCACTTAATCGGCCCCTTTGTCCCTTTGTTAAGGGGTGATTGCCATATATTTTTATGGACATGTTTAATTGCTCTGTGTCCTGGGAGGTGACACTTTGAGACTATGTGAATGTCCTGGTCTCCAATCACTTTTAACCAGTATTTTTAGTAAACAATCCTTTCCTGACTTGATTATTACATGGGGAATTGCAAAATGACTTTCTAACCCCAGCACACCCTCCAAGTTAGTTTAGCTGGCGTTCGTCTGTAACGAAGAGCCTTTCCTTTCTCGCATTTTTAGCAACTTGGTTTTAAAGTTTATGGTTCTGTCTTCTTTAGAACTCTTGACTCAGAAATGTGTTGGGAGTGGGAAGGAGGAGGGGGACGAGAGAAAGGAGGATAGAGAGGGAAATCAGCGGTGCAGGTGAGATGGTCCCTTCCACTCTGCTCCCTGCCCGCTCGGGTCCGGCCACACTGGCGCCCTTGCTCTCTCCTGAGCAGAGGCAGCACCTTCCACCCCAGGACCTTTGCACTTCTCTTTGCCGGGAACCCCCCCTTCCCCGGAAAGCAGCATGACCCATGTTATTCTGTTCTTTGTCTAGATGTAATCTCGCTAGACAATTTCCTGATCACATCAAGTAATACACCATTCCTCCCTATTCTTCTGTCTCTTGCTCCCCTTTGTGTTTCTCCCCAGCCCTCATCAGGACCTGCCATATAAACTCCCTGAGAACAGGGGCTTTGTCCTGTTCGTGCAGAGCCTGGAACAGTCTGGCCCATACTAGGTTCTCAATAAATATTCATTGAATGCAAGAAGGAACACCTACCTAAATGCATGTTTGGTAAAGCTCTGAATGAGACCAAAGACCTTCCCCTTGTTTCTTTTCATGGTTCTTTCCAGATGACCACAGAGACACTCAAGCCCCAGGCAGAGACGGACAGCTCTTCTCTGCACTCCAAGGATTACACGTGCAGTCAACAACCATTCACTCCGTGCCCCATTATGAAAGCCACTGGAGCCATGATATTACCCACACCCTCCTTCTTTGACATGATTTTTGGGGAATAAAAACAAATCAGAATTCATCAACTGTGAACAAAATTGTCAACTGTGAACTGTCAACAGTCTGGTTTAAAAATAGATGATTGGTTGATGAAATAGAGTGGAGAAAGCAATTTAAATAAAATGTGAAAAATAATACCCAAAGTATGCAAGGCAAAGTGAAGAGTGTGGTGTGGTGGGGAGATGCACTCGGTGGAGACCCAAGTGAGCAATGAACCAGAGAGAGGTTATTTAGTTTTGCTGTACAAATCATAGAAGAGAAAGATTTGCTGGCCGTTGGCAGAAAAACATTCCCTCATTCTGACGTGTTGGTGTGTTATGCAAAATGGAAGGAAAGATTGGTCGGGAAATCTGCTAGCACATTTATTTTTAAGTAGGTCAACATTTTGAACACTTCTGCCGATTTGTGAAATCTTTGGCTCTCTCCGTCTTCTGTTTTTGTGATGATTGGGGAAGGAAGCCATGTATGTTCCAGCAGGTCAAGGGATCTAGAAGCTTCAGGGTTTTGTATTTATATTTGCATTTGTGTGAATATGGGTTTCATTACAATGGTGGACAGTCCTTAACTGAACTACTTTCGGGCTCTCCTATTTTAAATAGTTAGGGTTAATTATTTATTTAACTGCTTTATCAAAAAGTCAATATAAAGGCTTGAATTTTTCATATTTCTTCTTTGCCGGGCATGAATCCCAGCTGATAAAATTTGGCCAAGTTCTCTATGTCCAGCTGCCCCATATCATGAGGCCGCCACTCCACATTCTTTTTTCTTCTTTCTTTACAGGAGAACTGAGCCATCTTGGCACAAACGTCTGTACTTCATAAACTTAAGATAAGGCATTTCCATTCCTTAGAGACTCTTTAAAAAAAAATCTGATGGACTGTTCCTAGTTTGCAATGGCTACTGTAACAAAGTACCACAAACTAGGCCGCTTAAACAGCAGAAATTTAGTGTCTCCCAGTCCTGGAGTAGAAGTCTGAAGTCAAGGTGTGAGCAGACTTGGCGCCTTCTGAGGCTGTGAGGAAGACTCTGTCTCATGCCTGTCCTCTAGCTTCTGGTGGCCTCAGATGGTCCTTGTAGATGGCCGTCTTCTCCCAGTGTCTTTCACACCGTTATTTCCCCTCCACGTGTGTCTGTGCCCAAATGTCCCCTTTTTGTTAGCATGCTGATCATACTGAAGTAGGACCCGCCTTTTTGAGCTCGTTTGAACTTGATTATCTCTGTAAAGACCCTCTTTCTAAATAAGCCACTTTCTGAGATACTGGGGATTGGGACTCCAAACTAGCTTTCATGAGGGATGTAATTCAGCCCGTCACAGAAGGTACAATGCTTTCCCTGCTAGAGGGTGAGGCGGGGGCCAGAGCCGCGGTGGTTGCTCTCCACTTAGACCCATGGCAGGTGTGGCCCGGGGCCAGCAGGGTTCTCTGCACAGGCCGCAGTGGCCATCTGATGGGACCCACATTTATTGCAGTGTATTTCTTTCTCCTTCTGCCGGAGGCGTGCCTTTGGCTGTCTGTGAGCCTCGTGTAGTGGACTGGCTCTTCACTCCACATCCCAACAGTGCTTTTTATACCTGTTTCCTCCTTTTATTACCCACACCCCAATTCTTTTCTAAAGTGAGGAGTTGTGGGTGTCCCTTTATTAGTCCCCAAGAGTGTCATTTCGTAGTTTGCTTTGTGCTCTTCCACCTCCAGGCTGCGCACCCCAAAGGAGGGCTCACAATCTACCCTGTCTCACCTGGAGCTCTGCAGACACTGTTTGGATGCAGGTCAGCAGAGCCTGGTGGTGCCCGTTGGCCACCTGGGTCCTCTGCCTGGAGGGCACACCTGTGGAGGAGGAAGTGGACACGTGCTGTCTGAGCAGGTGGTCCTCACTGCAAAGCAGTCACCATCCATAATTTGGCCAGTTTTCAACTCCTGCCTTGGGCACTCTAAGAGAAGGCATGGGGATTCTGGACCCTTGTCCTTTGGTCCTGAAGCGGCCGGAAGCCAGTGATGTCCCTGTGGTGTTGGGGACCCTCATTCCTGCCTCCTCACCTCTCCAGGAGAACCCTTTCATGCTCTGTAAAGACCCTCTCTCTGCTCCCGCCGCCTCCTTCCCAAGGAAGGCTGCGTAGGCCCTGGCAGGCGGGAGCCCAGAGTCTCTCGGGGCAGGTGCCCACCCACGGCGAGGAGCAGTCACTGCAGGGGAAGGTACCATGGCCCGCCTCTTGCCCCCTCGCCTCCTGTTCCCTCGACAGGCCTCTGTGCAGGGGGCAGCAAACCTGCCATGTGTTCAGAAGCTGGGTGCACTCCAGCCAGGCACACTGGACAAAGGCTGCCCAGGTCTGTGCTTTCTCTGCCCCTGGGGCGGGCGGCAGGATGCTGGGGCTCTCCTGGGCATCAGTTCCTGCAGGTGGGGCGAGTGAGCGGCAGGCCTCTACTTGGTGGGAAAGCCCCGCTCACAGTGCAGGCCTGGTCTAGCAGGAAGCCCTGCATGCTGAGGGTGATCCGGCCCTGCTGCGCAAAGCTGGGCAGGGGCGACCATTGGTTCTTTTATCGGTTCTTCCTGAGCAAGAACGTGGAGGAGAGAGGATGAGGTGAGAAAGTGGGTGGGTCATCACCAGGCAGGACTTAGAGAGGTGCTGCGGGAAGCGAGCATACATGAGATGCCTGTGCTGCGGGCCCTCGGGAGCCCTCTGCCCAGCAAAAGGTCAGGATTCTGGTTCTAAGCCGTGTGCCCTCTGCCCTTCCCAGAGGCCCCCACAGGCTCTCCTTCCTCCTAATGAGCTTTCCCGGGAGGTGTGGTTATAGCATGGCCATAACCTTGACAGATGGGTATAAACTTTGTTTTATATTTTATCATAAAGTATTTGATTCATAAACATATATGTATTATTTATATAAGTGCTAACAAACCAAAAGCTTCAGGCTCCAGCACCCACCTTGTGAAATAAACCATTCCCAGTTTTCACGGCGCTTCTGTGGGCTCCTGTCTGTTGCAGCCCTCCTTCCTCCTCTCCGGAGGCCTCCCCATCTTGATGGTATCTTGTCATTCCAACACCTTCGAAGGTAGCTTTACCATGTTTTAGCTTTTACTGGTCTATATACCTGTGTGTGTGTGTGTGTGTGTAACTAGCTTGCTTTGAGCTTTATACAAAGTGGACTTACAGCCCTTTGACTGCTGGCGCCTTCCTGGAGTCAGGGAAGAGGCTGGGCGGCATCCACAGGCTGCAACAGTGTATAGGAGGCGGTCCGGGGGAGGCCAAGGAAGCTGGGTCACTAGATGACAGTCCACAGGGGCTGCTCGGCAAGATGAGGATGTGTTCTGGGCGTCTGGCAGCAGGTGGACCAGACTCTGGCTCCAGTGACAGAGGGGGGAGCAGGGCAACTGAGAGGCAGAGTGCAGAGTGTGGAGCTCAAAGAGAGGACTCAGGGAGCCTACAGGGGTCAGGATGGCTTACCATGACCATCTCGAATACTGAACTCTGACCCCTGCATTCCTGTGCAGGCAGATTGGTAGCTCCTGGAGGCTGGAGCAGAGCTTAGAGCAGCAGAGTGAGCAATGCCGCCTTACCTTCTGCCTTTATCATTCAGCCGCTATTGTGCCAGGGATCCATGTGCATCATGTCAGGCTGGGGATGAGCTGGCGACCAAGACCTTTTCCAGCTGTTAAGTACTTCACGATCTAGTAGAAAGTAAGTTGTTCTGTTCATCAACTTTTGCTAAATCATTCTTAGTAACAAATGAGCCCCGAACATCAATGGCTTCCAACAGCAAGCATTCACTCCCTGTCATGCTGCACAATGGCTGTGGCTTAGCTTCAGCACTGGTCCAAATCGTCTGCCTTCTGGGTCCCAGGTGGAAGGAGCAGCCCTCATAGGCACATGTCATTTTCATGGTAGAAGGAAGAACAAGAGAGGTGATGACACCAAGCAGCAGTTCTTAAAGCATCTGTTCAAACCTGGCTTGTCCGACTCCTATTCGCCATCCGCTGGCCAGAGCAAGCTGCGTGGTGTGAGGCTTGATGTCACGGGGGAAGGAACGTCTGCCTTCCCGTGGGGTGGTGCGGCGCTGCAAGGCCCAGCATGATGGCCAAGTGTAGGGCCCCCTTTCAGGGAGACCGGAGAATGTTTGGAAGAGTACCACAGTCTATCCAGACATAAACAGGCATTACAGTAAGAGTGTGATGAGACCTTACCATAATAACTTTTGACCTTGTAAAACAAATTTTCATATCAAAATATTTGTTACCCTAAAATTACTAGCTTTAGGGATTCTGTTGAAAAAATAGTTTGAGACCCCCTAATCTGAAACTGAGGACTGTTCCAGAGCACGAGCCCAGGAGGTGGCGGGGCTGGCCCCAGAGGTCTTTGCTCCTGCCCTGGGCACAGGCACGTTTCTGTGCAATTTAAAAAGAAGGCTCTTATACGGTGAGCCCCCCACGCCCCGGCCACCTTCCAGGTTCCCTGGCTTACCTTCTCTCTGCTCAGCCTGTCTGCAGGATGTCCCCAACCTTCGGGTCTCTGTGCTGCATCCCTACGTGCCCACGTGTCCCGCCTCACCTCAGAGTCACGTCTGCATGGCTTTAGGAGGACGTGAGCTTTTTTGCTTCCTCATTAGGTCAGTGAGCTTTGAGGGCTGGGCCACAGCTTCCTTTCAGACAGCCTCATCACTCCACGGCCTCATGGGGCACCTGCCAGACACCTAACAAACAGGGACAAAAGGAAGGTTTGCATCAAGAGGAAGCTGGGCCCCTGTGGGCTTGTCTGTTGCTCTCTGTCCACAAGAATTGTCAGCGACTGCGTGGGTGACAGTTGGAGTCACTCAAGACTCCAGTGCATTTAGAACCATGTTTAAAGTACTCTTTGCCTTGGTTTGTAATTGGTATCGGGGCTGAATATCTCATCCCCACAATGAGTCAGTATTCAGCTGCACTGCTGTGAGCTGCTTTGCAAAGGCTAGTGGCCTTTTTCGAAGGTATGCACTTGTGTTTTCCAAGAGCAAGAACTATGTCTGCTCTTTTCCGTCTTTTAAAAGATTCCCCATGGCACCTGCTAAGAGCCACATGCACAGTGGGTGCTCCACAATTTTTGCCTATCTCCTCTTTCTTTGAACCTCCACCAGGTACAAACATGGTCCTGGGCCCATGGGCCTTTGCAGAAGACCCATTACACACAGGCCTTGATCTTGAGACTTTTACAGGGAAAAAAGGAGTGAATCTCAGACAACTCCAACCTAGGCCAGCTGCCGCCCAGAGCACCATACAGGATGTCTGTTCTCTCAAGTCCATCCACACGACAGGAGTGATGTGGGCCATTAAGTGCTTGGCCCTGGAGTCAGACATGCTTGGAACCCACCCCTAGTGAGCACTACGATCCTCCTCATGTCATTTAACGTCTCTGAGTCTCAGTTTCTTATTCCATAATGTGGGACTAACAAGAATGCTGTTCAGTGCTCTGGTCTTTTGCACCTATAAATAGCATCCTTCTACCCTGCTTGTGTTCTGAATTGGTTGAGACTTCAGAGTAAAGAGCTGGCAGAAAGTGGCCAGAATACTGCCACTGTTGCTGATAAAGGGTTGACAAGAGGATATGTGGCTTTCCAGCTTCGATACTGAATTGAGACGTTTTCATTAGTCGCAGGCTACTTGGACCACCATAGGCATCCTCTGGGAAAAGACTGTAAATGTAGGTTTTGGGCGATGGAAGCAAAAGCCTTCACTCTTCATTTGTTCCCAAGGGGAAGAGGCTGGGCCTCTCCTATCCCATTCAAACTTACTAAACGGATTGTTCCTCTTGCTCTCAGGAAGAGCATGTGAGCAGCTGAGGGCCTTGGAGTGCCACACTGGCAGAGCTTCCCGACACGGGGGTAAGCAAGCATGGAGAAGCAGCCTTCTGCTGAGAGGTGGGGGGGTCTTTGTGGACCCTGTGGGACTCCAAGATGTTGCTTCAGACTAGTACTTT
Organism: Smutsia gigantea; assembly: GCA_032199065.1. Taxonomy (NCBI): domain Eukaryota; kingdom Metazoa; phylum Chordata; class Mammalia; order Pholidota; family Manidae; genus Smutsia; species Smutsia gigantea. The sequence goes on along the minus strand of JAVSCE010011621.1, from coordinate 409,795 downwards.
TATTAACGCTTACATTGAGGTTGCCATCATTTAGAGTAAGTCTGTGCTTCTGCAGTGTCTTTAGACATGAACCTATGGAAGAATCTTTGGAAGAACACAAATGGCCATTTCTTATGTAGTATCCTGTGATCCAGACCTCTAACTGTGATGGACTCCCCTGTTCCCCAGCTTTGCTCCCAGGAGCCTGACTGCGGCTTGGCGAGGCACTGGCCCTTCCTAAGGGGGCTGGGCAGGGGTTTGTGCAGCTGCCTTCTGAAGGCCTGTTTGCTCTCTCTTTTGCAGTGCAAGTTGGAGTTCCATGCTTGTTCTACCGGCAAAAGCCTCACCATGCTCTGTGACGGGCCCTGTCCGTGTCTCCCGGAGCCCGAGCCACCGAAACACAAAGCAGAAAAGAATGGTGAGTGGGGATGGTAGGGGACGCCTGAAGGTGGGGGGGTGGCCAGTGTGGGCCGACATGGCCCAGCTCTGCCCCCGGTGCCTGGAACTGGGCATTTGACAGAACTGTTCTAGCCCACGTGGGGAAACAGCTGGGCTTGATGGGCACTACAGCTTGCTTAGGGACTGGGAACAGAACTGCCATCAGCTGCCATGACAAAGACAGAAGAGCTGAGAGTCTTTGACAATAATTCTTTTAGACCACGGTGCACACTAGGTTCCTACAGAGGCCACATTGGCTCTGGTGGAGGAAGGGCAGGTTTTTCTGCATCTAAGACCAGGGCCTGCCCTGGGGTATATCTTAGTCTTTCTTGAACTCAAATCCATAAATCCTTTGAACTTCTCAAGGCCAAATTTCAAAACAGAGACTGCCGAGATGTCACAACAGTGGAGAATATTCCTGCAAAAAGCATTCCTTTATGAATATATTCTGCTTGGCACACAGCCAGAACCAGGAGACAGAGGCAGGGAGAAGCGGTCCCCGGGGCAGCTGTTCCCTTCCATGACTGAGGGGAAGACCAGGCGGGACTTACTTGGATATTTTCAGGGCAGACACAGTAATGTTGTCTGACTAGTCTCAGTCCCTTTTTGAGCCTTCCTTAATGAGACCCAGTGTGGAAGTCTGCCTTTGCCTTCCGTGGAGCTGGGCTTTCTCAGCTGTCGCTGGCTCGCCCGTGGAAAATGCTGTGCGTGTGTGTGTGTGTGTGTGCACATCTTCTCGCCTGTTCTCTGCCCTGGAGGAGGATGAATGGCTGTGAGTGTTTATCCCTTTGCGTCTTCCTAAATTGGATTATCTTCCCAAGGGCACACAGACGGAGATGTTCACGTCTAAATGTGTTCTTGGTGGTGACTGCAGGACTGTTGTGTTAAAAGCCTCTTTGGGAGCTTTAACTCAGAATGCAGAAGGACATTGTAATGCATAAGGCACTGTGGTCACAAATAATCTCCAGATTATTCTTGATCTTAAGGCATTTTGGTCTGACTCATTTATGTAACCACAGTAAAAAAAATTGATGAATATACATAGGCCTCCTTCCCATGTGGTCAAAAAACCTCAGTCTATGGTGAGGTTAAGTAAACCACAAAGTGTGGAAAATTAACTTGTAGAGATTTAAGATTCATCTTAGGAATTTTCAATAGTCTCTGTTATTCCAGGTGTACCATTTAGTGTTTTTATTTGCTCTTCTGTTCTGTGGTGGAGAACCCAAACCAAGGAAGTCATCTCCACCGTGTTGCCTGTGGTATCTGGAAGTGGGATGAATGCATCTCCACCTCAGGGGCCTCCAGATCTGCTAAGGTTTCCTGACTCACCATAATAGGTAATAGGCCAGTTTTCTGGGAGGGCTTGGTGGTCCTCCAAATGAAATACGATACTGCTCTCTGAGTCTCCTTACTTTTAAAAGCAATGTAGCTACTTGCATAGGCTCAGTAAGAATTTGTTCTAATTTTTACCAGGACATAATTGAACAAATAGATGGTGCAGTCAAGTCCATACCTGGAAAGGCATATTTGAGAGTGAATTCACTTAATCAAGTGTGACAAGCCCATAGTTAAGAAGTAAGGGTGTACTTCATTAGAAGGGCCCCCACGTCTTCCCAGAAAGGTCTCTTAGCTCTTTATGGAGAGTCAGGTTGGTGAGAACAAGAACACATTTAAAAGTGTTTCCATTTCGAAATGTGAATCCTGAAAGGAGGTTGTAGCAGTTGGGATGAAGGGGAGAGATCAGAGGTGAAATAAAAGGCAACTTATCTGTGGGTGGAAGAAGGAGGAGGTGTGATAATACGGCCCCCTAGCCTTACCTGCCAGAGCTCCTTCCAGAAGTTGCAGGCCATGCGAGTGACGGTCCCCATCTTCCTGAGACACATCGGGGCTCTGGACTGTGTCAGGAGCAGCCTTACATCTGCAACTATTGCAGAAATGACATTGCACAAAGGCAGGTGTGTCAAAAATGTGGCATTAGTATTGTTGATGATGAAATTTTATTTTCAGACTGTGACTTTGAACCTTAGTTCCATGTGGTAATAAAAACATTCATATCGTCACTTCCATAGAAATTCTGTTAACTCGGGGTTGTACCTAAATTCAACCTAGTAGGGGTTAGACGGTGGCTTACCAGCTCCAATCCTGGTGAGAAGCGGCTCCTGGAGTTGTCTCTGTGTCTTGGCATCTTTACTTGGTTGACCAGCAATATTCATCCTCCCTGCATCTGACCAGAGACACCGGAGATCCACCTGTGACCTCTGTTCACACGTCCACTAGGTCATACCGAGTTCTTTTTCCCATACTTCCTACTCTTCCGGGCTTACTAATCCTCATACTGCCCCTCCCTGGCCCCCTTCAGGGCCATAAAAAACTTGAGGAGGCCCTTCTATGACCTCTGGTGTCAAGAAAGACTGTGGTGAGGTTGCTACCTCAAGCCCTTTCTTCTTGGAGCCACCTGGGAGCCATTTCTATTCTCTGCAGAGGATATCTTTATGAGGTTTGCCTCAGATTGGATTTCATACTGGTAGCAAAACGCAGGTCCCCTTTGCTGCTGGGGCTCTCCCCCTGTCTGGGGTTTCATAAGTGCCTCCTTCCCTGCCCAGAACCTAGAGCTGCATTGGAAACAGGGAGAAGCATGGTGAGTAGACCTTTTCCAAGGAACTCCCCTGCCTCTAGCTGTTCTCCTTCCCCAAATGGTGCTTCCTGTAACTCCAACTTTGATCATTACTGGGTGAGTGTGGAAGGTAATGTGAGGGGGGGGCTAGCTAATTGTCTTTTGAGTGTCATGGGTTTCTCTTCTTCTTCTAGCCTTGCTCCTTTGAAGTATAACATACCCAGCTTTTGCAAATCAGAAGTCCATTGTATCAGCTTTACGTTTCAAGAGCATTTTTGGGAAGCCAATGCCAAGTGGTTGATTTCTGTCCTTTTTTTTTGTGATTTTTTTTCCCCTGGTCCCTGAAGACATTGAGGGTCCCTCAATATCGCTATTTCCCCTCACACATGTAAATTACCATGAATGACCTTGGGTAAGTTACTTCATTACTTTATCTCTCTTATGTCTATGATACCAGTGTAGCCTCAAAAAAGGAAAAAGAAAAAATATTAAAAAGAGGGAGATGATAATGAAATCTAGTGTTTAGCCTGGGTTTCTGGGTTTCCCTGAGAGTCTTCCAGGAGAGATCCCACCCTACTATCTCAGCATTTCCCAGTACCCAACAGCCCGCCTGGTTAGGAAGTCACTTCTTACATCTAACATGAACTTTTTTGCTCTGGAGAATTGCTGCCACTTTTTCTTAAGTCCTCAGTCAAGAATATGAGAAATACTGGAGACAGTCATTTCTTGATTTCCTTACAGTGGTTGAAAATCTAAGGGGAAAACAGAGGTCTCTTACAATTAGAGTCTTTAAGATACATTGTTAAACTAGCCAACGCTTCTCTCTTTCCAGACCTGAGCCTGTCCCAACCCTGCCTCCCTCCCCTCTTTCACAGGGAGAGCACACACCTCCTTGGCCTGGCCTTGGCAGCTTTATTGCATCTAGAGGTGGGATTTGGAGCTCCCACCCTGCTGAGGTGAAACCTGTAGTTGTAAGATATCAGATCAGGAAAAGATCTCACTTATCTTCTTCCAAACAATGTAGATGGGACTCTTGTGTCCCTTGAAGTTGCCTTTCCCCATGAGGACCAGGGACGGCCAAGTGGGTAAGGGCCTCACACCTGCCCCAGAGTGACTCCATTTTTATGCTTTACTACATTGGATTACATGTGTAGGAAGAGAATTTGCCACCAGTGACCTTTGCTCAGGCCCTGCTTACCAGAAGAGAAAACTGGAGGCCCTTTGAGAGAAAGAATCTTGCCTGAGGTCTGGCATTGGGTTGGGTGGAGTTCTGTCAGAGCCTGACCCTTGGGCTAGCATCTCTGTTTCCACTGTGTGTGCGCCTCAGGTCACAGCAAAGTCCTCGCCCTGAAGATGGTCTATAGCTGAGTTGGGTGGAAGTTAGATTTAATTTTCAGGGATCTGATGCCACTTGCCTGGATCTTGAAGTGTCAGCCTGAGTCGTGTTCCCTACAGCTAGCAATGTTCTGAAGGCTTTCTACAGAATTTCTCCCAGTCCCTTCCCCCTCTGTCTTTGGAGGAAGAAGTGGAGAGAACTTTCTCAAAGGGGAGCTCCTTGCAGGCTCTGTCGGCACAGATTTGCTTTTGGAGAAGGGATGTGGGTCCAGCCAGTGAAGCCCAAATTCTGAAGAAGGCTGTGGAGGTGTGCTGGGTGGTAGGGGCAGTGTGGGGCATGGCTGGTCAGGCCGGTTAGAAAAGGGGGCTGCACGTCTCTCCAGCAGTATGCTAGGGAAGAAATAACTTCCCTCCAGCTGAGCTATTTGGAACAGCTGAAAAATAGTCTATGATGATTTCCTTTCCTCAAACAGTGATCCCAACCTAAGGGCTAGATTCGGGGGAAAAAGTCCTGGGTTGACAAGACGGTTGTCTAATTTCATTCCTTATCACAAGTGGAGTTGGGGAAACGTGTTTCAAGGGGAACAGGAGGTGGTGCCAAAGAGATGGGATAAAGAGTTCTTCCTAGCTGTGATGTCTCAATGGAAAAATCCTGAAAGAATCCTGCTGCAGAGGCTCCCAGCAAAATGGAGATTTATCATTGCATCCTGAAAAGAACATTTTTCTTTAATGCCTTACTGTGTAACAGGGTGAAGGCCTCAGGCTTGCAAACTTGCAATTTAAAAGCAGTTTATACTAACCTTTCCATAGCCATTCAGCTTTATTCACTTATTATTCAGCACTACATTATGGCCAGAAATTAAACATGTAAAGAACATTTTATTTTAAGGCCTTGTTATTCTAAAAGTCACAACCTCAAAAAAAAAAAAAAAAGTTTCAGAACTGGCAACTGCAAAGAAGAGAAACTTTCTCATCAAGGCTCTCGGCGTGACTGCTGACTTTGGCTTTGAACTCAGGTTCTTCCTCTTCTGTGAGTTCAACTCTGCAGAAGCAGACCACCGGGTCTCCTGGTCATTCTGAAGCCTGCTGGGTAGCAACTGACTGGAAAAAGCTGCTGGTGAAAAGAGAGTAACTGAGGCAGAGGATGGCCGCAGTCATAACTGGAGTCCAGAGATGGGGACAGAAGTTTGTGCTAGAACTTAATGGCTTTGATAATGCCTACATAGTACCCTTCCCCTGCCCTTATATATTTTAATTTATAGAATAATGCATATTCTTTAAAATCCAAATGTCATGGTAAAAGTATCTCATATTTCCAGTTCTGTTAGCTTTTTGTTGCCTATGCTTGCAATTATTTTAATATATATATATATATACTAACATACTTACTAAATTTTACTCATCCGAAATCGGTCGTGTTCTACATAATATTTTGTGCACTGCCTCTTTTATATATCACAGATAGGTTTTCATTTAAGTGTACACGAATCTATCTGTGTGTCTGTCTCCCTCTCTCCAGCCCTCCCTCCCCCTAGCTCCCCCTGTGGCACTGTTCCCCTGAGCTCCAGACTGAAACGTGGAATGACTACCCAGCACTTCCACTTCAACGCTCCTTGGTGTATCAAGCATCACATGTCCAAAATCAACCTCCTGATCTTCCCCGCAGATCTGCTCCTGCCTCCTTCAGTATTTACCATTTTAATGAATGACAGCTCCCTATTTTCATTTGCTGAAGTCAAAAGAAAAAATTCTCTTTCTCTCACATTCCATAATTACCATGTAGACTCTTCTTTCAAGCAGATTTCCAACTGTATCCACTTCTTTCCATCTTCACGGTTACCACCCTACTAGTGTAAGCAATCCTCATCTCTTAATAGCTTCCTAATTGATCTCTGGGCCCCTATAGTCTCTTGAATATTGCAGTTTAGCTAATTCTGTAAAATGTAAGTCAGGTTGTATAATAACCCCTTCAAGACACCCCAAGGAGTTCACATCTTGTTAAGAGGAAAAACTAAAATCCTTTCGGCGGCCTGCAAGGCCCAACAAGATGGGGTCCCCTGCTAAGTCTCTGCCCCCTGTCTTCTGCTACCATAGCCTTTGCTTACTCAGCTCCAGGCACACAGGCCTCCGAGGAGTCCCTCAAATGTGCCCGTCATGTTCCTGCTTAGGGCTCTGCACTGATGGCCCCTTCAGCCTGGACCGTCTTCCCAGACAGCACGTGGCTCACCCCTTAGCACCTCTTGACATCTCCATGCAGGTGTGACCTTCTCAGGAACCCCTTCCTGGTGCTTCTTAGTCTCCTTTCCTCATTTATTTTTCTCTCTACCATTTATCACCTTCTAGTATATTAGGTGATTCATTTATCTATTTGTTTATTGTCTGTCTCACTCAACTAGACCGGAAATTACATGAAGGCTTTTTGTTTGAATTCTCAGTCAGTTTTTGTCAAATGATGACTGACTACCTCATTCTTTTTAAAGGCTGTCCATTCTATAGATGTACCGTAGTATGTAATAATTTAAAATGCCAAAGAAATGATTTACTGTGACAAGAGATAGTTTGTATAAGGTGCTTAATATCTGTGCCATGCTAAGCACCTGATATGTAGGTTTAATTCTTCTAATAACCAAATAATGGCTTCTCTGCTGCTGGTGAGAAAATTTGAGATTCGGAGCATTTCAGTACCTTGCCTAAGGCCACAAGCTAACAAATGACAGAGCAAGGATTTGAAGTCTTCCCAGGACTTGTGTTCTTTTACTCGTATTAGACTGTGTTAACCTAAACTGAATGCCCATTAAAAGGGCAGCCTTCCTTCAGAAAAAGACAAAGGCACGTACACCCACACATTTTAAACTGAATTTTACCACACTTGCAGAGCTCAGGAGGGAATGCACTCCCTCACCAAGCTCACAGCTCTCTGGTGGGATTTTCCCAAGGTGAGAGCATTAAGAGCCTCGCCCATTTGCTGCTCTTTCTTTCCATAAGCATGCCTGGCACTCTGAGGTCTATCAAAACACCGTTGTGGGCTCATGGCTCACCACCATATTATGCTTTTCTGATAGACAGAAGTTTCCTACCTAGCTCCTTAAAGATCAAAATTCATTTGTAATCTGTTCTGGAGTCAACTGCTCTTCCATTGCCTGCTCTCTATGGCCATGAAAAGAAAAGACAGCATTACAATAAAAAATAATTTGAAACTACAGTCAAAAGAGAGCAGGGGGGCTGCCACCCCACCAAGCCAGCTGCTTATTAAATGTCAGGAGGCCTCTTTCTCCCTAGACCCAGGAGTGGTGGTGGGAGCCTGGGCCCCCCTGCCAAGTCAGGACAAAGGAGGGTGATGGTCCACCCTAACAGGTGCGGTGGGCATGGAATGAACTCAGTTTTAACCACAGATAGAAACAAAGTTCAAAACAGAGTTGTTTAATCATCTTCATCACCGTTACTATCTTGATGATGATGTGATGCTGTTTAAAAACTGAAAGTAGGAATTAGACATGAAGGAAGCAGGAATGTCACTTTGATTATTTAATTTGAGGAATACACAGTTAATGCCAGGTAAAGCTCAAGATAAGCAGCTGGTTGAATATGTAGTAATATATTCTGCAGAATGTGAGAATTCTCGCCTTCAGGTTTCCCAGTGGTGCAGTAGCAGGTGGTGCTGGGGCTAGGTCCATCCTGACTGACAGAATGTTGCCACATAGATGGATCTGCATGAGGAACCGTGGCCCTCCTGTTACTAACGTACCTGCCTGGACACCCCAAGACAGCAGTTGCATGGCCCTGTTTCCTCCCACACCAGCCTCGAGGGTATCAATTTATTTTGGCCTCCTTGAGTTTCCTACCAGGCTCTCTGCAGCAACTCATGGGTGTGGGTGGGCCTGGGTAGGGGACACTGATGCTATGCAGCCAGATTTAGGAGTCAAACGTCAAAGACCAGCAATTTAGTGCATACTAGGAGGTGGATCAAATGTCTGATCATGTACCAAGGCACAGGGATGAGAAATACTCCTAAAAAATGACTTCCAAAAAATTTAGGCTTTCTTTTTTAAAGCCCTTCCATTTATGGGGGCCATTAATCCTATGGAACTACTACCCTGAGAGGTGTTACTGAGGTGGACGACATCTGGGGCCCTGTCCCTGCATCTCTCTTGATCTTAGAATTCAGAACACTCCATCCTATACCAGGTTAATCCCCAGGGACTGCTGGGATGTCCAGGACGGAGGGTGAGGAGGGACAGCATGGTGCCCCTGGCTTCCTTGGCCTGATCTGCGGCTGGGTCCCTTCTGCATGGGGATGCTGCTGGCTTGCCCCGGGCTCCAGGACCTGGCCTCTGTGCTCCTCCCCAGGGACTCAAGTGTGGCTGCTGAGGGTCTCTTCACCTGCCAGGCTTCTCTCTGTGATTCTGCACCTGCCAGTCTGTCCTCTCCACCTGGGGCTTCTGCCCCGGCTTTCCCTACAGACTGCCCGCTGCTGTGTGCCTCACGTTCTGCACAGACCAGTGTATGGCATAGATTAGGGTGCCTTCCATCATTTGTGGAATTAATTCATTCAGGGAAGGTACAGGCTCTTACAGTTTTCAAAGCACTTTCGTGTCCTGGAGGCTGTGGCAGCTGCCGCCCTTGCAGAGGCTGAGGTTGGAGGTGGGTTTGGACCTGAGATCCAGAGACAGGCTCCGTGATACGAAGACACCAGTCCCTGGCCTCAGTCACTCCGGGGCTCGACCTCCAGCTGTAACACAATGGCTGTGCCTGTTTCTAGCATGATCCACGCCAGGCTCAGGCAGGCCTTCTCCCTGCCTGAGTCCTGCCTCTCCGCCTTAGGAAGAGGGCTCAGGGTGTCCCAGGAAGCACATACCTGAGCCTTGACGGCAGAAGCGTAGTATCCGTTGGAAGGGAACATTCTGTTTGGTGTCTGGTCGGGCTCTCATGAGAACACAGAGAACATTTCTAGGCAAAGGGGAGAGTGTCTGGAGATGGCAAGAGTTTGTATAAGAATCATACATATTTCTATGCTGTGAGATAGCTGGATTAAATCCAGATTACCTCTGGGTCCAGTAGGAAACTTGCCTATGCAGGAGAAAATGTAGTGACTTCACGTTCTTTGCTTCTAAAGGCCGCAAAGCCCTACTGAAAATAAAAATTTAAAGCATAAGGCAACACTCTGACAGCTGTTTTGTTTTGAAAAATTGAGGGCAGTGATTGAGTTTGGAGGTCATGAGAAGTGTGTCTTTATCTGTCCACCCATCCGTCCGCCTATCTATCTAGCATTTATTAAATGCCTATTTGGTGCCCAGGTCTTGTGCTGTTTCTCCCGAGTGGGATGACAAGAACTCTCAGCACCAAATACATCAGTCATGTGTTGCAAAGGAGCTCATTATGTCCCAAGGTAACAATTGTCTAGAGCTGGGCCGTCTAGAGCCCATCTCTTTATGCATTTGGGTTTATAAGTCTGGTACTCCACAGGCTTTTTATTGCTTTTTGAGTATTTTGTTACAGTTTTGACCTCCCACTGTTATAGTCCTAGTGGTCAGAAGAGCTAGACTTCATCTCATGTGGCTGAAACAAGAAAACTAACTTAAAAATATGGACATTCTGTTCCATTTGGGACCCTTTGATATGCTGGCACTGTATAACCACTAAACTGGGACCTCCTGCAAGCAAGAATTATGTCTAATTTAAATAAATTACTTTTATATCCTGGGCATATCTGTTGAATGAATGGACACAGCTAAATATAAGTATGAATTTGTAACATATCTGTTACACATTTAAGTAGAGCAATGTTTAAGTAAATATCCAGCTTAAATTGGTACCTTTCTCTTTCCTGCGTGTTAGGAGTTACTGTGTATTCTACCTATGGTGGAGACAGACCTCCTTGGCTTACTGCAAGACTTCTGATACCTAGTATCTACTATCCCTGGTTGCTTTCCCCAGTCTTTTTCTGTGAAAACCATAACTGAGGACTTTGCCCTCTGGGGTCCTGTGTTTGTGCTTTGTTGCCTCTGTCCCTGAGCAGCAGGAAAGGTAGAGACCACAGTCCTGGCCACTAGCATACCTGCTGCCTTCTGTTTCCCAAACAAGGTTGCTCTTTACCTGACCTCCCGTGAGTCTTTAACTGTGAACCTTCAAGTTTGAACACAGCTTGTTTATACTTCCTCCACTCTGGGGTTTGGCCATCAGGGACATACGACAGCCCTCGTTGCAAGACAGTGTTGTCTGCCAGCAAGTGCATGGGCTGCAGGGTCAGACAGTCATGGCACTGAAGTCCAGCCCCAGGACTTACCAGCTATGGGCTTTGGGCAAGCCACTTAGCACCTCTGAGTCTTAGTTTCCTTATAAGTAAAAACAAATAGAATAAGGCCTGTCTTGAGAATGAAATGAATTCAATGAGGTAATTATGACAGCAGCTGGTTCTAAAAAGTGCTCAGTGAGTATCAGTTTTCCTTCTCTCATAACACACACACACACACACACACACACGTGTGCGCGGATAACCTGCTCTGCTCTCTGCGGTTGGGTAGCACCCTGCCTTCTGAAAGGCCTTGGGGTTCTAGAAGCAGTCACCCTCAGCAGGGTTCTTGCCGATGTGTAGCAGACACTGGTAGTTGTCTATCCCATACCCACTCAGTTCTGATTTTGTTTGGAGAAGAATGTGAACCTCCCAGTCTCTTCCAGCTGAGGGTGTGGCCCTGTGAGTCCACCCTGGCTAGTGACACTCAAGTGAAGTCTGCTGGAGGTTTCTGAGACAGCGTCTGCTTCCACAGTACAGGGACAGACAGAGCTGGCACTGGCCTTCCTCCCTGCAGAGGCTTGTGTGGAGCTGTAGCAACCATTTTGTGACCACAAGGTGACGAGCCTAAGGATTGAAGTCTGCCTTTAAGGATGACTCCGCAGAAGCATAGAAACAACCTGGGTGTAACCTCCATGAATTTATGCCACTGTTAGTCAATATATCTGTTATTTGCAGGTAAACATATTTCCTAATTGACCTAGAGCACATTCCTTTTAAGGATCATTTTCTTATAGATAGGCACAATTGGTGTGAGGCCATGAGCACCCAAAGGGTCAGGGACAATGGCTTCTTGGTGTTTAGAAGGGAAGACGTGAGATGGCCTCAGGAGCATCACTCAGAGAGCCTCGACACAGAGTGTCTCGAGAGCACACAGTGCCCAGAACCTGGTGCAGGGGCTGGGGTTGGCCTGGAGTGGGACCACCTGACCTGGAGCAAAGACAGTGTGGTCGTGCATCAGGGGTTCCCCATCCCTGGCAAAGACCGCTGACAAGGGAGCAGACATTCCATGCTACCAACTAGTGAGGCCCGTTGGACTAGAGCACAGCGTACGTGAAGGTGAGCAGAAGGAACTACCTAACAGAAGACAGGTATGTGGTGAGAGGCCATAGACGTGCATATTTTTAAGTCTCATTTTAAAAACACTATAGGAGTTACACATGTTTGTTACAGAACATTTTTTAAATTCTGAAATATACAAAGAATAAAGTTTAAAAATTACCCATGATCTCCCAAGCTGAGTATAATCACATACCACTTTAAAATCTTTATTATTAGCTTAATAATACTTAATAATATTCCCATATCGTCAATTATTCTTTTAAAACTTGATTTTTAATGGCTGCATGGTATCTGATTCTATAAATGTACTATATAATTTTTATAACTAGTCCTCTGTTATTGAACCTTTAGCTTCTCTCTAATTTTTCATTATTATAAACTCTGCTTTTATGGGCATCATGGTATACTCATTTTGCACACATCTTAATTATTTTCGTAGGATACATTTCTAGCAGTAGAATTTCTGGGTAAAAGGATATGCATATTGTAACTCTTTTGTTACATACTGGCAGAATTTCTTCCAGAAAATGTATACTGTAAGCAATGTATAAGAATACCTATTCAGGGGATACTTACCAACTTTGGACACTATAAGTTTTAAAAGAATTTTTGTACTGTGAGGGTTAAGAAAAGCTGCTTTTATTCGTTAGAATTTGATTCAGCAGACATAACACTCTGGTAACAGTGCTTAAAGCAAAAGAGAGCTTATTTCATTTCATCAAAGTAAGTCAAGTGGTAGGACGTCCAGGTCTGGTGTGGACAATCTCAGTCATCAAGGACCCTTCTGTCTTGTTGTTCTTACAACCTTGGCATGCAGCCTCATGGTCCAGTATTTCTGCTAGAGCTCTAGGCATTCCACCTGTAGTCCAGTCAACAGGAAAGGGCAGAGAGCAAAGAAGGGCACACTACTTTTCTTCAAGCAGGCCTCTGTGAATGTGGGTATAATTCTGTTTACATCTTAATGGTCAATTCAGTCTGACTTTATTCTGAGTTTGGTTGCATAGTCCTTCCTAGATCCTGAGAAATGCAGACTTTAAAGCTATAAAGCAATGAGATGGCTAAAAATCAAAGTTCTTACTAAAGAAAAGCAGAAGAATGGCTCTTGGGAGGCAATTACCTGTCATAATTTGATTTTTTTACTTATTTGACTACACTGGCATGTTTAACTTTTTTTTCCACACATATACATGCATATGTGTGTGTGTGTGTGTGAGTATAGGCTATTTGTAACATCTTTATGAATTGCCTCATATACACTATGTTTTCTCTTTTATGGTGTTGGTCTTGTACTGGTTAATTTATATGGTGATGCTTTTACATATTAAGGATATGAATCCATCATGTATTTTTCACATTTTTTTCCAATCTGTCATTCTCCTTTAGTGGTATTTTCTGATAGACTAAGATTTTGATGTTTTTATCCAGTCATATCTATCACTCTTTCCTTTTGGAGTTTCTGGCTTTGATGTATGTTTAGAAATCTCCCTTACTGAGGCCAGATAAAAATTTCACCTATGTTTTCATTTTGCTCTTTCATGGCTTGAATGTTTCATGTTTGATGCATTAGGCCACTGGCATTGAAACAGGAAGAAACGGTTTATATTGTGAGCCAGTACTTAGAACTTTTACCAAGTAATACTCGCTCTTGCTCTGCATAATATGTGCTATTATCAGTTCTCTCCCATTATACTTCATATTTTAGAAAGTTATGTTCATGACCCTCTCATGGATTATGACCAGTAGAAAAAAATGCTGTTTTAATCAATTTAATATTCTGAGGTGCCTTTGAGAAATGAGACTAAAGAATTTTTTTCCTTTTTTTAAATAACAGGTTTTCTTAATGACTTTTACTCTGTAATTCATCTTTTCACTAAGAACAGTTACTCTTTTAAAAAATTTCCCTGGCTGTTCTTGACTGTTCTCCCAGATGATATTAAAAATCCTTCTGAAAACTTTCAGAAGATGAGGTTTAAATTGGATGTACAAAGTAATTTGAGACAAACTGATAATTTTACAGTTAAGTTGTTCCATCTGGAAGGATAGCACATCCTCTCTTTTCTTTTCAGGTTTCTTCAGGAAATGTCTGCAGCTTACTTTCAGATAGGCTCTTGTATTTCTCATTATATTTCTGACCAGAAAGCTGATGTTTGTGATTGCTTTGTGTGAATGAAATCTGTTTTCATTTTTGTTAAAATTATTCTTTCTTTCAAACAGGAAAGCTTGGTTCGGGGAGGGGGGTTAATTTTATTTTAGATTTTCTATGAAAGACTATATCATCTACAGATGACGGGCATTTTATCTTCCTCTCTCCAATGTACATTTTTAAGAAATAGCTGCTATGTATTGATTACTTACTATGCCTAGGCACTGTGTATCATATTTATGTTACCATTTAATCACCTGAAAGCCTAGTGATGGGGCCATTTTTAAGATGAGAAAACGGATCTTTGTTTATTCAAATTGCTCAAGGTCACACATCTAGCAAGTGGCAGAGTCAGGATTTGAACCCAGATTAATTCTGACTCCTGTACCTAGGCTTTTAAGTGCTTTACTCTTCTATCTCTATGTATGTTACACTTTTTTGTGTGTGTCTTATTAATGCTTTGGCTAAAACTTCCAGAATGGGGTAAATAATAATATCGCTATACTAAGAAGCCCATGGTATGGCAATTTAATGTTTTGCTGAGGTGCAAAGGTGCATCATGGCTGTGAAGACCTTTGCACCGTGTGTCCCTCTGTGGCTAGTCCGGCGAGTGCCTCACACATCCTTTGCAGAGGGTCCTTATTCCCCTCCCTTGACTCCGTCAATCCTTGGTCCTTCCTATGCTTAGAGCACTGTGTACCTCTTCTTTCCAGTGATTGGTATCCAAAAAAATTCTAGTATTCCCCAAAGTCATTACTTCAATGTTCTTTTTTTTTTAACATAAGCTTTCTCTTTTAGAAAAGTTTTAGATTTACAGAAATATTGCAAAGACAGTCGAGAGAGTTCCCATTTACCTGGCACCCATTTCCCCCACATTAGCATCTTACATTCACGGGGTCCATTTGTCACAGTTAATGAACCAATATTGATACCTTATAACCAATTAAAGTCCATATCTTATTCCCATTTCCTTAGTTCTCACCTAATTTCCTTTGTCCCAGGACTCCCTCCATGATGCTGTATCCCGTTCAGCCGCTCTGTCTCCTTCGGCTCTTCTTTGTTATGACAGTTTCCTCAGCCTGTCCTTGTTTTTGATGACCTTGATAGTTTAAAGCTGTACTGGTCATATATTTTCTAGAATGTTCCTTAGTGGGAGTTTGATATTTTTCTCATGACTAGACAGGTTATGGGTTTTCAGGAACAACACCACGTTCATCACATCCTGTCACATACTAGAACGTGATTTCTCACTGTCGGCGTGAACGCTGGTCACCTGGCTGCGATAGCGCCTGTCCAGTCTCTCCGCTGTCAGGTCACTCTTTGCCTTTCATGCTGTGCTCCTCAGGTAGAGGTCACTGTGCACACAGCCCGCACTTAAGGAGTGGGAATTGATGCTCTCTCTCCTGGAGGAGGGAGTGTCTGCATCAATTATTTGGAATTCTGCATGCAAGATTTGTTTCTTCCTGATGTATTGATTTGTTCATCCATTTAATCATATATTTATAGACTCAAAGATGTTTATTTTGTTCTTAAGGTTATGAACTAACACAGACTCTTGGATTCAGCCAATCCTAAGATTCTGTTCAAATTGTTCCAGCATCAGACATTGGGCGCTCTTTCTGTGGCTCCTGTGTCTCTTTGAGATACTCTCATTGTGGTTTATTTTATTGACTTATTTTTGAGCCCTTCTTCCCTTCCTGGCACTGCAGGATGCTCTAGGCTCACCTTGTCTGTTCCTTTGCTCCCATCACTGGTCTCCATATTGAACAAAACATGAGTGCATACTGACGTCTCTGACTTCAATCTAGTACCCCGTGGATCATTCCAGGCTCCTCCCGTGCTGGTCTGCCATCTCCCACTCCAACGGGGAGAAGCTTGGCTCCCAGGGGCTGCCATCCATTTGCTCTTCAGTCCCACTATGCATGTATATAGTGAACAAAATTGTTAACCCCTACCTCTGTGGGAAATGACTGTATCAACCAGAGTACAGCGCTTAGGTATAGTCTTTTGTTTTTCAGACTTATGACCACCCCTCATTTCCAAAGCTACTCAGGTCAGCATCTCTGTAATACAGTTAGATTGGTTTTTTTACATTTTGCATTTCATCCTAGGGTTTCCTGACCTAAATGACTTTAAAAAGTTATATACACTAAGGTTCACTCTTTGTGCTATAATCTTCTAAGGGTTTTGACAAATTCGTGGTGTCATATATCCACTATTGTACCATAAAGAAGAGTTTCACCACTCTAAACAAATTCCCTGCACTTCGATTTATCAATCAGTCCTCCTTCCTTCTTCATATCCCTGGGAACCTCTGATCTGTTGACTCTCTGTCCATCGTTTGGTCTTTACTCGAGTGTCATGTAAATGGAGCCATACCTTATGTAGCCTTTTTATACTGGCTTGTTTTTCACTTAGCAAATATTCATCCTTTTTTTTTATAGCTTGTTATTTCATTCTTTTTTATCAATGAATAATATTCCATTATAGGAATGTTTCATAATTTGTTTAATCCTTCACCCACGGAAGGGCATCTTGATTGGCTCTATTTCGTGCAATTAGTAATAAAGCTGATACAAACATTTGAGAGCAGTTTTTTGTGTTGCCACAAGTTTTCAAGTCAGTTGGGGGAGTATCTCAGAGTGCTATCATTGGATGGTAAGATGTTTAGCTTTTAAAGAAATTGCCAAACTGTCTTCCAAAGTGATTGTACCCCTTTCTATTCCCCCCAGCAGTAGTGAGAGTTTCTGTTACTTTGTATCCTGGCCAGCAAACGGTATTGTCAGCTCGGGGTGTTTTGTAGACATTCTAATAGGTGTGTGGTGGTATGCCATAGTTGTTTTAATTTGCAATTCCCTCGTGACAGTTGATGTTGAGAATTTTTTCATATAGTTACTTTCCATCTTATTTGGTGAGGTACCTGTTCAGATCTTTTGTACATTTCTAACTTTGGTTGTTTGTTTTCCTGTTGTTGAGTTTTCAGGAGTATTTACTTTGGATACGGGTCCTTTGTCAGATATGTGTTTGCAAATAGTTTCTTCCAGGCTGTAGCTTCTGCTTTGTTTTGTTTTTTAACAGTATTATTCACAGAGCAGAAGATTTCAATTTTAATCCAGTTTACCTTTTTTTTTTTCCCCCATGAATCATGCTTTTGGGTGTTACATCTAAAAGTTCGTCAGAAACCCATGGCCACATAGATGTTCTCTTATATTTTTGTCTAGAAATTTTATGGTATTGTAACTTATATTTCAGCTTATCATCCATTTTAAGTTAATGTTTGTGTAAGGTGTGAGGTCCCTGTCTCTGGTTATTCCTTTGCATTTGGACATCTAATTATCATATCATATCATAAGGATCATATACAGAAAAGACTATCCATTCACCACTGCATTAGATGCATTGCCTTTGTGCCTTTTCCGGAGATCAGTTGACTGTATTTGGGTGGGTCTAATTCTTAGTCTTCTGTCCCATTGATCTATTTGTCCATTTCTTTTCTCACCACCACCATGCTGACTGAATTACAGTAGCTTTGTATAAGCTTGGAACTGGATGATATGGGCACTCCTGCTTTGTATTTCCTTTTCACTATTACAAATACTCTTTGAAATTTTTGTAATATAAAATATATATTTTTAAAGGATGTATGTTTGGTTCCCAGCCTTTTTGCCTAAAATGTGTACTTTGTCCAGGGAATCCAGTGCTGGTCAGGCACATAGTAGGCCCTTGTTCCTCACTGTTGATGGTCTGGAAGGCCGGTATGGGAAAAGCACTTGGCCAGCAAGTGAGTCCAGCAGATGTGTCAGCAGCTCTCATAATAAAACACTTGTGGTTCCCAAAAGAAAATGAATTCCTAGTGAATATCATTAATATGAAGATGTGTGTGAAACTGATGGTTCTTGAACAAAAAATAGAGATCTGAGATAAAGGGGATCTCGGAATTGAGTGAGAATGAGAGCAACGATCACCCAGAGACAAGAGCAGCAGTTCAGGAAATGGTTTCCGCTAAGGCTCCAGCCAATGTCAAGACTTTCATGGCTCACTTTCATGCTCCGGTATTGTCTGGCTCTTTGGGAATTGGTGCATGTCTCCGAAAGTAGTCCTCCCTTATGCATTTTGCGAGTCTATGTTTGCAGAATGTTCTTCCCCACCTGCCTTCCGTTGCTCCAAGATATGCTTAGGGACTGTCTTCAGCATTTGTCTCCTCGTGGTGAGGCATATGCACACTTTGTGATGGATTTTCCGGCCAAGATGCAGCGCTGGGGTCAGGAGACATATGCCCGGTGTGGACCGGCAGCAGGTGGGGCTCATCAGGACGCATCAGAGCAGTCGTCCAAGCCCTGGCGCAGCGCTAGCCTGCTGTCGACACCCTCCTTCCCGCCCCTCTGGACTGCGGGGCGGGCCCACGTCAGCTGGAAGCCATTCAGTACCGACAGCCCTTTTGCTCTAGGCTCGGAGCCCAGGCTGCGTGGGCACCACTGTGCAGCAGGCATTGGGCAGCTGCTGGACAGAGTCAGAGCAGGGAGACAAGAGCAGGAGGAAGGACAGAAGCCCAAGTGGAAATCTAGCTGGGCGTGACAGCTCTACATTAACCTCCAGAGAAGCTCTTGGGAAAGCAGCTGTAGCCGACCCAAGTCAGCAGCTGAGTTTATTACTTTTCAAAGCATCTGAGCAATGAATGGGTTACCTGTGGGGGCATTCGTCCTGCCCTGGGAAGGAGGCTGTTCAGATAGCAAACCAGACACCTGTGAATGTGGAGCGCTGTCCTGGGTGCCTGAGAAGTGGATGTCAGGATTCCCTTTGAGCAGACTGCTCATTCTCCTGCAGGGCCTGCTTCATGTGGCTTGGTAGAAGCTACCAGCAACAGAGGGTGTATAGCTTCACTCACACTCTGGGGCCTGATGCCAGGACTGTGCCTCCCTCTGGGCCACAGTCAACAAAGGCCTGCTTGCTGAAGCGGTGGCCCTGAGCGGGAGAGGGCCTAAATCAAGGATGCTCTGGGTTTGTGGGGGAGCCAGAAGAATGTGGATCAGGGTCTGTAATCTGAATTTGCATCCTCCAACTCAGGTTTTCTGTGAAGGCAGCAAGCAGGGTGGAATGACACTGAGGAGTCCTAACTGAAATCCAAGCTGCAAATGGGTCATCTGCACGAATGGGCCTTGAGATCCCCAAGGATCAGGATTCATAATTTCTTTTGTCTACACATGCCGCAGGTTTATCCCTATCTCCCCCAGGCTCCCAGTGTCAGCGGAATGGCCCTGTTGCAAAAGTCATGGCAGGACAGGCAGAAAAGCAGAGTGGTGAAAAGTTCTGCTTCTAGATTCAGACAGATCTGTATTCAGTACAGAAACCTACCAGTTGGAGGGCTTTTAGCAAATAATTAGTTTGAATTCATGTCTTCATTGGAGGAATGGAGATATGAATGATGATACCTCCTCATGGAGTTGTTTTGAGGTTTAAACAGAATAATCGATGTAAAGTGCTTGGAATGGGGCCCGGTGTATAACCTCATAATAAATGCCCTTATTACCATGCTATCATCATCATTATCATCGCCATCTACCTTATTATGGGTAACAGGAGGGCCCATTGAATAGCATCCTTGCCATTCTCTGTCCTTAGTGCCTCGCATTAAATCAAAATCATAAAGACATGTGCATACATAGTTCCTGCTCTCATAGAACTTGTATCTTCTAGGGGTGAAAATTCACAAACTTACCAGATTTTCAGAGGTATAAAAAAAAGCAATGCCGTAGGTGGTTCTAGGAAACCAAAGAGATGGTATTCATCTGTTTACACACAGCCCTGACTCACAAGGTGGCTCGTACCACTGTCAACCTGCGTCACAAGAACAGTTGCCATTCAGCGTGGGGAAGCACAGGGGACAGAGAAGCCCGTCTGGCTCAGGCACGAAGAGGGTATTCCCTTCCTTCCCAAACCACCCGGTCAGTTGAAATCTTGGGTGGCAGAAGGAGAAGGAAAGGGGCTGATCACGCCTGCTGTTCCCCTCACCTCCCAGGCCTGCTTTTAGGTGTTGTCATCTATGGCTGCTTCCCTGCCAGATGCCAGCATCCCCGTCCACGGGGCCTCAGGGAATCAGATTTCGCCTGAGACCGAGCATTTGGCATCTACCGAGCTCTTCCACGAGTGCCCCATTTGGTGACCAGGGAAGTGGCTCTAGAACAGCTGCCTTTACATTCTGCCCTCTCCCAGTCGGAAGTGGGGAGACAGAATTAATTCAGTGGCTTTTCCTTCTTCAGCCCAATCTGAGGGCTCCCGCCCAGGTCTCCCCCATGACAACAGGCCCATAGGAGCAACGGCTCCGCCCAGGCCGGACACACATCTCAGCCCATCTTGCTGGCAGGCAGAAAGGTCTTTTGGTCCTGAAAACCTAATTTCCCAAAGGCATTTTTCTGTTTCGTGACAAACCGGATGTGGCCTCTGCCGCAAACCCCCACTCACGTGATCACGAAAATACAGACATGCAGCCCCTGCAGCCCTCCGCCCGTGTGTGGGGGGCCAGTGCCTCTGTGTCACTCTCCCGTGCTCAGCTGTACCTTGGCCCTAAGCGCTGGGTATCGGTGACCGGGTTTCTGAAAGTTCACTGGTACGCTTATTATTTCCAATGCATATTTATGTATGAGGAGACTCTTTTGGAGGCTAGGAATGTTTGCGTTTAAGGGGCAGAGCCCACCTCACAGAAATCTGCCAGTGAGGCCACGGTCTCCGCATGATGACAATCACTCCTCTCATCGGAGACATTCTCATCGGGGACAGCGAATGCTAGGTGCTGTCACATGCCGGGGGTTATCAGTTACAGAGCTACGGTTACCCTAACTAACACAAATTGATTCAAAGCATGTTGATTGAGCACCAGCTCTGAGACAGGCCTTGTGCTCCATGCTGGGACCCTGTCTGGCTCTGGCTGCTTCGCAAAATACTGCACTTGGGGGCTTGACCAGCCAGCATTTATTGCTCACGGTTCTGGAATCTGGGAAGTCCAAGATCAGGTGCCAGCAGATTCTGCTCAGGGTGAGGGGCTCCTTCCTGGCCCGCAGCCTGCAGCCTCCTCGCTGTGTCCTCACACCCTGGTGGAGAGGGGCTGGCTCTGGTCTCTTCCTTCTAACAAGGGCATTACTCCCACTGCGGCGGCTCTACCCTCAAACCCTCATCTAAATTCAGTGAGCTCCCAAAGCTCCACCCCGCACCATCACATGGGGGTTAGGGTTCAGCAGATGAATTCAGTCCTTAACAGATCCCAGTGACACGGACCAGGGGGATGCTTTGCCCTCAGGGCGCTAGGGTGGCAGTCATCCGGCAGCGCGGCTCCGTGGGGTTCCACCCAGGTGCAGGTTGGCCACGATGGGACCACGGCCTTGTTTTTATGCACCTTTGGGCCCCTGCAACCTATTCCCATGTCCAGCATCTAGTAAGTGTTTGCCAACATCGTCCACGGTGGCCTCACATTGATCAGTGGCTCCCGATCCTGGCTCCTGGAGATGTGTGGTCTCCTGTCTGTGTTCCTAAATTTAGGAGAGAAAGATGCCTTACAAGCAAGTACACTATCTGAAATCAGCTTTATTTTCATTGTCTCATAGAAGAGGCAGCTTAAGCCTCTAATTGCTACTGTGGGAGCCAGAGCACCTGCTGGTCCTAGCGGCGGCCTCCAGCAGTGGGTCCCGTCTCTCAGGGCTGCCAGGCTGCTAATCTGAAAGGAAAATGACTTCGAGTCGGGGGTGGAGGACTCGGTGCTCACTGCTCATCATTTCCTATCGCTGTCTCACCTCTGCTTTTGAGGACAGAAATCAGTAGCATTTTAAATGTCTTGCTAAGCAAGCATTTATTGGAGCGGATCCCCTAGGGGCTTAGCCTGGAGCAGAGCTCAGGGCAGCAAAAGGCTGGTGCGGGAGGAGCCTGAGGTGGGAGGCCTCCCCTCCCCCATCCTGCCTGTCCTCCCCGGAGGCCTGGGGCCTCTGAGCTGAATGGCATTCATTCACTCACTCATTCACTCTTTTGTTCCACAGTTCATTTCCTGAACACTGCTGTATGCTGGATACCCATCCTGCCCTATTTGTAGGGGGACAAAGAGGCCATGATAACTGTAATATATGACAGAGCCGAGGGCCGCCCAGGGGGATTCTGGGGGGGCAGGGGAGAGAGGAGAAGGGAGAGTCAGAGAGGGCTGCCTGGATGGCGAAGAAGGCAGCCTTCAGATTTCTTGCCTTTAGCGACTCCTTCCTCCACTTCTCAGAACTCCTGGTTGTGGTCAGGCAGGGCATGGCACGGCAGAGACCCCTGAGCCTGTAGGCCGGCCCCTGCTCGGGGTTACTTGGGGACGAGTGTTCATAGAAAATGGAATGAGGTAGGCCAGAGCTGGTGCCCAGCATCGGGTCCCTCCCTCCAGGAACACAGGGAAAGTGCGCCTCAGCTTCTGCTCCTGCGTGCTGCATCTCCCTTCTCTGCAGCCACGCACCATGTCTCCTCTTGCCCAGCTCTGCACTCTCCGGCTTGCTGGGAGACTGGGAGCTTTATGGGGGCAGCCCCACATCTGCCTCATTCCCGGGTGAATGGTCACTCCCCAGCGTGGAGCATCCGTCTGACACACAGAGGGCCTCCGAGGAGAGAGAAAAGGCGACCTGCTCTCATCTGGCCATTGATCTTTCCTCTCTGAATGTCACTTGCCACCCTTGGTCATCTGGGCACTGTTGGGGGCCAGTTGCCAGCAGAAGCATGCCCCAGCCTCCGGCCCCAGCTTGGGTAAGGCACAATCCCAGCCAAACCTGGTGACGATTCATTTATGTGACAAGGGAAGGCGAGGGCACACGGTGACCTCAGAAAATGTACTTTCCTCTCGTCAGGTTGCAAGCACTGGGTGCCTTGCCCTGAGGGCACAGCAACCAGACTGGCCAGCCACTAAGATAGCGGCAGGCTTCTGATCACAGAGGCCTGGTGCGGCTCCCCAGCATGGCTTAGCACCGGTTCCCCGCCCACCTACATTCGCCCTACCCCAGGCTGGCCATCCCTCTCCCAATGTGCCCATTCCTTCTGGATGTGCCTCACCGAGGGCTGTGTGCACCTGCGCCTTGTGAATAGCAGTCTGCCCCGAAGCGCACAGGGACTGGAGCGCTTTGGCGGGCTGGTCGGTCTCGATGCACGGAGCTGCAGGTTCCTCTCTTTCTCCCTCTCTTCCATCAAGAAGAGGGAAAAAAGAAGTGGCAGCACAGACACCTGCAGAAATAGCACTTGTTTGGCCTGGTTTAAATTCAGGTGCTAATTTTTGCGGTCCTCTGTGCACCAGGCCCTTTATGGGCTCGCTGGTAGGGAAGGAGGCCGTCTGGGGAAGGACTGGTGTGGTGGCATCTGCCCTTTCCCACCCGCAAGGCTGTGCTGGCCTACACCTGGACCCCTCTGACCACCTGCCCTGAGGTTGGAAGGATTAGTCGGTGCAGGGAGGCTGAGGGAGCAGTGTGCACTGAGGTGGCACCTCCATGCCTTTGAGGGGCTCTAGGACGGCTTGCAAGGTGAGTCCCTGGGAATGGAGGAAGGGCGGATTCAAGTGCAAGAGTAGCAGAGCCCCCCTCCCCAACCAGCCTGCCTGTTTGCCTGTCCCTCCCCCCGGCAGGGCACTGAGCTGGAAAGGGCTGAGCTCGCTGGTTCCCAGCCCTGCTGCCCACCCGTCTCTCCTCCTCAGGAACAGGAGGGGGAATTCTTTCATGCCCGTCGACCCTCCATCCTCCTCTTTCCTGTTGTCCCTCCCTCGGTATCATGTACCCAGTAGGGTCTCCCCCTCTTGCCACCTGGTAACCTCCAAGCTTACAATCCTCAGGTACAATGTACATCATCCCTTTTCTCCCGCCTCCCTGTGTAATCCTTGCGCTCTGTGTCCGGGCCCCGGCAGCCATCCTGCTCACTCAGTCCCCAGTGCTTCCTGTTCTTGCTCCAGGATTTCCCTGGGGCATCTGGGGAGGTGGCCCCCCCCCCATCTTCCTTCTGAAAACTCTTCTCCCTTCCCAGTGGGATGTTTGGCTTCCCCTCTCAGTTGCGCCGACTTCTCCTTCCTTGGTTTTCTCATTTGTACCCTTGTTTTCCGCATTTATCAGCCCACAGCTTCTGTCCATTTGCCTCTTCCCCTTTTCTGCGGACATCACCCCCAGCCTCGCCTCCTCTACTCCCTGCTCTGCAGCGGCCTGCTCACGTGCTGCCCTGCCTCTTCTCCTCTCCCGTCTGCCCGGCCTCCAGTGAACCGTTTAAAACCACTACTTGGGAAACAACCGTCCCTGCTCTTTGGTAAAGGCATCTTAACTCACTTCCCCGAATTTACTTTGGCTCCTGTTTAAGTGAAGCTGCTCTCAAGCCTTGGAATACTGTCTTCCCTTTGTCAGCCCACCAAGCCCCCCACCCTTGCCTCCAGGGATTCCTCCTCTGGGCTAAAACATTTTGGGGGGGAGGCTAGGGGAGGGATACTTTCTCACTGGTATTCACAGCTGCCCAGAAAACATTTGTTGAGATTCTATCATGCATCAGGCTGTCCAGAAACTTCAACTTCTAATGTGTTTGAGATGGAGAGGTGGAGTGAAAGCTCGGGAAACCATTAGTTCCCTGAAGAAATGATGGCCTAGTTGATACATTCTGAACGGCCCTTGGATGGCTCACGCAGCAGAGGGGCCTGTCCTCTGGGCATAGGTTAATTGTTCTTACCACCCTCGTTTTCGCAGTCCTGTTCCTGATCTTACGATTATGATAAAAAGAGCTTTTCTGGAATGAAGCGTGGCTTTGAGGACTTGAACTACCCCCAACCCCACCCAGGTAGTATCCACCCTTTAAAAATCGAGCCCACTAGTTCCCGACAGTCCCACAGTGGAAGCTGTGTTTTGTGTTTATTCAAGGATATGGTTTAAAATGGAATCACTGAAATGAGCCCCAAAGCAGAGCCCGTCTGGTTGTACTTATGCCATGTATGATTTACAAGGAAGAATGTGCTTTCAGGCTTTTGAGGGATAACGCTTATAAAACAAAACTTTTATTACTGTACATATTATAATTAAAAAAAATTCTTTGGAAGGAATTAGAATTAAAAACATATGGTAGCTGCTCAGTCCTTCCATTAGGGGATATTTACATCTAGACAAATGGCATAATTACATCTGCCATGTTCCAAGGCAGTTGGGTTATGGGAACTCTGAGAAGTTCACCATGAGATCTGATGAGTTGTGGAAACTGGCAGTGGTAGAGGGCCAATCCAGCTTCTGTGTGATGGAAAGAATCCACTCTCCGGGGGAGCTGAGTGTGAAGTCTGGTCTGGTGTGTAGTCATTAGCTCTGCAAAAGTCATTTCTTCTTCCACATGAGGGCTACCATGGGAAAAAAAAAGAGTGACAGAACAGGACGAGGTCCTACACGAGTGTCAGAGGGTATTCTCAGTTGTATTTTCAAAATGAAATTATAAAATAATTTACATTATGGAACACAAAAATATAAATAAAAATACATAAAATGTGGATTTTTAGAAATGAAACTTAAATGATTTTCTGGTTAATGCTTTGAAACCTGCTATTTTCACTTTGAGATATATTGTATACCATCCCCAAATCAATTTTTTGAGAAATTGGTTTCTCATGGCTGCATAGATCCTGTTATATGATATATTTAACCAGTCCCTTGGTTTAAGTTGTTAGCTCTTGTTTTTTCTACCTAAATACTTTCATAAACATCTTTATATGTAAGTTTTTATACACATCTTTTATAGGATAAATGGTTATATAATGAAATTGTTAAGTCAAAGATATGGATAATTTTAGGTCTTTCGATCCATCTTTCAACTTAAGTACCAAAAAATACTGTACTAACTTATACTCTATCATCCTGGCCATTTGCCAACATCCTTTCTGATCCTGAGAATCGGTTTCAAGACACAAACAAATTTGTCTTAATGTTGTCTATTTGCTAGACGCCCCCCACCACAAAGCAGATAGTGTATTATTTTGATTACTAGTGAGGTTGAACATGCCTTTTCTTTGGTGATCTAGACATACTGTGGTTCTTTTGTGAATTGCTGGTTGTGTCCTTTAGTGTCCATGTTAAACATCTTTTCTCTTGCACTGAATTGCTGAGGCGTAGTCACTAATGGTTCATTAAGCTGTGTTGAGTCACTTTGGATCAGATCTTTAAACTGGTCCTTTGTCCAACAATAAATGTTTGTGGAATAAATGCAAAATGAATCATAACGCAGTAGTCAGATGGTTGTAGGCTCAAGCGTTGATGGCTGTTACCCCCAGGAGTGGCAGGACAGTATTTCAGCTCTTTATCCATCCAACGCTCTGCCTAATGTACTTTCTATAAGTGTGCCAGGCTCTATTAGGCTTTAGTTCCTGCTCTCAAAACTTTAGTCCAAAGGAGAGCTCACAGACACCCACTCTCCTTCCCACTCATGTACAGAGAGCCCAACAGAGTATGTGAATTTCTTAAAGGATCCTTCGTAACACAAGCCTACCTCTAAAAGGATGCGCTTTGAACCATAGAAAGCGCATACAATTTCACAAGCCTGCAGAAGTCTCTCAAGGCAGATTCCAGTACCAAAGAAGTCAAATTCAGTTTATAGAAAACAAAATGAAATTTCCTCCAGCACCTTTTTTGTAGAAGTTAATAAGTTTGGTGTCTTCTTGGCCTCTGCCTTGCTCCTTAGCGTGATCTCTGACCTCTCTGCCCAGCTAAGCTTGAAAATAATCGCTGGAGTCAGGCGTCTAAGGATTTTGGAGCCAAGTAGACTGGGGGCCAGTCCCAGCTTTTGGGCTTACTATTCGTCTTCTCTGGGTCTCCGTTCCCTAGGGTTCAAAATTGGGAAATAAAGCTTACCTCGCCAGTGTTGTTTTAAGCATCAGTCAAGATAATGATTTAAAGTATGTGGTGCAGAGTAGATACTAAATAATAGCTATTAGTAGGAGTAAGATCACATAGATTTACCACTAAGGAAATCTAGCTGGTTAGTTATGACAAAAGGTCGTGTAAGTTGGCTTTTACTTTTACAAATTCCCCACATTCTGGATCTGTCTGGATGCAGTTTTACTGATCAGAAACTTGATTTTGTTTTCTGAGACTGGCTCAGTCTCTCAGTTACGAGGTCACCTGAACCAAGTTCTGAAGTGAACATTGTATAAATAAAAAATAAGATAGCTTATCAAGTCTGGACAGTTGTGAAATAGATAGAGGCTGGAATTCTCATACCCTAGGACAGCTCCTCTCTCCCTTCAGGAGCCAGACTAGAATCAGTGCTTGTTAGATGGATCAGGGGTCAGAGCAAGGGCCCTTAGCGGATGGTCGCCGCTCCCAGCCCAGGCCAGCTCAGAGAGCTTGGTGAACTGTATTTCCTATAGGACTAGGCTTAATGACCGTCCGTGGACCACGTTCCTATCTCTTCCATGGAGAACTTTAAGGGGCACTTACCCATTCGGTGCCCATACCTGCCTCTCAAACTCTCCTTTTCTTTTTGGTTCAGTGCTAACCACTTCCATTTTTGACTGACACATGGTCTGTCTGGCTGTGTCATTGCCTCTAGGCTGGTTATTAATTACCCCTAAGTCTTTCATTCTAGAAAGAGTCTGTAGGAGATGTTGCATGTGTCTGCTTGCGCACTGATTCTGTCACTTCTCTAGAGTCAGTGTCATCTTCAGAGAGCCCTTGAGTGAGTGGGTAGGTGAGACCAACCTCTTAGCCCTCTCTACCCCATGACCCATTGCAGACTTCCTACCTTAAGCATTGGTGTGGGACATGAAACCCAGCCCACCCCCAGGGATGACATCCTCACTGACATATACATCACCCCTTAGTGTCTCCAGGATGCTGGGAGAAACCCCAAGGACCTCTTGCTGCTCAGAAGTGTCTTGAACCTGTTTGCGAATGCACTAAAAGCCATCAGCCAGCCCCAGGTTGTCATGCCGGATGTGTGAACGGTCTGTGTTTGGCCCTGTATTCTGCATTTAGAGTCAGCAAATGGTAGTGGTATGAATTATATCTCCTCTGGGATTATAGCATTTTGCCCAGTGAGAGTCAGGCTGAGATGATCTTTCTACTCTGTTTCACTTGGCCAGAGAACATGCATCCTCTCACTGTTACTGCCCCTCCTTCAGCCCTTTACCTCTGCTCCTGCGAAGGCAGCCCATTCCCCACGGAGGAGATTCACAGTTCTGCCATGGGGACAAGTCTCCTCTGACAACCCAGACCTTCAGTGTCAGGGTCATCCTGGCTTAAGGGGGGGAGCAAAGGGAGTATCGACACCCCAGGATGGAAAGCTGGTTTCCTAAAATCTGAAGGAGACGGAAGTTTGAGGGTGACAAGTGCATTCTGACCAGAGCTTCATAGATCTCCCTTCCCCTGCCATCCACCCTGGGGTCCGTCCCATCACCCTCATCAGCTCCTTGCCCAGCAGGCTATTCAGCAGGGCAGCCCCAAGGCCTCCTCGAAGTCTGGGTGTCTGCCTGCTCATGGGCAAAGGAGAGTGAGGGGCACAGAGGGGTGGTGGACACTGGGGCAGGAGGGGAGACCACAGCCAGCCAGACTGCTAAGCAGCTAATCTGACTGTAATTGGGTTGATGGAAGAAGTGTCCCCATGTGTGGACAGATCTCCTCTGCTGAAATACCCTTAACCACAGTCCGGAGCTCTGCTGTCCCGTATGATAGCTAGTAGCCATATATGGCTGTTAAAATGAAGTACAGCTAAAAGTTCCATTCTTTGGTCACACTGGCCACATTTCAAATGATCAATAGGCACACTTGGCTGGTAGCCACCATCTGGACACGATGATGCAGAACATTTCCATCACCACAGCCTGTGCTATCAGGCAGCACCGCCCTGGGGCTTCTGGAACACTGGAACATTTTGATAAGCATTGCATTTATATAAAACTGGCCTTAGAGCTTTTGATGACTACATTATTTGTGTCAACTGGGGCCTGTTTGTCTCTGAAAGCACTATCCCTGTGGCCCACACACATTCCCACTAAAAACTCAAGTACAAAAGATAAAAAGAGCTTGGGGAGAAAATCTCCAGCTTGTCCAGCAGAGTCCCAGAGCCCTAGGTCTCTCATTAGGAGTTCTTTCCATGGACAGCCTTGCCTGTATGTGATCCTTGCCCTCCTGATATCTTGACCTGAGTTCCAGATTTAGTCCTGGATTGGAGTTATTTAGGATGTAACAATCATACAAATAAGTGAGTTAATTTTTTAGAATGAAGATATTTATTCATTCAGCAGGAATTCATTGACTGTCTACTGTCCCCGGGGCAGAGCCCAGATCCTCCAGCATGCACCTAACACAGGGCATGGCACATAGTAGGCGTTCAGTAAGTATCTATCAAATGAATGCATTATTCATCCTGAAGAGAGTCCACCAAGCTGTTCACGCTGCTGTTCTTCTTTGCCTCCCATGAATCTTTTAGGGATGCCAGGCCCAGCTGCTCAGACCAGCAACTGGCAAGCAGCTTCGGATTCGTCCTGCTCTAGGTGTGGTGGGATTCTCAGGGCCCTGGAAGCTGGTTTCCTAGTTCCATATTTTAGTGTAGCTGTATTAGTCAGGGTTCTCCAGAGAAAGAGAACCAGGGTGTGTGTGTGTGTGTGTGTATGAAAAAAAACCAAACAGAGATTGATTGATTGACTGATTTTAAGGAATTGGCTTTGTCCAAACTCTGCAGGGTAGGCCAGCAGGCTGCAGATCCAGGAAGAGTTGATGCTGTACTTTGAGTCCATAGAATTTTGCTGGCAGAATTCCTCTGCTTTGTTGGGGGAGGTCAGTCTTTTTTCTTGTCAGGCCTTCAACTAACTGGACAAGGTCCACCCACCACATTACAGAGCACAACCTGCTTCACGCAAAATCTAGGATTTAAATGTGAATCTCATCTAAAAAGAACATCTTAACAGAAACATCTAGAATTCTGTTTGACCAAATATCTGGGTGCCATGGCCCAGCCAAGGTGACACGTACACCACACACACCATAATGGCAGTTCTGTCTCATGCATTTGGCGGGGCTGGGGCGCTCTTCCACCTCACTGGTGCCACCCACCCTGAGTAGGGGTGTTCCTCCTTTGGTGGCTCTCCACCCACGCCATGCCGCTCCCTCTTCTGTCCCACACGGATGCTAGACAACCTCAAATATATAAAATGCAGATACATTTCTCTGCATGTCTTCTTTCAGTTTAGCAACAATTGTGCCACTGTCAAGACAGTTTCCCACTTGTTTTTTGTAAGTTACTCCTTGAGCCCAGTTTTTTTTTTCTTTTTTGACCATGTTGTCATGAGAAGGGATACCATCTCCCCAGTTTCTTCTCCCTCCCGAAGCTGGAAGGAAGCTCAGGACAGAGTGGAAATATCACAGGTTTGGGGTCGGACAGATCTGGATTGGTTCCATGACTGGCTCACTATAACCTCTGTGAACTTCAGTTTCCTCATCTGCAAAATGGGATAATAGTTTTCTCATGGTTACCTTTTGAACTCTTCTTATTCAATTTTGGGATCTCCTCTTAATCTATTCTGGTTGTATTTGAGGGCAGAACTATGTTTTATTCACCATTGTGTAAACAGAACAGTCCTTAGCATACAGATGCTCATTAAGTATCTGTTGATTAAATGTTGAATGAGTGGATTGAAAGGGGGTGATGTAGGCAGGGCTATTCAGTAGGAAGCAAACACTCTAAGTGTAGGTCTCCTTACCCCCACAGTTGGGCTTGCAGATGAGGCCCTCTTCCCAGGCCTTATCTCACCAGCATGGTAGATATGACTGAGTTATCATGACATCACATCAGTGAGTACTTAATCTTTTCCTTTTCCATGCCTAGCTTTCTGGTCTCCTTTTCTTCCTTACATGCCAGGTGGCCCCCTTCCTAGGACTTGCTCTATACTTGAACGGGAAATCAGTTTTCATGATGAGTTTTAAGGTGTCCAAATTGTAGAGTAACAGTGGGCAGATAGCAGGAAGCGGGCACTTTCTCCCATGATCTGCATTAATGCCTGAAATACTTCTGTGGGTTCAAGCTGGGTGCTCCTTTTATTCCAAAGATGTGGTGAGATTTCATTAATCACAGTGAAGTTCCAGGATCCCAGCTTTAAATCAATGCTGCATTTAACAAGAAAGAGCAGTCAATTGTAACTTTTTTCAGTAAACTGATGCAATTTAGTGCTTATGGAATTTATCTGTCTGGCAGATCAGCGGCCGAACATAATTTTAATTACACCTGTCACCCTCGGCCGCGCTCCCTCATTCTGTGCAACCTTATCAGGGGAGCAGAACCTGAGCTTCCGGATTTTGCTGCTCAAAGGCCAGAGTTGGCTTTCTTGTCATTTAGGGAGCTGCCTGGCACTTGCATTTCAGAGAGAAGCTACCTTATTAATAGAAAGCAACTTAGTAGGAAGTACAAGCTGTTAGGTTGGGTGTCTAACAAAATCTTCGGCTGACTCCCTGAAACAGCAAAGGATGCAAGTGTTCAAGTAAGCAAGGAATACGATATTGACACTTGCTAATTAGATCCCATTTCACTGTGTAGCCTGCTATGCTTATGTGAGTTTTACTACCTTTATTTGCTTTGCACTATAGCAGCGTTTCCTTCCAGGGTACCCAGTGTATGTGGGAGGACCAGTCTTTTAAAGGAGCCAAACCTGTCCTGTTCCCCTGCCTTTCTGTGAGCGCAGAGAGGTTGAAGAGACAGGGGATAAGCATTACTTAGGATGACAAGGAATTGGCATTTTTCCTCCTGTGTTATAATTAGGATATTGAACATGTCTGGGCCCTGCATTGCAGAGGAAAGGATGCCTTCCTCATGGTGCTTTTTCTCCATCAGTAGAACAATTTGGTTCTCGTTTTCTAAACTAGTCTGATAGGCACTGTCTGGTATATGAGTCCCACTTTTCATGTCAGTTATCTCAGGGCACGAGCTGTCTGTTACAGCTTTAAAAGTACAGCAACGGTTCGCAGATTACATCCTGCCCTAGCGGCTGTTGGGACATGGCTACTGGAGTTCCTTTTCAAGATGGCACTGCAGAGGCACACAGTCCCCTGGCCAGAGCCCCATTCCTATTCTCTGGTACTGGGTTTATTGGAAGAAGCCAACCCTTCTGTTTCTGTTGAGTTCTACTCTTTGCATTTACCAAAATCAGTCACTTTCCTCCAAGCTAGTGACCAAGAGCTCTCAATGCTTATGAAGAATTTGCTGTGTGCCAGTCAAGATTCTGTTATGTTTTATGGGTTCCCTGTATGTTAATTCGTTTCATATCATTATCATCCTCATAATATTCTCGTGCAGTAAGTAGATAATATTATTAATCCCATTCTTCAGACGAAGAAACTGAGGTACAGAGACCATATGAGCTGTCCAAGATCACAAAGTTAGGAAGAGGCAAAGCCGGGCTTTGAGCTCAGCCATTCGAGCTCCAGAGTCTGTGCTCTTAGCACTATGTCGTGCCGCCGCCCTTATTTGCTAGGCATTGCTGCTCAGGAGCCGTGGCACATTTTAAGGAATGGGAGAAAAAGGAAACTCTGAGGTGACAGCTAGACCGAATGACCCCT
This sequence comes from Smutsia gigantea, assembly GCA_032199065.1. Classification (NCBI taxonomy): domain Eukaryota; kingdom Metazoa; phylum Chordata; class Mammalia; order Pholidota; family Manidae; genus Smutsia; species Smutsia gigantea. Next base: position 377,390 of record JAVSCE010011621.1, on the reverse strand, counting down.
CATGTGAGAGTTGCAGGCTTGGCTCATGCATTCCCAGCCAGCCAGCAGTGGGGAATTCTATCCATGGCTCCCAGAAGGATGGAGGAGGTCTGGCAGCGAACAGGGACCAGCCAGACAGACGCCAGCCCGGTGTCAGTGTCATCAGCCGGCCTTTATTGTTGCCTGTGCACGATGCACAGCATGGCTGCATCACATTCCTTGCTTGAAAAGCTTTTTCAGCGATATAAATTGGTATTAATCCCCAATTGTTCACTTAGGGAAACTGAGGGTCACAAAGATTAACCAGACACACAGGTAGTTAGTGGCAAGCTGCATTTTATACTCATTCTATATTATCTTTCCTCTACTTGCTGTAAGAGAGCTTAACATCATAGTTTTTTTTTTCCAATTTTCTATTGCTGTGTGACAAACCACTCCAATTTGGGTGGTTTAACATAATCACAGGTCAGTACTGTTTTCTGTCAAGGCTCCTGGGCTTGCCCGGGCTCAGCTGGGTGCTTTGCACTTGAAGTCTCTCGTGTGGCTGTGGTCATATGGTGGCTGGGCTGGTGTCACATTGAGAAGTTCTTCTGTGTTTGGCATTAATCCTGGCTGTCATCTAGGATCTCAGCGGGGGCTGTTGGCTGGAATTAGCTCTGTGTGGTCTCTCTGGGGTTTCCTCAGAGCGTGGCAGCTGGATGCCAAAAGCCAGAGTCCAGAGAGAAGCTCTATCACACTTCATGACCTAGGCTCAGAAGTTACAAGCTATCACCCCTACACTCTATTGGTCAACACGACTCTCCAAAATCAGGGAGATGGAGTAGAGACTCTACCGTCCAAGATGAGTTGTGGCAACGTCATATGATAAGGAAGAACCTGCTTGACTGTCTAGAAAGTACAGTGTGCCACCTTGATTTTTCTACGACTTTTTTTCCTTGTAGGGCTAATACTTTTGCATTAAGCACACACTTATATTAGCATAGATATTTCTCTTTAAACTCATTATTGATATCCACTCTTTTCTGAGACAGTCTGAGCATCAAAAAAAATCAAGTATGCATCTTATCTTGAGCAATATGAATCAACTGAAAATACTTTGTTCTTCATCCTAAGCAAAGCATAAATAATTTAGACTAAATCCAAGGATGGAGAATATAACCAAAATAATTTACAGTGTAACTGCCTTCCGTTTTAGTGTTTTCTGGTTTACAAACGGTTACCACATGGTTGTGAATAGGGTTAGGGCCAGACCTACTTAATGAAGAAACATTTTAAACTACCATACTTAATTTTAACTTTCAGAATTATTTTTATTTAATATAAAATAATCATTTTTATCTATGAAACACATACAGGAAATAAACAGTAATGATACAAAGAGCACTGGTGTATCTATCAGAAATAGTAAGAAATAGATCTTGGCCAATCACTTAGGAGTCAGCTTGTGTCCTCCCTTCTCCTCCCTACTTCGAGTTAACCATTATCCTGTTTATTGCTACATTAATTTTCTTTTTGGTTGACCCCCCATCTGCATCCCTTAATGGCATTTTGTTGTAGTTTTCTTCATACTGGGGACCATACTATATTCTCTCACTCAGTGCTATAATCTGGAAATCTATCTAGGCAACCGCATGTAGCTGGAGTCAGTATCACTCTGTTATAAGGTATTCAACATCATAAACAGCAACATATTCTACTGTTTGTACTGTTTCCATTTTTTCTGTTATAAACAATGCTGATATTAACCTTCTTATACATCCCTAGGTATACATGTGTCAACATTTTCCCAGGGCATATACCTAGAATGAAATTGCTGAGGCTTGCTTTCAACTTTATTAGAAATGCCCAGTTGTGTTCCACAGGGTTTGTGCTATTTACATTTGTACCATCAGTTCTAGTTATTTCACATCCCTGCCAACACTTGTGTGTGTTCTTTAAATTTTCTTTTTTTTAATATAATTTATTTTATTATCATTAATCTACAATTACATGTGCAATATTACGGTTATTAAACTACTCCTTCATCAGGTCCCCCCCACCAACCCCATTAGTCACTGTCCATCAGCATAGTGAGATGCTATAGAATCACTACTTGTCTTCTCTGAGTTGTACTGCCCTCCCCGTGCCCCCCCACACTATATCTGCTAATTGTAATGCCCCTTTTACCCCTTGTCCCTCCCTTCCCGCCCATTTTCCCCAGTCCCTTTCCCTTTGGTAACTATTAGTCTGCTGCTGTTTTGTTCCTTCAGTATTTTTTCTTTGTTCTTATACTCCACATATGAGTGAAATCATTTGATACTTGTCTTTTTCGGCTTGGCTTATTTCACTGAGCATAATACCCTCTAGCTCCATCCATGTTGTTGCAAATGGTAGGATTTGTTTTCTTCTTATGGCTGAATAATATTCCATTGTGTATATGTACCACATCTTCTTTATCCATTCATCTACTGATGGACACTTAGGTTGCTTCCATTTCTTGGCTATTGTAAATAGTGCTACAATAAACATAGGGGTGCATCTGTCCTTTTCAAATTGGGCTGTTGCATTCTTAGGGTAAATTCCTAGGAGTGGAATTCCTGGGTCAAATGGTATTTCTATTTTGAGTTTTTTGAGGAACCTCCATACTGCTTTCCACAATGGTTGAACTAATTTGCAGTCCCACCAGCAGTGTAGGAGGGTTCCCTTTTCTCCACATCCTCGCCAACATTTGTTGTTGTTTGTGTTTTGGATGTTGGCCATCCTCACTGGTGTGAGGTGATATCTCATTGTGGTTTTAATCTGCATTTCTCTGATGATTAGCGATGTGGAGCATCTTTTCATGTGCCTGTTGGCCATCTGAATTTCTTCTTTGGAGAAGTGTCTATTCATGTCCTCTGCCCATTTCTTAATTGGATTATTTGCTTTCTGTTTGTTAAGGTGCATGAGTTCTTTATATATTTTGGATGTCAACCCTTTATCAGATACGTTTTTTATGAATATATTCTCCCATACTGTAGGATGTCTTTTTGTTCTACTGATGGTGTCCTTTGCTGTACAGAAGCTTTTCAGCTTGATATAGTCCCACTTGTTCATTTTTGCTTTTGTTTCCCTTGCCTGGGGAGATATGTTCATGAAGAAGTCGCTCATGTTTATGTCCAAGAGATTTTTGCCTATGTTTTTTTCTAAGAGTTTTATGGTTTCATGACTTACATTCAGGTCTTTGATCCACCTTGAGTCTACCTTTGTGTATGGGGCTAGACAGTAGTCCAGTTTCATTCTCTTACATGTAGCTGTCCAGTTTTTCCAACACCAGCTGCTGAAGAGGCTGTCATCTCCCCATTGTATATCCAAGGCACTTTTATCAAATATTAATTGACTGTATATGTTTGGGTTAATGTTTGATTTTCTATTCTGTTCCACTGGTCTGTGGGTCTGTTTTTGTGCCAATACCAAATTGTCTTGATTACTGTGGCTTTGTAGTAGAGCTTGAAGTCAGGGAGTGTAATTCCCCCTGTTTTATTCCTCCTTCTCAGGATTGCTTTGGCTATTCGGGGTCTTTTGTGGTTCCATATGAATTTTAGAATTATTTGTTCCAGTTCATTGAAGAAAACTGTTGGTAGTTTGATAGGGATTGCATTGAATCTGTAGATTGCTTTAGGTAGTATAGCCATTTTGACAATATTTATTCTTCCTAGCCAAGAGCATGGGATGCATTTCCATTTGTTAGTGTCCTCTTTAATTTCTCTTAGTTCTTTAAATTTTCACCAACCTGATGTGTATGAAATGGTGTCTTATTGTGGTTTTCTTTGGCATTTTTGAATATCTTTTATTGACTGGTCATTCTGTTTTTTTCAGTCATTAAGTTCCTGTTCAAATCTTTTGTTGATTTTTGTATCAAGGTTTCTTTTTATTTGTATTCTTCTGGAGTGCAGTTCCCCTCGTTGGGCCTCCCTCTGGGCAGTGTCTACGTGGGGCCTTATTGGGCTGGTAGTTCTGATTTCTTTGTCCTCTTCCAGTTTGGGTCCTGGGAAGCCTCCTTTGGCACCTGAGCAGTCTTTCCCTACTTTTAATCCTGAGTTTGGTTTGCTGGCTTCCTGCTAAGAGCCTAGAAAAGCGCACCAGACCTCTGTGCTGGGAACTCCATGAGAACCGGGTACCTCCTTCCTGCCAGAGCAGGGAGACCCTAGCTGGTATTATTAAGCTGGCCCACCTGATTCTTCCAAGTCCTCATAATCTGGGTTCTGCTTTTTGGTATGAACTTGTTCTCCAAAGATTTCTAGGTCTGCCTAATTTGGAACACCATTTGAACTTGACCTTCCGAATGTATTGTGCATCAGTTCCTCACAGGTGAAGAGCCCTAAGGGAGTCGGTGGAGGACGAGCATTCTAGGAAACCTGACTTCAACCCCCACCCAGGTGCTGTGCTCCTGCTTGACCCTCACTCAGGCTTCAGGGTGGAGTGTGATGTGGGGACCCTGTTCAGCTGGCATGCACATGAGGACCCCCTCAGTTCTCACGAGGAGAGCACAGCAGCTTGTGAGTTATGCTCATGTCCGCAAAGGTCCCAGACAGGCAGCCACAGGCTTGCTAGTGGTCTCGGTTTTGCAGTGGAGGGTGGCCTTGCTCCAGAGGGGCATCTACATCCCCAGGCCACAATCCTGTCTGTCCTAGCTTCTCTCCCTTCTTAGCATAACAGAAAGTTTGGCCTGCCTACCTCTGCGTTTCAACAAGAGTGTCCTTGAGATGCCCTTGGGTCCAGGATGGGACTCTGTCTCCTCATTCACTCTGAACTCCTCACTGCTGGCTGGGTTCTCTTCAGAGCCATGTGATGTCAGGCTCAGTGTCATGTCCTCCAGGGCCAGGGCCTTTTGCAGTATGTTGGGACATGGTGACATCAAAAAACAGTTCCCTTGTGTGTCTCCCTTCTCCCTCTCCAGAGGCACAAACACACATGGCCCAGAACAAATCTGTCGGCTTATGGGGAGTGAGTGCAGAGGGTGGGATGGGACTGTCCCTCTGCAGGCCGTTCCATTCACGCATGCATGCAGCTGCACAGACCCTCCTTCCCCACCGAGACCTGGCAAGACCTCCTAGGGCCCCGACTGTTATTCCCAGCAGGTCTTTGGGCTCCCTCAGCCTTCTGTCCAGGAGAAGTGACTCGGCTGGGGAAATGTGTCCTGAGTATGAATGGGATCGCTACTAACGCTAGTGTCTGGATCCCTGCTCTGCTCTTCAAAGGGCAGACCAGTTTCTCTTTCCCAATACGAATGTGATAATCACAGGACAAACTCTTCTTGCAGCTACTTAAGACACCTCTTGGTAAAGTGGAAAAATGAGTCTTTTGGAATTCACTTTTACCCAAAAAGACTGAATCGGCTCCAGCCTCATTTCATAGGATCCGAATCATCCATCTTGGAGGAGTTTGCCTCCAAATGAACTTGGCTTCTGTTTGTTCACCCTGCCAGGCTTTCTTGGTGAGACTTGCTACATACAGAATAACTACTCCCAGAGGAATGAGTCGTTTCCGTTGGAGTCATTGGGGTTTTCACATCATTACACAGGATTAAAAAAGGAGCTCAAACTGAACAAGAGATGTGTACTCTGACCCTCGCAGGAATTTGTTCCTGTCAGGATTTTTATATCCCTTGAGATAGAAAATTGGATTAATGAGTCTTAGCTTTGTACATATCCCATTATGGATAAGCACGGGCACATTGACACAGAAAGTCCCTTTCCTAGACAGAGCTCGGAGGCCCCGGTGGGGCTCTCCCCCTCCCTCTATCCAGGACACTCCCTCTAATCTGGACGCTGCAGGCTTAACTGGCTCATCAGTTGTGTGTGAGGCCACATTTCCATTAAGACCCCAAGTCTGGATGCCCTGAGACCCGCACCCATCGACTAGCGAGGACATATGTGTGAATCTGAACGTCTTCAGGGCACACCACCATTGGGGACCAGATGGCCAAGGGACACTGGGTTCAGCAAGGAGCCACGTGGTCAGAGGCATCCCTGCTGCCCCACTGCAGGCCACTCCACCCTACGAGGCCACCACCGTCTCAGCCTCCTGCTCATCTCCTCTGTGCAGTACTCGGGCTCCCTGATACGGCTCCCAGCACATTCTCAAAAATAAAAAAAATAGTATGCCACTCAGTAATAACACTTGCGTTAGCACAGTGGCAATTAAAGAAGTATTTCACGCATCACAAAGTGTTTGGACTTGAGATGGTGTCTACAGTTCTAGGTGTCGGAAGTTGAAAAGGAGTAAGACTACTTCTTCCACTTTTACTTAAATTCTGAAGGTATTTGTGGGAGATTCCGAAAGGAAAAATTCATTAGGGTCACGGGGGTTAGAAACAGGGAAATTCCTGGGAGGGAGAGATTGGCATTTGGACTGTGCATAGATTGTAGAGATGAATAAATAATGATCTGTAGGCAAACATTTCCCAAAACCAGTCCCTCAGAGATGCAAGATATTATGTTCTACACAGAAAAAGTGTCCGGTGGTTTTATAAATCTGGGAGCCTCCAGGTTAAGCAAATTTAAATGAACACAATTCAACCTGAGATTCTGCAGTACAAGTCATCAGAGAAAGAATGCTTGCCAAATGGATTTCCCCAAGAAACTGTTTTCTGGAAGCATCTACATACTCCAAACTCTGGGAAATGCTGCTATGGTTCCCATTGGACTTTTTGTCTTACATACAAACTTTTAGACCTAAGAAACAACTTTTTAAAAATCACAAAAGAATGGATATGTGTTTATTATAGGCAATTAGAAAACATTAACAAGCAAAACAAGAAAAAGTGCTAACAAAGATGCTTGCACATGGGGACCCTGTGCTTATTAACCTTGCATTGTGTGTTTTCCCCTCTGCCTCTGTGTCTCTCTTCCCACCCCATATCCACGCTACCCATTTCATGCCACAGAAATGAGACCAAGCCACACTTTTATATTCTGCTTTTTCCACTTGTTATAAACACTTTCTGTATCTTAAATCCTTCTGTCATACTTGCTAATGGCTTCTTAGTTTTCTAACATATTTGTGAACCATAATTTAAGCCCTATCACTGGACATGTGTGTCTACTTTTTTTTTTTTAGTGTTATAAGCATTGTAGTTGTTTGTAATAGTACAACTGAATCTTTGCAGCCATCTGTGCCTGCTTAAGTCTCATATAAAAATCTACTAAATGGTGATAATTGTCAGTGTATGTTCCTCATCCTGAAACAGAATCTTAATTAGAATCAGCTCTTGGCCCATCAGTACCATGTCTCTAATTATTAGATTAGCTGTTGTAGGGCCTCCTGGCTAATAGTACAGGGCCCAGAGTCAGACAGCCTTAGTGCAAACCCTGGCTCTGCTACAGAATATTTTGTTGAATTTGAGCAGTCGATATGACTTCTGCAAGCCTCAGTCCCCACAGCTATAAAATGCAAACAGTAATAACAGTGCCTGTCTCAGAAAGTTGTGATGATTTATGAATCTGTCTCTTGGAACTGTGTGTGTGTGTGGCATGCGTGTTTGGGAGGGAGTGGGGGGAGAGGAAAGGGGGCATACTGGCACCAGAGACCAGCATGGCTTCCGCATGCCCAGCATGCTCCTTCCCTGGGCTCTGCCTCATTGTCTGGGGATGTCATGTCAAAAAGTGAGAGCACAGGACAGACATGGCTGTGGGGATGGCCCGGTGTGACTCCACCTCTGCCGTTTATTGGCTTGACCTTAGACCTGGGATGTCACTTCCTTCTGGCTCACAACCTGGGGCGTGGATATGAATGAAACACTCCTCACAGACAATTGGTGTGAGGATTCAGTGAGGCCATGCTTGTGTGTATAGCACCTGTCATATAAGCTCTCAATGGCAGCCAGAAAAACAGTCACTTAACCTCCCTTAGTTTCAGCTTCCACATCAGTAAGAGAAATAATGACTCTGACGAGTTATCACCAGGGTTTAATTTAAAAAAAAAACAACAACAACAAGGCAAGATGCTACCCAGCATGGTTCTTGGCTATAGTTGGTGTTCAATACATGGCAGCTCTTAGGACATATTGTTACTGCTGGAGTTCACACTGGTGAAAGGGATGCAAGCTGAGCTGCGCTGGCCCAGCTGTCTCCTAGAGTCCACAGCTGGCCATTCAAGCACTGCAAGGTAGTGGGGCCTTCAGACGCTATGCCTGGAGACAAATGAGCCGCCTCTCTTCGGGCTGCAGATTGGAACCCCTCAAAGCCAGTGCTCTGACCTGACTTTCCCAAGAGTTCTAAACTCCACAATGCTGGCTTGCAGGGCCCCTCCTGGAGTGATGCTTGGAATTACATTTTCAGTGCAATACCTTGCTGTTGAGATATCAGAAGGGACTGAGACAACAGGTCTTAGTGGATAATGGAAAAGGGATGTAATACACTGCAGTGGCTCTTTAACTGTTGCAATGCTTTTTGAGCTCAAGGTGGATCTAGAATTCTCTGTCTAGGCCCAGGGAGAAAACCGTATGCTGGGAAACTGTGGAGCCTGAGGAGTCACAGTGGAATTGAGTTGGAAATGCACAACTTCATCACACCATGAATTCAATCTCAAGGCGCGTTGTGGGCTGTAATTCTTTGAAGTCCTTAGAGACACCTTAACACCATTTAAAATTAGCCCTGTTCAAATTGTGCTCATTTCCACCCTGTGCTCTACATGATAAACCATTATTTTTCACTTGTATTTAAGTCCAACTGTTCTTACAAACCAGTAATTCTGTATTCCTTTCAGAATGACTCTATTGCTCTAAAATTTACTTGGAAGGTACCTTTGTTTTCTTCAATGCTCTGAAGTGTGAAGTGTACGTAATTTGCTAAATGCATCATGTTTACATATGCATAAGCCAGTTACCTCCAAATCACCATCTCCTGCCTGCACTACTGGTTGAATGCTTACAGAAAATGAAGCTTCATTTTCTGTAAGCAGTGTTCCATGGTTTCCAAATAAGCTCTCAAAGACACAGATAAACCAAATTACTTGGTGGTAACTACCCAGACAGGAGTGAGAAGCCGGTACTGCAGCAAGCCAGGTGCGTGGAGTCCTTCTAGCATCCCCCAATCACAGTGTCAAAAGACGTGAAACTGTGAACCCAGAGGAGGCCCTGGCAGCTGCTGGGTGGCCTGAAGCCTGAGGTCTCAGCAGGTGGGTTGGAGCCAATCTGTAAGCCCACAGGCCTGATTTCAGCATCTGGAACCCTGAATCCGGAGCTGCCAGGCTTTCTTGTAATTCCTTCCCTCGGGCAGGGGGAGGCAGTGTGATACCTGTGGTAGAATCAATTAGGCCACCCTCCCCATAAGCAGGTCAGCATAGATGGGGAGAATGGGCTCGATTCATTTGGTCCTCGGTTCAGATGCCAGCTTTGGTGAGAAGGGGCAATGTCTTTGACCTGCATAGGCCAGGGTGTTCCTGGATGTGAAGTGCAGATAAGAGGATCACCTCCCAGGCATCCTAAGGCTTTACTGAGACAAGGGGTATCTCTGTATACAGCCAGCATCGAGTCAGGGACACAGTATTTCATCTTGTCCTCTCTCCCACGCGAGGCAAGTCTTCTTTTGGATATAAGTCATTTGTCTTGGTGGTTACAGCTCTCCCCCTCATCCTCAAAGGCACACACTGGTCACTTTCTTACTTGGCCTGTTCTTTAGGTTTATTCTTGGTGCTTTTATGGTCATGGAAGCAGCATCTCACCTAGCTCAAAGTATTCGCAGCATTTGCTTCATGCCTTCTGCAAACATGTCTCCATGCCTACTTTTAACCAGACACTGCCAGGAGCTAAGGATAAGTACGGATGTGACTACTGCAGAATCCTTGCTGGGTCAGCTCTCAGAGTCCAGAACCAGGGCCGCAGGTTGTGCAATGGCACAGAGAAGCAGAACTGCCAGCGCAGGGCCCTGGGGCCACCCGAGGAAGGGGCAGCTGAATCCTCCTCTGTGGGTGGAGAGAGGATTTCACAGATGAGCTCATACCTGAACTGAGCCTTGGTTCTTTAGGAAAGAGTATTCTGGGGGAGAAAGCGGCTCAGGTCTTCACTGTTAAAATTCTACCAACTCAGTGGATGGAAAACGTTGTCCTCTTACAAATAAGGAGAGGGGAGAATGAACAACAGACAAGGGCCGGGTCTTAATCACGTTCATCCCCCAGAGTGTCTGACTCAGGGAGCACTGGCATTGAATTCAGGCCTGCCCAAGGTCATGTGTCAGGAGGGCGAACAGCACACACGTTGTGGTGATTAAAAAATGCCGAGTTTAGGGATTATTTTTCCCCTTTGCGTTAAAAAGAAAAATGTTAGCGTATGGCTTTAGAACTGATGGATAGGTGTAAACTGTCTTGAGTCACACAGCTAACAGGTCTCTTGGGACCTTCTCCCACGTTGGGGCTGTGGCCCCACACTGCATTTGTCCATTCACTCAGCAGACGGCCTCCTGCCTTGTTTCAGGCCTTGAGTTCAGTGCTGAGGAAACAAGTGGAGAGTAGGCACAGGGTTCCTGTGCTCAGGGGCACTCAGTGTAGTGGGGGAAACAGATGAGGACATTCAAAGCAGTATATGTTTACATGACAACCCAGAAGTATTATGCAGAAGTAGGAGTTCCCCATTTCTGCCTACCATCTGTCCAGTGCCCACCTCCCAACAAAACAGAAGCCATTATTATTAGTTTTCTGGATGTCCTTGAAGAGCTTCTTAATGCACATAGAAGTTAAGCACAAATACAGATTATTTTCCTCCTTTTATCACAGATAGTAACATATGAAACATTCTGTTCTGTACTGCGCTTTTTTTTTTTACTTACTATATCTTGTTAATATCATATAAATAACTATATCATTTTTCATTGGGGGTTGGGTGGATTTAACCACAGACACCTGAATAATTTCCAGATTTTTGCCATGTCAAACAATGCAGTAGTGGTCAGCTTTATATATGTTCCTTCAAATGCATGTATTTCATGTTTATAGATTTTAGTCCCAAGGTGGAATTTTAGAGTCAAAATATCTAGCAACTTTTCTGCATCATGTTGCCATTATTATGATTCTTGCAATCTACATGGAATTAGGTTTTTCTGTGACCCCAGTGTGAAAATAAAATCTTAATTCTTTTAAGAGGTGAATTTTAACCCATTTAGATTTATTGGTGTAAAAAATTATGTGTGGTCCTATAAGCTGCATTATTTTTTGTTGTTTTCCTTCATTTTTTCCCCCACTGGGTGTACTATTTTCTTTGTGTGTGTGTTGGCGGGGTAGGGGTAGGAGAGGGCATGTGTGTGTATAATTCTTCTTATAATCACAGATGTTATTTTAAAGTGTGATAAAATTAATAGGGCTCTTCTCTCCTTCCCCTCTTTTTCTTCTATCACTTGACAGTAGTTAATATAATTATCCTCTTAGGCTTCATCTTTGTTCTATTCAATATATTCAATCTTCTTTTACGTGATTTGTCATCTTTTGAGTTTTTTTTCTGATCCCCAAACCACCATATATGAGCCACTGGCCAACTTGCCCTACTTTGCATCTTCTCTCTTTCCTTTATTATGATTTTTCCCCTTGGGAGTTGTATCATTTCTTCATCGTCGAGGCATATAGCACTAGCATTCTTATCTGCCACCCAACTCTCCACTGTTGTTCATTCCTAAGTAAATTCATTCCCCAAATCATGTCCACAGTTGGCGACAGTGAGTCCTCTAGTCGCATTTCTACAGGGTTTCTGGGGCAGCACTCCATGAGCCGCTGCAGGTTCCAAATGGGTTTTCTGTAGTATTTACTCTTGGAAGGGAGCTCAGGTGGAGGTAGAAGCCTTCCTTTCCTTGACTATCTTATGGCTACTGCTTTACTGGCTTCTGGATTTGAATAGAACTGTTTTGAAATCTGAGGACAGCCTTAATTCTTTTTTTCTTTCAGGTTACTTGAGTATCTTTTCTGCTACTGTCAGTATTTCTTTATTTTTAAAATCCAGTAACTTCATCAGGATAGACCTTAGTATTGACCTTTCTAGGTCGATTTTCTCTAACACTGTGCCTTTTCAATATGTAGATTCAATTCTTAATTCAGGAATGGTTTAATGAATTGTATTTTGAATATATGTCCACTTCCATTATTTTCTTTTGTTTCTTCACGGGCTTGCATTATGCTCATGTAGGAATTCCTTGCCTCTTCTCTATAGCTGTCATTCATTTTCTAATCTTTATTAATTCCTTATTTCCTTTTCACATCGCCCACTCTTCTCATTTCTGCCACACTCCTTTCTTACTGAGAAAACTGAGTTTTCCACAGTGTCTGTACTCCCTTGTGCTCCTTCCCATTTGGCTTCATTTTTTTAAATTTTGTTATTATTAATGTACAATTACATGAGCAACATTATGGTTACTAGACTCCCCCTAATCAAGTCCCCACCACATACCCCACTACAGTCACTGTCCATTAACGTAGTAAGATGCTATAGAAACACTACTTGTCTTCTCTGTGTTATACTGCCTTCCCCGTATCCCCCCACCAACTACATTGTGTGTGCTAATCATAATGCCCCTTTTCCCCCCTTATCCCTCCCTTCCCACCCATATTCCCAAGTCCCTTTCCCTTTGGTAACTTTTAGTCCATTCTTGGGTTCTGTGAGTCTGCTGCTGTTTTCATCCTTCAGTTTTTTCTTTGTTCTTATACTCCACAGATGAGTGAAATCACTTCATACTTGTCTTTCTCCGCCTGGCTTATTTCACTGAGCATAATACCCTCTAGCTCCATCCATGTTGTTGCAAATGGTAGGATTTGTTTTCTTCTTATGGCTGAATAATAGTCCATTGTGTATATATAAGACATCTTCTTTATCCATTCATCCACTGTTGGACACTTAGGTTGCTTCCATTATCTTGGCTATTGTAAATAGTGCTGTGATAAACATAGGGGTGCATATGTTTTTTTCAAACTGTGCTGCTGCATTCTTAGGGTAAATTCGTAGGAGTGGGATTCCTGGGTCAAATGGTATTTCTGTTTGAGTTTTTTGAGGCACCTCCGTACTGCTTTCCACAATGGTTGAACTAATTTGCATTCCCACCAGCAGTGTAGGAGGGTTCCCCTTTCTCCACATGCTCACCAACATTTGTTGTTGTTTGTCTTTTGGATGGTGACCATCCTAACTGGTGTGAGGTGATATCTCATTGTGGTTTTAATTTGCATTTCTCTGATGACTAGCGATATGGAGCATCTTTTCATGTGCCTGTTGGCCACCTGAAGTTCTTCTTTGGAGAAGTGTCTGTTCAGATCCTCTGCCCATTTTTTAATTGGCTTATTTGCTTTATGTTTGTAAAGGTGCATGAGCTCTTTATATAATTTGGATGTCAACCCCTTATCGGATATGTCATTTATGAATATATTCTCCCATACTGTAGGATGTCTTTTTGTTCTACTGATGGTGTCCTTTGCTGTACAGAAGCTTTTCAGCTTGATATAGTCCCACTTGTTCATTTTTGCTTTTGTTTCCCTTGCCCGGGGAGATATGTTCATGAAGAAGTTGCTCATGTTTATGTCCAAGAGATTTTTGCCTATGTTTTTTTCTAAGAGTTTTATGGTTTCATGACTTACATTCAGGTCTTTGATCCACCTTGAGTCTACCTTTGTGTATGGGGCTAGACAGTAGTCCAGTTTCATTCTCTTACATGTAGCTGTCCAGTTTTTCCAACACCAGCTGCTGAAGAGGCTGTCATCTCCCATTGTATATCCAAGGCTTGTTTATCAAATATTAATTGACTGTATATGTTTGGGTTAATGTTTGGATTTTCTATTCTGTTCCACTGGTCTGTGGGTTGTTTTTGTGCCAATACCAAATTGTCTTGATTACTGTGGCTTTGTAGTAGAGCTTGAAGTCAGGGAGTGTAATTCCCCCTGTTTTATTCCTCCTTCTCAGGATTGATTTGGCTATTCGGGGTCTTTTGTGGTTCATATGAATTTTAGAACTATTTGATCTAGTTCATTGAAGAATGCTGTTGGTATTTTGATAGGGATTGCATTGAATCCATAGATTGCTTTAGGCAGGATGGCCACTTTGACAATATTAATTCTTCCTACCCATGAGCACGGGATGTGTTTCCATTTATTGGTATCTTCTTTAGTTTCTCTCATGAGTGTCTTGTAGTTTTCCGAGTATAAATCTTTCACTTCCTTGGTTAGGTTTATTCCTAGGTATTTTATTCTTTTGGATGCGATTGTGAATGGAGTTGTTTTCCTGATTTCTCTTTCTGCTAGTTCATCGTTAGTGTATAGGAATACAACAGATTTCTGTGTATTAATTTTGTATCATGCAACGTTACTGAATTCAGATATTAGATCTAGTAGTTTTGGAGTGGATTCTTTATGGTTTTTTATGTACAATATCATGTCATCTGCAAACAGGGACAGTTTGACTTCTTGCTTACCAATCTGGATGCCTTTTATTTCTTTGTGTTGTCTGATTGCCGTGGCTAAAACCTCTAGAACTATGTTGAATAAAAGTGGGGAGAGTGGGCATCCTTGTCTTGTTCCCAAACTTAAAGGAAAAGCTTTCAGCCTCTTGCTGTTAAGTATAATGCTGGCTGTGGGTCTGTCATATATGGCCTTTATTATGTTGAGGTACTTGCTTTCTATACCCATTTTGTCTATAGAGTTTTTATATGAATGGATGTTGAATTTTGTCAAATGCTTTTTCAGCATCTATGGAGATGATCATGTGGTTTTTGTCCTTCTTTTTGTTGATGTAGTGGATGATGTTGATGGATTTTTGAATGTTATTCCATCCTTGCATCCCTGGGATGAATCCCACTTGATCATGATGGATGATCTTTTGGATGTATTTTTGAATTCGGTTTGCTAATATTTTGTTGAGTATTTTTGCATCTATGTTCATCAGGGATATTGGTCTGTAATTTTCTTTTTTTGTGGTGTCTTTGCTTGATTTTGGTATTAAAGTGATGTTAGCCTCATAGAATGAGTTTGGGAGTATTCCCTCCTCTTCTACTTTTTGGAAAAGTTTAAGGAGGATGGGTATTAGGTCTTCACTAAATGTTTGATAAAATTCAGCAGTGAAACCATCTGGTTCAGGCATTTTGTTCTTAGGTAGTTTTTTGATTACCAATTCAATTTCTTTGATGGTAATTGGCCTATTCAAGTTTTCTGTTTCTTCCTGGGTCAGGCTTGGAAGGTTGTATTTTTCTAGAAAGTTGTCCATTTCTTCTAGGTTATCCAGTTTGTTAGCATATAATTTTTCATAGTATTCTCTCATAATTCTTTGTATTTCTGTGGTGTCCATCGTGATTTTTCCTTTCTCATTCCTGATTCTGTTTATGTGTGTAGACTCTCTTTTTTCTTGATAAGTCTGGCTAGGGGTTTATCTATTTTTTTAATCTTCTCCAAGAACCAGCTCCTGCTTTCATTGATTCTTTCTATTGTTTTATTCTTCTCAATTGTATTTATTTCTGCTTTAATCTTTATTATGTTCCTCCTTCTACTGACTTTGGGCCTCATTTGTTCTTCCTTTTCTAGTTTCATTAATTGTGAGTTTAGACTGTTTCTTTGGCGTTGTTCTTTCCTGAGGTAGGCCTGTATTGCAATATATTTCCCTCTTACCACAGCCTTCGCTGCATCCCACAGATTTTGTGGTGTTGAATTATTGTTGTCATTTGTCTCCATATATTTCTTGATCTCTGTTTTTATTTGGTCATTGATCCACTGATTATTTAGGAGC
The DNA here is from genome assembly GCA_032199065.1 of Smutsia gigantea. Taxonomy (NCBI): domain Eukaryota; kingdom Metazoa; phylum Chordata; class Mammalia; order Pholidota; family Manidae; genus Smutsia; species Smutsia gigantea. Next base: position 361,717 of record JAVSCE010011621.1, on the reverse strand, counting down.
ATGTTAATAAGCCTCCATGTGTTTGTGGGCTTTTTCATTTTCTTTGAGTAATTTATTTCTTGTTTCATACCTTTTTTGATCTAATAAGCTGGTTGGTACAATTTCAATCTTTTTGAATTTACTGAGGCTTTTTTTGTGGCCTGATATATGATCTATTCTTGAAAATGTTCCATGTGCTCTTGAGAAGAATGTGTATCCTGTTACTTTTGGATGGAGTGTTCTGTAGCTGTCCGTTAGGTCCATCTGTTTTAATATATTGTTCAGTGCCTCTTTCTCTTTTTTTTCTGTCTGGCTGATCTGTCCTTTTCTAGTGTGTGGAGTGTTGAAGTACCCAAAATGAATGCATTGCATTCTATTTCCCCCTTTAATTCTTTTAGTATTTGTTTTACATATGTAGGTGATCCTGTGTTGGGGGCGTAGATATTTATAATAGTTATCCTCTTGTTGGACTGACCCTTTTATCATTATGTAATGTCCTTCTTTGTCTCTTGTGACTTTCTTTGTTTTGAAGTCTATTTTGTCTGATACAAGTACTGCAACTCCTTCTTTTTTCTCCTTATTAGCTGCATAAAATATGTTTTTCCATCCCTTTACTTTCATTCTGTGTATGTCTTTGGGTTTGAAGTGAGTCTCTTGTAGGCAGCATATAGATTGGTCTTTTTTTTTTTTATCCATTCAGTGACTCTATGTCTTTTGATTGGTGCATTCAGACCTATTACATTTAGGGTTATTATCAATACGTATGTACTTACTGCCATTGCAGGCTTTAGATTCGTGGCTACCAAAGGTTCAAGGGTAATTTCCTTACTATCTAACAGTCTAATTTAACTCACTTTGTATGCTATTAGAAACACAACCTAAAGATTCTTTTTTTTTCCTTCTTTTTCCTCCTCCACCATTATTTGTATGTTATGAATCGTATTCTGTACTCTTTGTCTATCTCTTGGGTGACATCTATTTAGTCTTAGGAATACTTCCATCTATAGGAGTCCCTCCAATATGCACTGTAGAGGTGGTTTGTGGGAGGTAAATTCTCTCAGCTTTTGCTTATCTGAAAATTGTTTAATTCCTCCTTCAAATTTAAATGATAGCCTTGCTGGGTAGAGTATTCTTGGTTCAAGGCCCTTCTGCTTCATTGCATTAAATACATGATTCCACTCCCTTCTGGCCTGTAAGGTTTCTGTTGAGAAATCTGATGATAGCCTGATGGGTTTTCGTTTGTATGTGATCTTTTTCTCTCTGTAGCTGCTTTTAAAAGTATGTCTTTATCCTTGATCTTTGCCATTTTAATTATTATATGTCTTGATATTGTTTTCCTTGGGTCCCTTATGTTGGGAGATCTTTGCATCTCCATGGTCTGAGAGACTATCTCCTTCCCCAGACTGGGGAAGTTTTCAGCAATTACCTCCTCAATGACACTTTCTATCCCTTTTTCTCTCTCGTCTTCTTCTGGTACCCCTATTATGCGAATATTGTTCCGTTTGGATTGGTCACACAGTTCTCTCAATATTCTTTCATTCTTAGAGATTCTTTTTTCTCTGTGTGCCTCAGCTTCTTTGTATTCCTCTTCTCTAATTTCTGTTCCATTTACCATCTCTTCTACATCTAATCTGCTTTTAAATCCCTCGCATTGTATGTTTCATTTCAGATATGGAATTTCTTAATGATTGAATTTCCATCTTAATTTCATTCCTGAGTTCTTGAATATTTTTCTGTACCTCCATAAGCATGTTTATGATTTTTATTTTGAACTCTCTTTCAGGAAGACTGGTGAGTTCAGTTTCATTTGGCCCTTTTTCTGGGGTTTGTGATATTGTGGTCTGAACCATGTTCTTTTGATGTTTCCTATTTCTGTGTGGTGCCCTCTAGTGCCCAGAAGCTCCAGTCTTTGGAGCTGCTCAACCCCTAGAGTAAGGTTGGGGGTCATTGGGGGATGGAGCTGGTGCCTGGCGGGAGGAAAGATCTGTTTCCTGATTCCCATCTACCATGCCTGTCTCCCGTATCAGAGCCAGTGGGCCGAGCACAGAGGTGTAAGCCTCTGTGCTTTGTGTCTCTAGCTGTTGTAGGCAGGGCCTCCCTCTGACTGGCCTGACACCAGTGCAGTGATTGCCGGTTCACAAGCCGGTGCCGTTAGGCCAGGAGGAAGGCTTGGTAGGCTGCGTATCACAGTGGAGGGCCTTGGAGCTGAGTAGCCAGCCAGGGGTGTGGAGTGCCTGAAGCTCCTCAAAGTTCCCAATCTGCTGGGCAGAGCGCGCCCAGGCAACCTTGTCCCCCTAGCCTTTCTCCTGTGCAGCAAGCTCTGTGCAAACCCTGCCCCTTCAGCAACCCTCTTGCTGCTAGGAAGCCTGTCAGACCGCCTGCCTTTCTCTTGTCCCAGAGTGGCCGGGTGTGGATCCCATCCTCCACAAATGGCCGGAATCTGTCTCTCAAGCACTTTGCCTGTCCCAGCTCCCCACCACACAATGTAGGTTTCTGCTTGTAAAGCTGATCTCCAGGACTAGGTGTTCAGCAGTTCTAGGCTTCCATCCCCTCCCCACTCCGTTTCTCTTCCTCCCCGCATTGAGCTGGGGTGGGGGAAGGGCTCAGGTCCCACCGGATCAAGGCTTTCATACATTATCCTGTTTCGTGAGGTCTGCTCTGTTCGTGAGGTCTGTATGCAGTCTGGTGCAGCCCTCTTCCCTGTTGCTGTTTTAGGCTTAGTTGTATTAACTATATTTTCACACTATCTGTGGTTTTGGGAGGAGTTCTCTGTCTCACCTCTCAGGCCACCATCTTGAATCTCTTTATACTTGTTTGGCTTCATTTTTATGATGATTTCATTTTTTCTTTCTTCTTTCTTCCTGGGGTCTAAACACTCACATGCCATCTCCTCTAGTTCTCTTCATCTCTCCTGTCAGTTCTTGTATAAACTTTTATTGTCTTTCTTCATAAAGGTGATTGTTCACTTTTAATTCATGGTGTTAAACTTGGTCTCCATCTTCCCCTTTTCCATTTTTCTGCTGAGTGTTGCTGCTCTTTTTCACAAATTTTCCTTTATATATATATATTTTTATCAATGTGCCAGCATCTTCTAAAAAGAATTATTGGAACAAGTTAGCCTTTACTGGTCTACCTACTCAAGAGGAAGTTCTGTGGATGGAAGGGGAGCAACCCATCTGCTTGGTAGACTTCACAATCCAAAAGCACTCTGCTTCAGTGAGTCACCAGCGGCAGATGGCGTCCTGCTAAAGTGGCTGCTCTGCACTATCTTTTCTGTTTTTATGAAACAGATCAGGCCTGAGAGGATCTCTCTCCTCATCTGTGTGCGCTCTATCTCCATTTCTCTTGCTATACTTTGGAGCAAGCCCCTTGCCTACAGGATGAACCGTTTCATGGGCCTTTGCTGAAACTGTGCCCCAGGCCACTTCACTCTTTTTCTGCTTTCTTGTTGGTTTTTCTTCCTGTGCAACTTCTGCTTGATCTGTGCCCTGTCCTTCCCTCCAGGTACCTTAGTTTTTGCTGAACAGGGATGTCAGGAGGAACTCTTTGCCTGCTGGAAGCATAGTTTTCAGTTTTATTGGCCCACTTGTACATTTTACTTCCATCTTGGTGGCTTCTGCTATCTTGTTCAAAGTGAGGGATTATATCTCCTCATTTTACTGAAAATGGAATTTTATTCTTTCTCTGTTTACATTGTTGATTATATATGATATTTAGAAGGGGAAGAGGGATGTAGTAGTGTTTCTTAAAATGGTAATAGCCACTGTTTCACCTCTGTGTCAATCACATGCTCCTCTCAAACTCTCAGGAGGTCCCTTGAGGCTTGGGTGCCATACTCTTTTCATGCCAAGTCACTATGCCCACTCGTGCCCCAAGGCTTCTAGAATGGAGACAAATTTAAAGTGAGTTGCATTACCCGAAGGGTCAAAAAAAATAGTGAGTCAAACGCTGAACCTGGAAGGATTTGGAGTAGCTTAAGATGCCCTTTATGGTTTCAGGAGGCAGTTCTTCCTTAGGTCTTCCTTTATTTATCCTGATCTTCCATCCATTTGTCCAGGAGAAGAATGAATATGCAAGGCTGCATCTCTACTGGCATCTCCAGGTCCATTCTGTTCTGGCCTCAGTGCCAGCTGGGAGTTTTCAATCCAGCTCCAGCCTTCACCCTCTTACCCTAGATGCCAGACCTGGAGGTACTGGACCTTCATCATAAGAAGGGTGTGGTGCCACCATCCTTCCCATCAGTCCATATACCCATGTCACAATATACCCATGTCAACATCTACTCTGACCAGTAGAGGGAGCAGTGGTGAGGAGGAACTTGAGAAGCTCAGGATTCTCTGCATTTGGCCTGAATCTACTCCTGGTTCCCCACTAGTCTATGAATGAAAGTATGCCCATGACCTCCTGTGAACCCCAAATTAAAGAAGCAATTTCATGCTCCCTGTACATCCTCAGCCATCAGGGTCAGATCGCAAATGCAATTCATGGCACTCAACCAGCCCTATGTGGCCTCCTGCCCCATTGAATGACAATATAAGGTTATTTCATGTTTAAGGATGAAAACGTACATGCATGTATTGGTGCTTTAGGAATTAACAAACACAGAAACTTAAATTACATTTAATAATGGCCACATTTGGACACTAAATTTGAACAGATGAAACTGGACACAAATTACCAATCAGGAATGGAGATTCATCTTATATGTACCCTAAAAATATGTTTTCTGTCACTAAAACCTTTGCAGATACAGGCTTATGTATCAGTCCTGGAACAGTCATTGCTACCTGGTCAGAAGATGGTCCTTGCAATATGAACATTTATATAATGTGTGACATGTTGGAGTATCTTTAGGCAGACCTACAGAAGATCATATATGTATATATATCTTTTATATATACATATATATACACACAAACATACATTTACATGTTTGACTTTTATATGTTTGTAATTTAGAATTACATCTAATCATGCTAAAGTTGGTGTGTTTTATTTGAGCAAAGCTAATCTTAAGTATACATCAGCTTTAGAAATCATTCACTTCATTCAAATGGGTTGCCTCCTCCTGGAAGCCTTCCCTGACTGTCATCAGACACTTGAGCTCACACATTAACAAAACGCTAAGTGAAGACGCCACTTCCCTTGGTCTGACCCTTCATCTGCCTCTCTGCAGTGGCCCTCAGTGGACCATCACCAGCCCAGCTCCTTTCCCCGGGCTCTGCCGACCTCAGTGTTCCCAGTCGTCTGGGCTGAGCCTAAACCCCTCACCTTGTCCTGAAGCAGCTGCCCCTCACGACCGAGCACAGCAGTTGTCATACCTCCAGTTTCACCTGTATCAGTTGAGGGCCTAAGAAGTCTGGTTGGCCATGAAATTCTTCAGTAAAGCCTCTGGTTAGGATGCTGTTTTTTACAGTACTCATTCCAGATTTCCCATGGAGAGAAATGCATACCCACTACCTGGGAAACACCGTTAAAGCCAGGGCTTGGCATTTCTAGCCAATATTTTGCATATTCAATTTTTTTTTTTAGCTCAGAAAGTGTAAAAGGCTGTGGATTGTATTAGAAGTTTTAAAAGCTCATTTCCTCTAGCTAATCTCCCTGCTCTAGATTATTCAGGAGGAAATGTGTTACTCCACTAATGCTCATTTACAAATGTAGGGCAATGTATTTCTTTTTTAAGATGAAGGATTATCATTAGAATCAAGGGAAACATTAAAGTCTCCTCAAACCAGGTTACTAAGAATAGTCTTAATGGGCTTAAAAGGGAAATATATCTGTCTTTGCTTGTAGGTTGTACCATTAATTAGTTCAACTCATCTTCTTCCAAGTTTTGTGTCAGTATTTTAAGCTCTTCCAAAGATTTCTTTTTCAGAAGGACTTTATTAGCAAGCCCCTGTATAAGGGGGCCCTAATTCCTATGCTCATGCCTGTTTTTAAATAAAGTGATACATTCTCTAAGGATAAGAGAACATGCATATATACTGATGTTTTAGCCACTGAAAAGTAAAAACTGGAATTACACATAATAATTCAATTTAATTTGTGCAGGTGTAACCTAGTTCAAATCTCTGTTAGAAGATCTCCAATTAGAAATGGGAACTCACATTGAGTAAACTTTTAAAATCTCCAGGAAGCTTCAGTTGTGTTTCCTGTCGTTAAAACTGCTCCTGGCTGGGAGTTCCCCATCTCTGAGCTCCCTGGGGTGAGCAGTGCCAGCTCCGCTGGCTCCTGAAGGTTCTCTGCGGGGACTGCCTGCTGGCTCTTGCAAGCCGCATCTTCTCGGTGAATCTTCACCACAACCCAGAGAGGGCGGTGTGGTTATTATCCCCATTTTACAGAGAAACACACAGAGGCAGAGAAAAGAGGAGTCACTTATATGAAAAACAACTTGCACACTGGGAGCTGCTATTCAAGCCCAGGACTGTCCGACCCAGAGGCCTGAACTCTGAGCTGCCGTGTGGGCTGCCTGCTTGTGTCAGGCGAGGTGATGTGCTTCTGGCCCCTGCCCTCAAGGGCATGGTCTTTGTCTGGCAGAAGAGGCTCTCGGCTTGCTCTTAGGGCTAGGAGGGGATCACAGGGCAAGCCTGGGGTTATGGTATGGGAGCAGATCAAGTAAACCTCAGATTAGGAGACTGGGGTTTGAATCCCATTTACCATCTATAGGACCTTGGAGATGTTGCCTAACGTTCTCTGAAAAACAACAGAAGAGAACTGTATCTTGCTGGCTTCGGGGGGGTCACTTCATGTGAAAATACCGTATGCATGGTCTTGATTCCCATTCTCCATCTGGTGGATCACCATGCTGCCCTGTGTCCACTAACACAAGGATCAGCAACAGTAGTCACCTAGTGCTGAGAGGTCATGCACATTCTAGTCTAATCTTCGACATCATGCGATGAGCTAGTTTTGTGAGCACCTTCATTTGGCAGAGGAGAAAACTGAACATCGGAAAAGTCACTTGTCCAGGCTTGGCTAGAATGGCAGAGCTGGATCTGAGCTCAGCTCTTTCTCCAGAGCCTAGTTCCTCTCTCCTGCTGCCCCAGGATTGTTTTAAAGCAGAATGGCTCTGGTTATTGCTCCTAAAACTCTGCTAAACAAAATGTACCCTCACCTACGTGAATGCCAGCTCATTAGCACCCATGTCCCTAAGGGAGTTGTAGCCTTGCTTCTTCCCCACACCCTTTCCAAGCTCCCACAGAGTGCAGCACCCCCCCTCAGTGTCCCTGCAACATCCCCAATCTGGGGACACATGCTGGGTGGTGGGTATGCAATGGCACAGGGGTCTCAGGGTGCCTGTGGGGAGGAGGAGCTGGCATGTGCCCAGAGGCCGCCAGCGGCCTGAGGATAACGTGGCAGAGGGATGAGGCCAGACCCCGGGCAAGGAGGATCAGGAAGGCATCCTCATGTTTGCTCCAAACCAGGCTCTGCCCAGCATCTAATCTCTGCCCTGAAGAAGGCTCAGCTGGACCTTTTACTGGAGATGCTGATCGCAAGAACTCTGCGTGCATCGATCCAGTGCTGCTCTGATCAAGTGATTATGCACAACAGCGCCTGGGGAGGGTTGAGGGAGATTGGTCTGGAAAGGGCTGGCGCCAGGTCTCCATTTCTGAGAGGCCTCCCAGCCTGCTCCAGAGAGAACTTCAGTCTGGCCCAGCTCTTTAATCACCTTCAGAGGCACTAAAGTTTAAATTAGACTTTGATTGTTTTCATACTAGCTTCTGCCAGAGCCCTGAGCTAAGTGTTGGTGAGGCCGGGGTGGGAGAGTGAGGTCGCTCCAAGTGACAGGTGGGGTTTTTTTTTCTCCTTTGGCTCTTCAGCTGAAGGATTTCGTGAGTTACAAGAGTATATCAGTAATTGGTTCCCTAGCAGAGGTTTACAGAGCTCCTGTGAGGCTTGTATCTCAGATTTGCCATTTTCAAACACCCCCAACTGGGTGTTTAGATTGTGACACACAAACACGCTCTCACTCTGTTTGATATTAACACTGTAGCTTTGAATACTGTGTATCCCCCCAACCTCCATTTGTTATATCATCTTCTAAATATTTTTTATACCTCTGATTGTTTCCTTTCCCTTTTCTGTCTAATCCTCTCTCAGGGCTTTTTAAGAGTGTCCTTCAGCCTCCAAAGTCATAAGCTGACACCAGCTTGGAACACCAGTTATGGCCCTTGTGAGCACTGTCCAAAGAAGCCTGGCTTTCCTGAATTCTGTCTCCTTCCTTCCAAAACCATTACCGATTTTGAAACTTCCTCACCAGCTCTTCACTAGCCCTTGGCTTTGTCTGAAGGAAGACAGAGAAGCCAGGGAGTGATGGGGGCTTAGGGGTCAGGTAGAGCCGGGCTACAGACACTCAAGCAAGAAGCGGTCCTCTCTCCAGCCCTACTGGGCTAATGCCCCGCATGCAGATACTGATAATTAGAGCACCACTCCCTTCCTGCCTCAGAACCCCACCAGGGCTGCGGCAATCCTGTAACAGCTTTTCTGCCCTACAGTATCACCACAGTGTCTCCTCTCTCCCATCAGCTGGGTCACTCATGATATATTCTCTGCTTTGTTTGAACACTCTCTGCACTCAAATCCAGTCTAGCTTCAAGCCCCTTAAAGCTCCAGGCCTTGGATAGAATGGGGAGAGGCGGCCCCAGGCAAAAAAAGTGATCACATTTTCTTCCTAGGGCCATAGACCTTCCACAGAGGCTGCATGTGCCTTTTCTACACTTTCTTATTGCATTTTGTTCATATTTCCACACAGAAAGGAAAGTCCCCTGGGAGAGCACCAAATTACCCGGGCCCGTCTCTGCCTGAGCGCTGCGCGTTCCTGGGGGAGAGAGCTGTCTTTCCATACATTTTGGAATAATGTACACTGCTCGCTAATGAAGCCCCAGCGGCTGCACAGGGGACACATGCTTCTAGAGTGTAACAGGAAGGCGCAGGTGTCCACCCGCCTCCCGCAGGGCGTCTGCTCTTACACCAGAGCTCCTGAAGGCGGGAGCCTGCCTGGCCCTACACTCTTTCGCTCAGCCCACTGCGTCTCCCGCGTCACTGGCAGAGCTTCCTTTACATGGGGGCCTGACATCTTGATTTTTATTCAACCCCGAGTTGACCAAGGGTAGTGATTACTTCAGGTAGCACTGGCTACCCACAAGCCCAGTCAATCCAAGAGCCAGATGGGCACCCAGAGACAGCCCAGCAAGATATCAGCCTGCTGCCCAACCCCGTCTCTGCAACTTGAGAGCCCTTTGACTATGGGACTTGGTAACTGGTGGGATCCTTCATTCATATATATTTCAGTGCATATATTTTGAAGGACTACCATGCATCTGTCTTTAGGGTAAGTGCTGAGGTGTGGAGAAGTACGAGCTTTTTCCTTGGGAGAAGGGAGGCATCTACTCAAAACTGAATCTCTCAGACTTCTACTGACCCATCTACAGAATAAAGGAGAGTTGCTATTTTTGATATCACAGCATCTCCTTAGGCTTAAAAAAAGCATAACAATAAAATTCTAACATTTTATGCAGACAGTTGGGAGATACAAAGGGGACCAGAAATTTATTGAGTCCCTGCTATATGCCAGTAGCTCTGAGCAAAGCAATGTTTTACTGATACTATCTTACTCCATGCAATGATGCTGTAAGCCAAGCTTTATTATGCCATTTTAGAGATGGACAAATTGAAGTTTACCAAAGGCAACAAGAGGGTTATTATACTCAGTTAATAATATGTATGAAGAGCTTTTTCCTGCCAGGAACTGACTGTGTAAGCAGCTGGGCCCTAAGGGCTGAGCCAGTCTCAGAAGGTTTTATGCTGCTGTGAGCTAGAGGGAGAGAAGGACACTGGGCGGGAGGTTACAGAGGTGATGTATGCCATTTGAGGACAAAGACATTCGAAGCATGTGAAAGGGAAAGCTCACCTTTTTGGAAGATCAGGACAATCCTCTAAGAGGAAATACCTTTTCCTCTTCCAAAAGGCAGAGATCTGATGGAGAAATTGGCATTAGCAAGATGGAGAAGAGGTGTGCCTCAACAGGGTCCCCCGGGTCCCGTTACACAGTTCGGACTTGCCTGCAGAGTGATTGCGAGCCTCTGAAGCAGTGAAGTGGGGAAGTGACTCGATCATTTTAGAAAGGTGGCTTTGGCTGCCGGAGGGAGGGGGGATGAGGAGAGCGAGACAGCAGGCTGATTAGGATCCTGGTTCAGTCGGCCAGGTGGGAGGTAAGAGTGTCACCTGGACTGGAAGAGAGGCAGTGGAGGCAGCCATGCGCAGGGACGTTTTTGTAGGAATCCAGGAAGATTCCCAGGTGTTTGCCCTGAGGATATGAGCGCCTGGTAGTGCCATCTTCTGACTGCTGGAGGAGGCGGAGGCAGGGATAGCGGCTCTCAGAGGTGCCACACAGCGGCCACACTGGTGCAGAAGGAGATTAGGTAAGAAGACGGCCAGTAAGCTGCAGAAACCAGAAGGCAAATATGGAAACACCGAGGAATAGAATGCTGGGCAGAGACAACTGGGAGAATGAGAGCAATCAGAGCTAAACAAACGTGAGCTCCGGCTGGGTGCAGGGAACAGAACGGAAGGTGGGGGAACACACAGGACAGGCTGCCCTCATCTGCAGAGGAAGGACTGCAGTGGAAAAGGGGTTGGCCTACACGGGTGACCCAAACCCCTTCCCGCTGTAGTGCCATCCTTTCCTCTGAAGAGGTGATGCTGGCGATGTGCACACCCTGCTCCTCTCACCAAGAGAAGCAGAGACCGTCAGACATCTGTCTCTAGGCATCCCAAGGATTGTCTGTCTCAGGGCAGCATGTAAGAATGGCAGGTGGAGACGGTGTTACGCTTTTCTCCCCACAAAAACCACTCTTCCCCCAGGAAGGAGCTGAGTATGTGGGAGGTATTCTTCGGTGCCCCCGTTTCAGAAAGCATTAGTCCTCAGCCCTTCATCCAGGGCGATGACAGGCCCCTTAAAAGGCAAGCATTTTCCTCTCAGTGCCAGCCTGTCTGTCGTGGCTAGAATACCAAATCTGAACAAAAAGTCCTCCCCAGGCTGTTGTCATTCTTTTTTCTCTGGGTGTATCTGGCTCCAGACCAACTGTGCTTGACTTTCTCCTCACAAGGACTATTCAGCTGAGAACACCAGGAGTGGACAGGGCCCAGTAACTGAGTGCCTCCTGTCTCCATTTCGGCTTTCTGATGGCTCTCTACCCAAGCCAGTGGCCTCCTGCGTGCAGATTTCTTTCTGAGTGACATTCACTTTTTTAAGACTCCAGTGCTGGATTCTATCAGCCATCCAAAGCCTCTGTGCTTTGGGAAGCCTGTGGGAAATCCAGCAGACTTCTAAAGATACAGGTTACCTGCACATCCGCAGAGTTTAGTTAAACATGACTGACTAATTTATCCTGCAGTGTGAGGTGCCTTTACAAGTTGACTTGGCAATTTTGTCTGCTTTGAGAACACTTAGAATGGATGGTGTGCACGGCAATCAAGAAGAAACAGATGTTATTAATTTTCCATTTTCAAATGTGAGATTGGCTATGGAGGCCACATCCCATTCCCCGCAGAAACACAGACCACATCCTCTCCTGTTCAGAGCCGTGCAACATCTGAAAGCCCGAGAGGGGACAGCTGTCTCCCCGCAAGGCTGCAAGCTGGGCCAGTAAGCGAGCGAGTGTGGGCCTGCTCCCAAGGCCCCGCCAAAGCCACAAGTCCCAGCCATCGGAACAGCTTCTCCCCCTTGTATCAGTGTCTGTGGCTTAACAGGAGATACTGGGTCCTGTCATCCGCAGGCTGTGACCTTACCCAGCCCATCTGTAAAGACTGAAGGGAGAGGAGTGGAGGCACAACTTTGGATGTCAGGCCATTGGGATGGATTTCCAAAAAGCTAGGCATCCCAAAGGGATAGCCAACTCCCTCCAGCACAACATTCTGCCCTGATGGAAATATTCTGCCTCTGTGCTGTTCCATATGGAGTCGCTAGCCACGTGTGATGATGGAGAACTTGGAATGGGTGGGTGCTGCTGAGGAACTAAATTTCAATTTTTATTTAATTTTAATGAATTTAAATGTAAATAGCCACATGTGGCTAATGGCAGCTGTAGTAGACAAGATCAGTATCCATTTTCATCCATTTCCTATGTGGTCAAAGCCAGTTTCCTTTAGGTGCGTCTCTCTTACTGGTATTCTCAGTGCTGTGATGTTTGCTGTCTGCTTGCCTATAAACCTTGGATTTAAAAATAAAAACAGTGATACTGGCAGGGGTACTAATCACAGCTGGCATGTGCCGAGTAGTTGCTCTGCCCCGTGTGCCGTTCTAAGCCCTCACACACCTTGCCTAATTTCTAGTCTCATGATGACGTCCTGGGTTTACAGATGAGAAGCTGAGCAGGGAGAGGTGAAGGGACTGGAGTTGTCCAGCCAGTGGTGGTTAATCTGGGATTCATTTGAGGCCGGGTTACAGCTGTTTGACCCCCACCACCTGTCAAGAAGCTTCTCAGGGCCGTGTCTTGCCATGCACAACTTGGGTGTAAACAATGGCCCCACACTCCTTGCTTTGCAGAATTTAGATCTGGATCCTGATGGGAGTGGAGGCAGCACTTAGTGAGAGGGCTGGGATGGCACAGACCCAGCCTGGGTCCACCATGTCCCCCAGGTGGAGAGCAGGTGGGGTGAGGGGGACCTTTCCTGCCTGAGGTCTGGGAAGCTGGGCTCTCTTCCCCATCAAGCCCCAACCTAAGGAAAGATGGACTTTCCTGAAAGCAGACAGGGATTGTGAAAATGAGGACAGGGTCTATATGACACTGTTTTCTTCTAGAAAAGATATACCCTGCCCTTTGCAAGGCAGGTTCACCCCAATACAGTGAGAACCTGCACTGAAGCCTGGATTGGAGTTCGCACAAGACTTACTCATTTATTGACGCCCCACGCCTTCCAGTGGGAAGTCTTGGGTATTTGCCATGGTCTGTCTGTACTGGTAGATTCCAGCCTTAATCTATGTCCCCTCAGTACCACCGAAACATTCAGAACTGGGCTCTGTACTATAACAACATTTGCCTGACTTCATCACAGCCTGCCTCTTGTAGCTTTAGAATATGGGGAAGGTGACAGTTGTGGGGTTCACTGCTTGTTCCCTTCTTACTATTGGGATTTGGCCCCTTAAGTCGCTAATTTCCGCCCCTCCAGATGCTAAAGGCCATTTTATGCACTGCTGGATTTTCTGCCTCTTGGCAGGGGCCCACTGCCTGGGCCTTTGTCAGGATCTCAGTACCGAGCACTAGGGTGCAAGCAGGGGGCCAGGGGTGAGTCAGCTGCCTTCCCTGCACTGGGGAGTTTCCCCTTCCAGTCTAGGCTCAGCATTCCCTGAGACCTTCCAATAGCATGCACCCAGCCAGCCAGCCACCCATCTGGGTCTGCCTCTTGTTCTCAGAACATACTCAAGAATATTCCTTGGCCCTAATTCCTCTGTTCCACCCTCAAAGATGAGCTGGACAGTTCCACATGGGCTGCCGATAGATAGGACTCTTCCATGAAGAAGGCATCCATCTGTCCATAGAAGAAAGTCAAACCAGTCTGTCAAAGGCCAGGAAAATAGGCCACATCCACAAATACCAAACCTCAGGCTGAAAATGAAGTTGAGAGCCTGTTTTAGCGAGGTCTTCTGGGGTCCCAGACAGCCTCTTCCTAGAGCATTAGCTATTTCCGAGCGTTAATCTCTTGGCATGAGTGTGGTGGAAAATCTCATCTCGTCTGGCAAATGGCCATGGCAAATTTTATGTGGTTAGCAAGAGGGATCCACGATTATCTTTGGGGCTGATGTACAGCTGTGGGACCATTACAGCTTGGTTAACAGATGGACACAGTCCAAATTCAGTTCTGAAAGCTGCTGCTTGCCTGCAGTCTGGGCGCTCTGTCATACTCCATGACCTTGGGTAACAGCACCTTGGGGGAGGTGGTTTCAAAGTGTGGGTGAGGAGTTCTACTGTGGTTGTATCATGGTTGGAGAGGAGTTTTGTTTTGAGCATGGCTTTGGCTTTGCGTGTTGAGGGCAGAGAGCTCCCAAGAGACGGCCCATGGACTCAGCCGGTCTTCCATTTGCTTTTCTCCAGCCTGCACAGACAAGGAGTTGAGGAACCTTGCTTCCCGGCTGAAAGACTGGTTTGGAGCCCTTCAGGAGGATGCGAACAGGGTCACCGAGCCCACCAGCTCTGATGCAGCCCAAGGCAGTAAGACCACTTTACTCTTGCTAATTTATTTCATTTTAAATTCCACCATCTGTTATTAGACATTGTGGATTTAGCAATAGCACTTTGGTGGTGATCAAAGAAATGCTTTGTTAAATGTGCATACTGAAAGTATGTCCCTGTTTGAGAAACATTACAATATGGAGGAGGGGGAAATCCCTTAGAACTGCGAATAATATACAACTTCTATTTTAAAAATCTGGTGGCAAAATTGTCATGCATTTACATTTTGGAAACTGTATTAGGTATATATAAAGATACCAAAAAAATCTATAGCCCCCAACCTTTTAACAACTCTAAGCATTTTGTGGTGTATACCTTGAATTTTTTTCCTTGACATTTAGAAACCACGTGTGTGCATGTATATACCATGGATACTTTACAGACTGCTTTCTGGCCTTTTATCATTTAGCCGTATAGTATGAACTTCCTTCTGTGTTGTTGAGTATAGTCTGCTTTGCAGTAGCTACAGAGAACTCTATAGATATAACGTGATTTATGTAATTCCACCTTTAGTTTGCTGCACTGAAGTTGATGCTGACATTCAGCTATTAGAAGCAAATATCTTTGACACTCTATCTTTGTAAACATTAGTCAGACTGCATTTTGTTTTCCACAGAAACTCTCAGATAAGTGTCTCCTCCCCTACCACTCAGCTGGCAAAGATCATACTCTGAGCCTCTTCATAAGCTGCAGGGAAAACTCAGAGTGGGTGCACGTATTTGTGCTCTGATGCCTTTGACTCAAAGGCCACTGGGTGTCGGCCTCGCCTCACTGCACCTGATCAGCGCAGAATGGCCTTGGTGGTGACAAGTGTTCAGATGCTTGGAGTTTTGCAACTGTTGGGATCCAGAGTTTAACCAGCATCTATCTAGTCTTCAGCCAGAATAAGAATGATTGCCTTAATTTTTGCTTATTCTTTGCTGCTCATAGCCATACCTCCCAGTAGAGAACATTGATTGAGGAGACAATTCTTTCACTTGTTTAGGTCTTTTATCTTAACAGAAAAATAGATGGTGTTTGTCTCCCAGAATCTAAATATCCGAAGAGGGGTTCCTGGTTTGTCTGTGGGCAAGGGGAAGTAAGATGGTTTCTTCCCTTTCCCACTGGAGGCTTCCTTGAGAGTTCGTGGGCAATTAATTCACAGATGGTCTAGAGAAATGTCTCCCTGGAACCCTCCAGGAGCAGCAGGCCCTTGGGCTTTCTGAATAATCCTTTCAACAAAGAGTAGATTAATGCGTGGAGAGCTGCTCCTTGCAGCTACTGGTCTTGGAAGATTCCTTCTGCAGGCAAGTGGGGAGCCTGTGAAAGACCTGCCCTTGGCCAGAAGCAAACTGAGTCCCTGAAGAGGCTTTTAGGTTTGATGTCCTGCGAAGGACACTGGTTAGCCCACAAGGCCACAGGAGGGAGAGGTGTTTGTGTCAGCCGGTGAGTGCTGTAGGGGAAACCGTGGACCATGCTTGAAGCCCTGCATGCTTGGGAACAACTAGAAGGGCTACTCTGTTCCCCCCTCCATCCAGAGGTATCAGATGCAGGGGCCTCGTTTCTGGAAACTTCTAAATGGGTGTGGGGTGGGCTTGACCTTTAGACTACTGCCTAACCAGCCTGGTGCTTCCTTTTGGTGGTCAGCCAGCAGTAACTCCTCTTTCCCCTGTATTCAAATGTTAATATCCTATAAAATTGATGCATCTCATATAAATTTCCTATATAAAAGTGAATGATCTTCCCTTACTTGGTAGCCCCCGAGGACATCATCATCACACACTGTTCCATCATGACCTTCAGTCACCGAGGCCACATTATGTCCCATGGTCTCTCTCTTCTTAAAAGAGGGGATGTTTTCTAAGATGTGTTCTAAGATATTAAAAGCAATACATTTTAAAGTGGAAAGATTTTATGTTTGAAGAGATAAACTTTGCAGTAGCTAGAAAAGCTTCTCGCACCAAAAACTTTTACTGAGCACTTACTATGTGTGTACTGGCTGAGGCCGCTTAAGGGAACAGTCTTTGCCTCAAGGCACTTAGAGTCGAAGTGATAGGCCTTGGCAACAAGGTCAGGGTTCTAGGAGACTCAGAACAGGGGCTACCCGTGTTTTACTGGCCTCTGGGCAGGGAAAATTCCTTTGTAAACACACTTTTAAAAAGGGTGAGTATGCTTTGTTATATCTTATACTCAGCTAAGCAAGGGCTCCAGAGATGCATGGAGGATCTCCAGAAGAGGGAACTGACCCCAGTCACTGCATCACCCCCATCCCCAGACGTGTCACCCAAGCCAGTGGATGTCCTCCGGCTAGGAGGACTGTAAGAGTCAGCCCTGGGAGAGGAGGGATTGAGGATGTAGACTCAGGGCTAGGCTGTCTAGATTTGAATCCCAGCTCCACCATTTTATGACTTTGAGCTTTTGTTTTTATTTTTCATCTGTGAAGTGGAGAGGATATAGCATCATTTCATAGGACTGTTACAAGGATTCCGTGAGATAATTAAGTATAAAGTACTTAGAAGAATGCCTGAAGTAACACAAAAAGTAAAGTTTCGTTATTTTTCTGGGAAAATGAATCTAGTCCTTGCAGTCCGGCTTATGGAGTAACGTGAAATTGCACGGTGCTTTTGATTCTGAAGACAAGACAGGGTCTGGATTTGGGGCACGCCTTCTCTGGGGTTTGTGCACAGTAGGGTCCTGAGTGTTAAGCCAAGTGTCATTACCTGGGTACATACAGTTCCCAGTGTGCACACAAGTAATCCCATGAGAAAACTACTCCTTTTCCCCTATGGAAATAAGAAAGAAATTATTGTCTGAGTCAGTTTGGACTCCATATCATGCCTCTCCGGAGAGGGCTGTGGAAAGGGAGAGTGGGGCCCAGGCAGGTGCCCAGCCGGATTTCCCCTTGTGCTCCCACTGCGTGCGTCTGACATCCCCCTGGGACATCACTGGGGCTTCTGGATTGGGCCACGTAGTTTCATTTCTTTGCCCTCCTTTTTACCATAGTTTCTTTTGTTTGGGTTTTTGAAATAATTTTCTCCCTAAATAGAAAAGCCTAGTTTGCAGTATTATAATGTAGTCCTTTTACTCACTTTTATTCACCCCTCCTTTCAGGCGTGCCCTGTTTTAAACAAGTCCAGCAAATGAAAACCCCGATTCATATCACAGATTAATTAGCACTGGGGATTTGTGTTCTTTAGAACATATTTTCCTCAGATGCTGACTTCTGTTTTAGTACATTTTCAACTGTTTCATTTAAAAACCAACAGCATATTCCGGTAGTGCACCACAGAGGCCGGGCCCCTGGAGGGAAGTGGCCTCAGGGGGGGCGGCAGTGGTGGTGGGGAAGACCGGCCTTGGGGGCAGCTGAGATGGGCCCTTCCCTTGGCAGGGTTTGACACCAGCATCCTGCCCATCTGCAAGGACTCCCTGGGCTGGATGTTCAACAAGCTGGACATGAACTATGACCTTCTGCTGGACCACTCAGAGATCAACGCCATCTACCTGGATAAATATGAGCCCTGTATCAAGCCTCTCTTCAACTCCTGCGACTCCTTCAAGGATGGCAAGCTCTCTAACAATGAATGGTGCTACTGCTTCCAGAAGCCTGGAGGTAAGGACTACATGCCGCGTCCCGGGGAGGCAGGTGGAGCGCAGCAGGCAGACAGACAGCTGGAGAATAAGGCGTCCGTGATTTAATGGCTGGCCCAAAGGCTCTTTTCTCATAACTTATTTCCACTTCTAGCATGGTATATTAAAAAACCCATGAACATAATCCAGGAGTCTATTATTCAGTTCTCTTTGGGGGATAAATCTCTTAACCATACATTGTGCCTCAGCTTTTTCATCTGTGAAATGGGTGCAGAAACCTTTGCTACTTAATTCTCAAGATCATTTGAGATTCTTAATGTGACAAATACAAGAGTTGCCATAAATTCTGTCACATGATTTCCCCCTGTAATCCTTGGAGAAAGCCATTTGTCAGCTTCTCTAGGGTAAATACAGATTTATACTGAATGTCTTAGATAAGGATGTTTGGATTATTAAAAAAAACTCCAGCTAACTTAAGAAAGAGTCAAGCCTGGAGGGGTATATGGAAAGACTACAGGGGTATCTCATGTAATGGAAAGTGGGAGACTCAGTCTGCAGGGTGTTCCAACTCAAGAGTCTCTGGAATCCAGAGGCAGGAGCTCTTGAGTCTCCGTGAGGGGCTCAGGGCCACACAGTCTGGCTCTGTCTCAGCTTCCCAGGTGTGGGGATCCACAGCCCACGGGACCAGCGGAGACATAGCTTGTGTCTGAATTCCAGTCCTGTGTCCCAGAAAAGACTGGTTCAGCATGAGTCAGATACCCAAGGTGATGCACTATGAACATGGCCAACAGAACCCATCCCCAGGAAAGGAGGCTGGCTGCTAATATCAAAGCACTTAAATTACGTGTGTGTATGTACACGTGCAGAGTCAGTACACACACCGAGCAAAAAATGTAGGCATTACAGAAGGGCACTCAGTGAAAAGTAAGTGCATGTTTATATTTATAGGACTGTAAGTTACATTCCTAAAAGCATAATTATTGGTCGAAAGGGCATGTGCATTTTTAAGTTTGAGCAACATTGCCAATTTGCCCTCCAAAAAGGCTGTACGATTTTCAGTCACCAAAAATATACAAGAATACCTAGTTCTCAATGGTGTTGCCAAACTCTGAGATTGCCAAAGGGAGGGACAAGAACTTATATTTCCTTATGAGCTTCATTTCATTTCTCTGAGGATGACTTAGACTGAGACTCCTTATGTTTGAGATACTCTTGAGTTACCCTTTCCTTGAAATGCGTATTTTTTTGGACATTGTTTTCTAGTATGTTTTTAGTAGGAATTTTCTAAATTAAAGACATTAGAACTGTTCTAGTCTAACATATTGCAAGTATTTTTCCCCAACTTTGTGCACTTTTGCTCTGAAGAAATTTTAAGATAGTCCTATTTCTCCATCTTTTATTTTATGGTTTCTTGGAAGCCATAAAGCTTAGAAAAGTATTCTGTACCGTGAGATAGCAAAGCAATTCTCGTGTCTGTGTTCTCTTCAGTACCTTTCAGTTGGTTGTTTTATTGAAATCTTACATCACTTAAGATTTCATTCAATAGTGTAGCAACCCAGCCCTTCTTGGAGATAGCTGTTCAGTAAACCTCTGCTATTTATTTACTAACTCATCATTCTCCCTCTAGTTTGAAAGACTTCCTTTATCAAAATATAAAACTTCTATGTCTATTCCTGGGTACTCTGTCCTATTAATCTAACTTTTTGTAAATCGGTTCTAAGCTGTTTAAATCACAGTTGTTTTGCAATATGTTTTAATATCTAGTGGGGACACCCTCTCCTGCCATTAATCTTTCTTCAGAATTTTCCAGGATATATTCTTCTATGCCTGAATTTTAGAATCAGCTTGTTTCTATTAAAAAAGTTCTTGCTGGTATTTTCTGAGAGAAAGAATTGTTGGCTATATAATACTGAGTTTTTATACTGGAGCAGAATCTGTTAACCGGTGGAGTTATGTTTAAGCTTGTTCGTGCACACACCATACTTTCCCCATATCTATTGTTACTGCCATTATAAACAATCAATTTTTTTCCTATTATATTTCCTTGCTTGCTGATGGTGGTTTCCATATGAATTTTGTTCTCAGCCACCTTAGCACATTCAAATAGTTACTCTGGTTGGTTTTCTTGGATTCTCAGATGTGTAATCCTATCATCTGCAAAATAGTGGTCATTTTTTCTCTTCAGTTTTTATACCTCATTTCTTCCTCTAATCACATTAGCTCATACCTCCAAATCGATGTTGAATTGCAGCCACGTGTTTACTTTAATAGAACTGCTGGTAGTGATTCAGTACTAGGCTGAACGATAGCTTTGGCCTTCACCTCATATAAAATCCTGTGACTTTGCGTCAGTAACGAGCCATGGTAGTCACTGGAGAACGCATGGCTCTGTCACACGCGGGAAATGCACATCATTTCAAATCACATGATAATTGCATCAGAAGTCTTGAAATATCATTTATGCTCAACCTTACTTGAAGATGATGGTAGCTTTATTAGACCCACTGCTCCATCTTACTGTTTGGTGCATTAATAAAGATGCATATGTATAAAAAAAAAAAGAAAAAAATCCTGTGTCTTTAGCCAAGTTCAGGTGCAGCCTGAGTAAGCACAGTGCCGCTGGGCCCTGAGAGGGAGGTTACTGCCTTACCCGCGCCATGGACCCGGCCACATGGGCTGTCCCACCCTTTCAGCACCTGCCGAAGGAAGCCAGGGCCCCCAGCCACAGCACGGCATCCAGGAGGAGCTAAGCAAGGCACAACACACGTAAATTTGCTGTAGTTCTTTTTTTTGTTGTTGGGTTCCTACGACCTCCCTCCCTGACCCACATCTGGGAGTTGCACATTCCTTTATTATGATAACTCAAGGCTAAAATTTTTCTCCATATAACTCCTTTAGCTGCAGCTCCTAGGGTTTGGTACTCTATGTTTAAGTCTCTTGAGTGCCTTTTTTATGGAGAGAGCACTTCTCGATACTATAAAGTTTGAGTTTTTTTCAAAAAAATTCTCACAGGAATTCTAGTCCTTGGTCCATTTGCAAATGTTTCTATTTTGTTTATATAAACTTCTTGGATTCACAGTTTCTTTGATATCTTTTTTAAACACTATTCTCCTAGCACTGGGTGTAGCTACAGATTAATGAGAACCCATACGAATTTTTCCCATCTTACTTGTGAGTAGCTATTTTGCCTAGAAGCCAAAATGTTTCTTTACCTTTTAAGGACATGTTATACTCTTCTAAGCTCTAGAGTTAAATTTTTTTTTGTTCCATTTGATTTGTTCCATCACTAACATGGATGTTTCTTTCACATGAATTCTGTTGCTTCAGCTTCATTCCTGTGTCATTTTTGAGCCTTTGTGTCTGTCCCATAGAGGCTAGTTTTATGCAGCTTCTTTTCATTAGAAACTGTGACTACTCAGAGAAATGTCTGCTAATCATTTTCATCTGCTCCGCAGCAGGCATTTTTCTGTTACGAATTCTTCATCTGGAGTTTTGTCTTATTCTTTCTTGCAGCAGTTTTTAGTCTCAGTCAGATGCGTTTTTCTTTATCTTTCAATAAGTAAGCGTTTTAAATTACTATAGGGTGACTTGAAGGAGGGGTCTTGCAGATGGAAACTTGCTTCTTAGTCATCTGTCTGGAGTGTTTATATGAATGATGACGCTCTTCCTCCTCAGGAGCAGTCTTCTAAGTGCCTACAGTTTCTCATCTGTGTTCCTGCATGGTTACAAAAGCAAGCATTTGCATGTGCGTAGGTAGCGTGAGTGCCCTGAGAATCAGAACCCCTCTGTCCATGCCTGGAGGAAGACTATAAGCAAACAGCAGAGCCACAGGATCTGCTAAGGCAAGTCATGGTGAGACTCAAAAACTAGCGAGCTCACCCTCCTTTTTGCTTAGAACGCAAGGAAGGTGTTCTCTTGGGAGGCACGTTCTCTTGGGAGGCACGTTCTCTTTCACATGCCTTACTTAGCCAGGTGGCTCCGACAGCATCAGGCCTTGAGAACCGGCAGCTTTGTGTTCATTCATAACCCATGTGTGCTTTACAACTGAGGTCTGGGAGGCTGAGAGAGGGTCTCACCCAATGTACTCAGTTATGGGATGGCAGCGCTGAGAATTCAGGTCTGACTCCTCTCTGTCTTTACATTTGTCACCTTCCCTTTGGTTAGTGGGTCAGTGGATTCAGAACACTTACCCACTAGGAAGCGGTGGTCCTGGTTCTCAGCTCAAACAAATCTTAGCTGAGTATTAACTTCCTTACATAAAGGAAAAAGCCTAGTATCAAGTCACCTATTAGATACCTGGTATTTGCTTGCATGGCTGGTGGAAGAAAAATTCCTATACGAGGCAAGTAGCCCCCCAATTCTATTTTAAGTAGCTCATGGTAGAAGAATTTTTAAGTTAGTAACACGATGGCCTGGATTTGTTTTGCTGCATCGTAGCAGCATATGGAGCCATCCCACTCCCAGGTGAGTCATTGTCTACATTTCACATCGAGAGTGACACCAATCATTAGAGATGATATCCGGTACCATCTGGAAACTTTCATAAATTATTTTTTAGGTCTCCCTTGCCAGAATGAAATGAACAGGATTCAGAAGCTGAGCAAGGGGAAAAGCCTGTTGGGTAAGTACAGTCTCTTGCCACTTGCTGAAACTAATTAAACCACCAATGTCTGGAGCACAGCAATGGTTATTCAATTAGGTCCCAGCGTTTCCTAAAAGAAATGCCTCATTTCACCACCGACAGGTCTCTTCCAGACAGCTGGACTTAATGTGAGGATAGGTCAGCTGGTTGAGAGGTTTGCCGGAGCTAGAACCCAGCCCCATCTCTGCTGTGGGTGATCCATTCAACGGCCATCCTGGGAAGAACTGGAGGCCAAGCTTCTTATATAATTTCCTAGGTCAAGTTGTCCATTTAAAGAGGAAGCCGATAAGCCACACTCCCTTCTAAATCTATGAAACAGGTTTCAAGGACTTGAGTGTGCTTTTAATGTTTCTTGTGCGTGATCCCTGGGAGAAAGCGCAAGGCGAGACCCTGCCTGCTGCTTCTTTGCCCAATAGGAAGACAGAGCGAGTGGGTTTTTCCCTGACAGGCTGGCCTGTTAAAAGTTAACCTTTCGGCTCCATGCCCTCTTTCCTCTGGTGTTCAGACCAGGCTGCTGCAGAGACAACAGTAAGCCTCATTTGTTCACCAAAGAAACGGGTCTGCATTGCTTTTCAAAAGAGAGCTGACAGCTGCCACACAGTGATTCAGAATTATTGCTAAACATGCAGAAGTTGGTACATTCCCACGTAGTCTGCCATTTCAGATGTTTAGCTATTTACTTGAAAAACACGGGCAAGCCTTTGGAAGATACAGGTGGCCTGTGAGGTCTGGCAGAGCCTCCTTTACTGATTGGGTTTGAGTGATATGCCTAAGGTCCACGGGTAGTTACAGAACTGGTATAATGCTATTTTTAAAACATTACTTTCATTGGACATTTTCTTCCATTAGTTAATGATGAATTGAGATATTCATAAGATGTGGGGGTCTGAAATAAAATGTCCTGTCTCCCATTTTGACCACCTTACATGAATGAAATGCCTACCACAGAGCCCACCTCATTGAAGGCTTACTTTATCACCTCTCCTCACCGATGGAGGTTACTCTGGCTGACTCATTACAAATTATCTTTTGCATGGGGGACTCTAAACAGGTAAATGTTGTTTTTATGTATACTCAGGGGCATTCAGATTCAAAAAAAAAATAAACAGGCAACAATAAATTATAATCAGTTATATTTACTACCTACTTAGGAAAAACAGTAATTCTATTACATTATATATTTAGAGCAGCATTTACTTCTTAGCAACCTTGGGGCTCAGCCCAGGTTTTGGGCTGTTAAGTGCCATTGTTTTCCAACTGCAGTTCAAAGAGGAAGATCAGCATTCCCCAGCTTATTCTCCTCCTTTGCGGAGGCACTCCTGACAAACCTGCTTTTTGAAGATACCTTCCTTTTCCTCCTCCTTCTCCCCAAGACTAATGAGTTCAGCCAGTGCACGGCACCCCTAGAAAGAGCACCTTTCTATCCATTGTCTCCTTTGATCTCTGAGAGCTTGGCAATCTTGCAGTAGCCTTGTGAGCTGAATCTGGGGTTGAATCCAGGTTCAAAAGAATCTCTACCTCCCATGGTACCCATTTTTCTGGTGTGTATTCCATGAAACAAAAAAGGTAAATTAAAAAACACAAGCACTCTAAAAATTAGGAAAGAGAAAGCTGCTGTAATAAGCAGAGACCTCTGTCTTCACATGGTTGATGTAGATAATGTTACTACTCAGGTCACGCTCAGAATTCTGTCCTTGAAGATGAGCACATGATCAATGAAACACACACCCTAAGAAAAACTATCACAGATCGTATCTTCAGTAATGAGCATTCAAATACAATGACAGATATTCTGAAACAATAGGTTGGTGATACTTTAGTACGGCGAGGGTTAGTAAACCTAAAGGATTTACTTTGTAGAAGACAAACCATCCCAGAAGGAGCTATTGAGGTGCAATTGTAGAAAATAACACATGCTGCTAAATCTAAATAACTATGACCAAAAAAATATGTTTCTTTGTGGAAACTTCAAGGATAACAACAAGAATATTGGAAACAGAAAATATAGTTTTAAACACAAAATAAGAGCAGCAAACATACCTAATCACAATAAATGGCACTAGGTGCGCACTCACTTCTTATGACACCATCAGTTGGTATACCCATAACTTCACAACAGAACAAACAGACTGCAAGGAGGAATTGTCATATCTACCTCTTCTCGCAACTTTTTTAGTTCAAGTAGACCAAAAAAAACTATCAAATTCACTTACTGCAACACAAGAAAAAGAGAAATCAAAGATGTAGAGCTGAGTGAAAACGAAAGCACTATGTGCCATAACCAGAGGGAAGCAACTGAAGTGAAATTTAGTGAACTTCCATAGGTTCAAATGCATTAATTAAAGGAAAAACTAAATCAACTAAGTTTTCAAATCAAAAAGCTGTAGGGAAAAATACAATAAATAATTAAGACCAAAGCAGAAAACAATGAAATATACAAACTGCTGGCAAATTGAGAGGCTCAAATACGGTCATGAATTGAAAAGTGGGCTATGCCCTCAGATAATAGAACCCTATAAATTTTTGGGCCTCCAACTTCAGCCTGTATCAGAATTACCTAGAGGGCTTATCAAAGTACAGTTTGTTGGGCCCCAGTCTCAAGCTTTCTGATTCAGTAAGTCTGGGGTGGGGCCCAAGCATTTGTTTTTCTAACATTTTTCCAGGTGGTGATACTGGTGCTGGGACCACACTTTGAGAACCACTGGTATAAACCAACTTTTAACAATTATGAAAACCTAGTTGAAATGGATATTACACGTCACCACATTTGGGTCACAAAGAAACAGAGAACCCCTGTAGGCTGAAAAAAAATCATAAAATTAATTAAAATGCAACTCTCACCCCCCCCACCCACAAAATAGGCACTAGGCCCAAAATATGGGTGAATCCTTCACAAAGGATATCATCCTCCTTTTATACATGCAAGATAAAAAAATGCCCGACTTACTTTATGAATTAGTTGCTTTGATACAGAAATTGAAGAAACAAAACTATATGCCTCTGTCACTTAGCAATATAGATCTAATTTACATCAGTAGGACTCTAGTAGCATTATATCATGACAAAGTAGTAGTTATTCCAGGAAAGCAAAGGTATGTTTTTTTTTAATTGTGCCACTCATTCATCTCATTAGAAGTATTATGAAGGATTAAAAAAATAAAACATGATTTTCTCAGGTGCCAAAAAAGCCATTGAATTGAGAAGAAATAGAAAATCTGAACATACCAATTACTAGTAAGGAGACTGAATTAGTAATCAAAACTTGCTCAGCGAAGAAAATCCCAGGACCAGATGTCTTCACTAGTGAATTTTGCCAAACATTTAACGATTAACACCAATCCTTCTGAAACTCTCCCTCCCCCCCCCAAAAAAAAAACCAAAGAGGAGGATATACCCCCAAACTCATTTTATGAGGCCAGCATTACCCTGATGCTAAAGCTGGACAAAGACATTACAAGAAAAGGAAACTGTAGAAGGCCAATATCCCAGATGCATATAGATGCCAATATTTTTAATGCCAGCAAACTAAATTCAGCACCACTAAAAGGGTCATTCAACACTGTCAAGAGGGATTTATCCCTGGGATGCAAGGATGGCTTAAATTGATTGGTGTGATATATTACATTAATATAAAGATCAGGTTATCTTAATAGATACAGAAAAATTATTTGACAAAATTCAACATTGCTCTACTCGTGACAAAAACTGTCAACCAGTTAGGTGTAGAAGGGACATACCTCGACATAATGAAGTCCACACATGACAAGCCCAGAGCTAACATTATACTTAATGGTAATGGTGAAAGGCTGAAGGCCTCTCCATTAAGATTGAGATAAAGGTGCCCATTCTTACAGCTCCTATTCAACATAGCATTGGAAGTCCTAGCCAAAACAATCAAGCAAGAAAAAGAAGGAAAAGGCATCCAAGTTGGAAAGGAAGATGTACAACTTTCTGTTTGAAGATGATACGATTTCACTAACCAAGCAGGTGAAAGATCGCTACACTACAAACTATAAGACACTGATGAAAAACAAATAAATAGAATCTTGTGTTCATGGATTAGAAGAATCAATATTGTTAAAATGTCCGTTCTACCCAAAACTACCTACAGGTCCATGTAATCCCTATCAAAATTCCAATGGCATTTTTTACAGAAGTAGAAAAAAAAACCAATCCTAAAATTCATATGGAACTACCAAAGCCCCCAAGTAGCCGCAGCAAACCTGAGAAAGAAGAACAAAGCAGGAGGCATCATACTTCCTGATTTCAAGCTACACTGTAAAGCTATAGTCATCGGGCAGCACGGTCCTGGCATAAAAACAGACCAATGGAGTGGAATCAGGAGACCAGAAGTAAACCCATGCAAACACAGTCAGCTAATACTGGACAAGGGAGCCAGGAATACTCAATGGAGAAAAGGCAGTACCCAATAAATGGTACTTGAATAAATGAATATGCACATGTCAAAGACTGACACTAGATTCCTATCTTACACAACTCACAAAAATTAACTCAAAATGGACTTAAGACTTAAATTTAAAACTGGAAACCATAAAACTCCTAGGAGAAAAGCTCCTTGACATGGGCCTTGGCAATGATTTATTTTTGGGTATTACCTAAAGCATAAGCAACAAAAACAGGTGGGACTACATCAAACTTAACTCCTGCACGGCAAAAGAAGCTGTTAATGAAATGAAAATAACCTATGTAATGGGAAAAAATATTTGCAAACCATATAACTGATAAGGAGTTAATACCCAAAATATATAAAGAACTCATACAACTCAATAACAGGAAGACATACAGATGGCTAACAGGTACATGAAAGAATGCTCTACATCATTAATCAGGGAGATATAAAAAAAATCACAATGAGATATCACCTCATGCCTGTTAGAATGGCCATCATAAAAAAAGACAATATCTGGTAAGAATGTGGAGAAAGGGGACTCTTGTGAACTGTTGGTGGGAATGTAAATTGGTATAACCACTACAGAAAATGGTACAGAGGATCCTCAAAAAATTAAAACTAGAACTACCATATGATCTAGCAATTTCACTTCTGGGAATATATCCAAAGGAAATAACACTATGTCAAAGAGATACCTGCACCCTATGTTCATGGTAGCATTACTTATAATAGCCAAGATAGGGAAACAATTGAAGTGCTCATTGATGGATGAATGGTCAAAGTTGTTGTATGTATGTGTGTATACACACACACACACACACACAATGGAATATTATTCAGTCATAAAAAGGGAATTCTGCCAACTGTAACAACCTGGATAGACCTTGACGGCATTATGCTATGTGACATAAGAGAAAGAAAAATACTGTATGATTTCACTTATATGTGGAATCTAAAAAACCACCACCACCAAACTCAGAGAAAATGAGATCAGTTTGGTGGTTACCATAGGCTGGGGGAGGGAGATTAGATTGGAGGAAGGGGGTCAAAAGGTACAAACTTCCAGATATAAGATAAACAAATACTAGGGATGGGATGTGTAACATGATGACTATAATTAACACTATACAAGAAAGTCGTTAGGAGAGTAAATCCTAAGAGCTCTTATCACAAGGGAAAAAAATTCTTCTTGTATCTGTATGTGATGATGAATATTAACTGAACTTATTGTGAAAACCATTTCACAGTCTAAGTCCAATCATTACGATGTACACCCTAGACTGATTCAGTATCTCTGTAGGACGAGGAAAATTTTAAAATAAAAGTCACTAACAGGAATAGCACTCATTCATGATCTGAAGGGATTTTCCTTCTTTGATGAGTTCTTGTCTAACTTTAAGTAAGTCCCAGGGCCCTGTCATCCTAAGTAATCACTGATCACCGAGTTCTCTCCTGCCAGCTCTGCAGCAAAGCCCAGCACGGAAGCCCTCTTCTCCGTCTTGGAGGTCATTAACCCTGAGGGTCTGATGCCAGCCGGGCTTTTTGTTCCCCCCAGGAGCATTCGTACCTCGGTGTAATGAAGAGGGCTACTACAAAGCCACACAGTGCCACGGTGGCGCGGGACAGTGCTGGTGTGTGGACAAGTACGGGAATGAACTGGCTGGCTCCAGGAAACAGGGCTCTGTGAGCTGTGGTGAGTAAGGCCCTCTGCATCGGCCCCGCGATGACCTCTGCTGATCTGTAAGGCCTCAACTGCATAAGGCAGAAGAATTTTAAGAGGTAGCTGTGACCTACGGTGACCCTGAAATCACAAGATGATGCAAGCTAGCTTTCCAAGTGGCAGGAACTCACCATGGCCGGTGGATTGGACAACATTTTTTTGACAGAAACTGTTTCAGGAAAAGAGTGACTTAGATGAACCTCCCAGGGAGGCAGAAGCGGGAATTCTGGGGCTCATGTCAGAGCAAAGCTTGTGGTCCACGCCACGTAGACTAATCAATCCCCTGGGGCAGGGCTGCACCCCTGTTCAGGAAGCAAACTGCAAGGTTTGCCCTTCAGTCAGGTCACGGGCAAGGGAACCCCTCAGTGGGTCATGAGGCATAAGCAGAAACTAACCTCTGATCTTTTCTTCATTCTCAATGTTTCAGAAGAGGAGCAGGAAACCTCTGGGGATTTTGGCAGCGGTGGCTCTGTGGTCCTGCTGGATGACCTGGAGGATGAGCAGGAGCTGGGCCCAGCGGACAGGCAGGGGAAGCTGAGGGTGCACACCCGGGCCGTGACCGAGGATGAGGAGGATGAGGACGACGAGGAGGAGGATGGCGTCGGGTACCTATGGTAGTCCCCATGAGGCAGAGGACACGAGGTTTGCACAAAATTGCAAGTCACTTCCTGTTCCCGCATTTGTATCTAGGACTCCACAGCACCAAGGTTTCTTCTCCATTGTTGCTCTCTGCTCCTGACCTAAGGCTTGGAAGACAACTCCTTGTCCCCAGAGCATCCTGATTTTGCATACGGTTGTGTGGGAAGAAGGGTGTTGTTTTATTTTTTAGACAGGGGAATGGCTGACTGAATTAGAGCCTCCTTCCCTCCCATGAGATTTTTGCAATGAGCATGTGATTTATGTGGGATTCTGACAGTGCAGGGAGCCCCCACCCTCTAAACGTCAAAGACCCTATTTGATTACCCACACTGGTGGTTATTACAGCATGGTTCCCAGCCTTACAGTGTCTAAGTGCTTTTCTTGTGTCCTGTAGATGTTGTGGAAACACACCACACTGTACCTTTCTCCCCACCACCCCTGGTGTTTACTATTAAAAATTAGTTTTTCATATCACTCTATCTGGCTTCCTATAAACAACAGCCTTAATTCAGTCAAGAGTCCCTTTGGGGAACTGATTTCATTAGGAAGTGGTGTCTGGAAGCTCCTTGCTGTACATGCATAAACATGTATGTACAGAAGAGACTGTGTGTGTGCACCTTGCAAGTACACAAATACACACACCTCTCAGCAAGTGTTTGGGTATCAAAAACTCGTTTGAAAAAACAATTATAACTTTATCGGCTTGTCCAGACCTGGAACACAATTTTTGGAATAGAAATTTGTACTGAAGTCCTTTTTTGCACTAACAGTTGGAACTTGTAGCCTGCAGGCTGAGGAGGTTTCTTCTCCAGGCATCAACAATTACTGGAAGCCTCTTTGATTTGTATAAGCCTCTGTCTGCCTAAACCACTTTCCTTGCAGAAGCCATGAGACTCCCACGTGGGCAGCTTCACAAGCCATCTCTCTCACTCCAGCTCAAAGCCCCCAGGCCTGGCTGCCGCAGGTTCCTCCCTTCCCTACCTCCTCAAGGGCTTTTTCCAAGGCAGTACACATACCCCTGTGCTGAGAAGACAGTACCACAGTGTTCCTTAGCAGAGAAAATTCAAGATTCTTAATGTTTTGTTTTTGCCCCCTTGCTATCCACAAATCATGCTGAGGGTACATGAGCTGCACAGATTTTATATCACTCATCATTTGTAATGAATCCCAGATGGAGGCTTGGAAAGAACTGCATGGTAGCTCATGGAAGCTAGGGTTGGATTTTTCAGAGCTAGTTCTGCCTTCATTCCTTCACCGACCCAAGTGTCAAGATCCTGATGGAGAAAGCCCTTCACTGTTGTGTTTCTTTGCCCTAAGTAAGCTTGTAATTATCTCCTAATTTGGCAGAGCCATCATCTCTGTCATCTTCAGGATTTCTCTCCCTCCCTATCATGCTGGCCAAGATGTAAGTACCAAAGAGTAGTCTTCAAAGTGGCCCCATTTAATTTAGCACTCGCCCTGAAGCTCCTGCCCCACCTGTTTTCCGCCTACCTGCCATTTACCCAGCAAGGCTCTCTGGTTTTTCTCCCCTTCCCCATGAGCTCCAGCCAGTCTACAAAACGACCAAATAAACTCGGGCGAGAAATACATTCAGCCAAACCAACCATTTGTTTGTACTCTACCAACCAGCCTCCAACCAGAATTTTCTAATCCTTGCGTTGGCCAAAGTGGCATTATCCCTAGAGTCAGTCTCAGATGGGAAATGAATATACTTGATATAGCAAACTCCTTCTGGCCTCACAGACATAAGTACAGCCAAGACCCTGGCTGTAAGGGAGACCGCAGGCAAGCTCTGTATTGGGATCTCAACTCCATCACTTCTGTTTCAGTTTTTTTTCCCTCACTGAACAAAACAGATCATAATTTAGAAAACAGGTGCTTAATTGCAGCTAAATTATAATAGCATATATAAAAGAATCAAGACATTAAAAAGTCAGTTTAGACCATCAAAGAAAACTATTGTTACTCTCTCCTCTGAGCTTGGAAAAATGCACAAGAGAACAAATTAAAATCGACAAATTGATTTCACGTGAAGAAACTTCTAGACACAGAGTGAGCCACTGATTTTAATTTGCCTAATTATCTTACAACAAGTGTCAAATTAAGATGACACTTAAAGATCCTTAGCATTAACTTAATGATGGAGAAGTGCGCTCAGTAGTCAATTTCCAATAAGGTAATGAGATGCTCATTTTCAGAGATATTCTAAGAAGATATTTTGATTCATTAAAATATTAAATAAAAAGCCCTCCTAAGACTGGAACCCAAAACCAATGGAGCAACATTAACATCCCTTTTCATGCCTCACTTTGACATGACAACATCAGATTTTTTAATGGTTTTTTAAGTAACTTTTCACAAGTACTAAAGATGAGATTTTTAGTTACCCTAAAAGAAGTTGAATTTTGTTTTCCCTTTTTTCGGTTGGACTCCTTTAGCTAGTGACTAAGGATACATAAAAATCTTGATTAAAAAGTAAACCGCTTTGACAATGCATTCCCTTGTTTGAGACAGGTATTCAGATGAATCCTCACTCAACTTTCGGAAACGCCTTAGTGAATAGTTGTATTCTTACTCTATAAATGGTTGTTTTACTGAATATCATTTTCTTGGCATCCAACTTTGGTCCCAGAATTTTCTGCCACCACGGTTGTCTGCTATATTAGTGTCTTTTTGTTTCCACAGATATTCTCGGCATGGGAATACCTTGGTACTGAATTTGAGGTTTTGTACCAGCTTCCCCTTTATGCCCATTTCCCCCCTGCCCAGCCATGATAATGACATTTGACCAGGTCTGTCCCAGGATGCCACTCACACTTGTTTTTACCTTGCCTACATTGTACAGTGACATCCAAGAACCCTTTCTACAGTGGGTGGTTTGGTCTTTTTATACCTTTTTCTCAAAGTCACTGATGTTTGTCCCCGTTCAGTGTGTACCCTTGTAATAAGGTCCCACCAAATCCCGAGTGTCACTTTGTCGTTCCTATTGTAGATGAAATAGTGAAGTAGAAAAACCCAGTAAATTCTGAATGCTTTTCCACGTAGACTTATCCGGAATGTGGACATGACTCTTTGGTTAATAGTATATGCTTAACTGTAGTCCTGAGTAGGTGCATTTCTGTCTTGTCTCAATAAATTTTAATTTGTCTGCAATGTTTGAGTGTGTCTGTTTGTTGCCCTGGATGTGAACTCACAAGACCACATCCACACATGACCTCTTGAGAACAGTATGGGCAGAGGGGACAGCCAATGGGGAGCCCTCCTTTAAGGTTTCTGTACATGGTCAGGGTTGGGGGGGATCCCGCCTGCCCTGGACCCTCTCAGCACACCTTGGCACATGCGTGCCTCGTGTCCACTCGGTCTGGAACCGTTGTTATCCCCTGGCTCCTTTTGCTGCTTTCACCTCTCTCAGGCTTCAACTTTGTTACTTAGTCCTCACTTATCTGATCTTGCTGCTGTCATCCTGTTTACAGCCTAGAGCTTTTTCAGTTCTGCTTATTCCTCCCCAGTCAGTTGTTCTCCACTTCTCCTGAAGAAAAACACCTCTCTCCTTTACATGGGACTCTGAGCTCTCCTCAGCTTATGGATTAACACACCAGATGCTTGTCAAATATCAGAAAGCATCTAAATTGGAACAGGAACTATTTCTTCCCACCTTTATCCACATTCATGCCAGCATGCCTATGATTTAATTATACCCTGAGTGAGTAATTTCGCCATGAGCTGAGGTAGAAACTATTTTATGAATGATCCCATTCCTTTACCCCATGGACTGGTTTTACAGACAATTTATAAACTGAAAGTTCAAGGAAAGGTGCGTCACAAGTCCACAAACTAATGTCAGGAGAACAGCAGCCAATATGATGCGTCCAGGGGAGTTACAGGGTACATTAAAGAGAAGGTTGGTGTTTGTGGACATATGCCAAATTCCTCTTAAGTCAGCACAGTTGTACAAGTCAAACATCACTTTTTCTCAAGTTGTGACCTCTTGGGTGCCGCCTTGGTCCATTAACGGCCAGGACTGAAGGAGAACTCAAAGCCAGTTTTCCAGCATGAGCAAGGTCACAGCACCTTCTCACAGTGCTTAGCCAGTTGTAAGAGTTGTTCTGATAAATTGATTCAAGGCAACAGGAAGATTTCACAATTTATTCACTCAACAAGACTACAGATTTATTAGTAGACTTGAAGATGTATGTCTATGTAGGATGGATAAATGCCACTATAGGCAGGCACCACATTCAGTTCTAGGAATAGAAATGTAAATAAAACCTGGAGCCTGCTCTGTGAAGTTATGTCCTTGAAAACAACAGGCCAATAAATAACTGTTACAGTATAGGTTGATGGAAATCATAATTGATACCATGGCTGCCATGTTAAAGCTTGCCTTTCTTGCTTCCTTTTATCTATCATTCCCTGGTTTTCCTCTTACCTCTCTGGCCATTCCTTTTGGGTCTCCCATATGTCCTTTTAGGTCTCCCATATAGCCTTTTCTTCAACAAGTCAATATCAGCATTCCTCAGCTCTGTGTCCCTGGCCCACTTCTCTTTAACATCATGTGGTTTTTTGGACAGCCTTATCTATACCATTGGTTTCAGTATCTTGAGTGTAGGTTTTGACTTCCACTCCATTCTGAAACAATCACCTGCCATCAGCTAATTCTACTTGACTTTCTCACTGACACTTTAAAACCTTAAAAATCAAAATAATAGAATGAAACAGAATGATTATGCCTATGACAGTGGGAATCAGCAAGGCTTTTTGTAAACTTAAGTCCTAACAAATACGAGCCATAGAGAGAAAGACTGATAAATTTCTCTCCATCAAAATTAATAACATGTCATAAACAAACTTGAAACATAAGAGACTAAAGAAGATACAAAACAGATGAAGGATTAGGATATAATATTTTTAACTGCTAAAAATCCATAAGAAAAATACAGCCAATGGATTAATAGGGAAAAGATAGAAACAAGCGATTCATAGAAGACAAATGACAAGAAAACTATGCCTAACCTTGCTCATGATCAGAGTAACACAAATCACAGCAACGAGATACTAATTTTCACTCAGAAAAAAGTCTTGATCATGTCAAGTGTTGATGAGAATGTTTAGACAATACTCTTCTATACTCTACAACCAGAACAGCTATGTGAAAGGCATTTTGGCAATGGCTATCAAAATAAGCATGTATACTCTAGGACCCAATAATTCCTCTTGGCAGTAACTATTCCTAAAGGGAAAAAATATAACAATAATGTACATAGATATGTGTAAAAGTATAACCCATTACAGCTTCATTTGTTAGGAAATCTGGGACAAAACTAAATATCCATCAGTGGGCACGCTGAGTGATGCTATGCTCTGGAATACTATACGGCAGTCAAAAAGAATGAAGTGACTTCATAGACACTGGTCTAGCAAAACTTCAAGGATACCAGTTGTATGAAAAAAAAATCGAATGAAATATAGAGTCTGAAATATATAAATATCCAAAAGGCAATACTACCAGTTTTCTCCAGGTAATCATAGAAATGTACAGAATAAGGCTTGAAAGGACACACACCAAGCTGGTAGTGGTGGGGACTTCTAAGGGAAGGATGGGATTGGATCTGATGGCCAATGGGGGCGTCAACCTCATAAAAACCTTTAAAAACTTATAAAAAATATAAAAACATTTGTTTTTTTATAACAAAAGTGAAATACAATGTAATTATAACAAAAGCAATATACTAATAAGCTTGTGATTTAACGATTAATAATTTAAAAATAATTCATCAGCTTCCTCTTTAAACTTTCTCCCCTGACATTCCTTTACTTCAGGAATGATACCATCATGTATGGCTTTCTCCCCAACTCCCAACTTGTAATAAATCACTAAATTCTGTCAATTCATATTTCTAAATATCTTTCTCTGTATCTCACCACCACTATCATGGGTCTGACCATTGTCCTCTTTGTTGGCTGTCTTGGGATTTTTTTTTTTTTGACTAGTGACTTTATCTTTGCCCTGCTCTGATCTAATCCCATATGCTGCAGCTGTCAGAGTAATTTATTCTCAAGGCAAATATGATCATGTCACTTCCCCAACTTAATTTTCAAGGTTCCTTTCAGGACCAAGTATAAACTACATGCTTGGCAAACAAGCTCTTTATGATTGATTCCCTTTGTACTTCTTTGTCCCCTTGCACTCAGCCCCTCTCCTATTCTATTTTTTTCCTAAGCACCTCCACCCTTCTTCAGTCTCTGTATTCCTGGTAGTTCCTTTACCTGAAATGCCTAAGGGACTCAGCTCAATTACTACTCCTCTAGGAACCCTTATCAGTTGCTCCCAGTAGAACCAGGCTTTCCTCCTTTTTTCATCTAGCACCCTATGAATATCTCCAACACAAGTGCTTGGTAACTGCCAAGTCCAATTCTCTCAACAAATATGAGCCTTAAAATGCAAGAAATGGAACACAGCGGGACTAGGAAGCTCCAAACCCTCAATCCTCCCACCATGAGACATTAAAAAAAAACAACAAACAAAAACTAAGAAAATAAGAGTTCTATAAAAGTTAAAAAACTAGAGCAACCAAGTGAATACCCAATCAACAAAAAGCCACATTTTAAATGGTAGGCAATTACACAGTATTTTTACTTGCCCTAGACAACTCCTTCTCCAGTGCAGCATGATCTTGATCTAGAAGAGGTGAAAGCCCATTTCCCAATTCCATCCTATGCCAGAAGGAACAGAGAAGCTGCCCCCTCCCAATATTCTAACCTCTCTGGGGGCTGCCTACCCATCTGGTGTCTCTGTTACCTAACTCAAATCTGAGAGAGGGAGAAATAGCAGGCACTGCTCATGAAAGCTGCAGGGAAATCACCGACCTGAAAATGCCCAGGACAAGAGATTACAGGTAAAGAAACACAGTAAAGCATCTAAGGCTCTGAAGAGAAGCTGAAGAGAAAATCTCTGGAAAATTAAGGAAGTCAAAAGCAGCTGTGTACATGGGCAAAAACTTCAAAGCCACACACAGGTCCAGGCAAGATACATGCTGAGATAAGACACATGAAAAAACCTTACATCTTTACCTTGGACTAATCCCAAGCCTCAGACATGCCAGTTAATTGGTGAAGGACTGCCTGGCACACAACTAGACTGCAAAGACTAAGAGAGGTGGATTTTTAAAATCAAATGTCCTATTTTTTTAAGGTATCGTTGATATACAATCTTATGCTCAGATTTCACATGAGCAACATTCCCACTATTATCAAGTCCCCACCATATACCCATTACAGTCACTGTCCTTCAGCATAGTAAGCTTCTCTGTGCTATACTTCCTTCCCCTTCCCCCCACTCCATATTATGTGTGCTAATCATAATGCCCCTTAATCCTCTTATCCCTCCCTTCCCACCTACCCTCCCCAGTCCCTTTCCCTTTGGTAATGTTACTCCATTCTTGGGTTCTGTGAGTCTGCTGCTGTTTTGTTCCTTCAGTTTTTGCTTTATTGTTATACTCCACAGATGAGTGAAATCATTTGGTACTTGTCTTTCTCCACCTGATTTATTTCACTGAGCATAATACCCTCTAGCTCCATCCATGTTGTTGCAAATGGTAGGATTTGTTTTCTTCTTATGGCTGAATAATATTCCATTGTGTATGTACCACATCTTCTTTATCCATTCACCTACTGATGGATATCACATGTCCTATTTTTAACAATGACAACAAAAAAAAATCACAAGGTACATAAGCTATCAGGAAAACATTGCCCATTCAAAGGAAGAAAATACAGTGGCAGAAACTCTTTCTGAGGAAGCACATGGAATGGACTTACTTGAGAAAGACTTTAAAACAGTTGCCATAAATATGCCCTAAGAGCTAAAGGAAAGCATGAACAAAATCTACTGAAAATCAGGAAAATGATGTATGAATAAAATGAGACTATAAATGGAAAGAGCAATTGTAAAAATTATTAGAAATTCAGCAAGAAATAATGATTCCAGAGCTGAAAACTACAATAATTAAATATAAAAATAAAGTGGAAGAGTTTAACAACACATTTGAGCAGGCAGGAAAATAAATGAGTGAAGTGTAAGATATAACACTGGAATTCTCAAGTCTGAGGAGCAGAAAGAAAAAAATAATGAAAAAAGTGAACAGATCCTAAGGGACTTATGGATCACCATGTAATGGACTAATATATATAAAGGGAGTCCCAGAAAGAAAAAACAAAAAGGAGCGAAGAGATACTTGAAGCGATGATGGTTGAAAATGTTCCAAATTTGAGGGAAAACATGAATTTTCACATCCAGGAAGCTCAGTAAACTCAAAGTTATGATAAATCCAAAGAGATGCACACCAAGACACATAATAATCAAATTGAAAGTCAAAGATAAACAGAGAATCTTGAAAACAACAAGAGAAAAGTGACTTGTCACATGACAGGGATCCTCAGTAAGATTTTCAGCCAATTTTCCTGCAGAAACCTTGGAAGCCAGAAACAAAATTTTAAAGTGCTGGGAAAAAAAAAAAACCCAAACCAGTCAACAAAGAATTCTATAACCAAAAAAAATGTCCTTCAAAAATGATAAGAAAATTAAGACATTTTCAGAAGAACAAAAGCTGAGGGAGTTCATTACTACTAGATCTTTCTTACAAGAAATGTTAAATGGAGTCATTCTGGTTGAAGTGAAAGGATTCTAGACAGTAACTCAAATCCTTATGAAGATATAAAATTCTCTGGTATAATTAAATTCTAGGCAAATATAACAAATAGTATTGTTATAATTTTGGTTTGTAGACTTTATTTTCTAAAGGATTTAAAAGAAATGCATAAAAGTCATTATAAATCTATGTTAATGGGTACACAATATATAAGGATGTAATTTTATATCAGTAACATAAAGGGGAGGAATGGAGCTGTAAAGGAATAGAATATATTTTTCGTATGTAATTGAAATTAAGTTGGTATCAACTTAAATATATTTTTATAATCTTAGGATATTATATGTAATCCCTATCATAACCACAAAACAAAAAATTTATAGAATATTTACACTAAAACCAAAGGAAAGGAGTAATGGAGGAAAAGAAGGACAAAAAAAATCCCTAAGACATGCAGCAAACAAATAACAAAATGTCAAAAATAAGTTTATCAGTAATTAAGTATAAATGGACTAAACTTCTCAAATGGCACAGATTAGCAGAATGAATAAAAACCACAATCCAACTATATGGTATTTATAAGATACTCACTTTATATAAAATGACAAAAGTAGGTTGAAATTGAAAGGATTGAAAATGGTATTACATTCCGTGAAAATAGTAACCAAAAGAGACCAATGGTGGCTATATTGGTATCAGACAAAACTGACTTTAAGTCAAAAACTCTTACAAGAGACAAAGAATAGCATTATATGATGATAGAAGGGTCAATTCACCAAAAAGAAACAACAGTTATAGATATATAAGCACCAAAAAAATCACAGCTCCAAAATAGAAGAAAATATTGATACAATTGAGAAATAGACAGCTCTACAATTATAATTGGAGACTT
Organism: Smutsia gigantea; assembly: GCA_032199065.1. Classification (NCBI taxonomy): domain Eukaryota; kingdom Metazoa; phylum Chordata; class Mammalia; order Pholidota; family Manidae; genus Smutsia; species Smutsia gigantea. Next base: position 322,988 of record JAVSCE010011621.1, on the reverse strand, counting down.
CAATAGCTCACTTTCAATAATGGATAGAACTAGACAGAACATCAGTAAGAGAAAAGAAGACCTGAACAACACTATAAACCAACTGGACCTCACAGACATATACAGAATACTCTATCCAACAACAGCAAAATATGTATCTTTTTTAAGTGCACATTAACATTCTCCAAGATAGACCATATGTGGGGCCACAAAACTAGTCTAGTCTTATTATTTGAATACTTAAATTATATAAATTTTAGAAGATTGAAATCATACAGCTATCTTTTCTGATCACAATGGAATGAAACTAGAAATCAGTAACAAAAAGAAAACCAAAAAATTCAGAAATGTGTGTAAGTTGAACAAAATACTTGTAAACACCCAGTAGGTCAAAGAAGAAATCACTGGGGAGATTAGAAAAAATCTTGAGACAAGAGAAAATGAAAACAAGCATAACAAAATTAACAAGGTATAACAACAGCAGTACTAAAAGGAAAAATGTATAGCTGTACATGCTTACATTAAAAAAAAGGTCTGAAGTCAACAACCTAACTTTACACCTTAAGAAACTAGAAAAAGAACAAGATAAACCCAAAGCTAGCAGAAGGAAGGATATAAAAATAAAAATAAAATAAAAAAAGAAAACAGAAACAAAAGCTTTTTTTCAAAAAGATTAATAAAATTAACAAAATTTAGCTAGATTGTAGATTGACTAAGAAAAAAGAGTGAAAACTCAAAGCACTAAAAATAGAAATGTAAGTGGAGGATATTACTAGTGACTTTATATAGATATACAGGACTGTAAGAGAGTATGGGAACAACTATATGCCAACAAACTAGATAACTTGGGTGAAATGGACAAATTCTTAAGAAACATGGAACCTACCACGACTGAATAAGCATAAAATATGAATAGACCTGTAAGTAGTAAGGAGATTGAATCAGTAATTAAAAACCTCTAAACAAACAAAAGTCCTGGAACACAGAGATGCACTGGCGAACTGTACTAAACATATAAAGAATAATAAATATCAGGCCTTCTCAAACTCTTCCCCCCAAAATCAAGCAGGATGGAATACTTTCTAACTCATTCTATGAGGCCAGCATTACCCTGATACCAAAGCCATACAAACTCACTACAAGAAAACTATAGACCAGGATTAAGAAAGTGTGGGTAGAGGGCTTAAAGACGGCGGCGGAAGAGGTGAGACAGAAATCTCCTCCCCAAACCAAATATAATATGAAAACACAGCAAATACAAGTAATCTTGAAAGAGCAAGAAGGAAGAAGGCTGTGGCAGACTGCCTACACCTGGGGAACAGAGCAGACCTCACAGAAAAGGGCAAGGTACCAAAGCTGTGATCTGGTGAGACCCAAGCCCTTCCCCCACCCCAGCTCACCAGTGGCAGGAAGGGAAATGGAGCCGGGAGGGGGTGGAGGCCTAGGGCTGATGAACACCCAGCCCTGGAGATCTGCTCTGGGAACACGAACCTACATTACCTGGTGCTCTGGAGATTAGTGGGGTTGGAAAGCTAAGACAGGCAAAATACTTTGAGAGACTGAGATTACAGCCACTTGTGGAGAACAGATGCCCACATCCAGCCACTCTGGGACAAAAGAAAGGCAGGTACACTGAGAGACTTCCCAACAGCAAGAAGGTTGCTTAAGGGGCAAGGATTGCACAGAGCTTGCTGCTCAGGAGAAAGGACAGGTGGACAAAATGGTCCCGGTGCACTCAACCAAGCAGGTAGAGAACTTTCAGGAGCTTCAGGTGCTCCAGCCCCTGGCTAGCAACACAGCTACGAGGCACCCCACCTCAATACGCAGCCTGCCGCTTCTACCCGGCTTGCAAAATAGCTACCCCCACTATTGTGCCAGGTCAGCCAGAGGGCAGCCCCACTTATGGCAGCTACAAGTGCATAGCATGGAGGCTCTTCCCTGTGAGCTTGGCCCCCTGGCCCTGGCAGTGGAGGCAGGCACTGCAGCTGGGAAGCAGAAAAGAGCTCTTTCCTCCTGGCAGGCACAAGCACCACTCACCTGGACCAGATGGTTTCACTGCTGAATTTTATCAAACATTTAGTGAAGACCTAATACCCATCCTCATTAAAGTTTTCCAAAAAGTAGAAGAGGAGGAAATACTCCCAAACTCATACTATGAGGCCAACATCACTCTAATACCAAAACCAGGGAAAGACAACACAAAACAAGAAAATTACAGACCAATATCCCTGATGAACATAGACGCAAAAATACTCAACAAAATATTAGCAAACCAAATTCAAAAATACATCAAAAAGATCATCCATCATGATCAAGTGGGATTCATCCCATGATTGCAAGGATGGTACAACATTCGAAAATCCATCAACATCCACTATACCAACAAAAAGGACTAAAACCACATGATCATCTCTATAGGTGCTGAAAAAGCACTGGACAAAATTCAACATCCATTCATGATAAAAACTCTCAGCAAAATGGGTATAGAGGGCAAGTACCTCAACATAATAAAGGCCATATTAGATAAACCCACAGCCAACATCATACTCAGCAGTGAGAAGATGAAAGCTTTTCTTTTAAGATTGGGAACAAGACAAGGATGCCCACTCTCACCACTTTTATTCAACATAGTTCTGGAGGTCATAGCCATGGCAATCAGACAACACAAATAAATAAAAGGCATCCAGATTGCCAAGGAAGAACCCAAACTGTCCCTGTTTTCAGATGACATGATATTGTACATAAAAAATCATAAAGAATCCACTCCAAAACTACTAAATATAATATCTGAATTCAGTAACGTTGCATGATACAAAATTAATACACAGAAATATGTTGCATTCCTATACATTAATGATAAACTAGCAGAAAAAGAAATCAGGAAAACAATTCCATTCACAATCGCATCCAAAAGAATAAAATACCTAGGAATAAACCTAACCAAGGAAGTGAAAGACCTATACCCTGAAAACTACAAGACACTCTTAAGAAAAATTAAAGAGGACACTAATAAATGGAAATTCATCCCATGCTCTTGGCTAGGATGAATTAATATTGTCAAAATGGCCATCCTGCCTAAAGCAATCTACAGATTCCATGCAATCCCTATCAAAATACCTACAGCATTCTTCCATGAACTAGAGCAAATAGTTCTAAAATTCAAATAGAACCACAAAAGACACCAAATAGCCAAAGCAATCCTGAGAAGGAAGAATAAAGCAGGGGGAATTAAGCTCCCTGACTTCAACCTCTACTATAAAGCCACAGTAATCAAGACAATTTGGTACTGGCACAAGAACAGACCCACAGACCAGTGGAACAGAATAGAGAGCCCAGATATAAACCCAAGCATATATGGTCAATTAATATATGATAAAGGAGCCATGGATATACAATGGGGAAATGACAGCCTCTTCAAGAGCAGGTATTGGCAAAACTGAACAGCTACATGTAAGAGAATGACAGTGGATTACTGTCTAACCCCATACATAAAAGTAAACTCAAAATGGATTAAAGACCTGAATGTAAGTCATGAAACCATAAAACTCTTAGGAAAAAATAATAGGCAAAAATCTCTTGGACATAAACATGAGCAACTTCTTCATGAACATATCTCCCTGGGCAAGGGAAACAAAAGCAAAAATTAACAAATGGGACTATATTGAACTAAAAAGGTTCTGTACAGCAAAGGATACCATCAGTAGAACAAAAAAGACATCCTACAGTATGGGAGAATATATTCATAAATGACATATCCGATAAGGGGTTGACATCCAAATTATATAAAGAGCTCACACACCTCAACAAACAAAAAGCAAATAAGCCAATTAAAAAATGGGCAGAGGAGCTAAAGAGACACTTCTCCAAAGAAGAAATTCAGATGGCCAACAGGCACATGAAAAGATGCTCCACATCGCTAGTCATCAGAGAAATGCAAATTAAAACCATAATGAGATATCACCTCACACCAGTTAGGATGGCCGCCATCTGAAAGACAAACAACAACAAATGTTGGTGAGGATGTGGAGAAAGGGGAACCTTCCTACACTGCTGGTGGGAATGCAAATTAGTTCAACCATTGTGGAAAGCAGTATGGAGGTTCCTCAAAACACTCAAAATAGAAATACCATTTGGCCCAGGAATTCCACTCCTAGGAATTTACCCTAAGGATGCAGCAGCCCAGTGTGAAAAATAAATATGCACCCCTATGTTCATCGCAGCACTATTTACAATAGTCAAGAAATGGAAGCAACCTAAGTGTCCATCAGTAGATGAATGGATAAAGAAGATGTGGTATATATACACAATGGAATATTATTCAGCCATAAGAAGAAAACAAATCCTACCATTTGCAACAACATGGATGGAGCTAGAGGGTATATGCTCAGTGAAATAAGCCAGGTGGAGAAGGACAAGTTCCAAATGATTTCACTCATATGTGGAGTATAAGAACAAAGAATAAACTGAAGGAAGAAAACAGCAGCAGATTCACCGAACCCAAGAACGGACTAACAGTTACCAAAGGGAAAGGGACTGGGGAAGATGTGTGAGAAGGGAGGGATAAGGGGGAAAAAGGGCTATTACAATTAGGACACATAATGTAGTGGGGGTGGGGGTGGGGTGGGGAAATACAGGGAAGGCAGTATAACACAGAGAAGACAAGTAGTGATTCTATAGCATCTTACTACGCTGATGGACAGTGACCGCAATAGGGTATGTGGGGGGGACTTGATAATAGGGGGAGTCTAGTAACCATAATGTTTCTCATGTAATTGTATATTAATAATAGAAAAAAAGTTTTAAAAATTATCAATGCAAAAATAAATAAATAAAGTCTTATCAATAGATACAGATAAAATATACCAAAGGATATTCTGTGCAGTTCGATATCATATAAAAAAATAAATAAGAAAATTATATAGTATATTAGAAAGTAATATGTACAGAGAAAGATAAATAGGATGTAGGATAAGTACTGGGGACAACCTGGAAAGCAAATGGTTTAGCAACCTAATTGCATTTCTATATCCTAGCGAATTCCTAGGAAATTAAGAGACATCATTTAAAATAACCAAATATATGTTACCTACATAAAAGTAACTAAAAGATGTACCAAACTTTTTGGGAATGTATTAGCAAACTTTCAGAAGATCTAATAAATGACATGACATCATATTCATAGGCTGGGAGACTATAAAGATGCTTTTCTCCTCATATAGTTTCAATGCAATTCCAATCATTCCAAACTTTTATGAAATTTGATATGCCACTTCAAAGTTTTACAAGGAAGGGCCAAGAATGGACACATACTCCTGGGAAAGAAAAAAAAACAGGTTTGGGACAGGAGGGTAGACTTACTCAGCCAGATATCAAGAATTATTATACAGTTAGGGTAATGAAAGCACCGTGTAATGACCACATTGATTGATAATAGGACAGAGAGCCCTGTGGCAGAGCCACACATCCATGGGCACTTGACATACCTCAAAAGAGACACTGAAAATCATTGGGAATGGAATAGGGAAGGCAGTAGAATGCTAGAAAAACTGGGTATTCATTTAGACAGAAATGAATTGGGATTCCCACCTCACACCATGCTTTAAAATATATTCTAAGTGAATTAGAGAAGATAAGCCCATAAAACATGAAGAGTATAGGAGTGAAACCATCCTCAAATAGGTTAAATCCATAACCTTTTTCTCTGGCTATTCAGCAGGCTGCTTATCTGGAACCTCAAGGTCCTTGCTGAAAGAGCAGGGGGCTCCCATAGCTGGAACTAGTTTCCAGGGCATGAACAGAACCCTAAAAGGACCTACAGTAACCTTTGCTTCATTGATATGCTAAGATCCCTGCCCAGGGTGGAGCTTATCTGCCATTTTTTAAACATATGACATATGAACATGCATGGTGACAGGCTGCCCCTGCATGCTAATAATAATAAGCACAGCCCCAGTCATACCAACACCCTGAACACGCCCCTTTCCTTAATGAGTAAACATTTACCCTGACCCATTAAAGCTCCCCTTATGCAGTGCTTGGGGGAAACAGATCTGAGCCAGACTCCTGTCCCCTTATTCAGCGGCCTGGCCATAAAACTTTCTGCAAAACACCAGTGCCTTGGTCACTGTTTTCTGCTTGGGAGCAAACAGGCCCAACTTTTAACAGAGGAGACATGGGAACATTAATCATACCAGAAATTTTTGATACATTTGACTATTAAAGTTAACGATTTTTATTCCTAAAAAGGTTTCATAAGGGCTGTGAAAAACAAAACCACAAATATGAAATGTTTATATGTGACAAAATTTTAGTATCCTGGCTTCAAGAATCACTAGCAGAGACAAGTGAACCAAGAGAAACATGGACAAGAGGGTTGGAGGGGACATCACTGAAGAAAACTAAATGGCAATAAACATATGAAAAATGCTTAGGGAAGTGTGAATTAATCCTTTGAGATTCTGTATTTCCCTCAAATGGAGGAAATGAAAATGCTAGAGATTATCATGTCACTGAGAACAAGGAGTAAACAGAGCTCTTATACACTGAAAAATACATTGTTACATGTACTTTGGAAAACAATTTGGTGTTCTCTAGGAAAGGTGAAAATGTGCAGACAGCACAGCCCAGGAAATCTACCCTTGAGTGTATACCTCAGAAGAATTCTTTTTGGTCTACACTAAAAAGACATATTAAAATGTTCATAGACGGCAATGTAAAGTGGTACATCCACTCTGGAAAACACTTCGGAAGTTTCCGACAAAACACAACATATGTTTACCATACAACCCAGCTATTGAACTCTTGGGCATTTATCCCAAATAAAAGTACATTCACACAAAAACCTGTGTACAAATGTGCACAGCAGTTTTATGAGCTAGCCCCAAACTGGAAACCACCCAAATGTCCTGTGCAAGTGCAATGGCAGAACATCTATGTCACAGACTACTACTCAGTAAAGAAGCAACAAACTACTGATGCATGCAACAACTTGGATAGATCTCAAAGGAATTATAATGAGTGAAAAAAAAAGCCATCTCAAAAGGTTATAACCTGTGTGATTCCATTTATGTGGCAGGTCTGGCATGACAAAATTATAGGGATGGGAAACAGATTAGTGGTCACCAGAGATTAGGAAAGGAGAAAGGGAGGGAGGTGGCTGTTACTATAAAAGAGTAGCATAAGGGATTATGATGTTAGAACATTTTTTTATCTTGACAATGAGATAAATTTCATAAACTAAATGTACCTGCACACATACAGGTACAGAAAACTGGTGAAACTTGAATAAGGTAAATGGGTTACATCAATGTCAGTTTCCTAGTTGTGATACTGTACAATGGTTATGCAAGACCTTACCACTGGGAGAAACTGGGAGATGGGCATAGAGATCTCATTATTTCTTACAACCTCATGTGAATGTACAATAATCTCAGAATAAAAAGGTTTAAAAATAGTCACAGAAAAACTGTTTTAATGGTGAAAAAAATCCTGTGTAAAATCTAATACACAGAAATCTGTTGTATTCCTATATATTCATGATGAACTAGCAGAAAGAGAAATCAGGAAAACAATTCCATTTACAGTTGCATTAAAAAGAATAAAATACTAGGAATAAACCTAACCAAGGAGGCAAAAGACCTATACCCTAAAAATTACAAGACACTCATGAGAGAAATTAAAGAAGACACCAATAAATGGAAATACATCCCATGCTCATGGATAGGAAGAATTAATATGATCAAAATGGCCATCCTGCCTAAAACAATGTACAGATTCCATGCAATCCCTATCAAAATACCAACAGGATTCTTTAATGAACTAGAACAAATAGTACTAAAATTCATATGGAACCACAAAAGACCCCGAATAGCCAAAGCAATCCTGAGAAAGAAGAATAAAGTGGGGGGATTATGCTCCCTGACTTCAAGCTCTACTACAAAGCCACAGTAATCAAGACATTTTGGTACTGGCAGAAGAACAGACCCATAGATAAATGGAATAGAATAGAGAGCCCACATATAAATCCACACATCTATGGCCAATTAATGTACAGTAAAGGAGCCATGGATATACAATGGAGAAATGACAGCCTCTTCAACAACTGGTGTTGGCAAAACTGGACAGCTACATGTAAGAGAATGAAACTGGATTATTGTCTAACCCCATACACAAAAGTAAACTTGAAATGGATCAAAGCCCTGAATCTAAGTCATGAAACCATAAAACTCTGAGAAGAAAGCATAGGCAAAGAGCTCTTGAATATAAACCTAAGCAACTTTTTCCTGAGCATATCTCCCTGGGAAAGGGAAACAAAAGCAAAAATGAACAAACGGGACTATATCAAGCTAAAAAGCTTCTGTACAGCAAAGGACACCATCAGCAGAACAAAAGGCATCCTACAGTATGGGAGAATATATTCATAAATGACATATCTGACAAGGGGTTAACATCCAAAATATATAAAGAACTCACACACCTCAACACCCAAAAAGCAAATGACCTGATTAAAAAATGGGCAGAAGATCTGAACAGACACTTTTACAAAGAAGAAATTCAGATGGCTAACAGGCACATGAAAAAGATGTTCCACATTGCTAATTACCAGGGAAATGCATATTAAAACCACAATGAGATATCACCTCACACCAGTTAGGATGGCCAATATCCAAAAGAGAGGGAACAATAAATGCTGGTGAGGTTGTGGAGAAAGGGGAACCCTCCTACATTGTTGGTGGGAATGTAAATTAGTTCAACAATTGTGGAAAGCAATATGGGGGTTCCTCAAAAAACTCAAAATAGAAATACTTTGACCCAGGAATTCCACTCCTAGGAATTTACATGAAGAAAACAAGATCCCTGATTCAAAAAGACATATGCACCCCTATGTTTACCACAGCACTATTTACAATAGCCAAGATATGGGAGCAACCTGAATGTCCATCAAATGAACGGATAAAGAAGAGGTGGTACATATACAAAATGGAATATTATTCAGCCATAAGAAGAAAACAAATACTACCATTTACAACAACATGGATAGAGCTAGAGGGTGTTATACTCAGTGAAACAAGCCAGGCGGAGAAAGACAAGTACTAAATGATTTCACTCATTTGTGGAGTATAACAACAAAGCAAAACTGAAGGAACAAAATAGCAACAGACTCACAGACTCCAAGAAGGGACTATAGTTACCAAAGGGAAGGATTGGGGAGGGTGGGTGGGGAGGGAGGGAGAAGAGGATTAAGGGGCATTATGATTGGCACACATGATGTGGGGGTTCACGGGGAAGGCAGCACAGCATGGACACGACAAGTAATGACTCTGTGGCATCTTACTACACTGATGGCCAGTGACTGCAATGGGGTGTGTGGGAAGGACTTGAAAACATGGGTGAATGTTGGAACCACAATGTTGCTCATGTGAAACCTTCTTAAGGTTGTATATAAATGATACCTTAATAAAAAAATATCTAGATGTTATTTTGGTAGGAGAATGAATCAATAAATCATGATACATTTGTGCACCAGAAAACTATATAGCAGGAAAAGGAAAAATGTACAGCTTCACACATCAACATAGGTAAATCTCCATAAAGAAAAAATTGTAGGAAAAAGAAATTTCCAAAAGAATTCACACAGTATGATATATGGTCAGGAACAGACAAAATTTAAGGGAATATTTTGGTTAAGGATGCCTACATATGTGGCAAAATTATGAGGAGAAGCAAGAAAATGATAAATACTATATTCAGGAAAGTAGTTACGTCAGGATAGTAGAAGGTGGCATATGGGATCAAAAAATAAACGTAGGGGACTGATCATTGATTTTTGTGTATCCACCCTCCAATGTGTTTTTCTTTACATTTTATTCCCATGTTATACTCTTGTACATATTCAATCTTTAATGAAAAGAACATAAGACAGCTTATTGGGATAGAAAGCTGCTGGGGGAAAAACAGAGTGCACGTGAACGACCATGGAATCCATGAAAATATGTTAGTGCAATGAAATTCCAATCTAAAGTCCCATATGAGAAGGCATTAATAACAGAGCAATAAAGAATTTCTATTCCCTTTACAGTGGGGATAGAAAAATGTGCACATGTATGCAGATGCAGACACACACACACACAACACACACACACACGCAGAAACTTTGGCATGAAAACACTTAATTTCTCTATAGTACAATCAGTAAAATAAAAAATACATACTTGTATATAATGAGATGGCTGAAATATAGAAAAACAATATATGTGGTGATTTTGCACATGGGCAGTGCAGGCTGTGGGTGTGGCTCTCAGTGCTACCATCCTCCAGCTGGGACCCTTGAGCAAGGAGTTTCACAAGTAAAACAGGATGAACCCCACAGTTCTCAAAAGTGTTTTGATCTCAAGACCCCTTTGTTCTTTTAAAAATTATTAAGGACCTCAAAGATCTATTGTTTATGGAGATTATAGCTATCAATATTTACTGTTTATTAATCCATCAATTAACATAAGAAAGCTATTACATGTTAATGTCAAAAACATGTTTTATGAAAAATATATATTCCAAAACAACAGTAAGGAGAAGAGCAACACTGAGCCACATTTATGCAAATCTTTTTAATTGTCTGATTTAAGAGAAGGCACCTGAATTCTCAAATTTGTTCCAGCATTCAATCTGTTGCAATACATTGTTTTGGTTGAAATATATGAAAAGAATCTAACTTCACACAAATATGAAGTTGCAAAAAGAAGGACTTTGCAGACCCCATAAAAAGGTATTGGGAGCCCTCAGGGATCCTTGGCCCATATCTTAACAACCACTAGACTAAAAAGTTTCCAGTTTCAAGACTGCACACTAAACATGTGTAACAAACTTCTGTTTTGTACACCAAATTGATACCGATTACAGAAAATATATTTTTTAAAAATGAAACTAGGTGTGTGTGCATGCCCAGGACATGGAGGATGAATTGGAGCCTTCTAGCATAAAAAACTGGAAATGGCATAAAAACTGCCCAAGCCATATGAGGACAGAAGTCAAATACTGAGTGAAACAACGAAGTGGGTGCCTAAGCATTGCCTTCCTGCTGTCACCAGCTGTCCTGGGGCCTTCTAGCTCTACATCCTCCGCTGTAGCTGGAACTCCTGCTTCTTACACGCACTCTGCTTAAAATCCTAATTCTTGTATCTATTTTTCTAAACGGTAAAACTTCACCAAGAGTGATTTGGGCCTTCAGGGGCCACTCTTGGTGACATTTAATTTGAACCAAACTGTTAATTTGAGAGTTGCCTTAGAAAAGAAAGGGATTAAGATTTCACAAGCCGGATGAGCAGCAGTTTTTTGATTGGTAGGCAAAGGTCTCCAGATGAAATTCTGAATGAATAATCACCTCTCTAAATGATTCTTTGGCCAAAGCTAAGGAACAATTGCACAACTTAAGCAAGGACAAAGGAGACTCACTTCCCTGGTAAGCCCTCCCCTCCTGTCCTCCGGTTGCCTCTCGATACCTAGCTCTCCCTCTCCCTACTGTCCTTCTGAGTCCTCTCCTTCCATACTTCCCCCATGTCTTCCCCTTGTCTACACGCTCCACCTTTCCCCAACAACTTTACTAAAACTACACAATGCCAGTTGCCTGTAAAGATCTAGCCCATGAGCCAGGTATGCAGGCAACTGCAAAACATAATAAGCCTTGGACCTGAGCTGAATTAAAAGCAGTAAAGATTTCCCTACACCTGAACAAGATCAGCAAGTATCATAGAAGAACTTAGAATTTTGGGGGTACAAAATGACCTAGGAATACCTGACCTATCAAGTAGTATACATGTTGGTCAGAACCTCAAATGCTAACTCTTGGATGACAAAAGCTGATTGACCTGGAAAGGGACCTGCAAGTCCTTTTTCCCACAATAAACCTGACAAGGTTAAAAAAAAAAAAAAGGTGGAGATAAACAAAGCCTCCTAAAAGCCATACCTGAAACATTCCCTGCAAATTGACTTGAACAAAATTCAATCATGCAAACAGAGAAGATGAAACTATGGGAGATTTTCAGAATTGACTAGGAAATAACTTCTGAGTTAGAGGAAGCACTGATGTGGCGACAGCCCTTCCGTCTGATTTCGTTGGTGGAGTTAAACCTGAAATTGAAGACTTCCGCCAAAAACAGAAATTATAATTGGAAATAGCCCTTGAGTACAAATACAACCTTTGGCAGAACATTTTGATAGGGTTTTGGATAAAAATGAGACAAGATCCAGTAAACTTGGCCCCACAGGTCAACCCTTGACAGGTCCATGCCCCAACCATCTACCTACCGCCAAGGACACTTGCAAATACTGGTAACAGAAGTGCACCGGCGGAGATATTGTCCTATCCTATGAAACACCAAGACAAGGAAAAAAAAATCCCTCAATTAGGATCAATGAGGCTATTCCAGCAAGCAAGGAAGAAGCGTTGGATACCCTGTCATACTGTTGTGACTTTGTTAAATTAACACTTGCCATGTCAGATGGTGACCCTTAGTTCAACAAAGGCCACGAGGGAACTGAAAGAGAGAAGTTTATTACTGCAGGTCCTGGGGAAGTACAAGTTGCACCTTGAGGGATGGTACCAGGAGGTCTACCCAGGGTGAGCAGAGAGGGAGGTAGGACCTGGGCCCCATGCCTTTTTTAGTATCCCCATTGGTGGAGTGCTTTAGGGTTCCCTGCTGAAAGCCAGGTTGGTCAATTCGAATAGAAAAGAGCAAGGTTTTTGTAAGCTCTGCAGGGTCTAGCCAGGCACCCAAGGGGAAGCCTGGGGGCAGGAGAGACTTGATCACAAGGGCCATTGCAGGGGTCAAATCAGGAACTTACTTTTATTTGTGACTTTGCAGGCTGTTATATAGGGTCTGCACTCAATGGAGGGGCTAGTGTCAGTTCAAAGCCCCTTCAGGCCACTCGGCCACACAAAATATAAGCCAGGGCAGCAACATGATGGGTAGTTTAACTAAACTCACATCACATACCTAAAACACTCCAAGTGAATTAACTATAAACATATAGTCATCCTCAAGAATTCCTGGTCCTATTCATATTCAAAGAGATAAGGGTACCACCCTGTCTCCATGAAACCCTGCCACCTTTGCTCAACTTTGACCTTGGAGTAAACATACCACACAGGTGGTGAGTATATCGAGTATGTCGTATATCACCACAGATTCTCCCTGTCCCCAAGTCCTTAATCTAACGCTTAGGTCCTTCTTCCTACAGAGATATCACACCTTTGCAAATTGAATTGTAAAAGAAAATGCACACCAGAGGGATTATTTCTTGAGGTTCTGAAAGATTCCTCTAGTCATAATCATGTCGGGTCTGCTCTGGATAAACCTTTGCTTCCTCCATTATATTTAATGCATAGCACAAATAAGGATTTTGACTCTACCTGACACTTTATGGGCTAAAAATGTCATGTACATATGCAAAATAGTTGGAACAGAATCTATAAAAGTTCAGATAGATCCTACCAACCATTACCAAAACCTCCCCATCTTCCTTTAAGCCAGAAACAGAGGGATCAAATCTATTGGGAAGATTTTTATCCAAAGGTCCTTTCATATCACATACTAGTCTTTGTAATACTTCCATCCTGCCAGTAAAGAAAACCTAGTGGATGGGGATATCTATTCGTTTACGAACTCATAAACAAAATTGTTACCCCTTGCTTCCCCAGGGGTATCTAATCCAAATACCAACCTTTCCTCAATTCCTCCTGAAGGCACTGGCTTCATCAGAGTGAATCTTTGCTTAGCTTTTTTTCAGGGTGCCTGTAGACCAGGATAGTAATACTCTTTTGCCTTCATCTGGGAAGGGATATCTAGACAGTCATGTCCCAGGGGTTCACTGAAGCCCCCTTCTACATTTCCCAGGTCCTCAATCAAGCCTTGAAAGATCTAACCTCCCCTTGTGACTCAGTTCTGGTACAATATGTAGATGACCTCTTACTTTGTTCTGAGAACAAGGAAACCTATGAAAAGGGTGCCATTTACTTGCTTTGCCTTAGCAAAAAAGGGACATAAAGTTTCAAAAGACATATTTAAATTCTGCTGAACAGTTTATTATTTCAGTCATGACCTAGTTAAAGAGGGAAAAGCCTTCTCTCCTGATAGACTAAAGGCTGTTCAAACATATCTTAGACTCCTCACAAATAGCTATCGAGGGGACTTCTAGATTTAACTGGATATTGCAGACAATGGGTGCCATTTTTTTCTAAGATGGCAACACTTCTTTATGAATTGGCTAAGTCCTCTGTAAGAGCCTCTCTGCTTTGACAGCTCCAATGTGAACCAGCTGTCTGTAACCTGGAAGAGGCTCTTCAGTGGCCTCTCTCCCCTAACTACAAAAAGCTGCTTCATGATCTCGTGTGTGAGTGAGCTGGACAAGCCCGTGGGGTTTTAACCTCAGAGGAACCATCAAACACCGATGGCGTGGTATAGCCTTATCCTTGACCCAGCAGCAAAGGCTTATTATTCCCCTTACCAAAAGGGAATAGCTGCCACTTCAAAACCTGTTGACACTAGTGCAGAACTAGTTTTAAGCTTCCCACTTGACATCTCAGGGCCTTATGTAGTATAGACAATACTACTGACTGAGAACAAACAGGCTTTTCAGCCACCTCCCATACCAGAGGCAAGCCTCATCATTGTCATGACTCGGAAATTTCGGTATCTTGCACAGATTTATTAGAGACTTTTATCAAAAACCTCAGCCTAATGCTCTCTGTTGATGGATCTACCTCAAGACTGAAACTGGAGGTTATCAAACAGGATACACAATCACTAATCTAAGTTCTCCTTTAGAGTATAGACCTCCACCTGAGGTAAAATCAGCCCACATGGCAAAGCTTATTGAACTTATTAGAGCTTGTCAACTAGCCAAAGATCAGAGAGTAAACATGCACAGACAGGAAATATGCTTTTGGAGTAGTGTGTGACTTTGTAGGGACCAAAGGCAGGCTACCCCAAAGGTGTGCCATTGCGACATGCAGATGAATTTGAGCTAAAAGTCATCTAGGCCCAAAAGACTCAGGAAGATAATTTGACCTCTGTCCCACCCCAAATGGCATAAGAATTTAGATGGAAGAACTACTCCAGGAGGAGAGCTATCACCATAGCAGCTTATTATAATGTAAACTAGATGTGGTAGACAGGGAGGGATGGGCCTAAGTCTGTTAAAATTTCTCTCTGTGCCCCACTGTTTCTGTGTGGCCCGTCAGGTATTTGGTTTATCAAAAATTTACTCTTTTCCTATTCCTGTGAATTACTTTCCTTTTTGTCTGAAGTCTCACACACCTACCCCTTTCCCTGTGGTTCAGGATGTCCTATAGACCTCACTGTCCCTATCTTTGGAACCCAAGTCTATGACTTCCCCATAGGTATGTAACTGAACTTTTTTTTTCTCCTGTTATTCTGTCTCCTGTCAACTGACTCTCAGACCTGCGAGGAGAACCTTGACAGGTAGAGGAAGTTTCTTCCTCCCCAACAGCTGCTCTGGAGCCACAGGGGTTTCTCACCCCTGCTGAAATCCCATCACATACGGATAGCAAGTTGGTGTGTGTGTGTGGAGGGGGTTGAGGGGGGCATAGGTACCAGGAGTCAAAAATTATAAAATAATTAAGTCATGAGGATGTAATGTACAGCTTGACGACTATGATTAATACTATCACATATTTGAAAGGTGTTAGTAAATTGAAACGGTTTCATCGCAAGGAAAAAAATCTAACCATGTATGATGACAGATAGGTAACTAGACTTACCGTGGGAATCATTTAGTAATGTATACAAATGTCCAATCAGTGTTGTACACCTGAAACTAATATGTGCCAGTTACTCCTCAATAAAAAAAAAAACGACCATGAGATACCACTTCACACCCAGTGAGATGGTTTTCAGCAAAAAGATGAACAATCATGTATGTTAGAGCCAATGAGAGAATATGGTACAACGATGTGTGGGTGAGATCCTGGGGGAAGGGTATATATGAATTCTTTGGACACTTTTAAGTCCAAAACTATATCGCAAAAAAAAAAAAACCTAGAGGGAAAAAATGGAAAACAAGTTTAGAAACTTGTAGATGCACTCCTTCCTAGAGAGGTGGCTATTGTAAAGGAGTCCTTTAAAAAGAGATAATATGAAAGGTAAAGGAAATGCTCTAACAGATCATTAGACCAAACAAGCTGCTTTCACCAAGGTTACAATCTATCTAAACCCTCAAAGGACCCGTCTCTGGAAGGATTCAGAGGCCATTATGAAATACCACTGCAATAAATGCCAACGACAAAAGCAGTCGTGGGCTTTGACAAGAAGCACTT
Organism: Smutsia gigantea; assembly: GCA_032199065.1. NCBI lineage: Eukaryota > Metazoa > Chordata > Mammalia > Pholidota > Manidae > Smutsia > Smutsia gigantea. The sequence goes on along the minus strand of JAVSCE010011621.1, from coordinate 306,679 downwards.
CTGAAACAAAATGACGTTAAGAAGGTTGAAAATAAAGGGATGAAAAAAATCAGTAACAAGAAACTTAACTGCTAACATATGATGAAGTCGAACAGAAGGTAAAAGGTAGATGAAATAGATATATTTTACACAGATTAAAGTAACACCAAGTAGGCGCATTTGCACCACGAGCAGCCCTACCTTGTTTGGGGGTGTATTCCTCAGTGTCCGCTCCCTGCTAGACACCTGTCTTCCCTTCGCCCTGCTTCCCAGAGAAAATCTCTCTCTTGTGCTTCTCCTGTGTGTAGCCCACTGTTGTTTCTTCTTGCCATCTGGCGTGGGGCGGACGGTGTGGGGAGCAGCTCTCCGTGCCTGGCGCTGCGGCTCCTGGGCTGGGGCGCGGCCTCCCTCCCGGCCCCTCTCCTCCTCCGCACCTGGTGCGGGGGCTGCGCACGGGGCCGCCAAGTTCCCAGGGCCAGACTCTAGATGACTCCTGTGTGTTTGCCCATTAGGGCGCCAAACACAGGCCTTTCCCCTTATTCCTAAACCTGCTGACAAAGCCAGACCACACCTTCCCCTGGCAGCCCAGCCAACTTCCTGCTCCCCCTGAAACTGGCTGGACACAGCAACGAACTTTCAGCTGAGACATCCCCTGACTGCAAAACAATCCCACCTGTGAACACCCTGCACGTATCCTGTCTGCCATTCCCTATAAAAGTCTAAGGCAAAGCCACCTGCGGAGACACTCTGATCTTTGAATCTGGGTGTTGTGACTGTTGCAGTAGTCTGAATAAAATCATCTCATTTGTCTGGTGTATTTTGTCTTTGACACTGGACTTCCGCCCAGTTATTTGCCCTGTGACCTCAGTTCTCTGAAAGGTCAAGAAAAGACATTCTTGCAGTTTCTCCAGCTTTTATCCTGCTTTAAGTATGGGAACAACACTGCTTGCAGCTCTCTTTCTCTGAGCTGAAATGGGAAGTCTTGATTCTTTTCTTTTTTTACCACTTTCAAGTGACCAGTCAGGATTTTTTAAAGACTACCATTATGAACTAATGGATTTTAAGAGTTTAAGGTTTTCTATGGCAGTATTCTTTTTACACTGAAATTGCCCCATCTTCGGCCAGTGGGAGCCCCTTCAAGCTGGCCTCTTAACACGTTTGGCAGAATTCAAGTAGTCTTTGATTGCTTCCTTGCTTTCTGTATAACGAGATGCTCTGGTCTCATCCAGGACACTCCTCACCCCAGATCTGGAACCAGCCATTTCTCCACGAAGCCTTTGTTGGCTTTACCTGGAAATGGTATTTCAAAACCATAATCTGTGCTCTACTGGTATTTAAACTCTTTATATGAAACAGACATGCATTTAGTATTTTCTTAAGTTAAAAATATGGGAACAATAAATTGTATTACTCATAGCATTGTACTAATTAAGTGAAACAAAATATATAATCAAGACTTAATAAAGGTTGGCTTTTTCATTTGTTCAAAAAATATTTAATAGAGCACGTGCTTTAATAGAGCCAGACATGTTACAGGTGCTGAGGATAGAGGTAGTGGAGAAAAAAAAAAAAGACATAATCCTTTGCCTGTATAGTGTGTACATTCCTACTGCAGGAAGGTAAACTAAGCAAATGATAAACATAAATCAGACGATTAGTGCTATGGAGAAAACTAAAGCAAGGAAGGGACATAAGGGAGTGCTGTTATTTTTAGTAACACTGCTGTTAATATATGCATGTGACCCACTCTAAGCAATACAATGGGGCAGGCAGATCTAATTTACAGACGCAAAAGTCTATTTTCAATGTCCTATCCGGACTCCTTATTTAAACAGATTATAGATGAATAATTTTGTAAAGTCTACATAGCATCCTCCTCCACTACAGCCAGCGGGTAAACATCCAGTCAAGGACTGAGTTTGCTGGAGGAAAGGGACACCCGCAGACTAGTGGTGTGGAGGAGAGGCACGTGTACTCTGCGGGGCCTCCCTCCCGTGCAGGCAGGTGCACCAGGCATGGGGATATGATGAGCCCTTTAAAAAGAGATAGCAGGTGGAGGTGCATCTCACTCAAAATCTGTAGGCTCCCACCTTCCCAATAAAGGTGACGTGGCCAATAGAGCCATCCTTTTAGGAAGTAATAGCCCTCGGGCTCTACCTCCTCAACCCCACTGATGAGTCCTAGGGCTCCTCCAGCTCACCCTTGAAAGCATTCTAGCAGGGCTATAGCACCTCAGAACAAGGAAGTTTTTATTTTAATGTCTATTGACATATCCTCAAAGAACCAAATAAAAACATTTTATTTGGTGATGCTTTCTTTAGGCAGCAACTTATTTGTGAAAAACACTTAAGTGCCAGGAATGAATGACAGTGCCGACCATATTTCCAATGTATCCGCATAAGAAATAGGAACATTGCTGCCTGAATGCTATAAAGTATTTTTATGGAGCTCTAAATTCTGTTGGTGTATAGTAAACCAGGCACTAGAGACAAATTTCCGAGATTGTGTATATATCAATATAATAGACAGTCCAATCTATTCCTAGGGTTATCGTTGTGTATATCTTAAAGATACATTTTTATTAAAAATGAGATTTATTCTATATGAGCAGCATTGCAAAGTTGCTGCCCAATGGTACAGCATCAGCTCTTTTGAATACGGGTAGTTGCTACTGTAGATTGGTGACCTTGGCATGCTGTTGTTTTGGGTACCAGGTCACCCTAAAATCCTCCAAAATCTTAGCTATTAAATTATTGAATCTCTTTTAAGAATCTCTTCAGATACCCTTTCAAATGACAGAAACAAATTGAGACCTGCAATAGTGATTTTCTGGATTGACTCCTCGGCCTTCCCTATTTTACGGCACAACATGGCTCAGAGACTGAGAAACCAGAATCCCCAGGTGATGTTTCAGTCTCTGAAATGTGTGATGAGTGTCCCCTTTGCTTCCATCTGTCTTTGTATTCCTCTGTCTGCCAGAATGTGAACTTGTCAAAGTTTGAGTGGCATCTCATTCATCTCTTCATCACCAAGGCTGGGTTCCAGAGCCTGCATACCAGCATAGGCATCGAGAGGTAAACGGAATAAATCAGTGGCAGTGATTTTACTAGGTTATCTCATTAAACTTCTTCCCTACAAATGCCACCCTTTCCAAAGTATCTTCTGCCTCATTTAGATGGGTCACCAGATCTTCCCACGGCCACTCCTTTGCTCATGCTGTTAGCCCCACTGGAATGCTTTCCCCCCGTCCTCCCGAAGTTTTCTCAGATAGCATGTATCTTACCGGGTCATCGAAAGGCTGGAATCAGATGAAACACGTGAACACATGTAGAGATACTTGCCACAGTAAATCTGATTTTCCCTCTCACTGCCACAGCCCCAGTCACTCTCTAACTTCTGAGGAGGGCATCTGGATCACGTAGTTTGGCTCTTGAGCAAACGCCATTTCATATGCTCAGGAATCAATGCTGTTAGGTGCCTCTGGTCTCCCCAGCTAGGCCCTTAGAGAGCATGCTTTATTCACTCACACTCATCAGAACAGCCAGGACCCAGAGAGACACCTGGGAGGAACTCAGCAAAAGCTGGCTAGTTGGCTTCCTCCTCCGGGTTTCTTCTCCTTTTTCTGTGGTATGCATTTGGCGGGGAGGGTGCTTGGTTCCCAGCTCATTGCCATCCGTACTCTGTGGTCCTGCCTCTCTGGGCCACAGCAACCTGGACCAAGGGTGGAAGATCATCCAAGTTGGGCCAATCAGGTCCTCTGTCCTAGGGATGTACAAATGGAACTAAGAGATAGCCCAGAAGTCTCTGGACAGCTGAGACAAAAACAAGAAACCTTGACCATGTGGGGCTCCATGTGGACAGTCAAAGCAATTGGTATACGGAAAGAGAGGAGCATGAAGCCCTTAAGCAGCCAGAACAAGAGATGCAGAGCATCCTGTCTGGTGTCTAGTTCCTATTCTGCTAGTTCTCTTCCCAAAGTCCAGCCTCTTTTCTGCTCTTAGGTTCTGTGAGATACCCCTCTTCGTTCATTAAATCCCTCCCCACTCCCTCCCTAAGCTAGCTTTCAACTCAAAGATTCTTATTTGATATATTCTTTCCTTTGCTTTCCTCTAATCCTGAAACATCAAAGAGCAATCCTGGGAGCTCTGAGCACTTGGAGCACCTGGGATTTCTCCATCTTCTTTGCTAGATGGATCCAGGTCTAGCATAAGGGAGAGTGGGAAGGTGTAGGAGAGTGGAAGTTGACAGTGGCCTGGCCATTTGGAAATCCCCTTGACCTCTGCATTCCATAGCTCCTGTGATAATCGGCTCTTGAGAGCAATGAGATACGGGCAAAGGACTGTGCGGGGAGCACTGGCTTCAAAGCCAGACACAACTAGATTCTATTACTAAAAGGAAGTATGGTATGGGACCCCCCTGCTGCGTTTCTCCTAATGCAGCAGATGTGAAGATTAAAGGGGCTGCTCTCGGGCTGTGGTTCTGGTCCATACCTGGCACACAGAGGTACTCGCTGTTCTTTCCATGTATCTCCACAGGAAGAGAGTCAAGGAGAAAAGGAGGGATGCAGAAAAGAGACACTGATTCTCAGACAATGATGTCTGTGGTCCCTAAGTAGGGAAATATGCACAAACCTTGGGCTCCTAGAAGCCAGTTGGAAGAACTCAGTAACCCAGCATTCTTCCCTAAGTTGGCCAAGGGTTGAAAGCAGGTAAGAATGTTTAGACAGGAGAAGGGAGAGAGCTAGGGTTTTTCTTACACTCACAACCGCCCTCTTCTCTCCTCTCTGAGTGTCTTAGTCTGCTCAGGCTACCACAGCAAGATACCATAGCCTGAGAGTCTTAAATAATAGAAATGTGTTTTCCCATGGTCCTGGAGGCTTGCAGTCTGAGATCAGGATGCCGGATGGTCAGGTTCTGGTGAGAGTTTTCTTCCTGGCTTGCAGATGACCGCCTTCTAGAAAGAGAGAGATCACTTCCTCTTCTTGTAAGGTCACCAATCCTGTTGGATTAGAACCCCATCCTTCTGACCTCATTTCATATTAATTACCTCCTAAAAGTCATTTCTTCAAATATAGTCACCCTGGGGGTTAGGGCTTCAGCAAATGAATTTTGTGGGAACACAATCCAATCCATAGCCCAGGTTTAGGAGACTGGGCAGGGGGTGGTAGGGAAAGAAGGACATGAATACATCTCTCCTCTTTGCTACAGTCATAAATAGACATTAGAAGGGAGATAGATGCAAATACAGGAAAGGGCAAGACGTCATTGCTTTCCCAGGGGAAGAGACTGTTACATTTCAAATTATTAAAGATTCAACCACATGCAAGGAATAAATGTATCTCATTTAGGTCTGGAGGTTTTCTGCCTTTATTCTTATTTAATTAGAACATTTGCTACGTAAAGACCTCATGTTTTTGTGAGAGGCATCACCAGCAAATTTAACTCCAGAAGAAAAGTAATTAATTTCAGAAATGGAGGCTGTCAGTCGGTTATATCCTAGCATAAGCCACATCGCCAGAGAGCAGCCAGAGCCTTCAAGGGTTTATCTCTGTGACTTCTGGCAAAGCTGTTGGACTGAGCAGCCTGCATGGATTGGGCAGAAACCATGCTCATGTTGGTGTGAAGTCTTGTGGATGGCGAGGTGACCCAAACCAGCCTGGTTCAGAGGGCCAGTTTACACCCCCTACACACACACACACACGTACACATTTTTTTTTTTTGTCTAACCTTGAAGATCTGTTTATCTTAATCGTTATGTTTGGTAGCCAAAACCCTTAGAATCTCAGGCAAAAACCACAACAATGAGTAGTAAAGCCTTACTCTGAATGTTGAATGTAATGAAAATATTTTTCTTCTTATAGGAGATAAGAATACAGTCTTTCTCCTTTGACCAACTGATAGGATACATTCAATTAGCAGATTTCTTTATGTAAATCACCATTTAGTTGTGTGAATTACCCTTTCCAAATACTGCTGGATTTAATTTTGTTAGCATTTTATGTAAAGATTTTTTTTTGTTAACCTACTGACCTGTAGGTTTGGCATGTGTTCCACACTCACCATTTTTTATCGGATTAGAGCATTAGAGTTTGGCTGGCCTTATAAAATGTATCAGGAAATTTGATGAGTACCACCATGGATAAATGAGGTATTCGTCCCAGTTTCTTTGGATACAGTGTTGTGGGTTGAGAACAGGAATAAATCAGTGGACTTAGCCAATCAGCTGTAGTTGTTCATTTGCCGAGTCTCTGACTGCTTTGTCTATGGTACCCCCCCATTCGCTCACAGAGCGTGCTGCTCATTTCCCTATGACACTTACCACATTTTGTCATTATATATTAATTAGTTTGCTTACTTGTTTTTCTGCCTCCCATTAAACTTTACACTCCATGAAGGCAAAGCCATGCCCATTTTATTCACCAAAATATTTCCCTGTACCTAGCACACAGCCTGAAGCCTAGTAGGGACTCAAGAAATATTGAATGAATGAATAATGGATGTTAGGCAGATTCAGTTTGACCCATGACATGCTTTATAACTGAGCTAGAAGAAAAGAAATCTATAATACTAATAATTACTAATAATGGCCATACATTATTGACTATATATTATATGTGATAACAATATACAATATATTGTATACTAAAGCATTATGGGCTAATCAGTTGGTATATGTTCACTTATGTGGTCTTTTCAAAAACCCTATAAAGTAGGCTGGGTAACAGTAAATTATTTTCTTAAAGTCACCTGGTTATTTTTAAAGCTAGGATTTTAACGCATGTCTTTCAGTCTTCACAAGCTGTATTCTTAAAACTATGAGAAATTGTTTTTGTTTTCCCTCTAAAACAAGTTGTAGCAGAAAAAGAACTGGGCTCAGTTAAGTTTTCACTAATGTGAGGCCATATCTTGGTTTATTTATTTCAAATGTGAGGTTCTTGGGCCAATGTTACATTAACATTTAGAAGAATTTTCACTATATATAATGAAACTGTCGTTGCATGTAGAATAAATATGATTGTTTAAAAGCCTAAGGAACTTCATTTAAAATTCAGCATTCATCACAAGAAAATAATCTTCCTTCTCCTGACTTTGTTCACAATAATGTGTCTAGAGATGGAGAGAGAAAGGGGTGGGGTCTTCCTCCCTCCCATCCTCCAACCCTTGGTGGGGAGCCTAGCAGGCAGGGACCAGAGGCTGCAGAAATGTGTTGCCAGCCATGACGCAAGCTCAGGGAGCTGGGCTGGAGGACTTGGGTGTCTCAGTGTGATGGGGATGAGGGGCCTACTCCTGCATTTCTCCCTCCTCAGCCAGCTCTCCCTATTTTGTGTATCAATGACTAGCTTGGGCCAGCTGAACAAAGGAGCAGTTCTGTGACAGATATATCAGTGATTTTCTCTGCTTGGAGTTGGAAAGAAGCAGGGCTCAGGAAATGAGGATGGTCTATATAGATAGGTGGATTGTATGGAGTTGATTCATGCAATAAATATTTATTGACCAATTCCTAGATGGTTGAATCCATGGATGCAACTAGAGATGAAACTGAATAGAGTGGGAGTATCCAGGAAATTATTATATTTTTTTATAAGAACACCTATATTATACACTAACATGGAAAAATAAAGGGTGATTTGAGAAGGTAAGCTGGGGCCCTACTACAGTCGAGCTGGGGATAAGTACCCCTGAAGCAGTGACATTTGGAGTAAAGACTGAAAGAATAGCAAGTGGGCCAATATGACTGTTACCAACAGTAATAGCATTCTAGGTAGAAAGAATTTTATGGACAGATTTTTTGATTAAGAAAGATATAGGCCAAACTAAAGAACAGAGATGGGCTTGTGTTGCTAGAATGGGAAGTAAAAACAGGGTGAGTGGCATGGGGTGGAGGCAGAGCCTTCTAGATCCTGTTAAAGACTCTGTTGGGGGCAATGGATAGCCAAGGAAGAGGTTTGAGGAGCGGAGTGATGTAACTAGACATGTTACACACTTGAGCTCATTTGAAGTGAGGTGAACCAACTGGAAGGGACAAGGGGGATATTTGAGAACAGTTAACCTTTTACTGGAGAGAACTGTTGCCTGGTGGTGACAGCACAGATGGAGAGAGAAGGGAAGATTTGAGATTTTTCTTAGAGATGGAATTGTCGGGTCCTGATGTCTGACTGGATGTAGTAGGTGAGAAATATAGAGGTGTAAAAGGTGGTGTCAACATTCTGATCTGAACAATTACTTGGGCAGATAGAGATGCCATTGTTGAGATGAGGAGCACTGTAAAAGGGGAGGTCTACAGGGTTAAATCAAGACCTTGTTTTGACTGTGGTTTGGTCAAAAAGCTTGAAACATCATGTGGATCCCTGGAAATATTTTATCTGGAGCTTAGAAGTAAGGTTGGGGCTGGAAAGTTAAATTCAATTGAATATAATAAATCCTGACCACCTACTGTGGGCCAAGTGTCATGCTAGGGCCTTGTCTTCCCAGGGAGAACCAGACTCGAGCATGAGACCATATGCTGTACATACCAAGAGTGAGAGAAACACACATATGAGGGAAAGGCCCTAAAGCTCAAAACAAACTGCAACCAGCCATCGGAGAGAGAAGGAATGGGGATGGAAAAGGAATCCAGAAAAGTTCGTGACTGCTGAAGGTTCTCACAGAGCTAATCTGGAAACTGTCATCTGAGTCCCATCGATGTCTGTGACTGTGACTGCTCTAGGTCCCTCGTATAAGGGGCATCATAAAATATTAGTCTTTTCATGTCTGACTTACTTCATTTAGCATAATATGCTCAAGGTTCATCCACATTGTAGCAGATGTCAGCACTGCTTTCCTTTTTAAGGCCAAATAATATTCCATTATATGGATATACCACTTCTCGTTTATCCATTCGTCCATTCATGGACACTTGGGTTGCTTCTACATTTTGGCTACTGTAAATCATGTTGGTATGAACATGGGTGTACCTCCAGGGAGTTTTAAAACCATGCAGGTTGTACCTAAACTATCCAAGTACAAATCTCTGGGAATGGGACCCAAGCATCAATATTTTGAAAAACTCCCCAGGTAATTCCAGTGTGCAGCCAAGGGAGAGAACCACCATGTAAAACGAAAGGCAGTGGCTCACAGGGCAAGCAGGGGCAAGAAAAATAGAAGCAGCTGGATCCTGGTTTCTTTTCCTTCTCTTTCTGCCAAGCTCTTTCTCTTGACTACCCAGGACACAAAACAACAGCCTTGAGGTAAGCCCTGGGATGAAGTAAACAGCAGTGCATGGTGGTAGCAGTTGTTTGAATTCCTTTATCCCTCAACTGAACTGCATGCCTGGCATTTTCATGGTGATTTTCAAGTGATCTGATTAGAAACAGCCTTAATCGGGTCACTGGTTTCCAGGACTAAGATTGTGTCACTCGGTGGTGGTCCAGGCTGCATGGGGATAGTACCTGGCCTTCACAAAGCTTACCATCCTTCAGCAGACCTGCTGAAGCTTCAAGTTCAGAAGACCTGGGAGGGCCGGACTGGGAAGGCAGGCATGATTTCTACGAGCGCTGCCCTGGGTTACCGCAGAGAGGACTGCCCGTGGCTCCTGGGACGAGGGCAGATGTCTAGATGCCACAGTGAGATCAAAGGAACATGGAAGGGTTGGCAAACAGCCCTGGAGAGAAGGGAAAGCACAACTAGTTACTTTACAGCACGGTGACGGCTTCCTAGGGTGTCAGCTGCAGCTGAAAGGGCCCCCTATCCAATTCTAAGGGTGAGCGACTTCAGTGGAAGACTAGTAACTCACTGTGACTTTAAATTCTTCATGCCTCTCAAAGTAATAGTTCTACTTGGGGAGAATCAGCCTTTCCCAGATAAGAAGTGGGAAAAGTCCAGTTGTGGTGAGCTTAGTAGTCAACTAGTCTGGCATTATTTTGTTCTCACATGATTATGTTGAGTTAATCTCTTGAAATACAAAGAAGAAAATAAATTTTCTCCAATTGTTTTTTAATTATCATTATGCAGCCCAATGCCCCAACTCCCATATTTATATAAAGGTGGGAGAGAAAACAGATCAATATTTATAATTTGCTCCAAATGCAGTGGCTTCTATCAAGACACCGCTGGAAAAAGTTAAAAGTGCAGAGAGGGAGAGACTGCCTGAGAGTAAACTTGCTGCATGTCAACATTCTACAGACAGCGAAAGGCAATGAACCATAGCACATTAAAGAAACAATGTCTTTTGTAACCAGGCACAGAGCTGGGAGATAGCTGGGCCAGGGAGAAGAGCATAAATCCAAGGGGAGAAGAACAGCATGCAAATGACCTAATTCAAACACTCCATAAAGACTGCCTCCTAACCGTCCAGGCAATGGTTGATCCAGGAGTCCTCCAGACCTGGGTTCAAGCCCCTGCTCTGTCACTTCCCAGACCTTGGGAAGGTAACCTCCTCTCAACTTCAGTTTCCTCATCTGTGAAATGGAGATAATAGGGCCTACCATTCAACAGCTTGTGAATTTTAATGAGATAATTCACACGAAGTGCTGGCACCGAGGGGCGGTTTCAATGCCTCTCAGAGGAGGCAGAGGTCTCCTTCTCTGGGGCGGACTATGTACTGGTTATTGATGTTGGTAGAAGGAAATTCTGTTTTAGATCTTCTCTATACTTCCATTTTCCAGCATTTTAAAGAGGCTCAACCCCATTCCTAAGAGAAATGCAAATGAAACTACCATGAAATAGCATTTTTCACCCATCAGGTTGGCTGACACCCTAAAGTTTGATAATGCACTCTGATAGAGAAGCTATGAAGACTCAGGTACTCTCAGATTGCTGATTCTAATGTAAATTGGTACAACCACTAGAAGGATAATTGGCAATATGTCAAAATTATAAATGCACAAACCCTTGGCGTATGTATGATGCTACCCACTAAAAGATTTTTTCTAAAATCAAAAGATTAGAAATGACCCAAATTCCATCAGTAAGAGGTTATTTAATTTATGTTGCATCTAGCCAATAAAACACTTGGTTGTTGAATAAAAGTAGTTATTTTTGTATTGATATGAGAGTTCTCCAAGATATATTTTAAGTTGAAAAAAAAAGCAAGGTGCAGATCAGTATATGTGACATGCTACATTTTGTGTACTAAAAATGTGGTAACTAAAAATATTTATTCACATTTGGCTTGTTTAACCAGAAACTCTGCAATATGCATAAGAAACTAAAAAAGTATGTACCTATTGTCCCTACATGGTGGGTAGTAACTGGCCTGGTGGGGCACAAGGCAGAAGAAAGGGACTTCTCACTACCTAGTATTTACTTATACCTCTTTATTCTTTTAAGGTTTCAAATCATGTGCTTCTTTTACCTATCAAAAAAATAATCAATTAGTAATTTTAAAAATTCCTTTTTCTTCTGCTGGTGGGAATGCAAATTAGTTCAACCATTGTGGAAAGCAGTACGGAGGTGCCTCAAAAAACTCAAAATAGAAATACCATTTGACCCAGGAATTCCACTCCTAGGAATTTACCCTAAGAATGCAGGATCCCAGATTCAAAGACAGATGCACCCCTATGTTTATCGCAGCACTATTTACAATAGCCAAGAAATGGAAGCAACCGAAGTGTCCATCAGTAGATGAATGGATAAAGAAGATGTGGTATATATACACAATGGCATATTATTCAGCCATAAGAAGAAAACAAATCCTACCATTTGCAACAACATGGATGGAGCTAGAGGCTATTATGCTCAGTGAAATAAGCCAGGCAGAGAAAGACAAGAACCAAATGATTGCGCTCATATGTGGAGTATAAGAACAAAGAAAAAACTGAAGGAAGAAAACAGCAGCAGATTCACAGAACCCAAGAATGGACTAACAGTTACCAAAGGGAAAGGGACTGGGGAAGATGTGTGAGAAGGGAGGGATAAGGGGGAAAAAGGGCTATTACAATTAGCACACATAATGTAGTGGGGGTGGGGGTGGGGAGGGGGGATACAGGGAAGGCAGTATAACACAGAGAATACAAGTAGTGATTCTATAGCATCCTTCTATGCTGATGGACAGTGACTACAATGGGGGTGTGTGGTGGGGACTTGATAATAGGGGGAGTCTAGTGACCATAATGTTGCTCATGTAATTGTATATTAATAATAGCAAAATAAAAATTTAAAAAATGAGTTAGAAAAAAAAATTCGTTTTTCTAGAACTGAACCAGTATGATCTGTGTTCAGGCTTATGGGCTTACACCTACCCTGTTAGAGTGATCATAACCCACTCTGTATATTAAAAGATTTTTTTTTTGATAGGTAATAGAAACACATGATTTGAAACCTTAAAGAATAAAGAGGTTGGACAAGTTGCTTCATTTGCCATCAAAGAGCTCATGGTTAAGAGAAAGAGAAAGACAAAAGGCAATTAAAACACACGGGGAAAGTTCCATGACCAACTAAACCTCATCAACAAAGCTCTCAGAAATACGGAATAACAGTATGACCAGAGGGCCGCGGAGTCTCTTAGATGACTGCAGTCTCTGTAAGTAACAAGCCAAATGGCTCGTTTCCCCCAGACCCAAATCTTTCTGCTGCCTTAACAGCTGCACATCCTTGACCCCTCTCTCCAGCTCTTCTGCTCTTTTCTTGGCCACATTTCATCCTTTCCTTCTCAGCTCCATCTTCATCAAAATACTCTTCACTTCTTGCCTGGATTCATCCTGGAACCACGTAACTGGTCTTTCCCCATTTCTTCTTAATCCTGTCTATCGTATCGACATTTTCTAGGCAAATATCCTTAAAAGATTTCATTCCACTTAGTCTTTGGAACAACCAATCTCAATGTGAAAACAGGGAATGAGCAAAATACATAGTGAGCTGTTCCTTATTTGGTTGATCAGAGATCTCTACTGTATTGTATTTCCACAGATCTTCTGTACAGTGAGAGATGATGAATGGCGACCCCCTTCAAGGCATTCTAAGATCCTGAGGGGCCTACTTACTATCAAACAAAAATATTTGTTTGATCTCAATTTAGTGATATGCATTTGGTTGAGTTCTAGTTGTACTGTATGTGTGGTGACTCTACTAACCAGCGTATTTGATGAACCAGGAAACCCAGTTCCATGACACTGACAGCAGAGTCTGTACTGTTTAATTAATATTTTTGTCCCACAATGTTCAAACTTGTGGATTTGCATATTTTGTCAGTGGAGAAAGCAAAATCGATTCTTCTTTAAAAATCAGAAGAAATGTATTATAATACTTTAAATATAATTTCTATTAAGTTGTTACCACCCTCTCAGAAAGAAAAAAAACCAACAACAGATAAATGACAAGCACAAATAGTCACAAATAACAAATCCACACAGACGGGAATAGATATCATAATCACCTGTTCAGAAAAGAATGCAAAACAGTTGGGCAAATTGCTCAGCAGATTATACAATGGGTGTTTGGGAATTTTAAATGTGTCTCAGTGGAAGCATAAATATTTACCTTTTCTATTTCTCAGCATAATATCTAGTCAATAAACATTTTTCTCCGAGGTGCAGAATGTAGTATCATTCGCCAAAACTTAATTCATTTGCAAATCCTTTCCCACTGTCTTGAAAGTTCAGGGAATCACAGAATATAGAAAGCAAGGAGGATCATGGCTCTACCTTCATTTCTCAGAATTTCCCTTGGTGGGGAGTATAAAAAATGTCCATTCAAAGTCACACTTGAAGAAATGAAGCTACTTTTAAGTGTCAAAATTATAAATTATTGTTTAGTTGCAGATTCCCTGTTAGTCGCTTTATCCCCATATTTGAGGTCAGAATCTTAACTGTTCCTTAGTCTTTCAAAGCCAGTGACACTGACACAGATGCCTGTCCCGTGGGCCCCTTGCTCCCCGACAGGCTCACTCTGCCCCTGTAGGGACTTGGGCTGATGGGAGCTTGTTGGGGCTCTGCCTAGGCAGAGTTTTGGGGGTCCAGGGACAGATCGTTCTCTGGGGCTTCTTATCTTCTTCCTGCTGAAGGCAGGTGGATGGAAGAGGTGCCCTGTCCTCCAGCAGAGAAAGTGCTGCGCTGCATACCTGCCCCTTCTCGGTCTCGCCCAACACCGGAGCTCTGAAGAAACGTCAGCGTGGGTGCCGTCACCACCAGGGCCACCACCATCAGCCCTCTGGGTCAATGATTTCCACTAGGCAGCGCCCACACCCAGTTTAAAGAGGAAGAAGCAGCCTTAGAAAGGTTACTTACCCAAGGAACACACCTCAGGTGAGGGACCCAGCCAAGATTATAACCTGGTTTATTGGCTGCAGACCCAGTGCGTTTAGACTTGATGGCGACCCAAGGACTCAGGGCATGCTAAGTGGCGGACCTTCAATGACCGCGTAGTCACACCCGCGCAGGCAGGCCAGAACCGAGGGCCCAGCTCCGACTTCTGAGGGCAATCCCAGCTCCTTAACCCACTCCTGCGCGCAGCCTGCCCTTGAGGCTCCCCAGGACCATCTGCCCCATATCAGCTTCCGTTCTCCAGTGGGCCTCCCCTTCACGCTGGCTCCTCCATCTGCCACGTTGGCCACTCGCCTGACTTACTGTTTTCAGACCTGCACATGCTCCTGAAGTGCAAGGGAGCCATGGCTGGGCTATAATGATCTGCTGGTCTCATCCCGCTCTGGCCGAGAGTCCTGGCTCTCCCTATTAGTCCCCTCGTTGTGCCCCTGAATGCTGAAAGTCTGTTCAGTGGTCAAGTGTTTCTGTAATATTAGTCTTCAATATTCTTCCTGGGGTTTATTTTACTTCCAAGCCACCCCTCATAAACCCAGCTAGATCTGGACAATGGAGACAAAGTGATTCGGGCAATTATTCCCATACAGACCCATTTCTCCTTTCTACAGCTCCATTCACAGTACCATGCATCGGAACAAGAGCCAGTCCATGTTTTCTCGCTGCTAAAGTGTTCTGTCTCCTTTTGAGCACACTTACGAATGTGTCTGGCCATATTTACAGTTTTCCACAAGTATATCAAAACAGATGGAACTAACTTGCCCTCCAGCTTACTTGAGTCATGCCCAAGTCTGAATTTAAACAGGTGGTTTAGGGATGTAATACACTCATGCCGTGAAAACAACTGCAGAGTCAGTTTAGCAGACCACTGAGCAAGGCCAATGTTATTGCCCAAACCCTGCGTCACCCGCTTCCACACCCCCAAAGTGCTAGCTCCAGCTAGATGGGATGTATTCATTTCTACAGAATGGCCAGGATCTCTCTCATTTTTATGTCTTTTCACATGCTGTTCCCCCCTCTCTTATTCAATCCTTTCCTCTCTTATTGCCTTGCAAATTCCTACCTGACTCCACATCTCCTAAACTAGGTCCAGTAGAACTTACCACATTTTACTACTGCTTCTTTGTTTTCCCTACTAGACCTAAATTCCTAAGGGCCTCATACGATGCCTGTCTTACTTAGGATGTGTGAGTTTAGCATGATATCTGACATGTACAAGCTGCAAAACGGAGATTTGGGGAATAAATGGTTGGGGGAATGCGTGAATGGTCATGTACCATACCACCATGAGACTGATTATGATTTTTTCAATATCAAGGACAGATCACATCCATTAGCTTTGTTAAAGAAAGACACATAAAGTGTTGGGTGAAAAAATTTGGCTGTTAAAATGTATGGACTGCTATAATCCCATTTATAGAAAATTATATTTATCAGAGAAAGAGAGAGAAAACATAAATATCTGGAAACTGTTCACCAAAATGTTAATTAATATTAGGATAGAGAAAATGGGAGGTTTTTTACTTTCTTCTTTAAACACTTCTATAATGCTTGAATATTTCATATAAGAATAAGTCAGATTTATAATAGAACCTTCTAAACAACACTACTAATTTTGAAAAGATAAATAAATGTAAATGTTTCTTCCGAAGCCTGCAGGATGGAAGTACAGCTACTTGAGACCTGGAGCCATGAGGACAGTAGCACTGAGGGAGTTTTAGGTTTGTGCTGCGGCCTGCGTCCCTAGGGGGTGCACAGGAAGTAGCGTTTACATGGAGACTCTGAAAGGAAATGGGGTCTCCACATACCTCATACACTCTTCTTAATTAAGAATTTGTTTTGCTCATCTCTATAGGAGATTTCTGCTGATTCCTAATTAAAAACACAACAAACCAAAATGAAAAACAACTGTGTGTTTCCTATGGCTTGGATGTCCTTTTTATTGTCTGAAAAATAAGCAATTGATCCCAGAGGTGACATCTCTATGGCTGTTGTGTTTTTAACTGTTCTTCCTCCCTTCCCCTGCCCCCTTCCACCCTAGAAATAAAATGTAGATAATTCTGTCCGTAATCTAGTCCTAGGTTTCACAATCTGTCTGTGTAACCTACATACTAGGCTTGGTAATAAGGAAGCTAACAAACACTAAACACCTGAAGAATATTGAAATTTACCCTTGTGTATAATAGCAAGAAGAAAAAGAAAAGAAAAAACAAATAAACAACCTAAGTCTGCTTTAACAGGGAATAACAGCTAAGTAAGGTTTGGTACTACCTGTTACGGACAATGAAATAGGAATTTACAAGGAAGGAGCCAGAGCTTGCTGATCAACGTGGGGAGACATCTGAGACATAGCATCGAATGTGAAAAGCAAATTGCAGCATGAAACGCAGTGATGACTCTATTTATAAAACTAATACACACACACACACACACACACACACACACACACACACACAGTACTGTATCTCTTCTCCAGGAACAAACATATATAAGTGCATAGAAAATTCTGGAAGGATAGAAAAAGCTGAAAAAGCTGTTACTTTTTGGTAGGACAGCAGAATCTTGGGTAAGGACAGGAAATGAGATCAAATTGGACTTCGGTGTTATTTAAGTTATTTAAATTCTTATAAGGAGAATATACTTATATATTACCATTAGCAAAAAATTGATTAAAAATTATATAGCATTTGTAAAGTGCCTAAGTATTGCCTGGTCCAAAGAAATACCCAAGAAATAGTATCTGCATTCATTGTTTTAAAAAACAAGCAATGCTGATTTAATGAGCCTTAAAGGTGATAAACATACTGCCAAAAATTAGTTCATGTGTGGCATAGATGTGCATTAGCAGAGAAATTTTATTTGCCCATGTATGTACTTTTTAATCCAGGTAGAAAAGTAGAAAGAGAAACAGATAATAAGAGATTAGGCAGTGATGCTATCACACAAGCAAACTGCTTCAGACCTTCTCGAAGAATACACGTTTCTATTCCAGCCTTAGCAAAGTCATATTTCACCTTTGCATCTCTCTTTATGGGCTACCGAGACTTAAAGAGTATTTTAAATATTCCACTCACTCCTCAGAGGAGCCAATATGACATTTCCACAGAAAAGAAACTTAACACCGTATTGCCTCTTAGAAGTATATAAGCTCACGACTATACAACTTGATAATTGAGAAATCCAATTGGCTCTCTCTGAGGTAGGAAAATGGATTTGAGAGGAGATGGAATTTGGGCAATGACTTGCAGGCAGCCTGGTCAATAGCTCTAAGAGGCCAGATTGGCTGCAGCAGGAGTGAGCCAGGAGGTGGCACGGGGCTGGAGCGGCTGTGAGAAACCAGGCATGTGCACCTGTTCGTTGCCTCTTGCTGCTCTGATTGTTCCTGCAAGGTCTGCGGAGGAAACTGATTCAGCCTCTTTGCTGCTAAGTCCCTTTATCCAATCCCGGGCCATTTCCTCTTCTCCAGGTTGACATGCTCCAGGCCTTGAGCGCTTTCACCCCGGTAAATTATGATGTGGTGGCTAACGTAATGCGTCCTGAATAGTGACCAAGAGATTGCAGTGTGCAAATGACTTTTTACTTCCTTTCTTAAACTGAATTCGTGGCTCAATTTTTGAACAATGGCCGTCTTGTTCATCTGCCTTTCACTTGGCCCTCCTGAGTGGATGACGAAGACCCACTTATCTGTCTTGTTTATTATAGTAAAGACTGAGAACCTCTGATCCAGAGAATGGTAAAGCCCTTCCTCTGGCTTGCCAGAAAACTAATTGAAGACCCTAACAATATGGAAAATTTTCTGACCTCCCCATTACTTCACTACGTTCTTTTGGTGGTTGTTCTTGAGGTCATTTGCGGCTCTACTATTACTACAGTGGAAACAGAGTATATTGGTGTACGACTGACAACTCTTCAAACGCCATGTCAGTGACATCACACTCTTAAGTTTTAAATTGACTATGGTCGGAATATTTACACTGCAAACAGTGTATTTAAACTGCAAACACTGTAAATTTTGGTTTGATTTATTTTAGTGAATATCTAGACTTAAAGTGATGGAGAATATGTTAATATTCTAATATCACTTTTAAATAATGCCGATTAAACTTAAAAGTATATGCTGTTAGTGGCCACTACATTGTGTACAGAAAAAAACTGTTCCAGTATTTATATTTTTCTTACAATTACTTCTTAAGGCAAAACAGTCACATCACTAAAGAATGAAATTCCAAATAAGCCTTTATGTTAATGAAACGGGAAATAATCAAATGACATGTAAAAAAATAGGCAAAAGGTATGAAAAGACATTTCACCAAAGAGGACATACAGGTGGTAAATAAACAAATGAAAAAATACTCAACATCATAAAACATCTGAGAAATGCAATTAAAACCACAATGAGATACACATTTATTAAAAGGGTCAAAAACTTAATAAGAGTAATCAAATCAAACACACTATTGGCCAGGATGTGGAAGAACTGGAAGTCCTTACCACTGCTGGTAGAATAAAAAAGGAAACAACTGTTTTAGATTAGCTTGGAGGTCTTTAAAAAGTTGAACATTCACTAACCCGGTTAACTTGGGCTTTGGCCTCCAAAGTATTAACACAAAAATGAAATCTATATGCATTGTAGTCAAATGTCTGTAGCAGTTTTATTTACAAAAAACTGGAAACAACTCAAATATTCATAAAAAGATGAATGAATAAACAAAAAGCAGTATATCCACAGAAGGTCCTACTTCCCAATGTTATAAAAAAGAATGAAGCACACATACAAGCATTGTTGGTGAATCTCATAATGATTATGCCACCTGAGGGCACCCAAGGGGAAAAAACACAAACACTTTATGACTTTAATCATACAAAATTCTAGACAATGCAAACTATATAAGAAAAGTAAATCTGGTTGGCTGGAGGGCAGAGAGTAACATTAAAGAACATGAGGTAAATGTGGGGGTGATGGATAGGCTCATTATCGTGAATGCAGGGATGGTTTCATGTATTTATATTAATGTCAAAACTTATCCAAATTGTATGTTTTAATTATGTGTGTCTTATTGCATGTCATTTATACCTTATTAAAGCTTTAAAAATATGAAAAAAAAGACAGGGTAATGAAATAGCAAGCCATGATGTCTGAAAATGTATTTGTAACACAGTAATTGACAAACTGTATCCAGAACATACAAAGAACTGCAAAGACATAAAACAGACCATGCAGATACGACAATGAGCAATTTGGGCAGGTAATTTACCAAAGAAGTTACCCAAATAGCTAAAATCCTGATGAAAAAGTATTCAACAACACTAGTAATCAGGAAAAGGCTAGCAGCATAAGATACCACTGTTCACTTACCTGAATGCTATACAATGAAAACAAACAATTTCTCTACACAACAATTTGGGTGAATTTCACAAACAACGTTGAACCAAAGAAATCAGATCTACAACAATACATGATGTATGATTCCATTTATAAAAACTTTAAAACAGACAATACTAAAACTGTAGTTTATTGAGTTAAGCTTATTTGATAAAACTATAAAGAAAAGCAATGAACTACAAACTACACAAATCAGGATGGTAGTTATTTTGAGGGTGATGGTGGTGAGAAGAACGATAGGGCAGGCACCTGAAATTTTTGGGGTGCTGGCAATGTTCTGTTTCTTGACCTGGACACTGGTTAAATTTGTTTGTTTTATGATACATATTGAGTTGTATATATATTTTTTACATTTTTCTGTATGTGGTTTACAGTTCATAATGAGTCAGTAAGAGAAAAACAAAAGAGTGAGTTGGCACGCTTTTTAATTCCTTCTTTGACGGAGGAAGAGCGCTACTCACTGCAGATGGCAGAGGGAAAATGGGGCTCCTGATCACGGTGAGATGCCGGTCAGCCCAGGACTGCCTACCTCTGACCTTCTTTTTTTACAACAGAGAAACAAACCTCATTTTTGTTTAAGTTACCATCTAGAGGACTTCTGTTCCTTGCAGCCAAATTTTATCCTAACTTATATGAGGTAAGCTCTGGATTCAATTCAAGCCACACATAGCAAGCTCCTATTATGTATTAGGCCTGGTCCTTGGCTCTGGGGACAGCAAGAAGAATAATGAAATTACAGACCATAAGGGATCAAGAAAAGGTGAGACGTACACTAGGAGATCAGAGAGGAGCATTTAGCCCATCATAATTTGGACTGGGCCATAGTCAATTAGGATTTCCTGGAAGAATTTAGAGCAGTTGCTAAGTTTCCAGGGTACCCTGTTAGCTTTTCTGTGGAAGGCTAGTCTTATGGTCACTGATGAAAAGTGAAGGTGTTTTTATTAAAACTGGCTGTAGGCCAACCCTTTGCAGAAAAAGAGCTTCTTGGGCCTTTTCTGGCCTTGGATCCCAAGCAGTCAGACAAGGACCCTGGAAAATTTATTTTTCAGACTGCGTTTCATTTGCTTCCTATGTGGGGCACAGGGTCTTGATCTGTGCACTGAGCAGAAAATGGGGATAAATCACACTCATTTCCAGGATCAGATTGAGCCCAGGTTATTTTAAAGTGAGCTATGAAGCAAATCAAAATTGTTTTTAAATGCATAAATCCAGTAAGCCAGTTGGATTCAGGACTAACCTGTATCTTTTCAAAAATTATTCAACCAGAAAATCAGAATATTCCCTAAACTGAATTTGAATTGAATTACACTGTTATTTTACCTGGTTCGACTCCTTGGATTGTGGAAGGAGGGAGGGCCCATTTGTGCAAAGGAGGGGATGGGGAGCTTTAGGGGTTGGCTTATGTGGGTGGCGGAAGGTTCCATGAGCCTGCGTGTGTCTGGAATGTAAAACAAAACCTTGTTAGGGATGTTACATGCTGGAGCTCTGGCTGCATGACAGCAATTCAGCCACCAAAGAGGGCACTGACCTGTATTTGTCTATACAGACCTTGCACTTGCCATTTAATCAGTGCTGGAGAAATCAGGTGAGGTCCAGGTAAGATAGCACTTTGGCCTCATGCTTAATGCTCTCAGAGATGGGCAGCCTTCTTGACAGGTCTGATTTATTACGCAGAGGATGCAGTGTTTTCTTCTTGAAATATACTCCTCAGGCACAGCAAAGAGAGTGTTGTGCTGTTTCAAAATGCTCGACAGTAGGTGTAGTGTTTGATCAAGGGACGGTTTCACCAGCACAGACACCTTGGCTGGGATCACAATGTATTGTCATTCAAATGACTTCAGTGCTTCTCAGGGAATCTGGAGATTTTCAAAGAGGTGTGGGAAATGGCTGCTAAAAGGAAAATACAGAAACAAAACAAAGCGGTGTCACGGCATCTTGTCTCTGTGAACCTCACCGTTTCCTAAAATCAGAAATAACTTTGACTCATGCTGTGCCAGGGCTTCGGGGAAGGAGCCCAGCGGGCAGGCCCTCTGCCCCAGTCCCTCCTACCAAAGCCTAAGAGGCAGAGGGAAGGCGAGTTGGCTGTGGTGTGTTGAATTCTATGGTGACAGGGTGGTGACGGTTCTGAAAGTCCGCCAGTTATGAACGGGTCCATTTTCATTACACCTTCCACTGTGTCAGTCAACGAGGATGTGATTAGAGAAGAAAAAGTATGTGTGAAAGACACATTTTCTTCCGGAAGTGTGTCCTCTTATGGGGGATGCCAGACAGGAATGAATGACAGGATTTGAATGTCTAGCCCCTGGGGGTTTCCCACAATTGTCCTTGGCTTTGAGGTGCTGAGATGGGTTAGCTAATAGGATGTGCTGAAGGGAAGGAAGCATTACGATGACTCAGTGGCCAAAGGGCCAAGCTCTAATCTCATCTTGCAGCTCCAAGGATAGACCAAGGCAGTGGGAAAGTTGCTGTATCACTCCCTGCTTAAAACCTGCTGGTGGCTTCTGCGGCAGTTTGGAGAAAACCTAAGACCCTTACCTGGACTCCAAAGGCTACACCCATCTCTGGACTTGTCTGCCCCACCACACTACCGGCCTTATTTCAGTTTTATAACTTGGCATGCCAGGGCCTTTGCACCTTTGTACCTGTATCCTCTACCTAGGATTCTGCCTTTTGCCTGGCCAAATCTCCCCAGGCCTCAGAACCTAGCTTGACTGTCACTCCACGGGGAGGTCTCCCCTTGGGCCCTTTCTCTGCACACTCCAGATCAAGTCTCTGCTCCACTGGCCCCTGCCCCTTTTTCACTGCCTTCTTAGCATTTATAACAATTATAAGAACATGGGTATAATTATTTGCAAACCATCTTTCCCACTAGACTGTAAGCTTTGTTAGTTCAGAGATCACATCTATTTTTACTTATCACCATATCCCACCCTCTAGTAGAGTGCCTGGCTCATAATCACAGTGGGGGCTAACATTCATTGAGTATTTTCTACCTTCTTAATGCATTAACCTAATTAGTCCTCACAGTCACCTATGAAATAAATACTACTGATACACTCGCCTTGCAAATAGGAGTTTGGAAAAGAGAGAGGTTAAGTAACTTGCCCAAGGGTGACCCAGCCGGTAAATGTCTGCAGAAGTATTTAAACTCAGAGAGTGGAGTTCCAAAGTCTGCCGTCTTAGCAACTACACTGCAATGGCTCAAATAACATTTGTCAAATGAATGAGTTTATAAATGAATGAATGCAACTGGGTTGACGTAATGTTTATGAGACTGACAGACAGAGGTAAGTGTGTGAGGAGTGTTTTTTCTCTGCCTGTTACATATGCTAACATTTATTGAATGTTTATTACAAGCACCTTTCTGGTTTTCCTGCTAAAGAAGGCTTACCTTCTTTAGCTTCTGAGGCTTAGAGAGTTTAGAAACAGGTCACACAGCTAATAGAAGCAGAATTTGGATTTCAAACCCTTTTAAACATGGTGTTATACTGCCTCCCACACAGAAAGGGGAATAACCAAGGCTGGTACAAGAATGAAGAGGGAGCTCCCCACTTGTGAATTTCAGTCACGTGCACCCAGGCACACAGACAAAGCCCTTTCAAATGAAAGAGCCAAGTGGATAGGATTTAGATTTCTTTCTACCTCCCTTTCGGAATTCAACACAAGTTAAGGTATGGGAAATGGCCATTGATGACAGCTGGAATCTTGCCCTGGCAAACAAAGTATCCTGTCCTTAATGCTCAGAAGGAAACGCTCAGCCTCTCTGACCAGAGACTTCTAAATGGCAGGTGTTCCCACCCCTCCTTTTCCTAGGTTGTATCTCATTCCCCAGATGCCTTCTTCTCTTCTTCCATTTGTTTATCCAGACTGCCCTTGCCTCTAGCACCAATTCTGGCCCTTGGAGGAAAACTTGAGGGAGCCCTGGTCAGCCCTCCCAGGCTGGCAGAACTCGCCCTGTGGGCAGGCAGGTTCTGACAATGGGTACGGGGCCGATGGCTCCCTCATTCATTCGGCAAATATTAACTGAGCACCTTTGACATGGCAGGTCCTGTGCAGTGTCAGGGATATAACAATGAACAGTACAGTCTTGGCCACTAGACCACACTGCCTCCCCCAGCAGATGGGCAAATGACATACAGCAAGTGGTTGCATAGTTAATTATGGCATTCTGGGACAAGGTGATGTGAAGTGTCACTGAAAAATGCCTTCCCTGCTCCATCTGATTATCCACTGACCCCTTGTTCCCACTGGTGCCCAACTACGGAAGAGCAAGCTCACAGCTGCTAACCAGAGAGGTCAAATCTTTCATTTTCTAAGGGAAAAGAGATATGCTTCTTGGCATGAGGCTTTCCCAAACTATACCAAGTAGAAAGTGAAGCTTGGCTGGCTGGGTGGTTCTTGCCGCCAAGACAGTCAGAAAAGACCAGGAAAGAGAGGAGAGGACCTTCAGGGCAAGTCGGGAAGCTAGGAGAAATGCACTGCCAGACTGCCTTCTCCTCTCCGGGCGACCTCCACAGGGTGTTCTTGACAGCTTGGGGGGTGACGATACACCCTGGGTCTGGCGCTCACTTCTCAGCTGGTGTTTCCTAAGCAGCAGTCCTGGGTGGAGGTGAACCCAGGAGCAGCCTGGGCAGGTTGGCAGAGTGAGAGGGAAGGTGGCAAAGCTCGGTCCCCAGCCTCCTGCAGACCTGAGCTGCTGAGGCAGACTCCTGTGATCTGGAGTAGGTGGGAGTAGCAGGGACATGGGCCAGCATGCCAGGCAGCACCAAGGACATTCAACAGGGCAAAGGCCAAGGCAGAGAGCACAGTGAGGCTGTGGGAGCTTCCAGGAGGGGGGGAAGGAGTACCCAGAGAGGTACCCACATGCACACTCCTCCTCCACCTTTCTGCTCTATTTGGTGGGAGGCCTTAAGAAGCTTGGAAGCAGTGTGTGTAGGTGTGTATGTGAGTATGCGTGCATGTGTATCAAACCTGGAGGAGCTCTCTGAACTGGGAACTGTTTCTAAGTAACAAAGAATGTAAATTTGACTGAATACCTGGGCAAGACTTTTAAGCGACAAGTGACTAAAACACTGTAGGTTGAACTGAATATAGAGGATTAGGCTAAATTTAATTTTCTATTTGCCAAGCAGAGTTGTGTACGAGGGCTTGTCAGAGCCAGTCCTACTGCCCTAGAATCTAGAATTTGCCTCCGACCGGGGACCAGCCCCATCTCTCTGCCAGCTCTGGCCTGTACCACTATGTGTCCAGTGTTGGCCACCTGTGGGCACCACCACTGTAGCAAGAAGGGGCCAAGACTTTGGGTCTCCGGCCTCAAAATCAGCTCAGTCTCTTCACTGTCAGAGCCAGAAGGTACAGGAAGATGACAGTGAACTAAGCCATTAGAAGGAATGTACATCAAAACCTGCAGATTAAAAAATGCAGCTTGTAACAGAAGTTGTCACCAATTTCCAACATGGCTTCTCCAGAATGAAATAAGAGCTCTCCTCTGCTTAAGGGAATCTCATATTTCTGATTTTTCTGAGGAGACTACTGTAACAAAGTGACCCCATCAGGGTGTCCACTGGGGTGGAGGGAACGGGTAGAGCATAGCCTGGTAATTAATTAACATGAGCCCTTTGCTTTGGGGTTGCAAAGTCCTCTTGCAACCAATGCTTTGTCATAAAAAGGGCTATAGGCTCCCTGAAGTCCAGATCCAATAAAATGCAGGAATGAAAACAACTTTCAATGGCCCCTTGTATCCAGGGTTTAGCAGGGCTGTGAGGAGCAAGTGTATGGAAATAGGTTTGAGAGTGGAGAGAGATGGAGGGGGAGACCGGGAGAGAGGGGAGTTGAGGGCAGCGAGAATGGAAGAAAGAATAATGCGGAAGAGGAGAGTTATTAATTACAGATTCTGGTTTTTCGTCCAAACTGTGATATCACAGGAAGCCCAGTTTTATTCCCAAAATGGAATAATAATAACAATGATAACATTTATACTAGAGAAACAAAACCATAAATACCCTGTCTCTCCATTGATAGAAGGCTGGTTATGGTAGCATTATATTATGGCTTGATTACATATAATTAACAAGCTGTTTTGGATAATGTGTGGCTTTTCAAAAGAATAAGTTTATTTGTAATATTGACCTAAAGAGATGTTTGTGGAAGTGCAAAGAATAAGTTTGAGGACATATGATCCCAGTTTTGTAAAACAACAAGAATAATACATGTATATATCTGGGGGAAATGTTGCTGATGCTTATGTATGTGTTAGTATGAGCAGAGAGAAAGGTGTGAGAAACACCCACAAAAATTAGCAATGGATACTTCTGGAAGGGTAGATGAGGTGCTGGAAGGGAAGGAGGGAAAAAATAAGGTTTTCCTTGGATACCTTTGTATTAGTTGACTTATAATAAGCATGTATTACTAGAATCTGAGGTGGAAAGAATAATGAAAAAGATTAGAAATAGTAAATTGCTTAGCATCAAAGATAACACGTAGTGCTAAGTGATATCAGTAAGCACTGCCTGGCAGCCCATTATGCATCTTATCCACTGCCAGCACTTGTTTGCATTGCACAGTGACTCTGTGCTCCCATTTTACAGGCTCAGAAATGCTTGTAAGTTGACTGAAATGGCACAACTGAGGGCATCTAGTTGACTTTTGAATCCAGGTCTGGTCCAGTGCTGGAACCCTGGGAAAGGGCAGAGCTGGAGGGTGGCCTAGTGGCAAGCAGTCAAGCTGGAGGCTGCTGAACTGGGTATCAGT
This sequence comes from Smutsia gigantea, assembly GCA_032199065.1. Lineage (NCBI taxonomy): Eukaryota > Metazoa > Chordata > Mammalia > Pholidota > Manidae > Smutsia > Smutsia gigantea. The sequence continues at coordinate 280,337 of JAVSCE010011621.1, read as the reverse complement.
TGATGGTGAGCAATTTCCTTCTGTGCCGGTGGTGGGGCAGGAGAGTAACAGCTGTGAGCTGGATCCAGGGTTAGAACCGCTTCCCTAGCATATCAAACTTTAATATCTCAATTCTCATGGCTCGGCCTGGCTGAGCAAGCTATTACCCGTCAGCCTCTACACAGCAATTCCCAGGGAACAGGCTGGACATTCTATGTCTGGAAGCATTTTATCATTGAGAGGGATTTACCAGGACGTGGTAAAATCGCCTAGCCCTCTTTCCCATCCACACGTGCAGGGCAATTAAGGGCATCCAGGTCTGGCTGGTGAGGGTGCATGGCCTTAGGCAGTCAGGTCTTATTAATTTGGGGTTGTGTGACAATTTAACATAAGCCTGGCTGAAGTCTGCCTCTGCAACATCTGTAGATAAAAGGTTTGCCAGGTTTTTGATGAATAAGGAAAACAGACAAGTGAGAATGGGGAAACGTTTAACCTACTTGAGAGACTTAAGTGATTTTTTTGTTTTATTGGTAAAGAACGTAAGCAAGGTATGGGCCTGAAAATGCCAGCTCCTAAATGCTCGTTATTAATGGAAAAGCAGATTCAGCAAGATTTCTAGGTCATAAGTTTTTAGAAATAGCTAACTATATCTGCTTTAAAGAAATAGTCTACTTCTCCAACAGTGCTATCTCCCCGGATGGCTAGACATTGTCCAGGCAGAACTGATGGTGTCTCGACATAGTGTCTCTGAGACCGACAACCTGAGCATAGGAGGGTGACAATTGGTCTTGCAGTTTATTCATTTATGTCTTTTAGGATGACCGTGGCTACAGGTTTATATCTTAAGCTTGACAACTTCAGATTTCTCTGCCTCTGCAGGACTCAGCAGATGTAAGCTGCACACTGCTTCAGAAAGAAGATCCATTTCCTTCTCTTTCCAAAGGCCAAGTCTGCTGTGCCTTCCCTCTCAGCCCCTTCTGTGTTTTCAAAGTGATGTTTTCTCTTGCCTTTCCATTTTTCCAGGACTCCCTTTCCTTGTCTGCAAGGTTGTTCGCATCTCCTTTTAAAGTCACCCTCCCATCTCACCCCCCTGGACACTGCCAGCAGGGGACAGCAGCCCTCGTGTGCAGCCTCCATTTCCTCAGACCCGATCACCGCTTCCTTCTCTGTCTTCTGTTCCCACTATCAGCAAAAACTGCTCTCCCAAAGGTCACCAGTGACATTCTATCAGCAGATGTGGTGACCTTTTCTTGGTCGTCATCCTCTCAACCTTTCTGTGTGTCTTACATGGTGGGCCATTTCCTCTCTGCCTTTTTGGAAAATCCAATTTGCTTCCATATCCTGCTGTCTCTACTTCTTTTGTTACTTCCAACTGTGGTTTTTGTTCTCTTTTGTTGCTTCCCCTTCCTCCCTCTATTCCTTTAAATATAAACATTTTTCAAATTCGTTTTCCTCTGGACGCCGGGGGTTGTATCTCATTCTCTCCCATGGCTATAAATGCATCTTTAAGGGTGCCTTCCAAATCTATAGCTAAAATCATGTCCTGCTTTTCTGACTGTAATCGTAGCTGTTCTTCACCTTCCTGGGCAGGGGGGCTTGACATCTATCCATTAACTTTAAAACTCTCCCTTCTTCCTTGCCCGTCCATCCCAACATTAAGAAAAGCCCTGTTGGTTCTGATTCTGAAATACCTAAGGCAAACTAGTGTTTGGCATTTCTTCCCTAAGTGACCTGGGATGAACTCAACAATTCAGAGCCTCTTTCCTAATCGTTGCCACGTAGAGCATGGAATACCCACCACAGATGTTGTAAGTATTAACGGTCCTGACACTACACACAGAGGGACTGGTACAGATTAGATACTTTCAGTCACTGTTGCTACAATAATTACAGCTTCTTCTTGTATTCCTGGTAATTATGTTCTATGGAGTCAACAGGACTTCACTGAATTAGTGAACACTGAAGCACCGCTCCTGGGGAAACACAGGGCTAAGTTCCTATGGGCCTCTGATCACATTTTCATCATCTGATCAGTACATAACTTTGTTCTACGTTTGTTTCTGTCTTAAAACACCTCATTTAATATACATTGTTGATGTATTAACACTGAAACTCAAGGCCAACAGCACTGTAACTCATGAAGGAAGTTTGTCTGGCACAGATATTTTCTCCATAAGGCACAGCTCCGCCTTCTAGCACGTAGGAACATTAAACAGCGCTACGCCCGGGGGCTATTGGAAATCACCAACAAAAAGCACAAAAACCTGAAAATGTGGCCCTAAGTGACTGCAGAAACGAGATGTCTACAGTATGAGACCTGAAACAGTAAGAGCGTCACCTTGCTCCACCTCAGCTGTGGACACACATTTTGGACAACTCAGATTTTTCACCGCTCTGTGTGAGTCTATGAATAATAGTGGAGGCACCTTGACTGTTGACACCAGGGTCACAGATACATTTTAGCAAGCAGATGAATTTGCACATATGGAATCTGCCACTGAGGAGAATTGACTGTACTGTCTCATGCTCATACCCAATACCCTTGCCCTTGGTGAGGCCTGCGCTTCCCTGCGCCTGGACTAACACGGCAACTCTCCTGGGCAGCCTTCCTGCCTCAACCTCAGGCTGCCCATGTCTACCTTATACTTTCCATTCACTAAGCTTGAATTTACATGTCTTAGCTGATAGGACTTCCCTTTACATTCCCCCTCCCTACCTAGTTCCACCTCTCTGAATAATACCTTAACCAGCTGCCATGCTATTTCGGTATCATCTTAAACAAAACCACTTAACCTCACCTATGTTCATTTTCCTAATTTTGAGAATGGGCTGGACACCTAAATTAAGTGGGTGCTTAACCCGCTTAATTTAAAGGATTTTTGTGAGGATCAGACAAGATAGTAGCTCTCAAATTTTCATGTGCATAAGAATCACTGAAGAAGTGAACCAAAAAGGGAAGAGAGAGTACTTGTTTAAAATTCAGGTTTCTGAGGCCTCATCTCAGATATTCCAACTCAGGAGGCTGCAGTCAATCCCCCGAAACTACTACTTTTCACGATCTTTCTGTTTCGAGGATCATGCTTTAAGAAACATGGGTAAGAAGGAGGAGGAGAAGGTGCTTTGTAAGCTGGAGCACATACTGCCGTCATTGACCAGCAAACAGCAACTGAGCGTCTGCTCTGTGTTGCTCGGTGGCAGCGGGGGCACATAATAGTGAAAAAGGCAGAAAAAAAAAATTCAAAGAGGAGGTGAGAAAGGGTGCTTTGTACGATTTTGTTGATGTTTTTCACAAGAGCACCACAAAAATAAGGCAAATTCTATGAAGAGAAATGTAGGCAAACACAGAGAACCAGAAATAAGTGTGCAACCACACCCCAAAATCAAGCTCTAGCACTCCTTCCACTGTCCACTTCCTGTGACAATGGTTTCTGCACGACCTCATCTCTCCTATCAGAGAGGACAAGGGGCTGACAGTCTGTGCTCCCGAAGACCACATCATGGGCCTTACACCTGGTAAGTGCTCAGGGGATGTTTGAACGGATGATCTGTATACACATACGTCAGTTGGAAAAAGCCCCATGGAATACACTTAAGCCCCATTTAAAAAATTGCCAATTGCTAACTTCTTATTTTTTAACCGGCTTATAAGCAGGGATAGCCGCTGACCTTGGAGCTGAGGAAAGAGAGAAGATGGCCTGCCTCTGGTCAAGTGTCTCCTGCATGCTAACCACTGTGCTCACAGTCTTGTACCAGCAGCTCTGTGACCCATCTTTCAGCATGAGGGCAAAGAGGTGTCTTCCGACTGACCAGATCTGCCTGTCCACAGATTTTTGCATCAGGGCCACTTAACCTCATCCTGTGCCGTGGACTCTTGGCATTCTGGTGATGTCTAGTGACCCTCTTCTCAGAACCATGTTTTCAAACACTTAAAATTACAACACACAGGATTCCACAGCACACTGTGTGCTGAAATATGGCAAGTGAAACATTTTTGAAAACCAACAAATATGATATGGCAGTTTACACGCTTCTTTATTACTGCATTAAATAATAAGACTAAGAAGCACAGCTAAGAGCTCTCATATTTCAAAGTAATAACAAACATAAATAATAATATGAACATCTGTAATATGACATTAAACTCTGGGGTGTCTCTTGGTGACAAAACCTTAAGTGCTATAACGGTGACTCATTGCCTACATTTCTAATTGAAGGAAATTCTAATTTGTAGCTAGATATGAATGAAAATCAAGATGCAGTTTTCTTCTACTCAAGGTCATGGACTCCCTTAATTCTATTCAGGGACTTGTGGGGCCCTGAGTTTAGAATCTCTGTTCTAGATGAAGGGAGTTGGTAAATGACTGGGCAAGTCAGCTTCAGACAGCCTCTCGTTTTGCTCTTTATAAAGCCACATAGCTCTACAACCTAACTCTGCTGTGTGATCCAATTTTGACTCACTGCTAGTCAAGAAAATCTTCAGAAAGTCCAACTGAAACCTATTTCTCTTGAGCCTGCTTTGTTTCATGGTCCACTGAGGGTACTGTCCTTGGATCTTCTGTTTTCCATTTGATATAAACATTAACAACTGTTAACTGATTTTGTTCTGTTTTTAAAAAAACTTTGGGGTAGGGGGCCACCTTATATACTAAATAAGTAAAAATGAGTGCAATGTAGAAAAAGTAAGCAATCAACAAAATAAGAAAATAGATGCCATATACAATCCCACCCTCTAGACATAAACTCTATGGATATTTTAATGTATGTACTTTATATAATCTCTTGTAATGTATTTCTTACACTTAATACATTGTAGTTCTGCCTGTATATCAGAAATATTCTACACCATTATTTTCAGTGTTACAATGGCTGAATTCTTGTATAATTGTGACATATTTTAACAAATTCCCCTTTTATAATTTCAAGCAGTTTCATTTTTTTTTCATACTTAAAACAACCCTTACCAGGAAGCAAGTATTTCATTTTCTAACTACCTACGATTTGGTGACCTTTTCTTTCCTCAAACAACGAAGACATAACAGTCCGTATCTCATAGGACTGTAGAGAAGATTAAGTGGGATAAAGCAGGTAAATTGCTTGGCAGAGGGCCATGAAATAGAAATATGCACCAGACATTTGCTATAATTTTTTTTTTATTATCCCACAGGATAAATTCCTAAGTGTGGAATTTCTAGGAAAAATGATAGACCCAAATTTGAAATGTGCTGCCAAATTGTGACTGAGAAAGACTATTTCCCAGCACCAGTAACTATAAGAGCCTGTTTCTCTTAGCATTCTATTTTAAAAATATTTTTTGTTTTGCTGTATCTTTGACATTATCACTAGGGGATTTGAATACTTTGTGTACACTTATTGGCTCTCTGTGAAAATTATTTTCCCCAGATTTGTCCTTTGTTGCATTTCTCATACGTTATAAAGGTTTTTTTCCAGTTTTTATAATTTTCCTTTTAGTTTTATGTACAGTATCTTCTGTATGGAGAAGCTTTAATAATAATTCAATGCAGGCAGTTCTATTTCCTCCCTCCCCACCTCTTTGGTGGGCTCATTCTTTGGAATCACACTGGGAAAGACAAGTTCTGCCCCCAGTTGATAATATACTAATTATGTTTTCTCTAAATACTTTTTGTTCATCTGGAAATTATTTTAATAATTTAATGTAAAGCAGAGAATTAACTTAAAAATGTTTTAATAGTTATCCAGTTGTATCAGATAAACTACTGAATATATAGATTCTTTTCAACAAAGAGATGCCAAGAATTTATACTAACCCCATATAAAGTACATTTCAAAGAAACAGATTTGATTATCCTTTATTCACTTACATTTGATTTCCTAGTCCACAGAGGTAGGGAGGAACAGTTATACTAAACAGAGTAATTTAATTAATCTTCCCCACACCCTAATTGCTAATTTCCACCAAACCCTTAAATGTATTTCTCCACTCTTTCCCTTTTCTTCTCTCCTAATCACCTCTATATTTCTAGCTCTGTCTCAAGTTCCACTAACTTGATCAAGGAGACCGGAAGAGGAATAATGTAAGAGCCAAAATAGCAAAACTCACTTGGTCACTTTGCTAAGTGCTTATTTTTCCCCCTTAACACATCAAAATATAGCCCTGTGTGACCACCAACTTTATAGAGAGGATTAGCTCTTCAAGAACAGCCACTGACTTATTTTGTATGATGTCTTGGGTAGGGGTAAATATTTTATAGTTTTGTGATAAGCAATGCTGTTTGATATGAAAGATTTTATTTTTACTTTTTGCCCCTGCACCCTGGTGCAATATCCTGTTTAGTTCAACCAGATTTATCCTACATTTGCTATGGGTTGGGTACCAGCTCATCTGAGATACCTCTTGAAGAAGATTTGCCTAGAGTAGGTCCTCTTATTACACATGGAGTTAGACTGCTCTTGGGTGGGAGTATAAAATTGGCCAGGTGAACTGAATGCCAGCAGCTCTGAAGGAAAGCTGTTAGAGAGACCAAGTGTGTCTTGAAAAGGAACTTTATTGACCAAGGAGACATCTAAGATGTCAAAAGGTAGTACTGGGAGAAGGCATACGTTCCCACCTTCCAATAGAAATCCGCTCTAAGCCAAGTTAGTCTCTTCACCATCCCAGAATTGAGGAAAAGGACTAAAGAAATTTCCTGCTGTCCCAAGGTCTTTTGAAGGGTACATTTGAGGCTATGTATATGTTTCTGTTAATGTATTCTATTTTTCTAAATTATATGTGCTAGTGGTCTTCTAGCTCAATAATTTAATCAACCTATGAACAACAGGGCCATTTCAACTGAGTTATCATTACCATTACAGACAGAGCTGAGCTCTTTAGAACTCTGCGCATGTATTGGTCATCTGCCCATGCCATCCAGGCCCTGTACCACACAGCCAAACTTCAGATGAAGGAGTAGAGAGCTATTGAGAGAATACAACTCTACCCTCTTCCTTCTGCCCACACTTCTCTGATTTGTGGAGGACATCCTTCACAGCCCTGTATCCCACCTGCCCTTCTTCAAAGTGTTGGCTCTAAGAGAGGCTCAGGAACACATTCTGATGGGAAGTTAGGTGGAATGAGAAGGAAGTCTGAAGTTGCATTTGTCAAAATTAAGAAAATGTCCATAGTGTGTATCAAAAACTGGAGAAGAGCAAGTGGAGACTGAGGGGGCAGCCCAGTCTTTCTATGTCTACCGCTGATGCTCCAAACCACATCTCCCAAGCCCCATAGCCCAGATCATCTCGGGTGTGCAGCCTTCATGAGGTTATTTCTTGGTCTCCTCCCCTCAGGTTGAGCGCTGGTACAGAGAGATCTTTGCTGGGTTATCTGAACTGGAATCAGTATTACCCTTCCACTGGATAAAGGACTAGTTTTATTTCCTCAGCTCTCTGCACTTCTGAGGGTTCCCTTGTTCTCCCTTTTTCCCAGGTCCTACTTTTAAAGGTCAGGTACAACCCTGCCTCTTCCAGGAAGCCTTCCTTGGCTTGTTGAGATTGTGAAACCCCCGAGCCCCTATTACTGTTCATCCTGGTACCATATTAGAAGAGACCCTATCACTCATCAGCTCCATGCTTCTTGCCTCTGTTCTACTATTTGAAGAGTATACATGGAATTCTCATGGTCCCTTTACTGAGTGAAGTCTGCAGAAATCTGTAGCCAAATTCGTAAGTTCTTCTTTCCCCTGAGACCTCAACTCCAGAGTGGACTAGAGGTGAAATGATGTACCTTGAATTCCGACAGAAACCAGGGTGATCCCTAGTGCCAAAAGTAGCCAAGGTCCCTGGACCTTGAAACTAGTACATCTACATCTTAGTTCCTTCATGTTAAAAGATGAGAAATTATAGTCATGACCACATGAAATCTATTTTTAAGACAAGGCATAAATTGACTCAATACAATGCCTGGTCCAATAAATGTTGACTGTTTTTATTTTCTTCCTCTTTCTACTCACTACTCCCCATTGTTTCCCTCAGCCACTTCTACTGAAAGCCCGGCTCTGCTGACACCACTTTCCACTGTGTTTTTGCCATTTAAGGCCATGTCTTTACACCTCGACTGTCACTGAGCCTACTCGGGGCATGGCCCACATCCAGTTCTCCTGGCACCTCCTCCATATCCCCTGCCTTGTTCATGGTGTACACTGGCATGAATGAATGAATAAGTCATTTCCAATGACTTTCTTTTTAAAACTGGTACCTGCTTTAATATATGTTTGGCTCAAAACTGCCCCTTGCTTTTGTCTCCCACGTCCGTGGTCTCTGTGTTCTGAGGACAGGGCCTGTCAGAGTAATTGGTTTTGCACCACAGAGCATATGCAAAAAAGGCCTAATTGATGGTGACATTTCAGCAGCCAACAACTCTTGAAGTCAGGAAGGACTTTTTTAGCATCATCTTTATGTTTAATGAAACATTTAATCCTGCTCCTTAAGAGTTTTATTTTCTAATTTACCCAAACTGCAGTCCTAGCTTCTACATGTTGCTTGTCTCGTGGTGACAGTTTCAGGCATTTTCCCAAATGCTAATGATACAAAAGATGAATGATAATGTGGGTAAATTGCTGTGGAGCCATGCTTGGGAAAAGATAAAAAGAACAAGAAATGGGACTTCTCTAGCTTCTGTTCAATTTCAGTGACACATTTCTTATTAGCTGCCTTTGTTTTTACTCTGTGGGTATTTAAATTCTAGCAGACTGAGTAGCTTCTCCCAGAGAACGACCAATTGAGCATTTCTTAGTTATGGCAAACAGTATTTTTGTCTTACGAAGTAGATTACAGCACTGCACCAGAGTAACTGAAAATACCCTTGAATTGTCTCTTCCCAAAGTGGCTTTTGCTTGCAGGGAACATGGAAAAGCAAAAATGTTTGGAGTGGGCCCCATTCTCAGTCCTGGATTGTATTTCCAGCATCTCTGTTGGGTCTCCTCTGCTCTCCTTCACTGTAGTCCATACTGCTATTAAAGTGTTTTCTAAAATGCACATGTGATCCTAGCCACTCCCCTCCTAACACCCTGCAATGACTCTCTTTACCTTCAGTAGAAAAGCCAGACTTCTACTGCTAGGGCTTCTGTCTGCACTATAAGTTCTAGCCATGCTGAACTAATTTCCATTACTGTTCTCAAAGTATGCTGTGCTCTTCCTGGCCTTCAGAACTTACATATGTGTCCCCACTGTCTAGAATGTAGAACAGACCCTCCATGTGCCTTCCTAGCCCTTCCTAGCTCACCTCAAATTCTCTTAATTCCTGTTCATCATTTAGAACTCAACTTTGATGTCACTTCTATCCAGTGGTCTTTCTTCACACTCTGCTGGAAAGGTGTATCTCTTTATGACCCTACAGTTGCGTGACCACGCACACCATAACCGCACTATAACTCTGTATTGTCATCATTATTTTTATTATTACTATTATTATTATTATTATTAGTCATTGCCTATTTGATATGCCTCAGAAGACTGCTCAGGGCAAATGGATTATTCACAACTGTGTTCTGCAGGGTCCAGCATAATGAATGGCTCACATATTTGTTGAAAGTTGCTGTGGTGGTAGCTTAGCCGTAAAAAGTAAGACCTGAGAAATATTAGGATCCTAGGTTCATTTTGCTGAAGGTAGATTGAGATACTTAGCTTATACTCTGTTTGTACTTGATTACTTCACGCATTGTCTCCCTTATGAGAACGCAAGGGGCTACTAAACAGCCCCCTAAGAAGCCTCCTGCGGGGGCCTGCATGCAATAGGTAATATACTGTGAGCTATGCAAACCTTACTTCTCTAGAAATTGTTACTCTCCCAATGGTTAATACAGCTTGAGCATTTAGTTCCCAGTTAATTTTGCAACCAAGTATAAAACAGGATGAAAAATAAATTTAAGTTATAAAGGAAGATCTTGATCACGAGGGCCGTGAACATTAAGAGAGTTTGTATAAGGAGATCAAATATCACCTGAGTCTATTGCATTTTTAGCCATGAGCTTTATAGGCAAATGAAGTATCAATCTGCCTTTGGCTTCTATGATGGACCACTACCTTGGAACAAGTAAAGGCCATCAATATGGCCACAACTGGCCACCTAAGTTAGTCATGTTAACACTCAAGACAATATCCCACATAAACCTAGACTTATCCAATAGGTTCCAATGTATTCTTAATACTTAACAGGATGCAGCCTCGGTGCTCAAGATTTCTAAAGCAGCAGCTGGACCAGAAGAAGCTATTAAGGGTGAGGATCAGATCACAGCAATTATCCACTTAATGTGGCATTTATCTGAAACACTAACTCTGTGCAAGTTCATTTAGACTAACCATCATTTATTTCTTGAACATTTTCCTGAAACTAGCAATAATCACAAAGATAATAATTTATTGAAAACATAATCAATTCAAGAAAGATAATTAGCATGAACAATTATTGTAGGGAAATATTAGCTGTCCATTAAACATATGGCTAAATCTGCTTCTTGCTCCCTTTGGAAGAGATTAGCTACATATGGTTTATACGGCATGCCTCTTGCAGATGTTGATACTTAAAAAAAAATATGAACTAGCATTATTAATCTTTTTGTGAAGTACAAAAGAATTAATTGAGAGCTTCATTATCATAGATGATTGAGGTTTTAGATGATAATGGCATTTTATTTCAAAAGTTCATCAAACAGAGGATTTTAATTGTGAGGCTTGACTAATCATGACCACTTTGCCTCTTGATAATTATGTATCAAGATGGAAGTTTTTAATGAGTCTTCTTGAAATTAAGGGTACATTCTGCCATTGTGCATTTGATACAGAAAAAAATCAATGCTTTGAATTCTAATAATTGAAAATGTCAAAAACCTACTTCTGAGTACACTTGTTCTAGAAATACATTTAGAGTAGAAGTACATGAGCTGAGAAACAGGGTTGTTGGAGTGTTTTCCAGCTGTTCAGAGGAAATAGTGGGTCAACTTAAATAATTAGCTAACAAAAAGAAATCAATAAATGCATTGTGTAAGGAGCGGCCTTCTAACTCAAGGCAAAGGGGTTAAGATAGCTGCCAGAGGATTCTAAATGCCCACACACTGGTTGAGACCACTAAGAAAATATTCTGCTGCAAGTTTTTCTATTCCTCCAGCTCTCCCTGATGGATGTCTTAGAAGAGCAAGTTCATTCTCATTTCTGAATACTAAACAGGTGGCCTTACTGGTTCCACGGCTGCTATCCAACATCTGTGATGGGTGTGTACAAATGTTTCTGTATGGAACCTTCTTCTGGGCTTGGATACACTTCAGAGGTGAAGGTAGATGAGGAAGACACTGATTTCTCTGCAAATTAATGACCTTTCTTTTGCCCTGATCTTCACTTTGGTTCTAATGTAAACATGATCAGTTGCGAAACTCATCTATTATTAGAAAAGCTTTCTTTTGTACGTTGCAGTTCTAAAATGTGACTCAAGAATGCATAAAGCAGACACAAAATATCTCTCCTTACATAAAGAAAGAGAAGCTTAAAAAGAATATAAAGAAGTCGTGAGCTCTAGGCCCCCTCCACACTTTTTCCTAGGATCCTACCAGGTCCTGAAGTAGTATCAGCTTTTCAGTTGTGGACTATAATTCCTGATAACCACATTCCCAACTAACCATAACCACGTCAGACATCAGAAGAAATTTAGGGAATATTCAGGGGCCAATTGTATTCTGAGACTCATTGCTGGAGAATACTTTTATTTCCCATAGAAATTGTATTGAGACTTCCTTAAACTGACAGCTTTTCTGGAAACTTGGTCTCCAGAACGGCAAACAGAGAGCAGTTTGGTATCATGCAGTACACTATTTCATTAAATAATAGATATCTCTGTAAGGCAGGACGAGGGACCAAGATATAAAGATCCTAGGTAGATGAAATAGACTTTATTAGCTAAGACTTGGAGCAGGTCTACCCAGGGGCTGAAACAGATGAACCACTGATTATACAAGAGGGAAAAAAAAGTCAAGGAAGTTCAAACATTCTGCCTGAGCTGTGTTTGCACTGGGGTGGAAGGGGTGATCAAGGAACTCTTTAAAACTGTCCAAGGAAGATACAGTCTCTATCTCCATCCATGTTTTTAGCCATAGCTGCCAGAAGGGACCCAATACCAGGATTTGGGTGAAGACTGATAATTACTTTTATTGGGAAAAGGGTGATAAGCCTGATTTGATCAGACAATAAAGTGGACACCAAGTTGAGACTTCCACTCGCTTACTCAGTGCTTTGGTGCCCATGGAAAAGGCACACATCCAGTGCCAGGGAATCCGACCTTGGCAAGCCGAGCGAGTGTGTGAGACGGCACTGCTCGGAAAATATGGTGCGTGGTAAACTTAGAGGACATGGGCTCATTGCTGAGACCACAGATAAAATCAAGGAAGACAGACCCACAGTTGGTTATCTGTACAGTTACCTTTTCCCAACAGGAAGAAGGATAGACAGGCTCACAGTTGTAAAAGCAACAGTTCATATTTGGCTCTATTTTACATTGATTCTAACATATCTGTGGAATGTTCAGTCCCTATAAATCACATAGATTCACCCACACATGTGTGAATATACCTTTCCCCAGCCAGGCTGTAAAAAAAGTTTGTGTTCACTCCTCCACCTTCCAACCTCAGCCCTCACCCATCCACCACACACAGAGACACTGGCCGCAGCCTGATCACTGTGGGATCCCGGTCTTCCCCATTCGTGCTCCGATCCTCATTTCTGGTAGATAACTATGTCTGGCTTGCTTGGTTGACTCCTGGTGACTTTCGGCCTTGCATTCTGGTCCCTTGCCCAGCTTGTCTCCATTTCTTAACTTGCCTTAAACTTCCTACTTTAGCTCTGAACCCACAGTGGTCATCTTTCCTAATTATATTCTACTCAGACTTGACTATGGTTGAGTTGGTATTCCCTTAATATCCATCTTTGTCAAGGAAGAGTGTCCTTACCCTGGAATGCATAAAGTAGACACAAAATAAATATTTGTTGAAATAGTGCTAAATGAACTGGGTAGTTACCAATTATTTAATACCAAAATATTGCTAATGATCTTTTTGGACTGCTGGTTGATCTTACAGGCTTCTGGATTTATCTCATTCATTGAGCCTCAGTTAGGGCTTTGTTAATCAATCCATCTCAAAACCACATTAGCTGCCTTGTTAAGTCTATGATGAGGACAATTTATTCCATTGGTGAATAGAAATGACTGAATTACTGTAAAATGGTTAGAGTAAATCAGCTGAAAAAAAGAAAAGCCTTTGTCATTTAGGGTTAGGTTGTCATCCCCTGAACAATTCACTGAATCTTCTAAGCTAATACCTTATCAGAGCCATCAATGTGACTGAGTGCCAAATAGCTACCATTCATTGAAAGGGGAATACGCTAAATATGCTTTAATAGAGAAACCTCGCAGCTGAAAGACAAGCCTTATTTTGCACGCTTTACAGATAAGAAACTGAGGCAGACATGGAATGACTTGTCCAATCTAAGTTGATAGATGCTGAAGCCTGAATTCAAACTCAGGTCTGGATATTTCTAAAGACCATATTCTCTTCATATTTCCACTTAGCTTCCCTTTTGGGGTCAGTCACAGGGTAAGGACCCAAATTTCAGAATCTAAAAAACAATAGCTCTAGTACCAAAGAATTCACAGCTACATTTGAAACAGGTAGATGGCCAGAAAGAGATGGAAAGACAGTCATGAGGTAAGAAGAGGTCCACCAAAGGGAAGAATCTCAAGGTTGGTCACTGCATGCTCTCTGGTCCCATTTCAGCTTCTTCCTCTCTACTCTGCAGTCAAAGCCCTGGGATCCCCTCAGAACAGCTGCCTGAATCCAACCACCCCCTGCTGGCTGACTTCTGTGTACTTACGCTTTTGCTTGACCATCCTCTCCCTGCTGCACTGTCATAGGTGTGGCTGAGATTCACTTCACCCCTCAACTTCCTTTGGGCCTCCCGGGCCCTCAGTAACAGACAGTTGCAGAAACTGCACCCACCAGCCCTCACATGCTGGCTTCCCATACTGCCAGAGTCAGCACGGTTCTTTAAGTTCCAGATCTCCCACTTGGTTATTTTCCTTTCTGCTTAAGTGTTACACCATTGGAGCCATTTAAAATTCCTCCAACATGAGCCTGGGCCACTTGCCACAACCTCACTTCCTCCGGTAACAAGTGGTTGTGGGTCTTCTAGTCAACAGGAAAATCTGATTACCATGGAGGGAACTAGGTAGGAGATGTAATAAGAGGGACTTCAAAGAAGTCAGCCTGGTCCTTGCCCTCAGAGATAAAGGGAAGCCACCACAAAATAATTCAAGGACACAGGTGGAAGAGAACTAAATGTGAGAATGGTTGGAAGTGATTGGATGACAACAATAATCGCTCCTTGAATATTTGCTATATGCCAGCCACTGGATTATCTTCAATCCTCAGTAACCATAGGAAAACGGAAAGTTCCTATGGCCAGGATCCTCACCTGACCCTAAACTACTTGATGCTGTAATTGGCCTATTGCGTAGGCTAATACTTACACACCTGTTGGCAATAAGCCATTATTGTTGGTGTTACTATATAAAGAGCTCTGCTCAGTGCTCTGCTGAGAGGCAGAGACAGAGATGGGCTTGCTGCACGCGGACTGCCCCAGAGGCAGAGTGATTTCAGCGCTCAACCTGCCACAGGGAGAATAAAGCTTGGTATGAACCCTCTCACCCCTAACCTTCCATTGCTGTTATTCAGTTTCACCAAATCCAGAGTGCACCTGCCAGGGGCCAATCCCCCTCAGGCGAAACAGTAACACTGGTCTGTATTTTATCCTTACATCACAGATGGGCAAACTGAGTCTGCAAGGTGACTATGCTTCAAGTATACAGCTTATATGTGGCAAAGCCAACTTTCAAACCTAGGTCCACTAGGATCCTGTCCATGCTGGTCCCAACTTGACTCAACTGCTGAAGAGACAGGTAGACACTGTTGGGCCTGTGAATCTAGGTAGGGGGGTGTGGATAAAATGAAAGTTCCTGTGGCCAGGATTCTCACCTGGCCCTGGATGGTTAGCTCACTACATAGGTCTGGGCAATGTGTTGTTATTGACTCTATGTAAAGAGCCCTGCCCTGTGCTCTGGGCAACACGGTGGCACAGCTGCAAGGCCTGCAGGAGAGCAGAGACTGGGGTGGAGGCAGCATCGAGGACAGAGGCCCAGAGGACATCTGTGCGGGCAGAGAGGCCCAGAGGCACAGACCGGCTTGCCTGCATGCAGACTTGCTCTGAGTGGACAAGATTTTAGTGATTGACCTGCCACCATGGACTTAAAGTTGGGTATAACCCTTTCACCCCAAGAACGTTCTACTGTCATTTCTTCAGTCACATTAAATTCATAGTGAACTTGCCCGGAGCTGAAACCCATTGGCAAGATGGGGGTACAGGTGAGCCTCTAGGAAGAAGGAGGTGAAGGGACAGCAGGGAGAGTGAAGGGGCAGCTGTACTTTGGAGACTGTCCTGAACACCAGGTAGGGCATCTAGGCTTTCAGAAAAGGAATCAAACTGAGGCAGGGGCTGCAGTCTGGGATCAGACCAACCTTCATCCTTGAATGGCCTGGCTAGCTTTTGCACAAAGGCCAAGGGGACAGAGAGGACTGAATTCTCTGGTAGACACAATGGCTGGCTATGCAGAGCTCAAGCTGAGGTACAGAAAAGATGAACTGCTTTGGACCCAAAGGCAGAGCAATGAGTAAAGTCCAGCTCTAATTTCCATCCACAGAACTCAGACTGCATCAAACACCCACAACAATTTTAAAGAGAATGTTAGTTACAATCCAAAGCTAATTAAAACTTTCCATAAAACAACTCTTTAAAATTTAAGTGGCCTTGAATGTTAACAGCCCAGGCTTGTCTGTAACTGCAGAATTATTATTAACACATTAGCACAGCCACACCAGCCATTGAATTTGCTAGGCAATTTTGAAATAATGATGTTTGGAGTGTTTCCAGCTGAAATGATGTGTCCCTTTCAATTCTGACCAGCAGTCATCATCTTCTTCCCTCCACCACTTCCCCAAGGCTGATATCCTTTTCTGAGGCCAACTTAGAGTTTCTTAGTTTCTTGCAGCTCTGTCTACAGCTGTCCACAGCTCCTGGGTTTACCTCCACCATGATGTCCATGTGCTTTGTGTGGACTTTTATGTTTATCTCCCCTTGAAAGCAGAACCTGCATTCATGTGGGATACAGCATCATGTGTGTAGTGAGGGTATAGATGCCAGAAAAGGACAGAGCTCATGCCAGGCCTTGTGCTGTCTGTTACTGGCCTCTAAGACTTTAGAGAAAGTCACTATGACATTATTGATACTAAGATAATAATAGTCAACATTTGTTGAGCACTTATTTTATGTCAAGCACAATTTATACATATTATCTAAATCTCCCGGCAACCCTTATTTTTATGTATTCTGTTTAACAAATAGTTATAAAATACTCACTTTAACACTCATTGTATGCCAAGCACTGTTGTGTTTTATGTACATTAATCCTCATAACAATTTCAGTAAAGTAAGTATCGTTATTATCCTCATTTTACAAACGAGTGAACTCAGATTAAGTTAAGTAGTGATTAAATAACCAAGATCACAAAGCTGTAAAACAGTCTTACCAGGATTTAAGCACATGGAGTCAGGTTGGAGAACCCATGCCCTTAACCTCTATGCCACTGGTTCTCTGACTCCAGAATGCTTCAGACACCTGGGTGCTCATTAAAATGCAGATTGCTTAGCCCCCTCTTTGAGGTTCCGGTTCTGAGGTGGAGCCTGGGAATATGCATTTCTAAAAAGTTCCCAGGTGATACAGATGCTGATGGCACAAGGCTGCTTTAGATTATGTTACCAATTTTCCTATTGTCTTCCCCTTTTTACACATGAGAAGACTGGGTCTCAGGTTACCTGAATTACCCAAAGTTATGCAGCTAGTAAGGAGATGAACTAACAATTTGAAACTAGGTTGATCTGATATCCATGAAATACCCTGAACCTCAGCTTCTCCATCTATATTCTGGGGATACTACACTACAAACTCGTCAATATTCACTGAAATAATGAACCTTCAGTCTATGGCATGGAGTAGGTACTTGTTGAGTGTTTCACTTTCCTTGCATCCTGCAGAACCTGATATACAGTGACTGCCAAATAAATGTGATGTTGAATGGAGTTGGATCTGTCCAGTTACTCTGAAACATTTTGTCATTGATGCTGTCCGGATGCTCCTGACTCCTCCTGTCCTTAGTGACACCCTTCCCACCAGTGCCCAAAGGTCAGTCACCTGAGGGGCTCCTTCCCTCTCTGGAATCCAACTTCCCAGGACTGTCACATGCCTTAACTCCTGGAAGATACTATTAAAATTCTCTGCCATATGAATAGCACCCATGAAGTTGGCAGCATGGCAACCTGCTAGTCCCCAGCTCTTTGTTTGTATTGAGGTCCAGACTGAGAATAAATCTAGTTTTCTCATTACTCCTGGTTTTAGGCTCACCTCCTGATGTAGTTCTAAAACAGGTAAGCTAAACTTGTAAATTATTACACTTACAAGTTTATCTCCTCATTGTCTCAGCTGTGACAATTTTGCATAACCAAAATATTCTCATATTCCTCCCCACACTCCTACAATGCAAAATAAAAAATCTGCTTTCAAACTTGAGTCTAAGTGTTCATGTGAAGTGGAAAAAAAAAAAAACCAGAAAACTCTTTGACCAAGCAATTTCACTTCTAGGAATTTACCTTGAAGATTTACCCATAACAATGTAAAAAACAAACACTAATCTGAGCACAACAAAAACATAATCATGGCAAAACCTTGGAAATTAAATAAATGTCTATTTCAGAAACTTTGGTTGAATAAACTATTGTACATTTTCATAGTAAAGTACTATGCATCTGTACATAAATGAGGAGGCTATTTATAAACTGATATGGAATGTTCTCCAGGATATATTTCTCTAAGTGAAAAGAAGCAAGGTGCAAAAGATTGTATATAGTATTTTACCTTTCATGTTAAAAAAAAAGCAGGGAATAAGAAAGTATGTGTGTGCTACTTTTGCAAAAAAGAAATACTAGAAGGATAAATAAGACAGAAACCAATAAAATTAATTACTTAATTAATAACCTAAAGGGAATGGGTAGGAATAGGTATAAGAACCAGGAAAGGAACTGAGACATCCTGAGTTTATCTTTTTATGTAATTTTGCCCTTGCTTCTATGCTAATGTTTTAATGTTTGAACAATCAAAATAAATTAACAAAGATGGGGAGAAAGATAAAATTAAGTATAAACACATATAAATTACCTTATTTAATAGCAAATGGATATCAAAATCACACAAAAGAAAAACAGGATTTGTTCAAATAACTTCTGAATACATTACTCAAGATACCCTCATTGAAATTTATTCTAAAGACAAAAAGAACAACAAAGAAATCTTGAACCTTATTTAGGAGATTTGTTGTTGGTAGTGGTATTGCTGTAGCAACTCTAATACTACTAATATGTGTACTGTAGATCTGAGCAAATGAGTAACTACATGGATGCTGCAAACCAGAGTTATCACTATGCCTATCCATACAATATTGGTTTACACTATGGGAGAAGAGGGATATGAATAAGAAATGCAGGAAGAAGAGGAATATTTCTGTGACACTGGATTAAATTAGAGAGATTAGTATTAACTCATAATTTAAAAATATGCTCTAGTTTTGTCCACAGAAAAGGGTTATGAGCAATGACACCTCACTAGCAATGAACACACATGGTGCCTAGATCTTGATTTCTAAATACCATTTCCCACTAAAAGAAGCCTGAGATCTGAGAAATGCCAGTTCTAGGTTTTCTATAGAGAAAGAACAGAGCAAACCCAGAACATCTTGTTCTGATGGAAAATAAGAATTTCGTCGAAGACTAAAGGGAGCATGTCAAAAGGATTCCACAGGTAGTGCTGAGGGGTACTCATTGGCCTAATTAAAGTATAGGTGAGTATAAAGATGAAAAATAACAGAATGCATTATGATACATTTTCTTAAAAGGTATCCCTGAGTCCATGCTGATAATGTCTGTAGTAGGGGCTTCAGGCTCCTCTAATGTATAGTATATATATATATATATACACATACATACACACACACGTACATACATACATACTTATTGGTATTAAAATGTATATACATATAGGGGAGATAGGAAGTTCTATTTTACAGAATAATGCTTAGTAAAACATACTGAAGAAATGATAGAAAAATCGCTACTGCTCTACAAGCCCAAGAGTAATAATTGGCTCAGGCAGGAAATACCAATGATGTTCAGCCAATTGAAGGAAAGAATGCTGGGGAACTAAAGATTCAAAGCATCTCAGGGTGTCTCCCCACCAATTGTTTACTAATCACAAACTTGAAAAGATTCTTTTATAATGGAAGACTCTGGTGGACACCACCTTAAACAGGCGATCAAAGGTAATGTCACCAATGGAAGGAAAAATGGAAAAAAATTCAGTGTCCCCTGAAGTGATTCCTTAAAAGGAGGCAGTGTAACCAGTAGTGTTCCTGCCTGAGAGGTTGAATCTGAATCAGATCATGTGGAAACAATCAGACAAGTCCAAACCTAGGGACACTCTGAAAAGAAAAATGTTCTGGAGTCCTTAAAAAATGTTAATATCATAAAAAAATGTCTCGGCAACTATTCTAAACTGAAGAGAACTAAAGACATATGATGACAATGAAATGCAATTATCTTTGAATAATAGATAAAAAACATTACAATAAATTATTTTGGGGCAACAAATGAGGAAATTTGAAGTGAATTGGATATTAGATAATTGTATTAAGTACACATTAAATTTTCTGAGGGTGGTTATTGTATTGTAGTTATTCAGAATTCCTATTCTTAGGAGACATATACAGAAGCATTAAGATGCCTTCAACTAACTCTCAAATGGTTCAGGAAAAAGTTATCTGTCTATATACAGAAAAAGATACAGCAAATGATGCATTAATAATTATTAAATAAAATTTTTTGTCTTTTAATGAAAGTAAAAAAAAGAAAAATTCTAGTAAATGAGAACAGTATGTTTTCCAGCTTTGGGTTATCTGCTAGGGCACTCAGACATAATATGACAGATTTCATAAGCAACTGACTCTCTCTTTCCATGACACATTTGAGGAAGGCCTACAAAATCTGTCTTTTCTAATTTTTAGTAACTTCAAATTGGGTGATTAGATGTTTAACCATCTCTATGGCTGAACATCAACATCTTATTTGGTATGCTCATAGCTTCATTCATTTCCATGACACAAAAGTAGGACACAGCTGAAAGTCTTTTTTGAGAGTAAAAGTCACAATTATGAATCTGCCTCTCACTTGTGATTCATTTCCTTGTCTCATTCTTCCAAGGTCTTTGAGTGTCAGCTCTAATATATAAAAAGCTTGGAAGTTGTCACTACTATCCTTACAACAACAAGACCGGAACCAACTAAAAATCAATAGCTTTTCTTGGACTCATCAGAGAACTGAAGTTGCAAGGCAAATCACCTCCCCAAAATACAGGGAATCACAGCCAGGATTCTGCAGAAATACAAGCAATTCTGCTTCCTTAGCACAGAAGCCCCTGGAGCCATAAACTGGTAGGAGTATTTAAATGATTAGTTTAATGTATTGCTGGAGGCTGCATGTGGGTAACTTAAGAGTGAGAAAATTCTGGAGGCTGTATTCTTGGGTGGGCTACACCTTTATGGGTTTTAACTTCAGGTACCCATCAGGTTTTCATGATGAGACAAAAAAAAAATTTCATTTCATGATTCAGGCAGAAGGAGTGGCAAATTAAACACTTTGAAATTCACTGCAGTATTCTCCATAACAAAGGCCCACTCTCCAGTGAAAGAGTTGCTCAGTGCCTTATCACACCAAAGCAGAAAGTAGAATGGCGATTACCCAATCCAACCACCTTTAGCCTTTCTATCTCACCTAAAATGTTGGGAGGTGAAACTAAGAAACACTTGTAAGGGTCACAGTCCAGAGAGAAAGGCCAACTACAAGACTGAGACCTAATCATAAGCTGATACAGCATTTTCTCTCCCTACTCCTTATCACCACACCAACAGTGCTCCAGTATAATAATAGTGAAATGCAACTCAAAGACTCAGAGAGTTGCAAGGCATAGACTTTATTTAAGAAGGAGTCCTTATGAAAACCCAGAGACAACAGGAGGGAAGAAAACAAAGGCACTAGAGAAATTTTAAGCCCTAGACTGCCACAACTATACTGAACATTAAACACATCCTAACTCACGATCAGATTAATATAAAGACTCACACCAAAGGCCTGTTTACCTCTGTTTCTATTAACTGCTATACCATGTCCTGCTTTCAAAAAAAATTACAAGTCATGCTAGACAGTAAGAAAAAACAGAGCAAGCCTGAAGAGACAAAGTAAACATTAGAATCAGAATCAAATATGACATAGATTTGGGAATTATCAGACTGGGAATTTAAGATAATCATGACTAATCTGTTAAATACTCTAATGGAAAAAGTAGACAACATGCAAGAAAGGATAGGTAATATAAGTGGAGAGATGGAAACTTTAAGAAAGAATTAAAAGGAAATGCTAGAAATAAAAAAAACTGTAACAAATAGAATGCCTCTGAGGAATGCTTTTGTGTCTAATAGATTAGACACAGCAAAATGTCAGAGAGAAAAAATTTGGTGAGTTTAAAGATATATCAATAGTAGCTCCCCAAAGTGAAATATAAGGGGAAAAAAGGAATGAAAATAAGCCAGAAAATGATATCCAACAACTGTGGTATAATTTTAAAAGGTGTAACACATGCTTAATTGGAATGCCAGAGGGAATAGAAAGAGGGTACAAAACAGAATGATTACAGAAGTAATAGTGGCTGAAAACAGTATGTAATTAATGACAAACTGAAACACAGATCCAGGAAGCTGAGAGAATACCAAACAAAATAAATAGAAAATTTCTACACCAATGTATATTATATTCAAGTTTCAGAAAACCAAAGGCAAAGAGAAACTGTTGAAAGAAGCCAAAGGGGGGAAACACCTTATCTTTAGAAGAAAAAGAATAAAAGGTCATAGTATATTTCTCATAGGAAACCATATAGGAAGGAATAGAGTTGAGTGAAGTATCTAGTGTTGAGAAAGAAAAAAAACTCAGCACTCTAAAATTCTACATCTAGTGAAATCAATATTCAAAAATAAGTAAATAAAACTTTCTCAAAAAAAAACAAAAACAGGTTATCCATCACCAGTAAACCAGCCATGCAAGAAATGTTACAGGAAGTTCTTCAAGGATAAGGAAAATTATATAGCTCAGACACTGGGACCTACATAAAGAAGGAAAAGCATCAGAGGATGAATAAATGAAGGTAAAATTAAATATTTTTCTTGTTCCAAATCGATTTCATAGATAACTGTTCAAGATAGTAATATTGTATTGTGTGATTATATTACATGGATAAGCAAAATGAATAACATTTTTATAAGGGATGGGAGGTAAGAATTGGCAATATCCTGTTATAAGGTATCTGCGCCATCTGGGAAGCAGTATAGTTTTATTTGAAAGTGGCTTTGGATTAGTTGCAAATTCCAGGGAAACCACTGAAGGTTTTTTCAAAGGAATATAACTGATATGGTAAGAGATGAGAGAAAATGGAAGCATATAAAGTACTCAATTAAAATCAGAAAAGGCAGAAGAAAAGAAATGAAGAAGTGCATTGAAGAGAAAACAGTTACAGTCATAGTAAATATTATCCACCTAGATCAATAATCACTTTATCTGTGACTGGTCTAAATATATCAGTTAAAAGACAGAAACTGTCAGAGTGGATAAAAACCAATACCCAACTGCATGTTGTCTCTAAGGAACCCTCTTTAAACATACACAGATAAGTTAAAAGTAAAGGAGTAGAGAAAGATAGACCATACTAACTTAAAATGAATTGGATTAACTTTATTAGTTTCAGACAAAACATACTTTCAAGCAAGGAAAATTATCAGGGATAAAGAGGGGCATTATGTAATAATAAAGGGCTCAATTCTCCAAAAATATATAATCTTTAATGTATATGCATATGAGAACAGAGTGTCAAAATATATGAGGCAAAAACTGATAGAACTACAAGGAGAAATAGACAAACCTACTATTATAGTCAGACATTCAAGAACCATCAGTAGTTGATGGATATGACAAGCAAAAACCAGTAAGATAGTTGAACTAAACGGCACCATCAATCAACTGGGTCTAATCAATGTTTATAGAATACTTCACCCAACATCAGCAAAAGACACATTCTTGTCAAGCTTACATGGAATATTCACCAAGACCACATTATGAGCCATAAAACATAACAAATTTAAAAGAACTGAAATCATACAAAGTATGTTTACAGACCACAGCAAGATTAAACTAGAAATCAATAATAAAATGAAAGCTGGATAATCCCCAAATGGTTGGAGATTAAGCAACACACTTCTAAATAACAAATGGATCAAAGAAGAAGTCTCAAGAGAAATTTAAAAACATTTCAGACTAAATGAAAATGAAAATAAAACATCAAAATTTGTGGGATTCAGCAAAAGCAGTGCTTAAGAGGGAAATTCATTGTATTAAGTGCATATGTTAAAAAAGAAAGATCTAAAATCAGTAATCTATCTGAATTTACACTTTAAAAGACCAGAGAAAGTATAGTAAATTAGGTTGAGGCAAGAAAAAGAAATAATAAAAATTAGAACAGAAGTTAATGTACAGAGAAAGAGAAGATTAAACAAATAATATGAAAAGAAACAGAAATTAAAAATATCAACTATGAAAGAGATGATCAATACAGATCTCATGGACGTAAAAAGAATAACAAAAAAATCACTATGAACAACTCTATGCCCACAAACATGAGAACTTAGGTGAAATGGACCAGTTCTTTGACAGACACAAACTAATAAAACTCACTCATGGAGAAATAGGTAATTTGAAAAGGTTTATAAACATTAAAGAAATTCAGCCAATATTTAATAATGTTACAAAAAAGAAAGCATTGGGTCTGCATGGTTTCCTTGGTAAATTTATTCACAAAAGTGAAACGATGCCAATCTGTACAATCTTTTCCAGGAAATGTAATCGGAGGTACACCTACATGACAATTAATTTTATGGATCAACTTGGCTAGGCTGGAGTATCCAGTTCGGATACACTAGATGTTGCTATGAAGGTGTTTTTTAGATGTGATTAACATTTAAATCAGTAGATGCTGAGGAGATTATCCTCCATAATTTGGTAGATTTGCTCCAGTCAGGTGAAAGCCTTAAGACCAGGTTGAGGTTTCCCAAAGGAAAAAGAATTTAGCCTCAGTATTGCAACACAGAAACCCTGCATGAGTTTCGTCCCTGCCTGCACTGCCCTGAAAATATTGGTCTCAAGACAACAACATCAACTCTTACCTAAATTTCCAGCCTAACAGCTTGCCCTAAAGATTTCAGACTTGCCAACCCCACAAACTCGTGAGCCAATTCCTTAAAATCTTTCTCTCTCTCCCTCCTCCCCTCACTCTCATACATCAATGCAATCTCTCAATTCCAATGAATAACAGGAATTTTAAAATTTAAAAACACAGAATCACTTACAATAGTGCAAAAATGAAATACCTAGTTATAAATTTAATAAAACGTGTACAAGGTCTATGCACAGAAAACTACAAAACTCTAAGAGAAATAAAAGAAGATCGAAATAAATGGAGAAACATTCTCTGTTCATGGAAAGGAAGACTCAGTATTTTTAAATGCCAATTCTTCTCAAGATTTCTTCTAAAGATTCAACATAATACCAATCAAAATCCAGGCAAACTATAGATATTGATGAACTCATCCTAAAGTTTATATGGAAAGGCAAAAGACCCAAGGTAGAAAACACATTACTGAAGAACAACAAAGATACAACTGATACCACATGACTTCAAAATTATTTAAAGCTACATTTTCTTAACACTACAGTAATCAAGACAGTATGGTTTTGGTGGAAAAAAAAGAAAAGACACATAGATCAATATATTAATGGGACAGAATGGAGTCCAGAAATAGACCTACATAAATATAATCAACTGCTCTATAGATCAAAGGCAACTGAATGGAGCAAAGATGGTCTTTTCAACAAATGGTGCTGGAGCAATGGATGTCCAAATGCCAAAAAAATTTTTAAAAAAAGCTTCCAGACACTACCTTGCACCATTCACAAATTAACTGAAAACGCATTGTAGATCTAAATGAAAAGGGCAAAACTATGAAACTTCTAGAAGAAAACATACAAGAAAATCTTGGCAACTTTAGATTTGATGATGAGCTTTTAGATGCAACACAAAAATCACAATTCATGAAAGAAAAAATTGGTAAATTGGACTTTATTAAAATTAAAACCTTCTGCTCTGTGAAAACACTATTAAAAGAATGAAAAGACAGCCACAGACTAGGAGAGAGCATTTACAAAACATATCTGATAAAGGACTTGTAACCAAAATAGAAATACTCTTAAAGTTCAACAATAGGAAACAAACAACCTAATTAAAAATTGGGCAAATTATATGAACATACACCTTATCAAAAAAGAGAAACAGATGGAAAATAACCAAAAGAAAAGATTCTCAACACTGTCATTAAGGAATTTCAAATTAAAATAACACTGAGATACTATCATATCTATATTAAAATGGCTAAAAGAAAACTTGACAACACCAAATGCTGTCAAGGCAGCAAAGCAATAAGAACTCTCATTCATTGCTGGTGGAAATGAAAATAGTACTGTCAGTTTAGAAGACAGTTTGTCAGCTTTTTACTAAACTAAACACTTTCTTAGTATACAATACAGGAATCATATTCCTAGATATTTTCCTAACTTAACTGAAAACTTATGTCCACAGAAAAACCTGCAAATGAATGTTTACAGCAGCTTTATTTCATAACTGACAAAGACTGGAAGCCATCAAGATGTCATTCAATGGGTGAATGCATAAATAAACTGTATGGTTTGTTCACAAGAGAATATTATTCACCGATAAAAAGGTGAGTTGTCAAGCTACAAAAAGATATGAATATGAACCTTAAATGCACATTGCTAAGTGAAAGAAGCCAGCCTGAAAAAAACTGTATACTGTTTGGTGCCAATTATATGACATCCTGAGAAAGACAAAACTATAGAGATGGTTAACCAATCAGTGGTTGCCTGGGTTTGGGGAGGAGGAGTGGAGGGTTAAATAGGTGAAGCACAGGGAATCTTGAAGGTAGTGCAACTATTCTGCATGATAATGTGATGGTGATGCAGGGCATGATTTCCAGGTACATAGGATATGACAACACAAAGAATGAATCTTAATTAGGCCAAAACATTTTTTTAAAAGAGGTCAGGGATACCAGGAAAAAATTCAGACTGAGATATGAGAATCTAACTCTATCATTGTATGAAACTATCTCACTGAAGGGGGAAAGGTGCTGAGCGAAGAAACTTTGGAGTCTGTAAGTGGAGTCTACAAGTCTAAAGGCACGAGGAACTGCACATAGCCCTGTGCTCTAGGTGTAGGATGATTTCATATGGGGGTTCAAAGAAACAATCCAGATACTGGGATTGAACAATTAAGTCCATGGATGACAGATGGTGGGAGCCGGGTTTCTCACTGTTGGAATGGGTATTACAGATACTGGAATAACCCACCTGCTAATTAGGCTGGAGCTGAAGACATCAGTGTGGACTCAGTATCAACACACACACAGATGGCTACACACAGGAATAGACAAATGCATATATATGGTCTGGTACACACACATGTATCTCCTTGTTCTGTCAGCTGAGATGGCCTGGAAGCATAGCACCCAGGAGCAATAAACACACGTAGCATGCAGACCTTGGTCTATAATTCCATTCTCCATTAAAAATAACCAGAATTCCTTGGAGAAATGGCAGATTCTAGTATTTGGGCAGTAAACTTAAAGAGAAGCCTGGAGCATTTTGACATGCCAAAATGTAAAGAAGTGCTCAAAAAACTAAAAAAAAAAAATGTACAATGATGGGGTGAACAAAACAAAAAAACCAACGTATCATGATGGGGTATGTCCAAAGAACGCAGGAGCCAAATGAAGGCGCTCCCAAGGGCCAAAGCCAGAACAAGCTCAGCAACAATATAAATAAAGTAGTATTGGATTATAACCCAAAGTATAAAACAAATATCCATCAGTCCATGCTAATATAAATAAATGATTGAATAAATAAATAATTGATGGAGAAGAGACAAATTTCTCCTGCAGAAGACTTGCAAATGAATTATGCAGACACTCTGTTCTAACGGGGGAGAGCAGAAATCCCTGATCCTTCCGTGTGGGCCTTCCTTCCAAAGAGGACAGCAAGGAAAAGCAGCAAAAAAGACTGACTTGACAGTGGAAAACCTGATAAACGCTCTCCCAGTCAGGTGACCCAAGTAAACATCAACAGTGACCAACTATGTTGCTTATGTGTATCCTCGATACAGTGCAATGAAGATGGAATTTTACTTCTGTGATTTTCCTGCCCCAAACCCTGGTCCTAGTCTAATTATGAGGAAAACAGCAGACAAATCCCGTTTGAGGAGAGTCCTACAAAATACTTGGCCAACACTCCTCAAAACTGTCAGGGCCAAACAAAACAAGGAAAGCATGAAACACTTTCACAGCTGAGAGGTGCCCAAGGAGTTATGACAAATACAGGTACTGTGGCATTCTGGATGTGATCCTGGCAAGGCATTAGGTCAAACTAAGGACATCTGAATGAAGTATGGACTTCTACTTGGTTAATAATATTGTATCGAGATTAATTCATTAATTATAACAAATGTATGTACCTTGTAAGTGGTTATAACAGGAGAACCTGGACATGGGGTACGTGGGAGCTCTGTACTATCTTCTCAATTCTTTGGTACATCTGAAACTGTTCTTAAAAATAAAGTCTATTATTTTTATTTAAAAAAAACCCTACTTCTGATTCCTTTTAGGTGGAAAATTTGAATCATGAGAAAGAACCTGTTCTTCACTCTTTGACTTAGTTCCCTTTTTTCTTTTTTCTCCCAGAGGGTTCTTGTAATGCTGTCTCATCTTGTGCGGCTTCTGTCACCCTTGATCCAATCACTGGGCAGTTCTAACAACTTGGAAATTCTATCATTGTGCTTCCTTCTTGATGCTCCTGCCCTCCTAGAACAGCACAGAGTGAATCTGCTTCCACAAAGTAGTTTTTCAGTCACTCAAAGACCTCTCCTGAAGCCTTCCTCCCAGGGTTAAAATTAGGCTCAGTGTCCTCTTTCATTCCTCACACGATGCACTTTTTAAATATTTCTCCATCCTGAACACTTTCCTATGAATATTTATGTTTGTTAGGAAGATGAGCCGAGATCTAAATGCATTCTTCCTCTTGTGTTCTGATCAGAATTGAGTACAATATTATTTCTTGAATTGCATTTGCTTTTATCTACTGCTTAAAAAATATATAATGTCACCCTGGTTTTATATCTCCACTCTGGATTTATATCTTCAAGAAAGTGAGCTAAATAAAATTAAGGCTCCTTTATACATCTTCCCACTCCTCATTAAAACCATTGCATTGATGAATTTCAAACAATTCATTTAAATTCTATACCTCTCCAGATGTTCTCACTGTTTCAAATTAACAGCTGCTTTGACTGACTTTCCCCAGGAATTGAAGGTTATGTCAGTGACATGACTGAGTAAGACGCCCCTTGCTGGGAACCCCCAACCCAACAACAATCTGGCATCCATCCAGACAAGAGTGTCACGTGAGAGTGTTAACGTCAAGCACCACAGACCAAGGGGCCCTGGAAGAGTGTCACCCACCCATGCATTGGTGGCAGGTACACAACTCAGCCCCCTCAGGGGTGGTCCAGGAGCCACTGAAAAACACTGTCTTAGGCAACTACTCATGGACGAGAAAGCCTTTGTGGAAGTCCACGTTTCCAGTGGAGAAGTCCTAGCACACCACTGGAGCAAAAAAAATCAAAAAATAATTGTAAATAAAGAAGTAAACATTTGGACAGATTGGAGACGTTTCCTGCATCATGCCTCCCCCAGGAGAGCACAGCTCAGGGCCAAGAGAGATTTTCTCAGACTACGACTTCCCCGGTGGGAGAAAGTGAGATCTTGTGAGTGAGTATCCAGCCGCCCCAGCTGTGTGGGAGGGACACTGCCAGAGATGCCCATTTCTCTCTCACCCCATCCAAAAAAGAAGTGGTAATTACATGAGGTGCTGGAGGTGTTAACTAACCCTCCTGTAGTAATCATTTTCCAATATGTAAGTGCATCAAGTCACTGCACTGTACACCTCAAACTAATGCAATGTTATATGTCAATTATATCTCAATAAAACTGGAAAAAATGAATTGGAAGTTGCTATCATAATAAATAAATAAATAAGACGCTTGCCTTAGTGTATAGAGAGCCTTACACTCAGGCCAAGAATGTATCATAAACACACTCAGATACATGTCTTTTGTTCAGCAGTGGATTTTGTATATATTAGCAAAATCATAGCTCTCTCGAACAGGAATATATCTCAATAGTACTTTTCCCAGAGGAGTTAGTTGAGGTATAAAAAGTTATTGAATCAGCATCATGGAATTTGGTGGCTCAAAGTTAGGTTTTCATACAGTGCATAAAACTGAACATAGTACTAAAATAAAACTGTAGTAGAGTAACTCGCAGGGGAATACAGAAATTATAGTACTCAGACATGAAAGCTGGAATTAAATGCTACTTTTTTGTGTTCCAGAGTAAACCTTTATGAACATTGCAATAAAATTACTTGGGAATTCTGGTATATGGAGAAAAGATGCCTTCACCTGTTTGAATGACTGATCTTTCAAGATTTGCCAACTTGACCACCTTTCACTGCCTCCCTAGGAAGACTAAGTATAAGGTGTACAGTATCAGCTAAGATTTTCTGAACATGTATCCCTTCTGGATGGCTTGCTCAATAGTTCAACTTTGTTACTCCCTTTTCAACTCCCAGTGTTCATCTTAAGTTTCTCCTCTTCCTCTAAGCCTGCTCCCTAAGTTAGCAATACCGTAGTATATGGTTATACTGTGCTCGTATTGTGTTGTACTGTATTGTTAACTATGTTGTTGGTTTTCCCTCACCATCCAAACCCTTCTGTTTGATTGCTTGTTACTCACTATCTCTGTTTATTAGAGTCAGCCATGTAATTGCCTCTGCTGATGTCTTATGCATAAACAAAAGGACACTTAAATATGTGGCAATGATATTGAGGACTGGGGCTGTGTCCTGAATTTCTTGCTTTTCCCTTTTACTACTAGGACTCAAAGGAAACTCAAACACAGGAGTACCCAGTGGTCTTTTTGAACCTACCAAATGGATACAACCTAAATGTTGTCCTAGGTCAGGTCCACATACCTCCAAAAAATAATGTTGATTCATTTAGACATATAATCAATCTCAATTATAGTTATATATCTGACTGTCCAAGAATGTTTGTTCTAGGAAGAACTGACCAAATATTGGATTTGGCACAGTTGGTGGCAAATCCAGCTGTAACATTCACTTCTATGCATGTTGTGGGGGTGAGGAAAGATTTGTCTGTTCTTTTCTAAACAATTGAGGGGAAAATGAAGCCTACTACTCATGCTGCTGGGAATCTTGCTCAGTTCAGAGATTCAGAATTAATTTTGTGGTGTTTGACAGCTGATCCATCTCTGTGTAGGCTTGTGGTAGCTGAAGCCGCCCAGTCGCTAAGTTGTCTTTCTGAAAGGCTTCCAGTCATCCTTCTTCACAGCTCTGATGGTTCAAAAGAACAAATAACTTCTTGAAAACATCTCTACTGTTCCCTGAGCCATGGTTGCTTTGGTTGGGGAGCCTGCCATGTGACCAGCACTGCCTCTCATGGCGGAGCTCCAAGGGGATGTGATTCTGCTCCCCTCCTGGAAAGGTATTCTCCACAATTAGGCTCTTAAGCCAAAATGATCCCGGGCAAATACATTTGAAGCTTCAGAAATGTCGATTGTTGCTGAAATTTGTTTTCATGCCTTGCTGAAAGAAATTAGGATAGGATGGTGGTAAATTGATTTAATCTTATGTCAATTCAGGTCAGTTCGTAGGCACTGGAGAACCGTGTGAAAATCAGGCCATGTCTAAACTTAGGAGCCTGACTGATTAGAGATGTCATTCAGGAGTAGGAGCCAGCCCCACCTGTGCCTCAGATGTGTCACCCTGGAGAGTGACTTGTTTGGGCCATGCAATGATTATGGAGCGTACTAAACATGCACTGTCCCAAGCACACAGTGGAGCTCGGAGGAATAGGAATTGCAGTCATTGCTTTCGAGGATAGTGTGTAGAACAACATGACATGTGCTACCATTACCCGGGTGTCTTTGAAAGGATTTATTACTGCCTTCCCTGATACATGCACACATACACATACATGCATACTTAGTAACACAAGTGTTTTAGGTGGATATTCCACACTCAGCAATCCCGCCACTACCTGAAAATGTTCTAAACCAGCACTTTGCAAACTTTAATACACACGCCAGTCAGCTGGGGGCAGACCCTGTTGCAGCAGGTGTGGGCTGGGCCAGAGGTGATGCCCATGCTGCTGACCCATGAACTACACTGTGTAGAAAACTTCTAAACTTGCAAATGGCTTCACATTTCTCTTGGGATAAAGACAAAACTTAATGGTTGACAAGTTCCTGCATGGACCCATTGCTATCTAACTCAGTCTTGCTCATTCCAAAGTACTGACATTGGGCTCCATTTAGCCCTTTCTACTAGCCAAGCTCTGCCCATCTCTGGGCCTTCATACATGCTGCCCGTTCTGTCTGGAATGCTCCTTTCCCCCCATCCACCTTGATAATTTCACTCATCCTTCAGATCTCAGCTTACATCACTTCTTCAGGACAACCTCCCTAACTAGAACAATTCTGTGTATGATTCATTCTCCTACAAAGAATATTTTTACCTTCAGTGTGGTAATGAACAACTGATGTCTGTCTCTTCTGTTAGAGTATAACCTCTATCGGGGCAAAGATCTTGGTTTTATCCACCAGTGTATCCTTAGCACTTACAACACTACGTTCTTGCTTCAATTCCTAGACTTTGTTTTTCCTACATATAGGTTTTTCAGGAAAATGAAGCCCCTTATCCTTCAAACTACCTTGGTTGGGCACTGCACCGGGGGCAGAGGTGAGGTGCTGGGAGTGGCCACTACTTGGTTGAGAAACATGTCTCCTGGCTGAGAGGTAAGACATGGTTTTGAGTTGTTTCAGAATGTTACTGATTTATACATCATCCTTTCAACCTCCCAAGGACTGAGGACACGACCCTATTCTGCCTTTCATCAGTCGCTACTAGGCTTGTATGAATGCCCTCCATTCACTACCCTACTAGTGGACTAGAAGCTCTTTCGGCACAGAAATTGGTTCTTTCCTTGTTTCTGCTACCTAATCTGAGTCTTATACCAGTAGAAATTCAAAACATATGAAGCTAAATCAAATCTGGGAACATGTAATGGAAAACTTTGGGCCCATGGGAGTATACAGTTTGGCCCATTCTTTTCTTCCCCAGGATTGCCCGGATAAAATTGTGGTAATTTGCCCTGTGGTTCTGTGAGTCACATAAAATGTCATGTTTCCCTTTTTGCTTTGGATGTTGGAAGGCTTAGCATCAAGTTCTGTGCAAGTGTATTATGCTGTATGGCAAGAATATGTTAAGCCATCTCAATTTCTTTTCAGATCAAAGCAGGATGCAAAAATAGGTGACATACTAAGCAAGATGTCGGTTAATGCTTATAATGTACTAAGTGCTCGACATGCGTTAACACTAATCCTCCTTATTAAATAAAATTATATTACTTATTTTAAGATTGGAAAACAGTGATTACATGGTATAACTCATCCAAAGTCATAGGTCTAAACTGATCTAGACAAAGAAACTGGGGTTTAGCAAGGATAAATAACTAGTTCAAGTTCACTCAGCTGATCAGCTGTATTAGTTCCCTAGGGCTGCCATAAAAAATTACCACAAACTTGGTGGCTTGAAACAACAGAAATCTATTCTCTCTCAGTTGTGGACACTAGAGTCTAAACACAATGTATTGGGAGGGCCACGTTCACTCTGAAGGCCCTAAAGAGACTTTCCTTGCCTCCTCCAGCTTCCAGTGACTCCCGGCAACCCTTGGCCTTCCTTGGCTTGGAGCTGCAGGACTCCAGTTTCTGCCTCTACCTTCATGTGGCCATCTTCCCTCTGTATGGCTCTGTGCGCCTCTCATCTTCTTCTGAGAACACCAGTCATTAGTATGGCCCACCCTAATCCAGTAGGACCTGAGCATCACTCAACTAATCATATCTGCAGAAACCCCATTCCCAAATAAGGTCACATTTGAGGCTCTGGGCAGACATACAATCTGGAGGGTACCTGCTTAACCCAGTACGGTGACTGAGCTAGTGCCCAAAAGTAGTGCCTGACTCAAGGCACCGATCTTCATATGACCTCAAACTAGCAACCTCTGGAAATCGTTTGCCCTCATGCTATTTTCCATACTGCCTCACAGCAGACTGGTCCTCTCTGTGGGGAACACGACTCCGGCCGACTCTAAAGTTAATTTGGCAGCTTCTCTTAAAAGTGGTTGGCTGATGTGTATGGAAGAATTGCTGAAGAGTGGATTTACAGAAGACATTATTCGTGGATTTAGGCTTAAAAAAGAATTACGTTTCGAGAAGCCAAACATTCAGAGAATAGGGCTGACTAGATAGGGCTGGGTGTAGTCAACATGGGGCTTCTCTCCTCACAGCAACTGCCTCTTTGTCCATAGCCATTTGACCTCCACCCAGCACCTAATTCCTGTTGGGGAGAAGAGTCCTTACCTTGCACAATACCTCCTCACTTGCAGGGCCAGAGCAACGCTGCCTCCCAATTGCTTGTTTGATGTTAACATTATTCTGAGAATTACGTCTCATCCAACATGTTACTTTAATGAGCTTTGCTCTAGTTATGTCAGTTGAAGCTGAGCTAATGAAACTCAGGAATGGGGAGAGATGGTCCTCAGTGACGCTGGCTGTGTTTGTAATTCCATGGCTTGGAACAGCTATCCCCTTAGCCTCTGTATTTGCACTAGCAGTGAGAAGTTGCTATTCTGAGAATATCTCTAGGGAGGTTCCTTTCTAGGTGTGAGTCACCCATATACTTTCTTGTGGTGGGGCAAGACGTGGAGGGAGGTCATCCATAAAGGTTCTTTATCCTGGGCCTGGATAAATCAGTCATGCTAGAGAACAGGAGGGGCTGGGCTGCCCCAAGAGGCATAGGCTGGATGTGAATAAGGAATCTGGGTCAGCTAGAGAAGGAGGGCAAGGGGGGAACAGGGAGAAGACGACCTGGCCATTTCCTGCAGGGAGGCAGCCTTCGGAGAAGGAAGAGCATTGACAGCTTGTGGTTTAAAAGTCAATAAAGAGGTTCATATACTCAGCGTACTAACCACCTCTTCTCCCCACACCTTCCTCTTGGCCTTGAGGACACCCTCAGTCCTTCTTTGTGACCAATTCCTTTCCTTGGTGACTCAGTCTCCATTTCGATCATATATCTTCTGTGGTTCTTGGATCTCTGGGTGATATTTCTTTCTGGGCAACTCTTGGTGCCTCCTTTATGAGACTCATCAACCATTTATACTTTACTGCAAATGTTAGATCTTTCAAAGTTCTGATTAGCAAAGAGTTAGAAACAAAAGGAAAAGAGACAGTGTGACCTTTGCCCCCAAATAGGAAACCTTTTGACACAGGGAACCAAATATTGGTTTCAACAAAATTGTCTGGGGTCAGGGAGAGTGTCAACAGAAGTGTGGAGGTCAAGAAAAAGGAAGAGGAGAAAGAGGAAAGAAGGAAGGGAGGAAGGGAGAGAGGAAGGAGGAAGCAGCGCACCCCAGAGCATCCTAGATGCCCTTTGAGTTGGCCAGAAGCCTGGGCCCTCTGAATTACTCCAGCAGCATCTAAGCATGGCTACCAAGAGAGTCAGCACATTGCAAGAGATAACAGCCTGATGATTTAGATTGTGGGTCAGGGGCCAGAGAAACCTTGGTTTAAATTGGGGTTTTTCTCCTTTACACATGTGTACATTGGGGAAGATTTTTAACTTCTCAGTGTTCTGCTTCTTCATTTGGAAAACAGGGATAAAAGCATTCTAAACAAGCTTCTGAAGATCAAATAGATGTCTAGTGCATGGAAAGAGTGTCCAGTACAGCTCGGGGGAAATGCCAAGTCCATGGTGTTTTTATCTTTTGTGCAAAGCTTGTGCAGCAGAGTTCGGAGGCTCTGGAGGAGCCCTGCATGTCCTGCTGTCGCCCAAGCGTCCCTTTCAAGGTCCCAGCATAGGCTTAAAGACTGGTCCTGTGTTCCTTGCATGGCTGATCAGCCTACTTCTGAAGCCTTGCTTCCTTTGTCCCAAGGATTTACAAGTTGCGTTCATTACCGTCAGTTCCTTCCTCTTGGCTCTTTCAACCTATGTGCACTTGCAGGAGTGAACACCTGTGCTGTGGGCAGAAACGTGCAGAAAAATGCCATTTCCTGGTGTTCCTGACCTTCTTGCCCAGTTGCTCCAGTGCACTTGGCCACTACAGTGCATCTCGCCCTCTTGACTCTCTGGCTTCTTCTCACCTTGTTATTCTAGTTCTTTTGTAGTCTTGCCCCTGCCTCCAAAGTGTTGTTCCTCAAATGTGAAGCGCTGCTGGTTGGGGATTGGAGATAACAAGCCAGCTGAAGCTGAGTGGATCACGTCTGGGCTAATATTGTGCCTGCAGGTCAGAGTCTCAGAGGATGGACAAAGTATTAGATTGAAGAGTAGGAGGCTTTCTGTTTTTCTAAAACGACTTGCATTTCTTAAGCCAGGCCTCTGAGGGCCTAGAAACATCCTTCTTTACAGACCCCATCAGTGATTCATAAGAGCATTTGTCCTAGATTTCCTTGGCTCTGCAACTGAAAAATGCAGCAGGCAAAAAGCTAACTTTGGAATAGTTAGAGGGTTTACTCCCTGACACCAGCATAAATTTTCTCTTCTAGCTGAGGACCAATTATATAAAGGACCATATGGAAAAACTTCACAGGAAAAGAAATAAAATATGTCTAAGTTTTGATTCCACCAGCCAGAGGATGCTGCAGCCAGGGGTTGACCTGACTGGTAAGATAAGGAGGTGGCTTGAAGAAAGGGGAGTGTCATAGGGTTTCCCAGTTCAGGACATTCGAGATTCAGTCTAGCTTCATCCTAGATTGCTTTGCAACCCTGGGTAAGTAGGTCTCTTGACCTTCTTGGGCCTCAGTTTCTTCATCTGTAAAGGACAGGATTGTACCTAATGGTCCATGTCCTTTATAGTATAAACATGCCATAAGGTAAAGGCTAATGTAGCTGGCCAGAGAAAGGTAGATGAGAATTGGATTTGTATTCAAAGTGATCTTGCTTTTAATAGAACATACCTAAAAATTTGTGTATTAATAAATGGTGTTTAACATACACTTAGCAGAGCTTTTAAAGAACAACCCTTCAATGCACAATTGTTACCATCTGCAGTAGGCCTGCATCTGTTCTGGTGGAGAATGCACAGAAGAGAATACAGAGAATCCTTGGATAGACACGTAGCTCTACTCTGGAGCAGAAGATGGAGACAGGAGTGTGTGCATGCATGCGCACAGACACATAACACCCCACACCAGCAAACACTGACTGAAAGGGGGACTACCTTCACCAAACAAAAATGTCTTCCGGATTACAGACAGCAAGGCACAGATGCCCCTAAATTAGGACCTCACAGGGAGGCAACATGATAGCTGCCCATTAGCAAGTCACTCTATCTATAGCTGTGGAGTCTGTGTGTTTGCATTTCTGGAGTTTTTACTCCTTGCCTCTCCCCGCCCACTGCAGACTCTTATTCAGCTCGTCTTCTGACAGCCCGGCTGCCCCTGCTCACTGCCCAGGCCTGCCCTTACAAAGGGCTATGTATTGATGGAGAGGATTCCCAGAGAATAGGGTTATGGGCAGAACTACAAACTCCATGAAAACTAATCGAGACAAACACAGTATGTGCAACAGAAAAACAGAATCATTTTTTGCTACCTGCTTTCCCCCTACCTTCTGGTCTACCCAGCCCCTCTCAAAGGGAAACCACTGATGTAAATAGTCCTCTACGAGTGGAGTAGCAATGAGCCTAAGACTGCTGCTGAGGCCCTTGGTCTCCCATCTTATTAAGTAAGGCAAATACCATACACCGAGTCCCAAAGCACAAAAGAAATATTCAGAGATAAAACAGATGTTCCAACTTTTTGTCTTTTTTCCCATCTTTCAAAGCCACTTATCATTTTCAGATAAAGGACTACCTCCTTTCCATGTGAGAAAGAGATATCTAATCTTATCGGTGCAATAGACTTTTTTGAGTGCCTACTACATCCTGGCAATGCCTGGCCCTGGAGAATTAGACAATGAGCAGATCTCCACGGATTGCTGAGAGCTGGGCACAGGGATTCCCAGTTTCAGCTCAAGCAGTGACAGAGATGCTCTACATTGGTGTGGTAGCTTCCCCTCCTCCCTCCCACAAAGCTGGCTGATCACTGTCTGCCAGAAACATTCAAACACCATCAGAGGTGGGCTTGCAGATCAAGATAAAGACAAGAGGGCTCATTTTGCCCAGTCCTCACAATTCCCATCTGTCCTTGCCACATGGTATTCCTCCTCCCAACACCCACATACAGCTTCATCCCTTTCTGGAAACTCACCCATAATGATAACTTACCTATTGCAGATTTATGTTATAATAAATATAATTTCACTGGGATGGATAACCTCTCAGATCCATTCCACCCCTGAGTTACTGGGTTTCTCTGGCCATAATACGTTATCTGTGCTTACAGAAGAGCTGCATTTCTTCCGCAGTTTATCTGTTTTTGACCCCAAACTCTACATTATCTTTGCTTGCTTGACTTTTTCTCTTTCTAATAAAAATTGAGGTGCCAGTGTTCACCTTGATAAATTGTAAAAAAAAAAACAAAAATGTTTCTCCTACCCCCTGCCCTGTCTTTTCCTGAGATTCCACATATCAGAAGCATAGAAAGAACATGGAGGCAAGCCTGTGCTCCTGTCCCTGAGATGTGAGCTCAAGCAGCTGGCTGCTTCTCACCACAAATCAGAGAAAACCTAGTGATGCCTGTAATTCCCGGGAGGGGAGGGTGCTTGTGGGACAGTCGCTGCAGGCATTGTAACATGTGAAGTTCGTATTCTCCTCCAATTAGGCATTTGACATGGGGGAGGTCAATTTGTCTGTTAATTAGCAATGCATTAATGTATTTCAGTGTTTCCTTTTACACAGGAGCTATTTATCATTCAACAAATATTTATTGAGTGCCTGCCTCTTGTGGGCCAAGCATTGGGGCTAGTGCATGACTAGCTCCATAGATGTGACACACACTGTCCCTCTCCTCAGGAAGCTGGTGGAGAACAGAGATTCTGAATGAACAATTAGGATACAGATGAGGAAAGTGGGTACACAGGCTGCTGTGGGAACAGAGTAGGGAAAGGAGCTTAGAACCTAATCAGCAGGGGATTCTAAGTGGTGTGCAAGTGAGCATTTACAAAAAAAGAAAGTGTTAACAAAGAATGTGGAGGTGTGTGTGTGTGAAGGGGTTAGACAGGGCAATTTGCTAGCTGTGAGAGAGTGAGAGAAATGAGATGTAATGGCCATCCTTCCTTTATCTATGCAAGACAAATATTTTTGCTTTCCCTTCATTTAATGGGAATCATGCTCTATGAATTGTTTACTGACTGGCCTTTCTCACTGACAAAGAAAAATGCCTTGGAATAATTTCACCACATTCCTAATGACCATAGTTGGTGTGTATCAATGGTTTATTTAACTATTCCTCTAATGGTGAGCACTTTTCCAATGTTTTTACATGGATCTTGAAAAAGAATGTGTTTCCCTTCAGAATATATCTGACACACAGAAGTTCTGGATTAATGGGTGTGTGCATTTAAAATGTTCATAATACTGCTAAAGTCGCCCTCACAAAGGCTTTGTAAGGAATGCCCCAGAGTGGGTAACAGTGTCTGTTTCCTTAACAACATGGGATATGATCAATGTTTAATTATTTCTAATCTAATGGATAATACATGTTAACTGATTTTGGATATCATTTTCATTTCCCTGATTACGAGTCAAATCGAGCAACTTTTCATATGTTTATAGACTGTTGGTATTTCTTATCTTAATTGCCTGTCTCTATTTTTTTCATTTTTGGCATTCAAAGGTACTTTTTAAACATTCTGAATATTAATCCTGCCTGTAATTTGTGTCATAAACATTTTCTCCTTCTATGTTGCTTATTTTTTACAAAATTTTATTACGAAAATTTTCAAATGTTCAGCAAGTTGAAAGAGTGTTATTGTTTTAACTTCCCTAAAATGCCTTTTTTTTTGTATACTGAGTTTAAATTTATTTCACATATCTACTAATGTTTCTTTTTTAATTTCGGGCACTTTGTACCCTCCCTAGAAGACTTAACTTACTCTAAAGTTATTGAAATATTCTCATTCATTTTCACCTAATATTATCATTGTCTTGAATACAGAATTTTTTTAACACATCTCAGTTATATTTTGAGGCCTGTGGAGGGAGAGTTGAGGCATGTCTAGTTTATTAAATCAATGATGTTGAGACAACTGGCTCTCCATTTGAGGGGAAAATAGTCCATTCTTTTTCTGCCCATGTGAAACTCCATCTTTTCCATAAGCTAAATCCTTGTATATGCATGGAATCTTTCTGTATCCCATTTTATTCCAATAATCTATTCATTAAGTTCTCCTGTTTTAAGTATTCTACCTTTATTGTATATTTTGATATATGTTAGGTCAAGTAGAACTCTATTTTCTTTCAATTGTTCTCTCTTTTTAAAGTTTCTATTCCATGTAAATTTTATAATCACTTCGATAGTATCTGTGATATATCCTGCTGGGATTTTGATTTGCATTTCACTGAATTTTAAAAGATGTCGGGGAGTGTTGACATCTTAACAACACTGGGTCTTTTCATCCAGGGACATTGCATATAGCCTGGGCTCTTTATCCCTGAGAAAGCATCAGCTCAGATTCCCTAAGGAGAATATGCTGGATCTGCACCTCAGGTGACTGCCTCGTCCCTGAGGGCTCAGCATCCTTCTGCTCTCTGGAGTAGAGGAAGAACATCTCCTGAGCTGATAGAAATTCATCCCTTATGCTTGAGGAAAAAAGAGGCTTTCTTTTTTTAGGCTCCAGTGGTGGCCACAGCTGGAACAGACCATTGAAACACTGAAATATCCCCATCTTTTCACCTGCCATGTATTCTAAATTGTAAGGAAATAACATGTATCTATTTGGTGTTTTAATCACAAGGAATACTTTTAGAAGTAGAATAACTGAATATATTTCTCTATGACTACAAAAAAAATGGAGTTTTTTATTTTTAGTTGCTGGACATGTAAATACTCCTTTTCTTTACTATTTTATGCATAGCCCCTTAGCCTTCTGGATAACAGACCTCTGGTCCGGGTTGGTTTAGTTTTGTACAGAAATACCTATTTTATTCATACTTCCACCTTTCATTTTATACTTGCTTATAAACTTGCAAATAATATTTAAACACAGAAACAAATTCCCACTCCACAATCTCTTTCCTAGTTTTCCAATTTGCTTTTATCTAAGTTTTCATATTGTTTTCTCATGACTAATAAAAAAAAGAATAACTGGATAATGACTATAATTTTTAATATTACACAGTTAGCATTTTGGTATATTATTTGCTAAGCTAAGGTAGACAGCCCAGTCCAGGCAGAGCCATGACCCCAGGTCAGCGCCTTTCCAGCCTCTGCCAGCTTGAATCTCTCCACTGCCCACTGAGTCTCTCAGAGGAACGGTGAAGCCCTGAGGGAAGAGCATTCCCCTTTCCCGTGTGCCTGGCCCACATCCTAGCATGTATTTCTGCAGACATGTCCCTCCCCTGTCTCTGAGGCCCTCTCACGTCTGAGCTCTGGATAGACATGAGCTTTCTGCGGCAGAACAATTTGGACTCAGCAGCCTGGAGCTAGAGGAATCAGTCTGAACATTTCAAGCCCTGGAGAGGAAGAGACTTTTCTTCATGCTGCTCTCGGGTAGGTGCCAGGCACACCTGGGATTCTGGTAACCAGGTATAGGACAAGATGTGGGAAAGACAGGGTTCACAGAGCTCAGGGTTAATGTTCTTTTCCTGGTCTGTGTTGACAAGACAAATAATGGCTCTCAGACAGCATTACCCAAGGATGTGACAAAAGCAGATTCAGGTAAATAGACAGGTTCAGGCTGAAACTCTGAGTTCTCTGCCAGTTAGTTCATTTGAGGATACCGAGGGACCTTCTCTGACTGTGCAAAGGGAAGAGGCTAGTGTGGTCAACATGTCTATACTGCATGTGAATTCTTTAATCCACTTGGAATATATAGATTTTAGCCCACCAACAAATTATAAGGGAGGAAGGGAAAAGAATTTGCCCTTGACAGGAAAATGACGGTTTAGAAAATTAAGAACAGGGTTGTAGCCAACTTAAGAATCTTCTAGCTATATATTTGTGTGTGTGTGAGCCTCCACTGACTCAAGAGCCATCAGAGAAGGTTATGGGTTGGTGTGCCCCCCAAATCCAGCTGTTGAAGGCCTAGTCCCCAGTACCTGACAGTGGGACCTTATTTGGAGGTGGGGTCTTTACAGAGGTAAACAAATTGAGTGAGGTCATTAGGCTAGATTCTAATCCAGTAGGACTGGTATCCTCATAAGAAGGGGAAATTTGGACACAGAGACACACATGAAGGAAAGACGATGTGAAGAGACATAGGGAGAAGACAGCCTCTACAAGCTAGGGAGAAAGGCCTGGCACAGACACTCCCCTCACATCCTCAGGAGGAGCCAATCCTGCTGATGCACTGATTTTGGACTTGTAGCTCCAGAACTGTGAGACAAAACATTTCTGCTCTTTAAGCCACCCAGTCTGTAGTACCCTGTTACAGAGGCCTAGAAAACTAATTCACAGGGCATCTGAGTATTGACAGTTCGTGTTGTTTACCTGCTGCCAGCCCTGGAGGTAGTTTGATGTCCACTCAAGGGCTCTGACTTTCTTATCACGTCACCAATAAGGTACCCCTCCTGGCTCGTAGGGCCTGAGGATTGGTTGCAGTGAGGACACAACTGGAAAAGGCCAAGAAACCATAAGTATGCACACAGCATAAGTAATCACACCCAGAGACAGCAGTGTTTTCCAGATGTGTCTTTTGCCCCCCGTCTAACAGCTCAGCACAGCCAGACCCATAGCTGATGGCTGCCCACGCCCGGTACTGCCTTTGCTGATAAACGTCACCTGCACCTGAGCTCCCGCAGTCTGAGCCAACCAGATGGCTGAAATGATTTGCTGGTGCTGTCTCTGGGGAGACTACAATGGAGGCACACTACTGGCCCTAGGCTACCCCGTACACCAGCCTTCTGTCCCTCCAGGAGCACCCAGCTCTATGAAAATGTCCATCACTGCATTCTGTGAACGGAACTCACGTTGAATTAGGAAAAGGGACGTCTAGATATGTTTGCTCACCAAGGCAGAAGTGAGGGGGCATTGATATGATTAGGGCCCACAAAGAAAGACTGGCCTGCTACGGGCATTTGCCACTCACGGAGGCTTCCGTGTGAAGGCCTCAACAAATGGTCTTTATACCCACTGTGGGAGCCTCATAATAACCCTATAATATAGATACCACGGCCATCATTTTGCAGATGTGAAAACTGAGATGCCTACAGATTAAACGGTTTGCCCAAGATCATATAGCAGGTAAGATGAAACCTTCATTTTATTATGCTACTTTTCTTGGAATAGAAGAATCACTCTATTCTTGCCCTGGAGTCAGTAAGAAAGAAAGCAGTGCAAGATGGGAATGTCTTGAATCATCTCTTGCTCATGGCTTATATACTTATTTAATTTCATAAAATGTTGGCTAATTGTTCATTTTATATCATGAAGGTTCTTTTTTTTTACCCATATCATTACAATCATTTGTATAGGTTGATCTAATTTTTACCACCTTGGTATGTGTAAAACTATGTAATTTTTGGTTGGGGTTTTCCCAATAGCTGACAAGGCTGAGAATATCTTGGGAAATGTGCCTACTGTTTAGTGGCTGCAAGAGGCTGAGCCCATGCGGAGGGAACAGCGTGAGGCAGGACCTACTGGAGGTAAAGAAGGCTGAAACCGGCTGGATCATGGCCTGGCTCTAGAGCAACTGCTCAGTTGGAAGGAAATACATATTGCCCCTCAGGGAGGGGACAGTCAGTGGGAAGTTGGAAGTAGAATGGAGCTAAGTAGAGTTCAAACCCTGTACAGAGCCCATTTGCTTCCAGGAGACTGGGGCCTTGAAGAGAAGCTGGGGAATGAAGACTTCACGCTTGACAAGCACAGGGTTCATGATGGACAGCCATGGAATGTAAAAACCAGGGGCTTCCTCTTTCCCTAAAGGTTCTGGGGAAGTGATGGGGAAAAGAATTGCAAAAGAGACAATGGATTATTGAAATACATGAGCCTGTTCCCTATAGTGAGGAAAATTCAATAAATGTTGGAGTTGTATGGAATCACAAGGTGTTCACAAGCCCACTATACACATGCACCTCCTGTATAACTTCCATGAGTATATAAGTTATATGGTACTGCTAATATATGACAGTTACCATGTTCTTTGGGGCAGGCATGGGTCTAAGCCTGGTTCTCTCAGGTAATGCCTTATCCTCACCCTTGGTGAGATTTAGTGATGTGGTTACCCTAGATATATAAAGTAACTGCCTTTTGTTTAAT
Source organism: Smutsia gigantea (assembly GCA_032199065.1). NCBI lineage: Eukaryota > Metazoa > Chordata > Mammalia > Pholidota > Manidae > Smutsia > Smutsia gigantea. The sequence goes on along the minus strand of JAVSCE010011621.1, from coordinate 236,436 downwards.
CCACATGATTGGTTCTCAAGTTTTGATATGAAGTGCAAGATAAAAACTGAAGTTGATGGTAGAGTTTGTGTTGGGTAAAAGGGATCCACCCATCAGTGGTTTGCTGTGATGTGATGCACGTGTCACAATGCTAGGGAAGTCTGTCTGACTTGCATCATAATGGCCCTACTGGTATATTTAAGCACCGGCCAGGCCAGTGAGAGAGAGAGAGAGTGAGTGAGTGAGGAGAGAGCCTCTCCAGTTGTTTGTTGTTCTTGAATATACTGAGTTGATTCTTGGCGGTCATCACTTGAACCTCGGGCAGCAGAGTTCCAGCGAGGAAGGCACCTGGTTTTAGTCACTCTCTGAAACGTTGAGCCATGAAGTGCAAAAGAAAAAGGAAACATCTTGAAACCACATGTTCCCCCAAAAGTGCCAGGATGTCAGGAGGTGTGTGTCAGTGATATTCTCTGAGCATTGGGGGTCTAGAAACCGTCTTCTAAAGAAAAAAGGAGCATGGATTCCTACTTATGGGAGAGAAAGGGAAGGAAGGCGGGAGGGAGGAACAAGTGTGGGTGCGCCAGTCTTTCTAAGGGATCAGATAATCTGAGGGTCAAGAGGAGGTTCTTGGGACTAGGTCCTTGTCTCTGTGGTGTAGGACCTCTGTTCCCTCCATCATGATGCTCTGGGTTACTGTATCACAGATGTAGTGATCAATTACTGTAATTTTTCTTATATAATGTATTTCACCTTATTTCTTTTTTTACAAAACTGAAGGCATTTCTTAAGGAAATGGGTATTGTTATAAGTTTTCCAATAATATTTTTTCCAGTTAAAGAAGAAAGTGTGGCTCAAAGAGGTAAGTGAAAAATTAAGAAAATTGTTTGAGTACTTAAAATTGGAGGTGCAGGGATGTGAGTGTGAAGTCATACAGAAAATTAATTGATTTCTTAGATTGTCTCCAACATAAAGACCTTTCTTTTATTGTCTCAGAGCATAGAGATATACATGTGAGGCTCCTTTATGGAATGTAAGGAAAAAACCAGCAGAATACACACACAGACACACACACACACGCAGTTGCACGCACATGTACACACAATGCCATTTAAACACAATGGCTGAATTGAAAAAGTTTGGCTCTTTCAGGAAAGATGGGAAACAAATAGTTCTGGTGACTGTGAGGTTTAAAAAGTCAACAAGTCCTGTGAGGAAGAGCCAATGCTCAGTAGTGGGAGGGGACAGATCAGGACCAAAACCGAGGGTCCCAGTGGTGGCTCGTGAACAGAACGTGACATTTGGATTTCAGGATACCCCAGTGGGGCCTTGGGGAGAGGCTTGGAAAGTGAGTTTGTCTTCAATTCAGCTTCAATACAAATAGTGCCTGTTTAGAGAGATTTTTTAGTGTAAACTATGAGACATGTAAAACACATTAACACCAATTCACACATAAAACATATGCAGCATAAATAAGCCAAGGGGAAGACACAGAGTAATTCCTAATATAATGGCTTGCTTAATATGTACCAGGTCCAAATATTTGCTTCTCAAAACTCATTATATCACTAATTTAGTAGATTCATTACTTGGAGTAGATTAGGCCTTAGTGGCTACTACACGAAGGAACCAATCCATTTCTTATGTAAGAATTAGTGTAAGTGAAGGAATAGGGCAAGTGTCCATGCTGATAGAAACCTTTTTATCATTAACACTCAGCTTTCAAATAGACCCCAGGTTATCAACATCCTAGTTAGCTAGGAAAGGGAAGAACGCGGCAGGGCACAGAGGAGGATTTCATGCCTTTGCCTGGTTGGGGCACCTGTCCTTGCCACTCATTTCCCGCTGCATAAAACTTAGTCACATGGTCAGAACTACTATAGCTCCCGGAGGAAGGGTGTTCCAGGCCCAGGTCAAGTCCCCCATCTGAAACCAGTGAAACCAATACAAGTTGTGGAAAAGGGCAGGTTGGGAGAAAGGCTTTTCTTCTTTACAGTTACTGGCGGCTCATGCTCTCCAGCCTGGCACACACACTACTTCCCCACCTCTGCTGTAAACAGGCTTACTCACCATGGTGTGGGCTGCAAGTGAGAAGGGGCTGAGGCAGAGCCAGGCGGGGAGAGGGGGCAACACAATGGCCCTGGCTCAGAACTGAGTCCTTTCCCTCAGCAGGGGCTATAAAGACCCCTTGTCCAAGAACTGCCCAGGGTGTCCATTTATAATACATGGTCAGAAATGTATTGTGGATGTGCAAGCCTCCTATGAAAGAGGTTTTTAAGAGATCTGAATAGGGAGGCTGAGAGTCTTGGAGAAATAACAGAAATACATTCCCAGAAGAGGACTGGGGCAAGTTTGTACACTCTTCATTTGAAAATCTCCAGCACCGTGGCTACTGCCCAGGAATTCCCTGGGGGAATGTTGTATCTGTACACCTCTCTGTATTTATGTTGACATCCCTATCTTTCTATATATCTACATCAATATAGATACCAATCTAGATACATAGGCAGGCATGCAGACATGCAGAACTCTTTTGAAACTTGTACCCCCATGTCCTCTAATTATATAATTTCTCAAAAGGAAAAAGCAGCTAATATCCGATTTTACTCACTAGTTTTTGATATTCTGTATATATCTTTAGAAATATCACATACAAGATACCCACTATCACTGACACCTACTACCCACAATTTTTATAATTGTTGTTTCCTTATATTTTGGAGCAAGGGAAGTTTCACATGCTTAATATCATGGGGTGGTGGGGATTTCAAAGCCAAACATGATTATCCACACAACATGTCTTTTTGGAATGGATACAGATCCCGGAAAATGCGACAATTTTTTTTTTTTAATTCCTTCCTCAGAATTAGAGAATTCTAAAAATGATTCTCCTCATCCGGAGGAACGTGTGGTGCTCCCAGACCGCAGTCAGACACCAGGAGAAGAGTCCTCTGTCTCCGAGTATTTCTCCTGTGTGTCCTCTCCAGGAAACCTTCGTGCTGCTGCTGAGGATGGTAAGGAAGATCACAAAGGTTGGACAGGATGAACAGCTGAGCTGGCTCAGCCCAATCCCTACTTATTTCACTTTCCCTTTGAAAACGGGAAAGGGCTTCAGGCAGAGGAAGTAACAGTGAAGCCTCTCCAGAGGGAATAAATTCGGGGAGTGTTTCAAGGACAGGATAGCTCCCCATGTGAACAGTGGGTCAGCTGAGAGTGAGATAGTGGGCTGTGCTGATAATAGTGTGGGAACTGAATGACAACGTCTTCTCTCAGATTAGCGCAAACTCATACACCGACACACAGACACACAGACACACAGACACACAGACACACACACACACACACACACCCCTTTCCTTCATAGCAGATATAGCCCTATTATTCCTTCCTTTCTCTTTTTCTCTCATATACACATGATTTCATTCCAGATGCGTCTTTCCCGTTCTCTACAAGCATTACACAGATACACACTTCCACCTCCCCTCCTCACGCAGTCATTCTCAGACTCTGCTGTCTACGCACTCACCCATAAATAATGTGCACCTTTCACACAGACAGCTTGCTCTGGCTCCCTCATTAGAGCTAGCCTAAGCACTCAAGAACTCATATGCCCTGAAATCCATGCACTTTCACACACAGTCTTTCTATTCCCCAGACCACTTCACCCACAAAACCTTCAGCCCTTCAGAGAGCTGCACTTCCGGGAAGCTCAAGCGCACTTTCTCCAACATGCTCCATCTTTAACTGTTTCACAATAATAACACGTACCACCCTGGCTCACATGTATTGTCACACCACACACACACATGTACACTGTCATTCACCACCCCCGTTCCAATGTCAGAAACACTCACCAGGGATGTCCCAGAACACATACAGACCTGCACACCCTCAATCTCACATAATCACACCACACACATACCACAGATAAAATGTAATCACCAAGCATTCTGTGATTTCACATATGTACGTACTTCCAGGCCATGAGCCCACACAGGAATATTCTCATGACCATCTCAACTCCGACAGACCTCACACACTTATTCTAGTTTTCTCATGGTGGAAATTTCCTTTCCAAGGACAAGGTGGAGGAGGAGAAGTTGGACAAGGAGGAAGAGGAGGCAGAGGAGGAGGAGGAGGAAGAAGGGGACCAAGAGGGGGAGGAGGAGCTAATATCCAATTGTAGTCACTAGTTTTTGATATTTTATATACATATTTAGAAATATCACATATAAGATACCCAATATCACTGACATCTATTACACATAATTTTCATAATTGTTTAATTATATTTAGAGCAAGAGAAGGTTCAAATGCTTAATTTCATAGGGGCCGGCAGTTCAGTGTCTAACATGATTATCCACTCAACATGTCTTTTAAATGGATATAGATCCCAGAAAATGCCACATCTGTGTTTTTGTATTCCATTCCTCAGAATTCAGGAATTTTCAAGAGTCACAGGCACATGTGATGGTCCCAGACAGCAGTAAGACACCAGGAGATGAGTACTCTGTCTCTGAGTATTTCTCCTGTGTGTCCTCTCCAGGAAACCTTTGTGCTGCTGCTGAGGATGGTAAGGAAGATCACAAAGGTTGGACAGAATGACCAGCTGAGCTGGCTCAGCCCAACCCCTACTTATTTCACTTTCCCTTCAAAAACAGGAAAGGGCTTCAGGGCAGAGGAACTAAGACTGAGGCCTCTCCTGAGGGAACAAATTGGGGGTGTGCTTTCAAGGATAGGGTAGCTCCCCATGTGAATAGTGGGTCAGCTGAGAGTGAGACAGTGGGCTGTGCTGATAATAGTGTGGGAATTCGATGACAACGTCGTCCCTCAGATCAGCACAAACTCATACACCGACACACACACACACACACACACCTATTTCCTTCATACCAGATATAGCTCTATTATTCCTTCCTTTCTCTTTTTCTCTCATGTACACATGCTTTCATTCCAGATGCGTCTATTCCGTTCTCTACGAGCATTACACAGATACACACTTCCACCTTCCCTCCTCACGCAGTCATTCTCAGACTCTGCTGTCTACGCACTCACCCATAAATAATGTGCACCTTTCACACAGACAGCTTGCTCTGGCTCCCTCATTAGAGCTAGCCTAAGCACTCAAGAACTCATATGCCCTGAAATCAATGCACTTTCACACACAGTCTTTCTATTCCCCAGACCACTTCACCCACGAAACCTTCAGCCTTTCAGAGAGCTGCCTTTATGGGAAGCTCAAGCGCACTTCCTCCAACACTCTCCATTTTTAACTGCTTCACAATAAGAACATGTACCACCCCTGCTCACGTGTATTGTCGCACCACACACACATGTACACCGTCATTCACCACCCCCTTTCCAATGTCAGAGACACTCACCAGGGATATCCCAGAACATACATAGACCTGCACACCCTCAATATCACATAATCACACCACACACATACCTCAGATAAAATGTATTATCACCCAGCATTCTGTGATCTCATATATGTATGTACTTCCAGGCCACGTGCCCACATAGGAATATTCTCATGACCATCTCAACTCCTACAGACCTCACACTTATTCTAGTTTTCTCATGCCTGAAATTTGTCAGGATGAGGTGAAGGATGAGTAATCCCTTGGTTGTGTCATGGTATTCTTTTTATTGAGCCTCTTGAGATGACTCACCCCCAGGTCTGGGAAGAACAGGAAGCTTCCTCCCGCTCTTTCCACTCAGGGATTCAGCAGAGTAAATCCTCTCTGTCTTCAGAACCCATGGAAACACCAAGCATCAAGAAAATTTACTACAGGCGTGGACAGATGAAAAGAGGTGTGGCTGTCTCGTGGGATATGGCGGAAGTCTTGGAGCCCACCTCAAAGACCAAAATAGAAGAATTTTCTTTTTCTGAAGAGGCCCCCAAATCCTTCAGTCCCTTGTCTACATGGGAACTCCAAAGTGACGGGATATCCAGCTTGGATGGCATAACCCTTCAGGGGAGTGAGCAGGCTGGCAGTGCAGTGGAGCCTCCAGCCCAGGGCTTCAGGGCCAAGATGCTTGATTGGCTGGGGGCCCTGGTCAGTGGCTTCAGGTGCCTGGGCCACTGCCGGGTTTTCCCCAGCTTGGAAGTCCTGCAGGACCACATAGAGCATGCATACAGTGAGGGCTTCAGCTGCCACTGTTTCCATCGTGTCTTTTCTTGGCTGAAGAGCAAGAATGAGGAAGAAGAGGATGAGAGGGAGGAGGAGGAGGTGAGGAGGAGATTGGGGGGAGGTGGAGGAGGAGATGGAGGTGGAGGGAGGATCAAGACAAGACATTTTGATGGTAGACCAGAAACACTTTGGCAGGAAGACATCCTCCTGCAAGTACACAGACTTTTTAGGCCCTAGAAAAGTGGATTTGAAGCAGGCCAGACGCTACTGAGAGCCTGCAACTCTCAGAAGCCACGATAGCCACTTTGTTTCAATGTATCCACCACCTTCCCTCCCACCACACAGGAACAGGAGTGCAGTGCCCCTTCTAATACTTTCCACTGCTCTCCTGAAGAGGAGGGACAGGAAGGCAGATCACACCATGCAGAAGACCAAGACTTCCTTGTGCAAAGCAAAGATCTAGAACACCGGTCTAGCATCTCTACCACTACGGCTGAGAACAGGAAACTCGCTGGAAGTGAAAACTGCTGTGGGCCAGCTGCAGAGTAGGTGAGGGCCCAGGGGTAAGAGCGCATCTCAAGGATACTTGGGATTCGGTATCAAAGGCCAGGGGATTCACAAGGCTCAGGATGAGGCAGAGCTAGGCCTTCTGTCCTTGAAGGGCTGGTTCTACCCTTTTCTGGGGTGGGAGTGGGATCTCAAACTCCATTATGTGATTCCGATACCTGAGAGGAGACTGCTTAGCAGTTGCAAGCACTTGAAAGAAGCAAACCATGTAATCCTTTCTTTCCCCCCTAGGAAAAGTATCCCTAGGTATATACCAAGATTTAGTAGTTCTGCCAGCTTCCTTAAAGTGTCAAGTGTGACTGGGGAACAAGGGAGGAAAAGGGGCCCTTTTGCTGTGAACAATCTCTAGGTTTTACATGTTGCTTCCTGGAGGGACCCCCATATGCTCTTATGATGGTTCAGTGTCCTCACATTTTATTCTTACTATTACAGCATCAAGTGTCTTGTTCTCGAAGCAGCCAGCAGAGGAGTTAAATAGAGACAAAGCTGAAGAAACATTGTAAAGCCAATAAAGACAGTGTGGCATTTTCGTTAGTGGGACAAATGAAGGGCTTCTCTTCCATGGTCCAAAAGTCACAGTTAGAATGGAACCTGGAAGTGGTCCTCAGCTTTCTAAATCATGCAGGAAATCCTGAGAGTGGCTGAACACCTGTCACTGAAATAAGAGCTGCCTTTCTCATTGAATGGATCCCCTTCTCTGTTTTGGTCTCTTCAGAGCAACGTAGAACTACTCGCCTGAAGATTTCAAATGATGGCATCTGACACAGCCCAACAGTCGGACGAGACCATGGTAATTCTTGTGAACACCACAGCCACAGGTAGGGCGGCCTGAAGTCAGATGGGCCTGAGCCTCTGGAGCTGTTCCCTGTTGCCCTGGGAACATGTGGTGGCTGGCTGTGGAGAAGATAGCAACACACAGCCAGGCAGAGCCCACAGAACGCTGGGAATGCTACACATGCAAGACACATGCAAGACACATGTACTTATATGAGACAAAATAGACTTCAGAACAAAGAAAGTCACAAGAGACAAAACAGGACATTACATAATGATAAAAGGGTCAATCCAACAAAAAGATATAACCATTATAAATATCTATGCACCCAACACCGGAGCTCCTACATATATGAATTATGCAAATGAAACAAATACTAACAGAATTAAAGGGGAAAATAGAATGCAATGCATTCATTCTAGGAGACTTCAACACACCACTCACTCCAAAGGACAGATCAACCAGACAGAAAATAAGTAAGGAGACAGAGGCACTGAACAACACATTAGAACAGATGGACCTAACAGACATCTACTGAACTCTACACCCAAAAGCAGCAGAATATACATTCTTCTCAAGTGCACATGGAACATTTACAAGAATAGATGATATACTAGGCCACAAAAAGAGCCTTGGTAAATTCAAAAACATTGAAATTGTACCAATCAGTTTCTCAGACCACAAAGGAATGAAACTTGAAATGAATTACACAAAGAAAATGAAAAATCCCACAAACACATGGAGGCTTAATAACATGTTCCTAAATAAACAATGGATCAATGACCAAATAAAAACAGAGATCGAGACAAATGACAACAATAATTCAACACCACAGAATCCGTGGGACACAGCAAAGGCCATGCTAAGAGGAAAGTATATTGCAATACACGCCTACCTCAGGAAAGAACAATATTCCCATATGAGCAGTCTAAAAACATAATTAACGAAACTAGAAAAAGAAGAACAAATGAGACACAAAGTCAGTAGAAGGAGGGACATAGTAAAGATCAGAGCATAAATAAAATCGAGAAGAACAAAACAATAGAAAGGATCAATGAAAGCAAGAGCTGGTTTTCGAGAAAATAAACAGAATAGATCAACCCATTGTCAGACTTATCAAGAAAAAAAGAGAGTGTACTCACATAAACAGAATCGGAAATGAGAAAGAAAAAATCACTACGGACAGTACAGAAATACAAGGAACCATAAGAGAATACTATGAAAAATTATGTGCTAACATAATGGATAACCTAGAAGAAATGGACAACTTTCTAGAAAAATACAACCTTCCAAGACTGACCCAGAAAGAAACAGAAAATCTCAACAGACCAATTACCAGCAACGGAATTGATTCGGTAATCAAAAACGTACCTAAGAACAAGATGCCTGTCCAGATGGCTTCACCACTGAATTTTATCAAACTTTAGTGAAGACTTAACACCCATCCTCCTTAAAGTTTTCCAAGGAGTAGAAGAAGAGGGAATACTTCCAAACTCATTCTATGAGACCAGCATCACTCTAATACCAAAACTGGGCAAAGACACCACAAAAAAGAAAACTACAGACCAATATCTCTGATGAACATAGATGCAAAAATACTCAACAAAATATTAAAAAACCGAATTCAAAAATACATGAAAAGGATCATCCATCATGACCAAGTGGGATTTATTCCAGGGATGCAAGGATGGTTCAACATTCAAAAATCCATCAACATCATCCACCACATCAACAAAAAGAAGGACAAAAACCACATGATCATCTCCATAGATGCTGAAAAAGCATTTGACAAAATCCAACATCCATTCATGATAAAAACTCTCAACAAAATGGGTATAGAGGGCAAGTACCTCAACATAATAAAGGCTATATATGACAAACCTATAGCCAACATTATACTTAACAGCGAGAAGCTGAAAGGTTTTCCTTTAAGATTGGGAGCAAGACAAGGATGCCCACTCTCCCCACTTCTATTCAACATAGTTCTGGAGGTACTAGCCATGGCAATCAGACAACACAAAGAAATAAAAGGCATCCAGATTCCCAGGGAAGAAGATAAACGGTCCCTGTTTACAGATGACATGATATTGTACATGAAAACTCTAAAGAATCTACTCCAAAACTACTAGATCTAATATCTGAATTCAGCAAAGTTGTGGGATACAAAATTAATATGCAGAAATCTATGGCATTCCTATACACTAAGAAAGATCTAGCAGAGAGAGAAATCAGGAAAACAATTCCATTCAAAGTGGCATCAAAAAGAATAAAATACCTAGGAGTAAACCTAACCAAAGAAGTGAAAGACCTATACTCAAGACACTCATGAGAGAAATTAAAGAAGATACCAATAAATGGAAACGCAGCCCGTCCTCATGGATAGGAAGCATCAATATTGTCAAAATGGCCATCCTGCCTAAAGCAATCTACAGATTCAATGCAATTCCTATCAAAATACCAACAGCATTTTTCAACAAAATAGAGAAAATCATTCTAAAATTCATATGGAACCACAAAAGACCCCAAATAGCCAAAGCAATCCTGAGAAGGAAGAATAAAGCTGGGGGGATTATGTTCCCCAACTTCAAGCTTTACTACAAAGCCACAGTACTCAAGACAATTTGGTACTGGCACAAGAACAGACCCATAGACCTATGGAACAGACTAGAGAGACCTGATATAAACCCAACCATATATGGTCAATTAATATATGATAAAGGAGCCATGGACATACAGTGGGGAAATGACAACCTCTTCAACAGCTGGTGTTGGCAAAACTGGACAGTTACATGCAAGAGAATGAAACTGGATTATTGTTTAACCCCATACACAAAAGTAAACTTGAAATGGATCAAGGACCTGAATGTAAGTCATGAAACCATAAAACTCTTAGAAGACAACATAGGCAAAAATCTCCTGATTATAAGCATGAGGAACTTCTTCCTGAATGCATCTCCTGAAGCAAGGGAAACAAACGCAAAAATGAACCCATGGGAATACATCAAACTAAAAAGTTTCTGTACAGCAAAGGACACCATCAACAGAACAAAAATACACCCTACAGTATGGGAGAATATATTTGTAAATGACATCCTACACGGGGTTAACATCCAAAATATATAAAGAACTTACATGCCTCTACACCAAAAAAGCAAATAACCTGATTCAAAAATGGGCAGAGGATATGAAGAGACAGTTCTCCAAAGAAGAAATTCAGATGGCCAACAGACACATGAAAAGATGCTCCACATCACCAATCACCAGGGAAATGCAAATTAAAACCACAATGAGATATCACCTCACACCAGTAAAGATGGCCACCATCCAAAAGACTAAGAACAACAAATGCTGGCGAGGATGCGTAGAAAGGGGAACCCTCCTACACTGTTGGTGGGAATGTAAGCTAGTTCAACCATTGTGGAAACCAATATGGAGGTTCCTCAAAAAACTAAAAATACAAATACCATTTGACCCGGGAATGCCACTCCTTGGAATTTACCCAAAGAATACAACTTCTCAGATTCAAAAAGATATATGCACCCCGATGATTATTGCAGCACTTTTTCCGGTATCCAAGGTATGGAAGCAACCTAAGTGTCCATCAGTAGATGAATGGATGAAGAAGAGGTGGTACATATACACAATGGAATACTATTCAGCCAGAAGAAGGAAACAAATCCTACCATTTGCAGTAGCATGGATGGAGCTGGATGATATTATGCTCAGTGAAATAAGCCAGGCAGAGAAAGACAAGTGCCAAATGATTTCCCTCATTTGTGGAGTATAACAACGAAGCAAAACTGAAGGAATAAAATAGTAGCAGACTCAGAGACTCCAAGAAGGAGCTAGTGGTTACCAAATGTTAGGGGATTGTGGGTGAAGGGGATTGTGGGATATTATGTTTAGTACACATGGTGTGGGGAATCAAGGGGAAAACAGTGTAGCACAGAGAAGGCAAACAGTGAATCTGTGGCATCTTACTACACTGATGGACAGTGACTCATTGGGGTATGGGTGTGGACTTGATCATATGGGTAAATGTACTAACCACACTGTTTTTTCATGTGAAACCTTCATAAGAGTGTACATCAATAATACCTTAATAAAAATTTTTGAAAAAAAATTCTTTTCCCACTTTGAGTTTTACTTCTGTGTTCTCAAATCTCTTTCATTTATTCTGGGCTTGAACACCTGGGTCATAGTCTCAACCTCCCTCCTTCCCTCCCTCCCTCCATGTGTGTTTCCCTCCCCAACACATCACGGCCCTGAACTCATGCTTGGGGACAAAGAGTGTGAACGCTGCAAGTGGAAAGCATCCAGACTCTCATCCTGCTCTCCCCTGCACTGACCCCAGGCGTTTCCCTCAAAGTGGTCTTCATGAGCATTTTTACATATTTTTTGCTTATCCTTTTCTTTGAAGGAACATTATACCTCTTTCCACCCGTCTCTAATATACTATGTGCACAGTTACTTGGCTGGGGTAAAGAGCTTCTTATTGAGAGGGGAAAAGGCACTGCATGTAGGTGCATAACAGAAACACGTTACATAATCATATTCAGAAGGATGGAACATGTAATATATCAAACATACAGGTGCCCCAAGAGTCATAATGCAGTTTGAACTTAATAACTTTAGAAGTGTAAAAGCTACCAATTTTTGAAATATACAATTTGCATGTTTAATTATTTGCATGCCATTTACTCGTGTTTTTATTTGTACATGTTCAAAGATAGATTTCAACTTTTCTTTGTCACTCTCCCCCCTTCAATGAGGACAGAAACAAAAAGAATATTTAGAAAGTATTATTGACAGTTCACAAAACTATGTAATAGAGGGAAATGAAAATGGTTCAACTTCCAAATGATCTTCTTTATAATTTGTAGTTTTTACCCTCCTGAAATTACTAAAGCTTAAACCTGCACTATGGCATTTGGACACCTATATGTATACATTTGAATATCCAGAAACTATTACTTCTGTGTTCTGTCCTTCCCATGGATGTGCATATATGAGAAGGGTATGTGTACCTATGTGCACAAATTCACAGAAGCCAAGAGGTGGGATTATAGTCACTTTGCTTTCACCTGCCTAGTACTTTTTCGTACTTTCTGTGGTAGGAGGCTCTATCTTCTGGCCAAATATGTGGACATGTAAATCACACCAGCCAAGTGAAGTCATTACCTCACTAGTTGGCTTCCTGAGTGACCTAGGGGTAAGCGCCGTACCTATATGTGTTGGGCCAACCTGTGCCAATGGCTTATCCTTTGTCTGCAACTCAAAGTCTATGAGCCACTACTACTGGGCTTATTTTCAGCTCCCCTCTTTTGAAGGACTTGGTTGTTTTAGCTGTTACTTTAACTGACTAAGCATCCTTACTAACCCTTCAATAAATCTTTGTTTTGTCTCAATTAGCCTGTGTCATTTACTGTTGTTTGTATCTAACATGTCTTACTGGATATGCAAATGAGATGTAACATAATTTCTTGCTTTTTAATCACTGAAATGGTATAGCCTAGAAAGGAGTAGCACACTATATTCCTCTGAGTTTATACTGAAGCAGTAAGGGATATATACTTATACTCAGTCTGTATACTATGTTCTTGATTAATTAGGAAGCTGTGTTGAAAAGGTTTACATATGTATACAAAATAATTGGACTTCAGTAGAGTAGACCGGGCTTAAATTCTTTACCAACACTTAGCTTTGCACACTTGGGGTCAGTGCTCTTGTCTTCAAAGAGTAGAGCGTGTTACCTAAAGTAACAGGAATTGTGAAGCTAATAGACACAGGTAAAAGCACCTAGTACACTGTCTGGCATAAACGGAGGCTCAAAATAATTTCTCATTCCTTTTTGATATTTGTTTTCCTTACCTCCAATAATCAGCAGTTTGACTATGATGTGTCTGGGTAGGGTTTTTAATTTTTTAGTTCCTATCATTAACATTTGCTGAGCTTTAAAAGAAAAAAAAACTTTTAAATGTTGATATAAACTCAGAAGAAGTTGTAAAAACAGTCCAGGGTGGTCCCATGTACCCATCGTGCAGCTGCCCCCAATATGATCACAGTGCATTATCCAAACAAGGAAGTTGATTGGAACAATGCCATAAGCCAGACTACAGACCTTCCTCAGATTTCACTACTTTAGCAGGTGCCATTCTTCTTATGTTTTCAAGTATAATTGCATGGCATTTTATACTATGTATAGATTTATATGCCCATCACTGCAATCAAGATACAGAGATGTTCTGTTTCCTCGAAGCAAATTCTTCATGTGGCTCTTGACAAGAAAAGAAAATTTCAAGCTGATATCTCTGATGAACAGAAATGCAAAATCCTTAATAAAGTATTACCAAACTGAATTCCACTGCATATTAAGGGCATCACATGCCATGACCAAGTGGGATTTATCCTTAGGATGCAAGGATGGTTCCATGTACACAAATCCATTAATGTGTTATATATATCACAGTAACAGAATGGAGAATAAAAATCACATGATCATCTCAATAGATTCAGGAAAAGCATTTGACTAAATTCAACACTCTTTCATAATAAAAACTCTCAACATGTTAGGTAAAGAAGGAATTTACCTCAACATCATGAAAGCCATATTTGACAGGGCCACAGCTAACATCATACTCAGTAGTGAAAAACTGAAAGCTTTTCCCCTAAGATCAGGAATAAGGAGACAAGGATGTTTACTCTTGCTGCTCCAATTCTATATAGTCCTGGAAGTCGTAGCTGGTGCAAGTAGATAAGAAAAAGAAACAAAAGGCATTTAATCACAAAGGAAGAAGTAAATTATCTCTGTTTGCAAGATGACATGATCTTTCACGTATAGAACCTTAAACACTCCACAGAAAGCTGGCAGAACTAACAATGAGTTCCAAAAAGATGCAGGATACAAAGTCAATGTATAAAAATCAGTTGTATTTCTATATACTAAAACAACCTATCTGAAAATGAAGTTAAAAACATGATCTCATTTAAAGTAACATTAAAAAAACACACACACCACTTTGGAATAAACTTTACCACACTGAAATCTACAAAATATTGATGAAAGGAATTTTAAAAACACACAAAACCTTTTTAAGAAGTCAACATTTCATCAGTAATAACTAGGACTCCTATTAAATACTAATTCCTAGTATTTTATATGTATATGTTTATATTTTCCTTAATGGCTCCCTTAATACTAACATAACTGACAGTTATAGGGAAAATGTTAAATACAAATAATGAAGAGTCTGAAGATATGGAAACAAAAGGAACTCACGAAGAAGACTTTTAAATAGACTTTAATTACAAAGTGGATTTAAAATGATCCATTTTGAACACCCAAAGTCAAAATATAATTAGCTTATTTGTAGAATCAAAATTAATTGACTCCAAGAATAAACTCAAAATAGTTTTTCTTTTGCCACCAGATAAAACAAAATCATACATTTTAGGAGGATGAGAGACAGATTTGAGAAAGCAGGCAATACTGCGTTTCCCTGCAAGGGGAATACAGTTACTTCAACACAGTAGTGTACATCCAGGGGAAGGAGGAGGTATCTGAAAAGTACTGTGCATCCTCTGGGTTTCGAAGTTCACATTAAACATCACAATAATCCTGAAATGCTCATGGAAAGGTCATCCGAGAGAAAGTTATTCAAGGTAACAGAGCGAGTGAGTAGCAGAGGCAGCATTCAAACTCGCCTCTGTCTGAGGTCACCAGGCACTAGAATGTATGTATATTATATGTGTGAGCTTTACCATCAGGCACATACATGTGAAATTTACACCAACATCTTATTTAATGCTAAATTACTATCATCCTAGTACCCTATTCATCTGTTTCTAGACTTGTTTTGGGGTTTTTTTGGCCCATCTCTCATATATGCAGACTACCTGAAGCTTCAAATTCCCTCTTGATGTAGGTAATGGTTAAAATATTTAACAATTTGAGTGGCATCATCACTACCCACTCAGAACTGACAGAGTTGCAAACAGTCAGACTCTGTGAAGAGACCCCTGATGGATGAATTCAGTATTGTCCCAAGGCAATTTGGCCCTAGCTTCTCCTATGTACTCCATGCATACTTCCCATTCCAGGCCCTGTGTTTACTAACCAGGCTGCATATCTCATCCAACAGACACAAACTGGGGAAAGGAAATGTGTGGGCAAAGCAAATAGGATTGGCTGGATTAAAATAACACCTTAAAGGACAAAGAAATATAGATGACTTTTTGATCTGTATCTCTAATTTTGAAAATCACTGACAGAAGAAGCAAGCACTTAAATTGAGAAACTTAGAAACAGATTATGATTTAAATACAAATGTCTTCAACTGGACTCAACTAAAAGTATCTAAATAGGATGTGCCTAATAAAGAGAAATGTATTTTCACCATATAGCTTCAGATGACCAAAGCTGGCATATTCAAAATAAGATGAAAGATTAACCCACTTCTAAGGATACTGAAATTAGAGGTGAAGCTTCCAGAAGAAAAGAAAAATATAAATCTTATTTGAGGTAATGAAATTGTGATTTTTATACCCACAATATAAGAGCTGAAATGTTTTTAGTCTGAATTGTGCTGTTTGTTTTGCCAGATGTTTTTCATATGCTATTTCTATTTTTCTCTTAATAACCCTCTATTAAGGGAATTATAAGTCCCTATTTCACAGCTGAAGAAACTAAAGCCCAGAGAGTCTAACTTTGCTAGGAATAAAGTAGTGGAGATAGGGCACACGTTTTCTTTACCATCTGCAGGAGTTCCTGGGAAAACCTGCCTACCCAGAAATGACTGTGCACATCCCAGGGGAGTGGGAAGAAAAGCACAGTCACTACTGGAAGGTAACACGTAGGCAGGTCTAATACTGAAGGTTTCGTCTGGCTGAAAAATGAGCCCGTGAAATAGTAAAAATAGCAATATCCTGACCTGCAGACAAACTTGCATATATAAACTTAAGTATAAACTATATACTTAAGAATTCCATGTTTCTCCTTTGGATCTTCACCATCCCTGCGTGTTACTGAAATTGCTGGCGCTACACTCACTGGATTCCAAGACCGGCAACATTCAATGACTTGTCATTATGAAATGACATACTTTTATGTTGAAACATCATGTTTAAAAAGCTGTATGCATGTGTTTCTGGAATTGTGATATCGCTGGGAAACCCTGTGTTTTGCAGTATGTGGTCAGCCAAAGAGGCAGTGTCCCCCAGAGCAAAATGACTAAGTCCTACAGGTGAGATTCTTCATCTCCATTCTGTTCCCCTTTTCACATTTTTTTAAACTTTGGATTGCCAGTAATTAAACATCAGCATCTCAGGCAAAGGCCTTGAAACAGAACCTTCTTTGGATTCATTCTTTCTGAGCCTAAAATCTCATAAGCCCAGTCAAAGGCCTTTAGAGAATCTTACACCCTGAAATGCTTCTGGCAGATTTCGGAGAGTAATGCTTCCAAGCTGTTGGGACACAAGGTTGTGCGTTATGAAGGAAGGCAGCGTACTGTAACTGACCGGTAACTGGCATGGCTGGGGCATGTCCTTCCTAAAGGACGCTTTACAGCCAAGTAAAACAGTCCAGATCTCACTTGAATGTGTTACATATCCGAACTGTTTTCCTCTTGGACTTCTTAAAGCAAATTCACCTTTTCTGAACTAATTGCTAGAATTGTGTTTTTCACTCTCCATTGAACTGTGATTATTTGAATTAGGGGATGCTGCTTGTCCAATTTCCTTCTACTTTGCTGAACTGAAAGCTGGGTGACCCAGCCCAATGCTGGCAGAGTGAATGAGTGACCTTGGGTTGTGCCAGTCGAGGTCTGGAGTAAGCAGTTCCCACTTGAAAAGAGCCAAGTGTCAGAATCAATGGCGTGAGCAGACCCTGGAGGGCTGAGAGCAAACAACTGACCTCCAACTGCGGGGCCGGGCCTGATTCAGGAGGACCAGAGGAAAGTCAAAAATCAGAGCTGCTGAGTCTAACAATGAGGAGAACAAACAGACGGAAGGTAAGTTCAGAATTAGCTAATATTGGTTCTCTGCAATTTCCCCCAAAACTAAAGCCAGCAGCTCCCCTTCTGGGATTCCTAGGGGATTTTAGCTGCAGTAAAAGGTACAGTTCCTGTTGAACACCTTCTTCTGTGGGGCATGTTGCAGAGCTTTCCTATCTTTCTCTGGAGGAAAAGGGAGATTTGTATAGAACTTTCAGAGTTATCACGACGGCCTTCCAGACATTTCTATTTCCAGATATTGAGACTGGTTTTGATGGACATGGGACCCAGTATGTTCCTCACTGTGTATTCTGGTTCCCATCATGGGCTATTGGGGCTGGATTCAGTAGTGTGGAAACATGAAAAAATTCTCATTTCAACACAGATGCTAAGTAGCAGGAAAGAAGATGCACGAGCTAGGAGAGTGGTACCAGCAATTTGGTCTGGTTTCTATGAAACAGTCACTGATTCTCCTGATAGAGCAGGTGGTGTCCTGGACAGAAGCATAGCATCTACAGAGACTAGATGCTGTGAACTAAAGGGTTTTATGTTTCTCCAAAGCAAGCTGATGCCAAGGATCAAGTATCAACCACCTGAAATTTCCAAAACACACAGTCCCTCATTTCCCCTTTCTACACACACCTGATTTAGGGATGAGAGTTTGAAAACTAGACATGATTGAACCAAGCCTGGGACCAATTACTCACAGGTTAGCAACAACAGACCCAACCATCAGTGTTACCTGGGGTCATGACAACCCTTTACAGGTAGAGGCTTCACAATAACTAAAATTATCAACAACTTTAAGAACTGTGAAGTAGGCTAGCTTTTACTAATGGAATTAGAAGTCTTGGGTAGTCAGGAAGGCTCAGGGAGCCATTTGCCAGTTCAAGGTATAATTTGAAAGCCAGAGAGCCTCTTCATCTTTTTAAGGAGACTCCAGTTTTTTAAAGAGTAGACAGTGCTGAAAATCAGACCAAGATACTAATACACTTTCATTGAGTCATTTGTCAAATTCAGATCCTTAAAAGGAGAAGAGCAAAACAAGAACTCTACGAAGGGGTTATGTGTTAGATGACCGTGATAATCCTGAATCCCCAACTTCTCTGAATCTTATGCTTTAGTAGGAGAGGCCTCATTTCATCCATGTATCAACTTCTTGACTGGAAATTGTGTGAGGAATGCAGATGAAACAGACGCCTCTCAGAAGAGGACCTGTTCTCCAGACATGCCCCAGCCCTCCTCATTGCCTCACTGCCTCCAGGCAAACAGTACGATATCTTAGCACAGTTGAAGTGGTAAAATAAAGACACTTCTCCAGGATGAAATAGCTGACATGCTAAAGGACTTTCCATATTCAACTAAGTTCTACTGTCAGGAACCAGGAAAACATGTATGAGTGGGTCTTAGAGACTTGGACCAGAATATGAAGCAGAATGTCAGGTTGGACAAGGAAGGATTTCTTGTCATGAGTCCCCTCACTCAGAAATCAATATTCAGTGCTCTGACAACAGCTGGAGCAAGTCCTAATCACCTGACTCCTTGAAGCTATACAACAATGACCTACCAGAAGTAAGTGGACATATATATGTGAGAAATACCCCCTGGTATATAGATGTGAGAAAAGGGACGCAGAACGTTGGGAGGTGGCATGTAAGGCTAAGACACTACATGAATTTGGAGGAGATAATCTCTCTCATTTGATGTTTCCATATTTGTAAAAGAAACATAATGATACCCTAGTAGACTATAAACTACTTCACAGCAGCGACTATGTTTCATTCATTACTTGAGCTCCTGTTCCTCAAAGGACATCACCAACATTTGTTGTCTGACCAAATGAAAAAATAACCTTAGCGGGAGGATTTAAGCGGCACAATGTACAGATCCACATAAAGCGTCTGTCCCGGAGCGCTCCATATCTCACACATCTCCCTCCTTCACCTGCTGGCTTTGAAGTCTGCTTCCCACTAGCTCTCCATTCCACTCTCCACAGAGGAAGTCACATGCTCTGTCCTATTTATGGAAATTACCTTCTGCCTTTTCTATTAGAATGCACTTTTATGTGTCAATGCTGTTTTCTGCCATTATCCACAGGATTGGCTGCTAGAATTAGCATTCTCAACCTAAGATCTTGTCATAAGAGTATTTGTTTTCTTCTTAACTTTACAAAACCAAAATTCTTTACCCTGGAAATCAATGGACTTTGCTGGTAATGGTGGAAGCGTTACGGACTAGAAGTCAGCAAATGCTTGCAGCATGCCCTCATCAGTATTTGTTAAATTTAATGGTGTAAGTTCATTCCCTTATCTGTAGAAGTTGCATACAAATACCTAACAGAGGTATTGCTGTAGTGAAAAATAAAAGAGATAAAACAAGGGAAGCACTTAGGACATGAACAGCACCAGATTAGCTTCAAATATAACATGTATTCATCTCCCTGCCTATATATACCTCCTGTCATCTCCTCTTCTACTCAAGTTGAGAATCACGCCATGTATTCCATTTTGGGAGACTGAGTTAATGATGAGAAAAGCCAAGCCCATCTAGTTAATATCTATGAAATAACTGCTTCAGGTGTTGTTCATGCTGCCTCCTCCCTGCAGAATGACCCAATTCCTTTCTTCTTCTTCTATGTTACCTGATATTATTCCCCAGCTGCTCCATGTAAAAATAGTATTTCTCCTCCCCAATCTATAAAACTTGCTGCTTAACTTTATTATAATACTGACTCCATTATAAAATAACAACATATGCCACTACCACCCATCATCAGACTGTGCTCTTGGAGGGAAATGTCCATCTAGTCTTTTCTGAATCCCCACTATATCCAGATTCTGACTCATGTGCTCATGCCATTAGATACATGCATATGGCTGAGTGAATGAATTAAAAGTTCAAATTTCATCAATTTGGAAAAAACATTAAAAGTAATTAAAGACAAATATCTATTCAGGGAAAACCTATGGATAAGATACCAAGTATGCCCTACGAATAATAAAAGGAAATTAATTCCATGCTATATAGGTCACTGAGAAACATGCTATGAAGTTATTCAAATTAGAATGGCTGCTTTTATATCTTTGGTCTGAAAATTATATCAGAAACATCTTGTTTTTTGCAGTCCAGCGTGTTGTGATAATATGCACCATGCCACCGGCCATTAGAAGTTACCCTGGCCTCTAATTATAACATTCCACCTGTTCTGGAAGATGACTACCCTTCTTTATGAGATGCTCCCAAAGGCATACGGTACCATTTCACATGCACCAAATAGCCTATATTTTGATCCAGATGACACCAAACCTCCCTTCCAAACTCATTAAAAATATCTTTTTCTAGGTTTACTTTTTCTGGATGAGAAGGATTGACTCTTTTGAGGTGTCCCGTACAACTTAGATTGACTCAAGCAAGAGTCAAGGTGAAGATTCCAGATAAAAGGTCAATTCACTTTCAAGAGGTGAACGATATGTTTGGGCTATCTCAAGACCATTTCAATTATATTTTAAGGAGTAATAAAATCACATACATTGAGGTAAGGTATCAAGATCTCAAAGACGAAGATGTGGCTTAGATTGGTGCCTCCTTAAATCAGGTGGGAGTCAGATTCTGCACAAACCTTAGACGAAAGCAACCTGTGGAGCCTGATAGCTAACAGTCATGAGCACCACAGGGAGAAACTAGCCGAAGCACAGTGCAGTAGTTAGGTACAAGGACCCTGAGACAAGCTGCTTGAGTTCAAACCCTGGCTCCATCCTCCATCAGCTGAGGGACTTTGGGCAAGTTCCAGAAACTCCCGTAGTTTCCATTTCCTCATTTGTAAAATGGAATTACAACTGCACCTATCCTACAGAGGTTTTGTGAAGATTAAGTAACACAGTACATGTAGCATGCTTAGAACAGTACCTTAATCATGGCAAGAACTCAAATTAGGTGAGTGGCTATTATCCCTTAACTAATGTCAGCTGTTCTTCCATAACTGTCATTTCTGGCCAGGTCACAGACTCCAGTTGGGCTCCCAGAACACAGTGGTGCCCGTGCTGATGTCTGATGCCTGACTTTGCTGTCAGGGCTGTACTAATGTCCAGGCAGGTGTTAGGATCCCACTACATGCTCCTGCACAGTAAACACTGCAAACAGCCTCTTCCCAGACTACAGGTGGTGATGGTTTAGGGCACTCAGAGAACTGATTAAGGCAGAACCAAATGCAGCTTCTCTGTGGATGGGCCCTGCAACCATCACATCCACTCTGCCTTGCCTGAGATGGCAGGGGGCCTGGCATGCCAGCAAAAGAATGCTGCACACTTTTCTAAGGCTGTGGGAGCCTATAGTTCAGTGGAATTGGGAAATGGCTCATTACAGTGTTGCCAGAATCTTCAGCAGGCTGGCTGTCTCAGGGCATTGCCGCTCTCAAAATCCCCTTGTCACGTTTTCCATTCCAATAATAAATTGTTAATTTCTATGCTCTCTCCAGCTGAGGTCCTGCTTCATTTTCTCATTCCCTAATTGTTCTTCCCATTTGACCCTGTAAAGTGATAGGAAGGGTTGTTACAGTGCTGCTGAATTTGAAGAGTGAGGCAAGATTTCCATTGCAGAATTCAAACCAGTTCAATAGGATCCTTTGATGGGGGCATTTGAAGGTGCCCTCCGGTGAATAACAGCATTTCCATGGGCTGTCTGAGCTACAAAGGTGATAACATGCTTTCCAGCACAGGAGGCTGGTTACACGGAAGCATGTAGAGACTGCCTAATGGCTTGTCAAACCCCAAAGTATGTGCGTCTTGCCTCAAGGCTCCCCTAGGTTTGCTTGTGCTGAGGGCTCTACTAAGATGTCTTTACCTCACCTCCTGTCTGCTTTTCCTCCTGGACACACACACACACACACACACACACACACACACTATACTATATATATAGAGAGAGAGATATAGATATATAGATAATATAATGAAACCTTGTATACACACTAAACTGGAAAATTAGGAAGCAAATCAGGAGAATGTTCTAATCTCTGTTCAAAAAGTACTAATCAGTCCATCAATCCATAATCAATTATAGAACAAGTTAGCCATAGGAAAGGGGGAAAGAGAGGACAAAACAGATGAAGGGGATAAAGGGTATGAACTCCAAGTTATAAAATAAATAAGCCATGGGGGTGAAAAGTACAGCATAGGGGATATAATAATACAATAGAATTGTGGTGTCTTTGTAAGGTGAGAGATGGTGATTACATTTATTGTGGTGAGCTTTTCAGAATGTATATAACTGTTGAGTCACCATGTTTTATACCTGAAGCCAATATAAAATTGTATACCAACTGTACATCAATTAAAAAAGAAAAAGAAAAAATATAGAGCAAGAAAACTAGGCAGCTATGGCATGAATAAAAAAAAATTAACTCCAAGAAATACCAAACAAAACTCAAATTCTATCGGGTAAAAATTTGCTCATTTGAATTGGAAATATCTTAGTTTACTGTCAAACAGTAGATATAATCAAGAATTTAATGTATAAAATATCAATAAAATCATCTGTCCATCATTTTTGTTCAAATAATGGACAGCTCGCACGCTTATTGAAACTTGTTTTTCCAACATATTTATAGGACTATTGGATGACATCTTATTTAAAGGTATAAACAGATTGAGACTAGTTTGTTCAGACATAAAATGCATGAATGAGTGAAATCTTCAAGGGATACTCATCTCTATTTAAATTAAGAGATTTTTTAAAATCCCCAACTATACATGAGGTTCAGGTTAGCATTTTAGACCAAATCAACTAATTTTGCTTCCAAAGCCATTTGTCTCTCCTTTTTGCTAACAAGGGAAAAGAAGAGATAACTACTGAGAAAAAGGACTTGGAAATAATTAGCTGGACAATAGCCTTCTGAAAAGTGACTCTAATTGACATGTTTATGCTCCAGTGGGGGTCCCAGCTGGAACAGACCATTGAAACACTGAAATATCCCTATCTTTTCACCTGGCATGTATTCTAAATTGTAAGGAAATAACATCTATTTGGTGTTTTAATCACAATGGATACTTTTAGAAGTAGAATAACTGAATATATTTCTCTATGACTACAAGAAATGGAGTTTTTAATTTGGTTTACTTGCCCGATGTGTAAAACTCCATTTCTTTACTATTTTATGCATAGCCCCTTAGCCTCCCTGATAACAGACCTCTGGTCCAGTTTGGTTTGGTTTTGTGCAGAAATACCCATTTTATTCATACTTCTACCTTTCACTTTCTCACTTTATACTTGGTTATAAACTAGAAAATAATATTTAAACAGAGAAACAAATTCCACCCCACAATCTCTTTCCTAATTTTCCAATTTGCTTTTATCTTAGGTTTTATATTATTTTCTCATGACTAATAAAAAAAGGAATCACTGGATACTGACTATAATTTTTACTATTACACAGTTAGCATTTCAGTATATCATTCACTAACCTAAGGTAGACAGCCCAGGCAAGGCAGAGCGATGGCCCCAGGTCAGCGCCTTTCCAGCCTCTGCCAGCTTGAATCTCTCCACTGCCCACGGAGTCTCTCAGAGGAGTGGTGAAGCCCTGAGGGAAGAGCATTGCCGTGTGCCTGGCCCACATCCTAGCATGTATTTCTGCAGACACGTCCCTCCCCTGCCTCTGAGGCCCTCTCACCTCTGAGCTCTGGATAGACATGAGCTTTCTGCGGCAGAACAATTTGGACTCAGAACCCTGGAGCTAGAGGAATCAGTCTGAACATTTCAAGCCCTGGAGAGAAAGAGCCTTTTCTTCATGCTGCTCTGGGGTAGGTGCCAGGCACACCTGGGATTCTGGTCACCAGGTATAGGACAAGATGTGGGAAAGACAGGGTTCACAGAGCTCAGGGTTAATGTTCTTTTCCTGGTCTGTGTTGACAAGACAAATAATGGCTCTCAGACGGCATTACCCAAGGATGTGACAAAAGCAGATTCAGGTAAATAGACAGGTTCAGGCTGAAACTCTGAGTTCTCTGCCAGTTAGTTCATTTGAGGATACCGAGGGACCTTCTCTGACAGTGCAAAGGGAAGAGGCTAGTGTGGTCAACATGTCTATACTGCATGTGAATTCTTTAATCCACTTGGAATATATAGATTTTAGCCCACCAACAAATTATAAGGGAGGAAGGGAAAAGAATTTGCCCTTGGCAGGAAAATGACTGTTTAGAGAATTAACTACAGGATTGTAGACACCTTAAGGATCTTCTAGCTATATATTTGTGTGTGTGAGCCTCCACTGACTCAAGGGCCATCAGAGAAGGTTATGGGTTGGTGTGCCCCCAAATCCAGCTGTTGAAGGCCTAGTCCCCAGTACCTGACAGTGGGACCTTATTTGGAGGTGGGGTCTTTACAGAGGTAAGCAAATTGAGTGAGGTCATTAGGCTAGATTCTAATCCAGTAGGACTGGTATCCTCATAAGAAGGGGAAATTTGGACACAGAGACACACATGAAGGAAAGACGATGTGAAGAGACATAGGGAGAAGACAGCCTCTACAAGCTAGGGAGAAAGGCCTGGCACAGACCCTCCCCTCACAGCCTCAGGAGGAGCCAATCCTGCTGATGCACTGATTTTGGACTTGTAGCTCCAGAACTGTGAGACAAAACATTTCTGCTCTTTAAGCCACCCAGTCTGTAGTACCCTGTTACAGAGGCCTAGAAAACTACTGCACAGGGCATCTGAGTATTGACAGTTCGTGTTGTTTACCTGCTGCCAGCCCTGGAGGTAGTTTGATGTCCACTCAAGGGCTCTGACTTTCTTATCACGTCACCAATAAGGTACCCCTCCTGGCTCGTAGGGCCTGAGGATTGGTTGCAGTGAGGACACAACTGGAAAAGGCCAAAAAACCATAAGTATGCACACTTCATAAGTAATCACACCCAGAGACAGCAGTGTTTTCCAGATGTGTCTTTTGCCCCCCGTCTAACAGCTCAGCACAGCCAGACCCATAGCTGATGGCTGCCCATGCCCGGTACTGCCTTTGCTGATAAACGTCACCTGCACCTGGGCTCCCGCAGTCTGAGCCAACCAGATAGCTGAAATGATTTGCTGGTGCTGTCTCTGGGGTGACCACAATGGAGGGCACACTACTGGCCCAAGGCTACCCCCTACACCAGCCTTCTGTCCCTCCAGGAGCACCCAGCTCTATGAAAATGTCCATCACTGCATCCTGTGAGCGGAGCTCAAGTTGAATTAGGAAAAGGGACGTCTAGATATGTTTGCTCACCAAGGCAGAAGTGAGCTGGCATTGATATGATTAAGGGCCCACAAGGAAAGACTGGCCTGCTACAGGCATTTGCCACTCACGGAGGCTTCTGTGTGAAGGCCTCAACTAATGGGCTTTATACCCACTGTGGGAGCCTCATAATAACCCTATAATATAGATACTATGGCCATCATTTTGCAGATATGAAAACTGAGATGCCTACAGATTAAACGGTTTGCCCAAGATCATATAGCAGGTAAGATTAAACCATCATTGTATTATGCGACTTTTCTTGGAATAGAAGAGTCACTCTGTCCTTGCCCTTGAGTCAGTAAGAAAGAAAGCAGTACAAGATGGGAATGTCTTGGGTCATCTCTTTGCTCCTCCCGACCCAGCCCCCATTCCCCTTTATCACCCTGCTCTGGGCCCAGGAGTGTGGTACAGCAGTGAGTATCTGCCATGGGCTGCCTTGCCTGTCGGCTTCTGGTTGAGTTAAGCCAGTGGAAGGTCAGAAGACAGGAGCAGAGTGATGATGGGGTGTTTTTCCTTGCCTTTCTCTCTGTTGGGTGGCCCACAGGCAGGCTGTGTCCCTGGACCTCAGGCCACAGTTTCTCTCAGGTGGCCCTCTTCCAGAGGTCCCTCTCCAGGTTCCAGTGACATTCACCTTTGCTCCCAGTACTGGAGGACTGCATTATCCCTTGATTCTTCTTTAAACCCTGACCACATCTGTGTAAAACATTCTCCTAAAAGTATCCAACCTGTGTATGCCATTTTCCTGTGCTGGGACCCTGACTGGGGCAGAGAACATAGCAAGCTTTAGACAGAGAAGAAGAGAGGTTGTCAGTGAAGGAGCCATGTGATCATCCCCAAGAGAGGGGACTAACCTGGCTCCAGGATCCCTGCCAAGTAGAGAACAGGTTGAGAGAAGCTATGGGTGCGGGTCATTTAGACTGGGATAGGGGCCATACTGAATGGTTGCTGGACCTTCTGGGTTATGTGGCAAGGATGTGAAGTAGAACTCATCTGTCTGACTCCTGGGTATGTTAAGTCTGAGAAAAGAAACAGAACAACGCATAAGAAGAGCCTGGAAGTGTAAAAGGAAAGAAATGAGCTCCTGGGAGTTGAAGGCCCCCTAGCCTAGCAGAGGAGACACGTGTGGGAGGGGACACGAGAGCCCAGGCGGTCGGGCATTGTGGCAGAGCTCTGCCCATGGTCTGGTGGGCGCCCTGAGCAGCATGGGGCTTGGGCAGGCTTCAAGTCCGGGGTGCTTCCTCTCCCATATCTAGGTCTCCCTGGGCTGCCTGGGAAGAGACTCTGCACTTTGCCTCAGTTGTTCAGACCCTGTGGTTCTGAGGTAGGGCCTGAGAGGTGGCACAGGCTTGCCAGGCTTCAGCAGTGTCTCCAGTTGGCACGGATGGTGTCCTTGGGGTACTGTTAGACACTATTTTTGCTATGCACTTGGGAATTCATCAATCCTTCCCAGCCAATCAGTGCTCCTCTCTTTGAAGTCCCAGAGGAATATAGAAATATGGGGAAATGCCTGGCAAAAATAAAATATAGCAAATATAACAAAGCAATATATTATAGCTCTGTTTTCTCCTCAAACTCCAGAAGAGAGAATTCTAGTAAGCTGGTAAATACCTTTTTCCTAAGCTAGTGAAGCCTAAAGAATTGCAGACCAAAGGCTGATCTAACATAAACACCCATCAACAAGAGGAATGTCATCAGAGAGGAGTGGTAGCCAAAGAAAGGGTTTGGGGTCCCAGTAGTTGGGGTCCCAAGCTATCCTGGATCTCAGCTAAGGCAGACATCCTAGGCCAGCTGCCTCACAGCAAAAGAGGACTGTTCAGAGAGAAACAGACACTGGCTGGGTCAGTTCGCAGGAACTGCCCCAGGTCTGCTTGCCCCTCTGCCCCGGGAAGGGAAGCAGCTAGAAAGAGTAGCATGCCTGTGTACCAACCACTTAACTCATAGCAATTCTACTCACAGGACCCTAGCATCTATATTAGTATTCTTCCTTCAGGTGGGACCCAAAAGGGGAGTGAAGAGAGGGGAAGAAGGAAGCTTTAAAAACCTTCCCTAAAGTCCTGTGCCCAGGCAGCTGCTCCTGACCACCCTCTTGCAGGTAACGAGACTGCAAAAAGGACCAAAACACAACCACCTACAGGCTTCGGAGCCGGGAGATCACATCAGGCAGGTTCTGGAGGGGACACGACACTCAGATGGCTTGTGTGAGGGTAGAGTTTCATGGGGTTTTGGCTTGTGGGCAGCCTGAAATCTGCCTTCTGTGGGGCAGCGAAAACTCCAATAATAACTTTCTGGTCTAAAACCAGAGGACTGAGCTTGGGGCAACCACAGCTGCTGCGAAGGGAGAGGGAACCTAGAAAGGAGTGAGCCACAGAGGGAGAGCTCCTAATTCTGTGTATAAACCATGCCCAAATCTCTGGCTGGGCCCTGGACAATGCACATACAGAAAAGACTTTAGGAACGCTTTCAGCTGCTTCCCAAGGGACAGAGCTTGCAGCTTGAGCCCAACCAAGTGTACTGATGCTATGACAAAACCAAACCAAACCAAACCACTCTTGTTAGGACATAACGTAATCCAGAGTCCTCTCAAAGTGATGTCCCCAAGGTCCAAGACACAATCCAAAACCACTCTGTATTTGAAAAACTGGCAGTATCTGACCTAGAGGCCTATGCCTCCTCTTCCAGGAGAGATGGTGGGGAGTAGCAGTTCTCAAAGCAAGGGTCCTTGGGATCCTTTCAGGGTCCGTGAGGTCAAGACTGTTTTTATAAAGATGGTAAGATGTTATCTGCTTTTTTCGTTCTCATTCTAACTGTACTGTGGCGTTTTCCACAAGCTACATGACATGTGAGTCACGAATGACTGAATGTGAAAGTAGACACAAGAACCCAGCTGTCTTCTACAAAGCCAAACACTGGTGAGGTTTGCAAATATGAGACAATGCCCCTTTTCTTATTTATTTCTAATTTTGAAAATCTAGCTATTTTCCATGAAAGTTACGGGCTTTTTATTTAAAATAATTTTGAAATCTCTTAGTTTTAATGTCTAATGTGGTAACTATAGGTAGGGATTATCCACAGAAACAAAAGCTCTGAGGTCCTAGGAAATTTTTCGGAGGGAAAGGGGTCATGAGGCCAGATGCTGAGAACTGTTGGCGTGGAGGTTATGCTTCAGAACACACGGCTAGGCCCCGCCCCTGAGTTTCTCATTCAGCAGGGCTGTGGTGGAGCCTGAAAATGTGTTTCTAACTAGTCCTAGCTGATGCTGATCGTAGGCCTACCCTGGTGGAGGGCCGCTGTAGTGGACAGACCACCCCTCAGGAGGACGGCATTTATTTCCCAGCACAGTCGCCTGGAGTACTGCCGGCTTGTGGGCCTACAGTGAGTCCCCCCTTGGGCCTTGCCCTTGGAGCAGGGTGCTGCCTGTCCCACGTTTTACCTGCTCACCGGCAGCAGCCCGCATCAAATGACAGGTGGATGTGGCATACAAAGGCCAGACCCCTAGACCTCCACGCAGGACAGCCCCCTCCCAGTGCTGGAGTGTCCCACGGGGTCAGCGGGGCCTCACTGCATCCACACTACAGTCCACCTTCTCCTCCACCCATCCTCTGCCCTCGCCCCTTGCAAGACTGTCCTGGTAGCCCTCCCTGAGGAACGTGCATCTCCATTCCGGCAGCCGCAGCTACAGCAAATGGGAAGGGACAGACCTGCTTCGCGGCCTCAGCAATCTCCGGTCTTTTTGGCAGCAGAGGGGCAGTTCTGATGTCCAGTCTTTCTTTGCTTTTGTGTCTATCTGAACAAGTCTGAGGCTCAAGTCTCTAGTCCTGGGGTATGATTTCTCCTGCCAGCATTCCCATCGGTGTGCAGAATCCTACGGGCGGTGGGCCAAGATCAGGGCTAATCACCGTGAAGATGGCGCAGGAGCTGGCCCACACCAGCTCCCGAGGGCCGATCGCTAGAAATTCTCCCACATGCTTGTTAAAAGTGGCCATGTTAAAAACTAAGTTACAGACGTTTCTGATTAAATTATATTTAAGCAAAGATAATGCATACTAAAAACTTACTACTTTCCAATTATTTTGCTCCATTTTAGTATTACCTATGCTTTGAAAGTTGTTTACATCTGCTGCATCTGTGTATTGTACCATTATAGAGTATTTTCACCTACAGATACAGCAGATGTAAATACCCTTAAGAGCTTAGATAATGGTAAAATGGAGCAAAATAATTCGGGAAAAAGCAAAGTCAGTTGGTCAGGAAACAAAAGAGCTGCTGAGCTCTGTGGGAAAACAGTAAGGGGTTGAGTTGTTTTCTTCCATCTCAGCTCAGAAAGTCCCATTTCATCCCCTCCCACCTGGGAGATAATCAGAGGCTCTTCCATTCCTCTTAGCTCTTTGCTGATGGCAACTCTTAGCTTTCCTCACATGTGTGGTCGGAA
The DNA here is from genome assembly GCA_032199065.1 of Smutsia gigantea. Lineage (NCBI taxonomy): Eukaryota > Metazoa > Chordata > Mammalia > Pholidota > Manidae > Smutsia > Smutsia gigantea. The sequence continues at coordinate 206,301 of JAVSCE010011621.1, read as the reverse complement.
TTATGATTTCTTATTTATTTCATCTGGTCCTATCAATTCATATATCTTCCTATTCCAACTCTGCACCAAGCATTGGAATAGGGAGGAAGACATGTCCCTGCTTTGAGGAGTTCGTGTCCAACAGAGACATGTACACAAGTCATAAAATGTAGCAGCATATGCATATCTAAGTGGGAGGAGAGCCTCATAGATATTGAGCAGAGCTGGGAGCATGAAGTGACTGATGGTGAGTCAGGGAAATCATCACAGAAGAGAAGACACATGACAGTGTTTGTCTAGAGCAGCAGGGATCTCCCAGGCAGGCAAACGGTGTCAAGCAGAAAGAACATTATGTGCAAAGGCACAGATGTAATTCAGGACATAGCCTTTGATTTTTGGTCATGGGGACTATGCAGAGCTGCCCACGCTCTCCCCTCATCCCTGAAGACATGCTGTTCAGTCAGCATTAGATCTGGAGGCATCAGAGAGAGGCCAGCTGGCTTATATGTGAACCACAGCCCCAACTAAGGGCATACTCACAGGCTATTGTAATCCTCCAAGCTAATTGGACACTATTTCTATATTCGTGTGTTTCCACAGCTTGGTATAATGGTTCAGAGGTTTTAATGATTGAAGGGACCCCCGTGGAACTGACTCCCCTGAAAATCTTCCAAACACAGAACTTACCTTACTACTTGTATAGCTTAGACAGACCTGTGGGGTAGAAGAAGTTGAGAAGGCATCAAGGGACCTACAACCTTTGCTGTCTGACTCTAGGATCAAATCCAGAGTTGGTCCCCTGACCCTCAGCTTGGAACAACTGGTTTGAATGGATTAAAATTCTGGCAGGGTACTAGAAGCTCCAGCAGTCTTTGCGAAATAGTTATTCTATTTCCCATGTAGCAGAAGAGGAGGTGATTGTAGCTTGAAATCAGAACTTAGCACAGGTCCCTCCAGATCTCTGTGTAGCCACAGCTTTCAGCTTTTTCTCTGGGACCAAGAGGTCTCACTGAGCAGCCAGGAGCAACTATGACACAGCACACTGCCGCCAGATGAGAATGTTCTGCCTCAACTGTCACATCAGTGGGGAAGGCTGACAGGTTCCCAGTGGACAAGCCCAAAGTCTTTTAGATATATCACATCATAATACATCTGTTTGCATTTCTGTGTCCCTAGTAAGACTGAAGCTTCTTGTGGGCACAGATTGGGTGTGGTTTATCTTTGGATCGTGAGCGTTGATTGGATGGATGGAAGGATAAATGGATAGGTGATCAATCTTACCCCACAGGACTTTACAGTGAAAAATATAATTAACTTAAAAAATGTTTAGTAAACACCTTAACTATGTGCAAGGTACTTTTATTTGTTCTTTATGGATTATCTGATTTAATCTTCACAGCACTCTTACGAGATATGTATTATTGGTATCACTGTTTTACTAATGAAGAAATTCTTCCTTAGAAAAGATTAGATACTTTCTCAAGATCACACAGCTAATGAGAGGAAGAGCCAAAAATTCAGAACTCGTATGTCTGACTCCAGAATCTGAACTCAAACACAATTGAGTAAAGGTGGTCACGTAGTGCCACGGGTACTGAGGGGAGGTAGAGAATGAAGTAGGCTGAGGAAATGGGAATACAACGGAAGTCTCTGAAGGATGATTGCAACCTGGAGAACTACAAACTCTACGAACTTATATATGCACTAAGAAAGTTCCAGAAGGGAGAGAAGGTGAGAAGATTACCGAGACTGTGATGATCCATTTCAACTGGTGAGAAGATGATAAAAAGATGGAGTTGGAAGAGTGGTTTGGGGGTAGGTATGGCTCAACCCAACCTTTCTCCTTTGCATTTCCCCCTGGGCCTGTCCTTTAAGCTGGAAAAAAAATCTCTGTTCTGCACATTACTTCCTCCATCAGTGAGTATGGACCTTGCATGACTTAGCCCAAGGGAGTGAGCAAAACAGAAATGCCCACACTGATGCCAGGCTGGGCTGGTATGAGAGCTATTTCTATATGAGGTAGCTGCCTGCTGCCTGCTCCCCATGGTTCAGCCAGCCTTTGTTGAGGTCTCCATGGGGCTCCTGTCCACATTGTGAGAGACAAAGAAATCAGACTGAACCAGAGGCTGATTTGCAAATAAGCAGGAAGCCACTCTTGCCAAGAGGACCTGCGGTATTCAGTGTTCAATTAGAAAGTGCAATAGCAGAGGGCACTTGGAGCAAGTCACAGGGCAAAGGAGAGACACTCCACTGTGTTTGAAAATGGGGCACAGAGTGCTCCGCATTCCAGATTGTGAGCTCAGGGTGTCAAATGGATCATCAGTGTGGATGTTGAAGACAGTGAAGTGGGGGAGAGAATCCACAGATGTAATTGGGGTCTATATGCCAGGCAATGTGTCAGGTACCCCATATGTGTCATCTAGAGATTCAGAAAAGTTAATTAACTTACCTAAAATCACCCAGCTTTTAAGTTGTTGAGTCATATTTCAAAGCCAGTTCTGCCAGGCTCCAAGGACTTTGCATGACCAGTCCCTTCTACAAAAATCTCCCACATACTCTCCTGGGAGTAGAGTTGATCTCATAGGGTTAATAGTTGAGACACCTAGTTTTCACTGGAGTAGATAATGCTTTCCACTTCTTGCCTTTGAACCACCAAGTTCTCAAATATTCCTCTTACTAGGATAAATTCTACGCAACAGTGAAGAGATCTTCCTATAGAAATGAGTTGTGAGAATAATCATTTTCTCCCATGTGGCTCTAATTAATGAAACATAGGTATCATCCATGCCTCTTGCGGTGGATAGTTTCATTTATTTATTTTTTTACATAATTTCCCACTATCGTGTTCAGGGGAAATGATGATTGGAGAGGGGAGTGAAGCACTAGAAATGCCGTTTGGGAGACAAATGGTCCATCTCAGCCCAAGGGATCCATCCGTCATTAGGAAAATGACGTCAACCGTGTGGGAGCTACGTGTGAAACCCCAGGTGTGTGTGTGTGTGCGCAGTCACGGGCAAGCACGTGGTTATAGAGACTTCTGGTTAGGACTCTCTGTGTGGTTATAGGACCTGTGTCATTTCAAGACTCATTAAAAGAGTGTTCGTTGTAAGGTGACAAGCTTCATAGATCTCTGAGTGGCTAAAGTTCCCTTTCATGATTTTTTGCATTTCAGGATGTGATGATCATTCAGAATTCATTACCATCTGAAAGAATATGGGGAACTGGTAAAAACTAGGCAATTGTCTTTCACCAATGTGAATTCCTGCCTTTGGGAGCAGAACCAGAAGTTGTAGAAGAATGAATGTCCAGACTCAGGCCTGCCTCTCCCTCCTCACTCGCTCCTGTTCTCTGTCAGCTCTCTTTCCCTACAGTGTGACAAATCTGCTCCGAGCAGCCTTGCTTTCCTCTCCACTTTAGCCTTTCTGCTCTTCTGTCACATGCTGGAGAAGGTTTCTCTTTTTACCCCTTAAAAAATGTCCCCTCCATTCATTGAAATTCCATCTCTCTTAAGAAGTGTATGATGGCCTTGGTCCAAATTCTAGCCTCAGATATCTTCTTTCCAAATAAAATAATCCAGAAGATTAAAGGAATAAAAGTAAGCATTAACAGTGTCTCAAGTGTGAACTTTAAAACTGCAAATAATGATAGCTTAGAACCTCTAAAATTTTTTAGAAGGAATGCTTGGCATATTGCCTGATCACTGAAGTTCATGGAAAGCCTCTCTATCCAAATGCAAATGCAAACAGTAATAATAGTTTATTAAGGGTCTACTACATGCCAGTATAAGCCTGATTTGGAAATAAAATGATGAATGAGATATGGCCCCTTTCCTCTAGCAGCTCTCTGGACAGAGGTACTGATGGACACCAAGACAAGAAATAACACCAGGACGCGGACCTAAGATCGCCCACGGGTGGAGCAGCAGAGGAGTGGCTGTTTCTGATGATTTGGAAAAGACATCAGGCAGAGGTGACTTGTTCTGGAGCCTGAAGAATGAGCAGGAACCTGGTAGGATAGACACAAGGTGAAGAACTTCCCAGGCAGAGGGAAAAGAAGGTGCAAAGTTGTGGAGATGCTGAAGAGCAAAGCATGTTTGCGGAAGACAAGAAGTTCATCATGGCTGGAGCCAGTAGTAAGAGAGGCGCCAAGAAAAGTGGCACAAAACAGGGCTAGGAAAGTGGGCAGAGACTTGATTTGGAAGATGGCGTAGGATATACGAAGGCTTTTATCTCACAGATGGTGGGAAACTTCCAGGGGGGTTTTCAGGAGGGGACTGATGGGATCCAACTCTTTCACAGAATGCTCGTGCAGGCGGTAGTGGGGCTTGGGGACATATGAGCGATGCAGAGAGGAAAACCAGTTAGGAACTGGGGCCACAGTGCAGGCAAAGAGGGAGCTCAGACCACAGCGGGGGAGGGACGTCTCTGTGAGTCCTCAGTGGGCACAAACACACACCGCTTTTGGCTAACATTCACAACGCACCAACAGCATCCAAGGGACGATAGGTGAAAATATCGATATTGTTTCGACCTTTTCTGACACACTCAGTGCTATTGAACTCTAAGAGAAAATTCTGCATTCGGCCCTATTTCCCCTTTTGCGTTTCACTGTTATCTGTGATAGCAAGAACCATGCTAAGAAATATTTTCGATGGTTTCTACTTAAAACAGTTCAACATCTTATCATGACTCACTTTTCATTTGGAAAGGTTTGGTTAGTTTGTGTGGATAAATCACCTGAATGGAGAATCCCAATGAGTCTCATTGGAAAACAGCTCTGTATGCCCAACACCAGTTTAATATTTCTTTGGGGGGAAGGTCCCTCCCTCCCTCTTCTGGAAAAACCATTACAGAAACCATCAGCCTCCTCTTGAATGCTTTTGTTTGTTTCTATAGCAGATTACGGGCCAGCAGTGCCCTCTCCTGGCATCCTGGTGTTATAGTTTTGCATTCCCTTTTTTGAGCCCTGAGGTTTTGTCCTATAGAAAAAAACCATTGTTAACACTTCTTCTCTCTACTTGGAGGCCACAATTTATTAATTATTTGGCACCGAGATTTGTGGCTGAAATAGGAATCGGGGTAAGGATATCTTTCTGTGGGTAGAATAAAGGAATCAGTTAAATTATTATTTTTTCAATATAATTTATTTTGGTATCATTAATCTACAATTACAGGTGCAAGATTATAGTGATTAAACTACCCCTTCATCAGGTCCCCCCCACCAACCCCATTACAGTCACTGTCCATCAGCGTAGTGAGATGCTATAGAATCACTACTTGTCTTCTCTGAGTTGTACTGCCCTCCCCGTGCCCCCCCAACATTACATCTGCTAATCGTAATGCCCCTTTTTCTCCCTTGTTCCTCCCTTCCCACCCATTTTCCCCAGCTCCTTTCCCTTTGGTAACTATTAGTCCCTTCTTGGGTTCTGTGAGTCTGCTGCTGTTTTGTTCCTTCAGTATTTTTTCTTTGTTCTTATACTCCACATATGAGTGAAATCATTTGATACTTGTCTTTTTCAGCTTGGCTTATTTCACTGAGTATAATACACTCTAGCTCCTTCCATGTTGTTGCAAATGGTAGGATTTGTTTTCTTCTTATGGCTGAATAATATTCCATTGTGTATATGTACCACATCTTCTTTATCCATTCATCTACTGATGGACACTTAGGTTGCTTCCATTTCTTGGCTATTGTAAATAGTGCTGCAATAAACATAGGGGTGCATCTGTCTTTTTCAAATTGGGCTGCTGCATTCTTAGGGTAAATTCCTAGGAGTGGAATTCCTGGGTCAAATGGTATTTCTATTTTGAGTTTTTTGAGGAACCTCCATACTGCTTTCCACAATGGTTGAACTAATTTGCAGTTCCACCAGCAGTGTAGGAGGGTTCCCTTTTCTCCACATCCTCGCCAACATTTGTTGTTGTTTGTGTTTTGGATGTTGGCCATCCTCACTGGTGTGAGGTGATATCTCATTGTGGTTTTAATCTGCATTTCTCTGATGATTAGCGATGTGGAGCATCTTTTCATGTGCCTGTTGGCCATCTGAACTTCTTCTTTAGAGAAGTGTCTATTCATGTCCTCTGCCCATTTCTTAATTGGATTATTTGCTTTTTGTTTGCTAAGGTGCGTGAGTTCTTTATATATTTTGGATGTCAACCCTTTATCGGCTACGTCATTTATGAATATATTCTCCCATACTGTAGGAAGTCTTTTTGTTCTACTGATGGTGTCCTTTGCTGTACAGAAGCTTTGCAGCTTCATATAGTCCCACTTGTTCATTTTTGATTTTGTTTCCCTTGCCCGGGGAGATATGTTCATGAAGAAGTCACTCATGTTTATGTCCAAGAGATTTTTGCCTATGTTTTTTTCTAAGAGTTTTATGGTTTCATGACTTACATTCAGGTCTTTGATCCACCTTGAGTTTACCTTTGTGTATGGGGCTAGACAGTAGTCCAGTTTCATTCTCTGACATGTAGCTGTCCAGTTTTTCCAACACCAGCTGCTGAAGAGGCTGTCATCTCCCCATTGTATATCCAAGGCTCCTTTATCAAATATTAATTGACTGTATATGTTTGGTTTAATGTTTGGATTTTCTATTCTGTTCCACTGGTCTGTGGGTCTGTTTTTGTGCCAATATCAAATTGTCTTGATTACTGTGGCTTTGTAGTAGAGCTTGAAGTCAGGGAGTGTAATTCCCCCTGTTTTATTCCTCCTTCTCAGGATTGCTTTGGCTATTCGGGGTCTTTTGTGGTTCCATATGAATTTTAGAATTATTTGTTCCAGTTCATTGAAGAAAGCTGTTGGTAGTTTGATAGGGATTGCATTGAATCTGTAGATTGCTTTAGGTAGTATAGCCATTTTGACAATATTTATTCTTCCTAGCCAAGAGCATGGGATGCATTTCCATTTGTTAGTGTCCTCTTTAATTTCTCTTAGGAGTGTCTTGTAGTTTTCAGAGTACAGGTCTTTTACTTCCTTCGTTAGGTTTATTCCTAGGTATTTTATTCTTTTTGATGCAATTGTGAATGGAATTGTTTTTCTGATTTCTCTTTCTGTTAGTTCATCATTAGTGTATAGGAAAGCAGCAGATTTCTGTGTGTTAATTTTGTATCCTGCAACTTTGCTGAATTCAGATATTAGTTCTAGTAGTTTTGGAGTGGAGTCTTTAGGGTTTTTTATGTACAATATCATGTCATCTGCAAATAGTGACAATTTGACTTCTTCTTTACCAGTCTGGATGCCTTGTATGTCTTTGTTTTGCCTGATTGCCATGGCTAGGACCTCCAGTACTATGTTGAATAACAGTGGAGAGAGTGGGCATCCCTGCCTTGTTCCCGATCTTAGATGAAAAGCTTTCAGCATCTCGCCATTAAGTATGATGTTAGCTGTGGGTTTGTCATATATAGCCTTTATGATGTTGAGGTACTTGCCATCTATACCCATTTTGTTGAGAGTTTTAATCAGGAATGGATGCTGAATTTTGTCAAATGCTTTTTAAGCATCTATGGAGATGATCATGTGGTTTTTGTTCTTCTTTTTGTTGATGTGGTGGATGATGTTGATGGATTTTCGAATGTTGTACCATCCTTGCATCCCTGGGATGAACCCCACTTGATCGTGGTGTATGATCCTCTTGATATATTTTTTATTTCGGTTTGCTAATATTTTGCTGAGTATTTTTGCATCTACGTTCATCAGGGATATTGGTCTGGAATTTTCTTTTTTGGTGAGGTCTTTGCCAGGTTTTGGTGTTATAGTGATGCTGGCTTCATAGAATGACTTTGGAAGTATTCCCTCCTCTATTTTTTGGAAAACTTTAAGGAGAATGGGTGTTATTTCCTCTCTATGTGTCTGGTAGAATTCAGAGGTGAATCCGTCAGGTCCGGGGGTTTTGTTCTTGGGTAGTTTTTTGATTACCAATTCAATTTCGTTGCTGGTGATTGGTCTGTTTAGTTTTTCTGTTTCTTGCTTGGTCAGTCTTGGAAGGTTGTATTTTTCTAAGAAGTTGTCTATTTCTTCTATGTTCTCCAGCTTGTTAGCATATAGATTCTCATAATATTCTCTTATGATTCTTTGTATTTCTGTGGGATCCGTCGTGATTTTTCCTTTCTCATTTCTGATTCTCTTTATGTGTTTAGATTCTCTTTTTCTTTTAATGAGTCTGGCTAGGGGTTTATCTATTTTGTTTATTTTTTCAAAGAACCAGCTCTTGGTTTCATTGATTTTTTCTATTGTTTTATTCTTCTCAAGTTTATTTATTTCTTCTCTAATCTTTATTATGTCCCTCCTTCTGGTGACTTTGGGCCTCATTTGTTCCTCTTTTTCCAATTTCAGTAATTGTGTCTTTAGACTATTCATTTGGGAATGTTCTTCCTTCTTTAAATAGGCCTGGATTGCAATATACTTTCCTCTTAGAACTGCCTTTGCTGCGTCCCACAGAAGTTGTGGCTTTGTGTTGTTGTTGTCATTAGTCTCCATGTATTCTTTGATTTCTGTTTTGATTTGGTCATTAACCCATTGATTAATTAGGAGAATGTTGTTAATTCTCCATGTATTTGTGAGCCTTTTTGATTTCTTTCTAAAATTTATTTCTAGTTTTATATCTTGGTGATCTGAGAAGTTGGTTGGTAGGATTTCAATATTTTTGAAATTACTGAGGTTGTTTTTGTGGCCTAGTATGTGGTCTATTCTGGAAAATGTTCCATGTGCACTTGAGAAGAATGTGTATCCTGTTGCTTTTGGGTGTAGAGTTCTGTAGATGTCTGTTAGGTCCATCTGTTCTAGTGTGTTGTTCAGTGCCTCTGTGTCTTTACTTATTTTCTGTCTGGTTGATCTGTCCTTTGGAGTGAGTGGTGTGTTGAAGTCTCCTAAAATGAATGCATTGCTGTCTATTTCCTCCTTTAATTCTGTTAGTATTTGTTTCACATATGCTGGCGCTCCTGTGTTGAGTGCATATATATTTATAATGGTTATATCTTCTTGTTGGATGGACCCCTTTATCATTAAGTAATGTCCTTCTTTATCTCTTGCTACTTTCTTCGTTTTGAAGTCTATTTTGTCTGATACAAGTACTGTAACACCTGCTTTTTTCTCCTTGTTGTTTGCATGAAATATCTTTTTCCATCCCTTCACTTTTAGTCTGTGTATATCTTTGGGTTTGAGGTGAGTCTCTTGTAAGCAGCATATAGATGGGTCTTGCTTTTTTATCCATTCTGTTACTCTGTGTCTTTTGATTGGTGCATTCAGTCCATTTACATTTAGGGTGATTATTGATAGATATGTACTTATTGCCATTGCTGGCTTTAGATTCGTGGTTATCAAAGGTTCAAGGGTTGCTTCTTTACTATCTAACAATCTAACTTAACTTTCTTGTTAAGTAATTGTAAACACTGTCTGATGTTTCTTTATTTCTCTCCCTTCTTATTCCTCCTCCTCCATTCTTTATATACTAGGTGTTTTATTCTTTGCCTTTAGTTAGTATTTGGATGGTCTGCTTTCTTTGCTATGATTTTATTTTCTCTGGTGACATCTTTTTAGCCTTAGGAGTGCTTTCATCTAGAGCAGTCCATTTAAGATATCCTGTAGTGGTGGTTTATGAGAGGCAAACTCAACTTTCGTTTGTCTGGAAATTGTTTAATCCCTCCATCATATTTAAATGATAATCATGCTGGATACAATATTCTTGGTTCGAGGCCCTTCTGTTTCATAATGTTAAATATATCATGCCATTCTCTTCTGGCCTGTAAGGTTTCTGTTGAGAAGTCTGATGATAGTCTGATGGGTTTTCCTTTGTAGGTGATCTTTTTTCTCTCTCTAGCTGCCTTTAATACTCTGTCTTTATCTTTGATCTTTGCCATCTTAATTCTTATGTATCTTGGTGTTGTCTTCCTTGGGTCCCTTGCGTTGGGAGATCTGTGGGCTTCGGTGGACTGCGAGACTATTTCCTTCCCAAACGAGGGAAAGTTTACAGCAATTATTTCTTCAAAGACACTTTCTATCCCTTTTTCTCTCTCTTCTTCCTCTGGTACTCCTATAATGCGAATATTGTTCCGTTTGGATTGGTCACAGTTCTCTTAATATTCTTTCATTCCTAGAAATCCTTTTATCTCTCTCTGCCTCAGCTGCTCTGTATTCCTGTTCTCTGATTTCTATTCCGTTAACAGTCTCTTGCATCTCATCCAGTCTGCTGTTAAGCCCGTCGATCGCTTGTCTGATTTCTGCATTGTCTTTCCTCACTTCCCTCACTTCCTCCCTCAGCTCTTGCACATTTCTCTGTAGGTCCATCAGCATGGTTATGACTTTTATTCTGAATTCTTTTTCAGGAAGACTGTGCATTTCCATCCCTTCAGGCTCCCTCTCTGGGGCTGTCTGGTTGATTTTGGTCTGAACCATATTCCTCTGTCTTTTCATGGCTATAGAAGCGGTCGCTGGTAGTTGCCACGTATGTCAGCTGGGCTCTTTAAGACTTTAAAAAGAGAGAAAAAAAGCAAGAAATAAAAGAAATAAAAGAACAAACAAAAAAGAAAACAAAACAAAAAAACGCCCACCAGGAGTAGATTCTGTGGGGATGCTGTAGGTGGCGCTGTTGCTCCACTATTCCGCAGCCATGGCCGCGCTGCTCCGCAGGGCCCTTTATCGCTCTGGCCGGGGTGGGAACGAATGGGAGGCTGTTGATCTCAGTGAGAAGTATAAGTACGGCCATGCTTCCCCAGTCGCCAGCTAAGGTGTCCAAAACTCCCCAGGACTCCCAGCCTGCTGGGCTGAGTATGCCAGGGAGATCCGACTCCTCCGCTGGACTCCTGTCTCTTTAAGACCGTGGAGGAAAGCGTGCGCTTTTTTTTTTCCCTTCCCGGGAGCCGGCTGCAAGCACCCTGGCGCGTTCCCACTCAGATCCTGCCCCTCTGTCTCTCCAATCTCCGCTGCACTGCGCGATGTGGGTCAGCGCTCCCTGCGCAGATCACCGGGGCTGGCTACTTCGCGGGGTGTACTTCCACTCCCTCCCAGCTCTGAATCCTCTCCTCCCGCCGGTGCGCTGGGAAGGGGGAGTGCTCGGGTCCTGCCAGGTCGCGGCTCCGTATCGTACCCGCCTCTTGGAGTGCCGAGTCCTCCCGTGTGTAGCTGCACGCTGTGCGCTTTCCTGTGTATTCTGGTCTCTCTTTTAGGAATAGTTGTATTTGCTGTATTTTCGTAGATAAATATAGTGTTGGGAGGAGATTTCTGTTGCCCTGCTCACGCTGCCATCTTCCCGGAAATCCAGTTAAATTATTAAAACAAACAAACAAAAAGCCTAAATTTGTGATCCAAAGCTGGATTCAAGCGTCAGTACTGCCTCCCACCTACCACATGCCTCTGGACTGGTCTTCTCCCCTCTGCGCACTCAGAGGACCCACCCCTGTGAGCAGTAGATGCAATAATGTATCCAAAAGCATCTGCACATGATAAATGTCCAGTCGATGTCATACAATAATCTGAAATTTCCCTGAAAGAGTGCAACTGACATGATTTTTCTGGAAAAAAAAAACCTACTGGCAAATATCAAGGGCCTTAAAGTTTATAGACTTTTGACTCAATAGTTACACTTTTAGAATTTATCCTAAGGAAAAAGAATTAATATGGGGAAAAAGTTGAATGTCCAAAGATGTTCATGAAGGTGTTATGGATAGTCCAAGTTAGAAATAATCCAAATGTCAAAAAATTAAGGAAATGGTTAGGTAAATTTGGTATACCCATGCCATGTTTTTAAGCTGCTATTTAAAGTCAAGGCTTGTACAGATTTTTAAGTTAAAATATTTATGTTGTTGAAAGACATCATATGCCAAGCATAATATCAGAGAGGTAATCATAAAAAAATAGGAAAAAAACTTTGAAATGAAAAAATTGATGCCATCAAGCATAAGCAAGGACAGGAGGAAAATGGATATTTTCATATGCTGCTGATAGAAGTGAAAAGTTGTAAAGTCAGTCTGGACAGCCTTTTAAATGTTTGTTAAAATAAAAAATTATACATGATTTTATTCTTAGGAAATTACAACAGAGAAGAACTTGCATATGAGCACAAGAAATACACATAAGGGTATTTACCAACACATTTTTATATCAGTGAAAAAATTGGAAACAACATGCATGTCCATCCATAGGGAAATGATTGAATGAATTATGATACACACATCTCTCTGGATAGACCAGTTGATGTTGTGGGAGCGCACGACATCCAAATCTTGATGCCATGAGGAAACAAAAAAGGCTTACTTTTCACTCACACTGATTGCCTATCACACTTGCTGTTGACTCAACTCTGTGTCATCCAGAGGTCTAGGCGGAACTGTGCTGTCCTATATGGTAACTGCTAACTAAGTGTGACTATTGAGCCCTTGTGATGCAGCTGGTGGGAACTGACATACACTGTCTAAGTGCAAAATACACACTGGATTTCAAAGGCTTAGTATAAAAAATATAAAATATATCACTAATTTTTCATCTTGACTGCCTGCTGAAATGAGAACAGTTTGGCTATACTGGGTAAATAAAATACACTATCAAAATTAATTTTACCTCCTTTTTAAATTAAAAAAAAGGGACTTCCTGAATATTTTAAATTACAGAGCAGCTTGCATCATATTTTTACTGGATAGTACTGGTCTAAAACATTCCTTGTCCTGGTGGCAGAGGAAAAGAGAGAGACGGTGACACCTTCGCTGGGAGGCTTTAGTTGGTGTGGAGGTGACACGTGTGAATTTGGTTTGTGTGTCTTCACCTGAAGGAAATGACACTAGCACACCTGAGTTTAGTGGAGGGAGGGGCCTGTGATCCTGTCATGTCTGCCAGAGAGAGCAGGAACAGGATACTGGGAAGCTGCCTTCCCATGGACACGCTGTGGAACACCTTGCAGGGGTTTAAAATAATGTGTTAGTTCTATAGGAGCTGGCACAGGAAGGGTCTAAGACATATTGTTGAGTAAAAAAGCAAGTTGTTTAACAATACCTATTGTATCTTAGCAGTTATAAAACACACACCTATAGGGGAAGAACAAAATTGCATGTTTTATGAGGACCTTTATTATATAGGTAACTACTTAGGGAAGTGTCTGGAAGGAACTGCCCCAAATTTAAACCAATGGTCTCCTCTTCGGGGGGAGGGGTAGCTCTTTCTGGAATGACTGAATATTAGACCGAAGGAATGTGCTCCTATTTGGGCTAGATGTCTTCTGTTGGCCTCACAGGATCAACCCTCCACCCTTGTCCACCTGTCCTGTGCTCAGAGAGGCTGACAGTTGCCCACTGGTGTCTAGGGCCACAGGCATGGAGGGAGAAGACTGAGGACTAGGTATGTGTTATTTTCCCATCACCCCATCTTCCTGCAGAGGATCCTCCCCGCACAGCAATCCTGCTCACTGTCTTAGGTCTGATCGCCATTTCTCCCCACTTCCTGTCAGCCTGTGGCTGGTAATGGCAACCCCATAACCCCCGGTGCTGTACCATCCTGTGTGGTTTCTTTACACCCTGCTCACTCAGTTATAAACAGTAATTTTAGTAAACTCTCTTTGAATTACTCAATTTAAGTGTATCACCTGTTTTTTTTTCTGGGACTGAGTAATACAATATATCACTTAAAAAATTAAAAATAAAAATCACAGAAGAAAAATGCTTGACAGAATTATGGCAAAAATGTCAAATTTGTTCGCTGCACCTTCTCTAGCAGTAGGATTATTTGTGAATTATTTTCTGTGCCAACGCAATTCTTTGTAGTTACTTTCTCTATAATAGATAGTACCTTTATTAGTCATTTGAAAAGTCTAAACTGAACAAAACCAGTAAACCAAAAAGGTTACTCTAAAATTGAATTTGTTCAGAAATTGCCGACCTTTGTTTACTTAACTGTGGCTAACAAGGAGTAGGTCCTTTCTTATCTAGTAGAGAACACCCCCCCCTCCTTTGTAATATCCAGAAGAAACGGGGACTAGCATTTACTGAATGCCCATGCTAAGCTAACCACTGTCTTATTCCCTGCTGCTTGTGACCTCCTGTGACCCGCTGCTAACAGCCCCTCTGTTCTGTCTCCCACGGAGGCTGGCCGGCTTTCTGACTTGCAAGCTGTCTCCCATACATGCTCCCCCACGTGGACTTTTGAAATGACTAATAAAAGTACTATTTATTATAGAGAAAGTAACTACAAAGGTAATTTCCAAGGGAATCTCTGTTGCTAGCCTATCTGAGGCACATGCCAATGTCTGGAGAAGTCCTGCCTTTCCTAGGGCAATGCGCAGGCGCTGCTGTTCATTCTCCGCAGAGCACAAGGGGCATCAAAGGAACGGCGGCCGCCCACGAAGGGGCCTAGACTCTGGCCCTCACCGGCTCCTCTGCCCTGGGGTAGTACAGCGAGGGCGAGACCACCTGATAAAAGCTAATCTCCCTCCTTAGCTCCAGGAGGCTATTTTCTGTGCACCTTTATTCGTATAAAGCTCTTGTTAGCAGAAGATATGACTGGCCCCAGGGCATATGGATTTGATTAGAACTTTCCTGTTATCTTAATTATGCATACTTCCAAACTAAACACAGTCCTCAGGCCCAGGAGACCCTGGAATCTCACCAGAGCTCATCTTCAAATGACAGCAATGGGTCTACCCAGCTCGGCTTGGATCAAGAGTGCTTTCTCCCTGGAAGCAATGCCTGCTGGGACGGTCACATCCAGAACCTGAGTGCAAGTCCAGCTCTCCCACCCACGGGCCATGGAGCTGGGAGGAAAGCACTTGAATTTTCTTCTGTGTAAAAGAGAAATAATAGCTTTGATTCTGGTGTGACAGTAAAGTGCATGGAGTAAAATACACGTGGGAAGATGTTTTATTTTGGTGAGAATAGTATAGGTAATCAGCCACCGCACGTCATCAAGTTATTTCTTCATGTGTGTCTTGCATGTCTGTCCCCTCAGACTATTTTTCTAAGCTTTTGCAACAGAGTTTGGCTTCCAAGGGTTTTTTTCTTAATTAAAAAATGTAACTTACATATTTTTATTGTGGTAAATATGCATAACATAAAAATTTACCACTTTAAGCCATTTTTAAAGGGAACAATTTGGCATTAAGTGCATTAACAATGTTGCACGACCATCACGACCATCTGTTTCCAGAATATTTTCGTTATCTTCAACAGGAACTCTGTCTGTTGAAGAATAACCCCTCATTCTCTCCTCCTCAGCCCTCAGTAATCTCTATTCTACTTTTCTTTCTCTATGTATTTGACTCTTCTCGGAACTCATAGAAGTACAATCACACAGTATCTGGCCTCTCCTGTCTGGTTTATTTCACTGAGTATAACGCTTCCAAGTTCTTCCAAGTTGTAGTATCCCAGGATGTTTTAAGTCAGGCCAGCTGAATTCTAGCACCTTCTTTGTGCCAGATGCCAAAACTAAAGTAGTGATCCTGCCTGACCTGCCCCTCCTCATGGAGCCTGCTCTCTTTGACGTACCTCAGCCCTGTGGCCCATCGTCACAGAGGGGCAGATGAAGGACTCAAGCCCTGGCCTTTCGACTCAAATCCAGATTCCCCCCACTCAGCCATGTCGCCAACAAAGGGCAACATGATATTTTATATTTAGTCTCTTTTCATCAGTTTGGGCTTTAGAGTCAGATGGATGGGGATGTGGTTTGAATCTCTAGCTTTGCCACCTACTGGCTCAACTTCAAATAATGCATGAAATGCATTTAGAACAGTCTCTGGCACATGGTAAATACTCATAAATCTTAGCTATGTTTTATTCACTCACGAAATGCCTGTCCTCTAGATGTAACCCTGAGGTGTCCACGAGGGCACAGAGCACGCTCGCCTTGTTACCATGATAGCCTCCGATCACAGCTGGGTGGCCCCGGCCATCAGTGTACCGAATGAGAGTACACCCAGGCATCAGAAGTGGGGAGAAACTGCAGAGTCTGAACTCTCTCTATGACAGCCTCACCTGGGGGGACAAACGGACCAACAAACAGTGGCCTCAGAATGTGACACCTGTCACACTCTTTTGACCCATGGGTTAAAGATGCTGCCTTGGAACTTAGATGGGAGGGCATTTCAGTACTCAACTTCAGTCCTGCTCAGACACTGATGAAGGGCTTTTACCCCCCTGACCCTGCGCCGCCAGTGACTTCAGCACTGGCTTAGGAGAGGATAAGATCAGAAAGAAGAGAAGAATGAACCAACCCAAGAAACCCCGGGACAGGGTCTGAGCTGGAGGATGCAGAGAGGGCAGGTATTTGATGGTCTCTGACTAGCTTTTCTTTGGCGGCAGCTCCACTCTGCAGCTCTCAGCTTCAGCATCTCTGTGCTGTGGGTTCCTCCACTGTCAAATGAAACATAAAATTTCTACTGATATTATTTGAAATATATTTTAGTCTAGTTCCATCAAGCTTGAGAGCCACCCCATAGATTTGAAGGCAGAGGATTCAAAAGTACTTAAAAGCCAGGAATGGTGGCGGCACATTAATTTACTTAATCAGCATTCAGTGATCCCCTATGATGTGTCAGGCACTGTGCTAGGCACCCAGGGGCCAGGAAGATTATGCCCCAGCCAGGGCTCACTGTTTAGCAATTTCCACTTTAAAATGGAAACGGTGACAGCAGGTGTTACTGTGTGACTGCAACATCCTTCGTGCCAACTGCGGTGGGGACAGATAATGAAAGTCATTCTGGAGTCGCAGCTGGAAATTTTAAAGAGCCAGTAAAGAAGTTGGGGAGGCACTGTAAGGCAGCTGAACTTTCCTCGCCCTTTCATGAAAAGGATTTTAATTTCACAGAGAAAAATAATAATATAATGGGTGACAATTAGGAGCATTAAGATCTGTCACTTGGAGAATGATGGTGCCCTGAGAGCATCAGGGATGCACTTTGCAGAGGGAGCTGTGAGGCAAGAGTAAGGGAGTCGGGAGTCAGGGAGAGCATGGGCAGCCTGCTGAGGGAGGACAGGTGTCCTCCCACTGGACTCTCTCTGTCTCTCCCTGAGAGACAGGGAGACAGAGACAGAGAAAGAAGTTGGGGCAGAATTGATTGGCTCATAGGATTTTGGAGGCTTGGCAAGTCCAAATCCTGCAGTGTAAGTGAATGGGCTGGAGACCCAGGGAAAAGCTGCAGTTGGAGCCTAAAGGCAGTCTGCTGGCAGAATCCCCTCTTTTGGGGGAGATCAGTCTTTTTCTATTAATGCCTTCAACTGATTGGATGAGGCCCAACCACACTATGGCAGGGGAAGTAATCTGCTTTATTAAAAATCTTCTGATTTAACTGTTACACTCATCTTGAAAAAAATACCTTCACAGAAACATTTAGAACAACGTTCAGAGAACTATCTGGGTTCCATGGCCTGGTCCAGGTGACACT
Source organism: Smutsia gigantea (assembly GCA_032199065.1). NCBI lineage: Eukaryota > Metazoa > Chordata > Mammalia > Pholidota > Manidae > Smutsia > Smutsia gigantea. The sequence continues at coordinate 188,966 of JAVSCE010011621.1, read as the reverse complement.
TGACATATGAAATTAACCATCACAGTCTTCCCAGTTGATTGAAACTTTTGTCACTATGAAATGTCTCTCTTGATCTTTAGCAACACTTTCTGCCTTAAAATCTAATTTTTCTGATGTTATCGTAGGTATGCAAGCATTTCTTCTGCACAGTTGTTTTAGTCTACTTGGGCTGCTGTAACAAAATGCCAAAAACTGGCTAGCTTATAAACAACGGAAATTGATTGCTCACCGTTCTGGAGGCTGCAAGTCCAAGATCGGAGTGCCAGAATGGTTGAGCGAGGGCCCTCTTCCAGGGCACAGACTTGTTGCTGTTTCCCATGGTGGAAGGGGCCAGACATCATTCCGGACCTTCGTTTGTAAGGGTGCTAATCTCATTCATGAGGGCCACACTCATGCCCTAATCACCTCCCAAAGGCCCTACCTACTAACACCATCCCCTTAATGGGGTAAGAGTTCAACATATCAGTTTGGGGCCGGAGGACACAAAAATTCAGACCATGGCAACAGTCTTTTTTCATCTTTTTACTTTTAACCTTTCTCAAAGTTTGTTTCTTATAAACTGCAAATAGGGTTTGAAAATTTTTCATCTAGTCTGACAATCTGTGTCATTTAATTGAAGTATTTAGTTTATTCATATTTAACGTGATTGTTGATACATTTGGGGATAAATTTACTATCTTTCTATGGGTTTTCTATTAATCTCATATATTCTACCATAATTTTTTCTCTCTTTTGTCTTAATTTCTCTTTAGGATAACTGTTTTATTGTTTTTCTCCTGTATTTGCTTGTTGTCCATTCTTCTGCAATTCTTTTATCATCCTAAATATTTTAAAACATGGTTTAGTATTTCTTAATATAAATTGGTAGTTTTTATATTTCCTGGACGATGCAAAGACCATAGAACATTTTAACTCCATTTTACCTGCAACACTTTAACTCTGTCCTACCTATTGGATATTGTTGTTTATTTTAATATACATATAACTTTATAATGTTTTTATAATGTATATTAAAATACTGTATTTTAATACATATAAATGTGTGTGGGGGGGTACATACTCACATATATTTAAATCTAACAAAACAGTATTATTACCGTTTAATGCAAACCTTTTTTAGGTTTAATATTTTACCTCTCATTTTCCTGTCACTACAACTCCTTCCAAAGTTAATTATTGTTCTGATTTCATTCACTGTAAATCTATGCTGACTTTATTTTACTTTTTTACACTTTATTGTTTTTATGGACTCAAAAATAGACATATTTTATGTCTGGCTTCTTCTGCTCAACATTATGCTTAAATTAAAAAATATTCTTGCAAGTAATTATAAATTTCTCATCCCTACTGCTATATAATATTCCATAGTGTGAACATATCAGTTTATTTTTTTACACTGTCCCCAGACACTATGCCTTTGATTTTTTTAAATAAGCTTTATTATGATGTACTTAGGGGTGGTTTTCTTTGTATTTATCTTACTTTGTGTTTGTAGAGCATTTGATATGTGGCTTGATTTCTTCCCTTTATTTGGAAAATTCTCAGCCACTGACTATTCAAAAACTGCTTCTGATCCATTCTTTTCCATCTCAATTTCCAGGACTCAAATGATATGTATGTTTCCCGTGCTCTTTTTTGTTTTTGGCACTTTTTTGTCTCTGCTTCAGTCTCAATATGTTCTTCTGGTCTATATTTTGGCTTATGGGCTCTCTCTTTAACTGCATCAAATCTCTATTTCAGTTACTGTATTTTTCAGTTCTAGAATTTCTATTTTATTCTTTTTGTGTTTTATAGTTATCTACTCTAAGTCTCAACCTGTTTTTTGATTCTTTAAATACATGAATCATGGCCCTATTAAAGAAAGTCTCCATCTGGTAACTTCAATATCTGGATCTCCCATGAGTCTATTTTAAGTGTCTGGGTTTGTTTATTTTTGTCAGATTCTGTTATGTCTCATTAATTTTTATGATAAGACGTTTGTATTTAAACAACTGTAGAGATCATCTGAGGCTCTGGATCAAATCACCTTAATGAAATTAGAGATTGAGCATTTTTTGTGAAGATTAGCCTGATCTAGTGTGAAGTCCTGTGGGGAGGGAGTCAGACTGAGACTCTAGGGTATTTACCAGGTCCCCCCCCAACCCCCACTTGGGCAAACCCTGAACTTCAATTTTCCCCCAAGTGCAGGAGACTGACAAAAATCTCTGCTCAGTTGTCAGCCTCTCATCTGCTGCTTTCTGCTCACCTTTTCAGTGTTTGTCAAAGATTTCCAGTCTCCAAATTTTTCAGGGTGGGGAGCTTTGCAAATGTTGGGCTCACCATTCTGGGCTTCCCATCTCTTAGAAATCTTGAATCTCTCAAGTTTTAGTTGATTCTATACCTCTCTAATCCCTTCAGACACATTTATTTGAAGACTCATTTGGAAGGCTTGAAAGCCTTTCTAATTGTGGGAAAAGAGCTGGTCTGAAGTATGTTAGTCTGATACTCCAGAAGCAGAAATCCAACAGATATGCTTTTATCTTTGCCAGCTTGATAGGCTAAGTGGTATCTCATCATTATCCTATCTCCATGTCTAAGATTAGCACTAAAATAGTGGAGAAGTCCACCTTCAAGTGATTAGAAAATTAAACCACTGTGTTTAAAAGTGACAAGAGGTCATTTTTATATCTGAAAGTAACCACCACAGTCATGACACCTACCCTGGATGTAACCAATGCACAGGGGGAAGCACGGAAGAGCAACCATCCCAGCAAGCAGGTTGGAATGGGCAGTTGGGAGAGAGCTGTTTTATGATTGTATCTTGCCAAATTCTGCTCTTTCAATAAAATGCTCGTATACATATGGTAATGATAACCACAAGAACACTACAATTACTATTTCAACAAATTATCCTGCCATTGATTCATTTATGGACTTATTCAGCAAATAATGGTTTAACACCTAACATATCCCAAACTCTTCAAAGTACTTCAGTAGAGGTATGAGTGCCACGGACCTGGTCTTTCCTGATTCCTAAGGGATATAAAGGAGCTTAGGAGCAAAGTTGGAATTAAGAATTCTGGCTCTGCAGTCAGCAACATGTAACTTTATGTCCTCTGGGACCTCAGAGAAAACGATCTAATTTCAGGAACATAGAATGTAATTTATTTTTTCCAATATTATACAATAAAATGAACATATGTTACAACTGAATGAATGAATGAGATGATTCATTCATACTCTGCTGTCTCTAATTTTGGCAGGTTGGGCAAGTCCTTTCCTCTCTGGTCTTCACCTTCCCACCTGCACAAAGGTTGATGAAGTTCACTAGAGTATCTCTGCTGGTTTTTACCTTGAGTTCTAATATTTTTGTTCCATGACTATAAAATCTATGGCCCCTGGTGAGAAGGCATTTTTAGGTTCCACAAGTTCTTACCACTCTGAGACACTAGAGGGCAGGAGAGCCACACTCATAAAAGAAATGCACACCCTGCTGTTGGGGGTTAGCACAGTGAAAAAAAAAAAAGGCTCCGGTTAAACCGCATATTTTCTTCCTGTCTAGGATGATGCTGTTCTGACCACCTGACATGAATTTTCCTCATCACCTGTACTCCTGACACAGATCAGTTTCACAACCATTTTCCGACTCTTAATCCTCACTGCAGTGACTGTTTCCACAATGGAAATTTAGAACTCCTGATTTGGAAACAAAATACAGTATTTGGAACTGGTGCTATTCTGGGAAATCCCTGACATGAGGATGTTACAGCTAAGAGAGCCTTTTGTGCCTGATCAGAGTTCCTTCTGGTTTGGCTAGCGTACCGAGAGTGGTAATGAGCAAACCTGCATACTTTGAACCCGAACCCTTGCTTGTATGAAAGCGATGGAGAGACGGCACAGAATAAAAGCATTTGGGGCACGACCTGACACCCGTTGTGCTGACAGCCAGCACCCTGGTGGTCACAGAGCTGAGGCTGGGAACCTCACCGCGAGTGTGCAGCAGGGAACCAGAAGCGGAGGGGTGATGGGAGCTGTTAACCGTGAAAAGCCATTCCTTTTCCGTTAAAAGAGAGTGCAGGGACAGATTTCAAATACAGCAGGAATGATTTTGATTTAAAATCAAGGGAAACTTTCATTCCTGGATCCGGAAGTCTATGTTGTCATGGGCAAGGCTTACGCTACTGACCAACTGATGCAAGACTGGGGAGGGTTCTTTGTGGAAGCTCGGCCTTCTCAGTTTGTAGGCAGGCCGACCGGGGCCCCCTGAGGGGTGGTCTTGGACAGCCTCTCACAGCAAGCCTGTGCCAAGGTCACCCCTGTTGCGAGTCTTGGTGTAAGATGATAATTCCTTATATTGATAATTACTTTCAGGTTTAGGGAATAAGTGATCTGGGGGCAACCACCTGGTACCCACTTGTTGGCATGGTTCCCAGAATGTGTCGAAATGGTCCACTCAAACCCGGGACAGGCAAGTTCTAGTGGGCCATGATTTTGAGACCTGAAAAACCATTGTGCTTTTAGGACACACTTTCACACAAGGGTCTCTGCTTAGTAGGTCATCTCCTTTTCTGTGCATTCCAGTCCTTCCATCACATGAAAGTTTCAGTGGTCACTGGGAGAGCCTGGTGGGCTTCTGGGTGGCCAAATCTCTCACCCTTTGCTTCTGTAAGGGATGGACCGCTGTCTTACCCAACCTGATAGTCCCACCTTCTGTCTTATCAAAGAGGATCTGCTTTTTGCCCTTTCCTATTAGTGAAAATGAGCCTTTCTTTTAGTTTGGATTATTCAGAGGGAATGGGAAGGAAACTGATATATATCTTATTCTCATTAGGAAGAATGCTCTTTGAGCAGATGGCTTTACTCAGTTCTCAAAAACACCCCTTGTTAGTGAGCGATTATCATTCCCATTTTAAAGATGCAGACAGTGAGGTTCAGAAATGTTGAGAAACTGGTCAAGGGCCAAGAAAGTTCTAAGCTACAAAGCCCAAATTCAAAACATGGTGGGTTTGATTCTAAGGTTCATTTTTGTCCAGAGAGAATGAGGAAGGGTACCGGAATGTGGGGCCCCCAAAGTGTGCAGAGATAATAACCAGAGAAGAAGGAAGAGCTCCCCAGGAGGGCTCAAAGCTGAGCCCAGGTCCTGTGTGGTAGGAGCTTATGTGGACAGGGTTGTGCTTATAAAGTGGAGGCCTGCCAATTTAATAATGTTGGATGCTAATGTTGGCTGATGCTTTGTGCTTTATGAAGCACTTTTGTGTGCATCATCTCATTTGTTTCTCACTGCAGTTCCACAAAAGAGGAGGAAGTGGTGTTGTTAATGTTAGGCTATGTTCAAATGGATTTTTATATAATTTGATGTTGTTTGATAATTTTTCGGAAGGAAGGAAATGTCAGGCCTATTGTACAGTCTCCCCATGTTCAAAGTGGGAAATCTTAGGCTCGTATGAATCAATTGCACCGCTCTGATAGGAGAAGGTATTGTTGATAAATGAAGGGATCTTTGACTGTCGTCCTCGGAGAGGAAAAACCACTTTGGACAACAGTCAAAGGACCCCCCATTCCCCCGGTGTTTGAGCGACACTGTGTGTAACACACAGCATGAAGGCTTGTGCCTCATGTTCATTCACCATTTAGCCATTCACCCATCTGTAAATGGACACTGGGTGCCTACTAACTGGTATCACACTAAGCTTATAAATAAAATGGTTATCAAAAACAGATACTGCCCATGCCCCCAGAAACTGGGAATTCACATTTTTTGCCAATCTGATAGGTATGCAGTAAACTCTAATGGTCTTGATTTTCATTTCCCAGGTTACTGATGACGTTGTGCACCTTTTCATGTGGGCAGCTATTCAAACATCTCCTGTGAGGGGATGAAATGAGCAGACTTGTGTTTTTTGTAAGGCCTCCCTGGCTCTGGCATAGAGAATGGACCGAAGGGAACCCATGAAGTGGGTGGTTTGGCAGTCCGATCCAAACCGGGGGCAGCTCAGGCTGTGGGTGGAGAAAGGGCACCAGACTGTAAGAGAATCTTAGGCGATAAAGCTGAGGCGAATATTTCCAAATTCCTGAAGATTTGGGGATTTGGAAACAAGAAATTGGGATTCCTGGGGATTCTCTGAAATTTTAAGGTTTTCTTAAAATATTTCAAACATTCTTTATATTCCTTAATCATTATTATGGTTATCTAAAAATTTGATATGTGAAAATAAATAAGAATAATAAGAAATTTTAAGTTTAATTTCTTTAGAAAGGACTGTAGCTTCTTAGCAATAGTCAACCACTGGAAAAATGCCAGCAAATGTAATAATATTCTAATAATGTAGCATTCAGATCTCCTACCAAGATTAATTATACTCCACAGAATCACATGTCAAAACTGACGATTTAAGGACTTAATTTGTTTGTAAAACTTGTTATTTCTTGGAACATCATTCTAGAATCTGTATGAGCTTATTAATATTCATTTTATTTGCAAGAATGACTCACTATAAGCAGCACACAGGGTCAGGGACGTCCTCTTACAAACATGGCAACAGCTACAAGAGGAACTGGTTAGACTGTGATCAACTAGGGTCCCAGAAATACTCTCTGTAACCTTTCTTTCTCCTTGTCAGCCTCTCCTGCTCTTCCCTTCAATTTGAAGTCAGTAGATCCCTTCCAACCAATAATGTCTCTGTTACTTGTTAATTGTTGCATTTTAATTCTCAAAGGAGATTCATAATACCTGTTTCCCATTTTTTTTCTGGCTCCCTGATTGATTCAGAAAACTGCCAAGTTTCACTGCTTCACTGCCTGCGAAAGGCTGTGATGGAATTCCTGTTTGGAAACACAGGGCTTGGGAGTGGCTGGCAGGGTTGGAACAGTCTGGCTGACAGGTGGCTGGTGAGTCTTGTGTCTGTTTTTATCTGTGTTCTCTGAGCGGCTGGTTTCATTAGGACTGGTCATTCTAGTGCCTGTCAGCAATACCTCAGATAAATAAACATCCCACCCTATTATCTAAAATGAGAACTACATTTCCAAACAATGCACTCTCACTCCTTTTGAAAAAGAATACATCTTTCGAAAGAGCAGAGAGAACAGACTGAAACACAAGTCTCCCCAAAATCTAGGGCATTTTTCACTGGACTCTGAAATCCTGGACTTGAAATGGAGACAAAATGGGCCCACTAAAGGCTTGAGCATGGTTCCTGGAAGTTATTTCCTCTAAGATGTATTACCAAATTATTTTTTAATTTAAATCCTGAAACAAAATACTCTCAATCATTAGCTACTCCTAAAGATTAGGAGGTTGACAACTTGAAGGAATGGCTACGTGTGGCTGAGTGTGCTATACTGAAGTATGCATGCTTTAAAAGATAGGATCATGACAAGAATATTAATCAGAAATAAGATGAACTCATTTGAGATAAACAGAAAATAATTTGATTATCTCAAGTAGCAACAAACAAAGTCCTTAAGTCACTAAATAATTTTACTCTTTTTCCTTTAGTTCTGAATCCAAACAGATTTTTCCCAAGATTCATCAGAGATTCAGAGCAGGGATGAAAGCAGAGATTCAATAGTCTATCTATTGGCCTATGGTCATAGCCGCTGGCAAAGTTTCTAATAACAGTTTTCTCTAGGTATTTTTCCTATGTGACATGTATGCTTATCTAGGAATGTGTGGCGATTCATAGTGCTGAAATCTATCCCTGTCCACCTATTCATTAGGTAATTATCAAGCACCCTCTGGGCACTTAGCATGGCCCATTTTGTTTTGGTGCAATTGCCATAGTTTTCCCCACAGGGAAGTATTTTTTCAAGCTGTATAGGAATAAGAAAACTGGGAAGAAAATGAACACTGCCGAGAGCAGAGGAATACAATGTGCTAGAAGAATCTTAAAAGACCCAGAGCTATTTATAGATCTTGAAATAAATGGCCTTCCTTTGATTGGAAGAGACACTTCTAAAAGAACTTTTAAAAAAATAGGACAAGGAAATGGTGGTGAAGTGGGAGAAATTATCTAAGAAGTGTCTGTCTGGTATAATTTTTTCTCAGGAAAAAAAATCACAATTACCACATTATCACATGTACCAAAAAAAAGTTACTTGAAGAGGTGGCAGATTTGCCAAAAAGGTGGGGTTTTGTTTGTTTCATGAAGCCAGAGAGAAAAATCAAGTAACTACCAATTGAAAATGGAAGAAGAAACCTTTGGCTTGCTGCTGTTGTTAGGGTTGAAGTTTATTTTGCAAAGGCACGTGTGGCTAAAGAAGCTGGGTAGGATGTTACTGTAGTCTCAGAAGACATATACCGGAAGGCAGGAAAATACTTTCACAATTGTATTCATCTTTTTAAAGTATGAATTACTTGATTCTAGTTCATGCTCATTTTGAGGAAATGAATGCAAATAAATAGGGATACGGAGTACAGAGACAGGCAATGAGGTAGATTTAGAGCCACGGCTTAACTGACTGAATGGATGATGGGTATAAAGCCGACTGCAAAATCTGCCACTAATCCAGGAAATCCATAGTCAACAAAACTGTTCTAGAGCAGGGATTCTCAGCCTTGGCCTGCCCACAGAATCACTCAGAGGTTTTTAAAACTTCGATGGGCCGCTCTCAGCAACGTTCATTTAAGTGTTCTGGGGTGTGGCCTGACATTAAGATTTTTAAGTGCTTCCCAGGGAATTCTGATGTTCACCCAAGACTAAGAACCGCTGATGGAAGAAACCCATCAGGACTATGAGTTGGTAGTACCTTTTTGTCCCATCACAGTCTCTTGTAAGCCTAAGAAATCCAGAATCTAGACTTTCTCCCCGGGCCCGAGGGGAGATTGACAAGCAAGACTTGCTGTTTTCGGTGACTTCTCTCCCCAGCGGGCCCCAAGCCCTCCTTGGCTTTCCGTAGATTTAAACTGTGTCCTTGTTCACCACGGTTGCCCCTTCGTCGAGGCGAGCCGGTGCGTCACGTGATCTGAGCAGTTGATGCTGCGAGACTCCACAGTCATACACCTAGTTTTTCTTCATTTCTTTTGCTTTTCATTCTTTTGTTTTGCTTTGCTATTTATCTCAATGTTAAAATGTTTGTTTTAAGCTGACATAAAACAAATGGAACTATGACTTTTGCTTTCCAATCTGCATAGCTGGCTTTGGGTAAGATGTTTCATATACCAAAACATTTTTTTGAAAACCATTTATATCTTCCTTTTGGATATTGTCAGGTGACCCACCCAGGGTCCCCAACTGCTGTACTTCTATTTGACACTCAGGCACCACAGGGACTGTAATGCGGCCACTGCAGAGCAATGGATTTGGACATAGGCTTTTGGACAGAGCTCCTGCAAATCACCTGCGGCCTTGATTTTGCCTGGCTCCATCGATGAAGATCCAAAGAGTGGAACCATTAGAAAATACGTTTGCCAGCTGGACGACTGCGTTTGGACTGTGTGTCCACATTAAGAGTCCGGGGTCAGCCTGACCTGAAGCAGAGCACAGAGGAGCCTATCACATAGGAAGGATGTTACTGTTTTTCACCATGAATTTAAATCTCTTGCTGCCATGTGCAGTTTGACCTTAGCCCGGCCTCAGCAGACAAGGGCAGTGCCTCGGTCCAGAAGAGGTGGGGTCTCCTAAGCTCCCATGCTTGCCGCCTGCCGACTGCTGGCTCTTGCCCCTTTCTCTTCTTCCTCCTGCCAGGCTGCGTGTGGCGTAGGGGTGGGGAGGAGGCTGCATGCCCTCAGAGCAGCAGGCAGAGCAACTATGTCTGTATTTTGGTTCTGAGACGGTGAAAGCAAATCTCCAGGGATGCTCAATCTCCGGGGATTTTGGTGGTGGACAAAATGAGGGTAGAGTTTGGCTGTTCCTGGTCTTGTTAATGGCTGGGGTCTCCGCTGGCTTGGCCTCCAGCACTTACTGACTGTTAGGGCCCCTGAAGCCCACCATGCTGATGTCCTTGCCTAATGGATCAGCCCCCAGAGTCCCGTTTGGGCTCTTTTAAGGCTCAATAGTGCAGAGCCCACCTGCCTGCCCTCTCCATGGGAGCCAGCCACAGGCAGAGGGTCAGGTTCAGTGTCAGCTACTGATGCAGCCGAGGAAGCCCACGGACATCACCAGTCTGGTTATCTCCCAATGCAAGATGATACATAGTGAAGGAGGCAAATCCCTTTTGCCATGCAGGCACCACAGGGTTGGTTTTGAGCAAATTATTCATTAGCTACCCAGCTACTAGAACAGCGGTTCTCCAAACTTCCCAGGTCATCTGGGAACTTGTTAAAAATGCAAAATCTCAGGCCCAACTGCAGTCCTATAATCTCAGAAATTCTGTAGGTGGGGCCCTCTACGTGATTCTGAGAGCCATTGCTTTTGGATTCTGTAGCAATGTGATCAGGAGCAGAGAGGAGGGAATCAAACTGACTTGTGAACCCTTGAGCAAACTGCCTAAGTTTACCAAGCCTCTGTTTTCTCACCTATAAAATGGGACGATGAAAACTCTGCCCTCACTGAGTTGTTAGAATGGTTATATGGGGTGGAGCATGTCCAGTGCTAAGCAGGTAAAATCCCAGGTAACACGAGCCCTGGTTTTGATCCTGGGTTGCCTGAATGCCACTGCGTGCCACCTCTGGTGTTTCTGCCGCTCAGGCATCCTGGGGTCCACACTGTGGAAGCGGAAATCACGGTCTCCTCCTCTCTGAACACGATGTGTCTTACCTTCACGCTGCTGGAGGCTGCTTCTTCCTCACAGGCAAGCCCTCTAAATAAATTTCAGGGTCAGGGGAGAGGGTTCTCAGGGGAATGACGAAGGAGATTTTCAAGGAGACTAGCCCAGGGCTCTTGCAGAGCAGGGGTATTTGTTGCTAATGAGCCCTGTCACAGAACCTCAAAAGGGGACACATGCAAGAGCAGCCATGCTGGCTGATGCACACCGGGCCCGCGTGTGGCACGTGGCGCCCTTGGGGGGCACATGCCCTGTGGTGGGGCAGTTGCTTAGGGATGGTGAGGGGACTTAGGGGACACCCAGCTTAGGCTGGGGGACAGAATAGCTCTCCCAAGAAAACTCAGTCCCTAGACTTTAATGGCAGGATGGGACACAAACCTGAACCTTGTGGTGTATTTGTATTCTGGATCTTAACTCAGCCACCCACTAGACAATGAGTCACGGGGGATATCGTTTCTTTGAGAGTTTGTTTTCTTTCCTGTAAAATGAAAATAATAACCTCCAGCTTCATGGAGTTGCCATGACGATTAAACATACCCGAGCGCTGTGCAGATTATGGACTCACTCAGGGCTAGTTGGGGTTGTTATTAGGGGTAGCCAGTTATGGAAAGTCAGAGGGCCTGGAGGTCCTACTTGGACACTGATCAGGTATGTGACCTCATACTGGAGCTCTTCAGCCTCAGTCTCCCTATTTGTGATAGGGGACAATTTTACACGCTTCCACACAAGGCCACTGTGGGCTTAACTAAACCTGCAGATGACAGGGCACAGATCTGGCATCTGCGGGCCTCGGTGTCAGCGCCTCCCCTTCTCCATGGACGAGTTACTTCAAGGGCTGGATCTCTGAAGGTCTCCCTTTATGCTTACTACCTCTGGAGCCCGCTGAGTCTATTCGACCCTATGCTCAACTGTCATATTTGTCTTGAGATTTCTGGGATTTGATGGGGAAAGACTCCCTTCTTCTTCCTGAAGAAGATTCAGCCAGGGTCTCTGTCCCATCCACCATCAGCAGCTAAAGCTTCCCAAACCATCCTTCAGTTTTGCAACAATAAAGTAATATGGGTGCCCATGTGAAAGAGGCCCCCTAAACCAGTGTCTACCATGCCCTGGGGAAAGGGCATATTCAGTGAGTGAATATCCCAGTCCTCTTACAGCCAGTCCCACATGGCTTACACGTGAAGCATATCAATTGCATTCACAGTGAGAGATGGACCCACCCCTTCTCAGGATAAACTGGATGGTGTTCCCTTGGGAATGACCTCCTGTGTCTGGATCACGGGCAGCCACCTGAGATCGGAGCACTATGAGCTGTGGGTCCTCTATCAACCCAAACATCCTCTTCCCCTCTGCAGCATCCAAAACCTGACATGGCTCCTAGATGAGTTATTCTCATGGCCCATTTTAGTAAAGGTTCCTTAAAGGCTGATGAAACTGACCCACAAAATGAGACAGTTCCTTCACAGTATATGCCCTGGTGGCAGTAGATCCTTGGTTTTTGCCGTCTCCCTACATTGACTACTTTCTTGATGACCAGAGATCTTAGAGGCACTTTCTGGCATAATATTTCCCTTTCTGGGCAGCTTTGAGGCTAGTGGTTGAAGCTCAGAGAGATCCAAATTTGAGCTTGGTTTAGCCTCAAGGCCCAACCTAGCACTTCCTTTTACTTTTATTTTAGCTACTACAGGTAACAATAAAAAAGGATTGTATATTTACCTTGTTTCTTATTCTTTTGCATGTCTTTATATTTCCTGTGATTCAACTCCCCAGGAGTTGGATCCATCTCTAAACTTCATTGGTAAGTTTTACCTTTAGTAACTGAATATATAGCACAGCTGCTGCTCCGTAATGCAGGTGACCATTTGACCATCCAGGAATCAAAGGTTCATCTTGTCTTTTCCCAAACCAGCTTTATGTGAGCCAGGGCCAGTCTAGCAAATCCCACTCTGACACCAACGAAAAGGGTTTGGGGACCCAATCCTAATGTCAGGGGGTGGGGGTGGGTTTTCTCCACACCACCAACCAATTCTTGGACACCAGCTGGGTTCCTACAACTCAATTCCAACACTATCTGCCCTGAGACAGCATCAGATCACACAGACTAAGGACCCAGTACTCCAAGGCTGCCCCCTGCTCACTTCAAATCATCTGCCAGTTGCAAGTCCAGGTTGTACCTATGCTTCTCACTGACTATCTATAGATGGGAAGTCCCAATGATCTCTTCCTTGGGTTCAATTAATTTGCTAGAATAGGTCATAGAACTCATAGAAACATTTTGCTAGACACCAGTTTATTATAAAAGGATATAACTCAGGAATAGCCAGATGGAAGAGATGCATAGGAAAAAGGATGGAAAAAGGGCTTGAAGCTTCTATGCTTCCTCTGAGCACACCACTCTCCCAGCACCTTCATATGACCCCCAACCTGGAAGCTTACCAAACCTAGTCCTTCTGTTATTTTATGGAGATGTCACTAGATAAAAATGATTAATTCAATAACTTGGCATTAGTGATTGATTCAACCTCCAGCCCCTCTCCTTTCCCTGGAGGTCAGATGATAGAGTGGGACTGAACCCTCTAATCACATGGTTGGTTCTCTTGGCAACCAGCCCTATTCTCAGATGCATTCCAAAAGTCACCTTAGTAACCTAACAAAACACACCTTTATAGCTCTCATCACTTAGGAAATGCCAAGGGTTTTAGGAGCTTTGACAGGAACAGAGAACAAAGACCAAATATATATTTCTTTGTAAACCCCAATTTCACACTTTCCCTGGGAGTACATGCTGCCTTACTGGCTTCACTGTCCCCTGTGGGTATACCCTCACTTCCTGGGGAGCTTATATTCTTTTAGGTCAGGCACCGTGTCCCTTACCGCCCTAAGGGCTAGGCATATAGGAGGAATGCAGAGTCTACTGTGTTTAAGGGAACTTAAGGGGAATAAATTTTAGGCTCAGCAGTCAGGGTGAAGTGAGCCTAGCCTGCCACTGGGGGGCAGTGGAGGACCAGACTGGGGCCTCTGGACTGGCACCGAGGTGGGACTCAGGTAGCAACGGCCCCCTCACAGCACAGCCAGGGGGGAGAATGACCCAGGGAGAGGCTCTCCGAAAAGGTTTGGAGGAGGGCTAAAAATCCGAGATGAAATGATCCAGAACCACGCCCTTCCAACATTTCCACACTTGCAGGTCTGCCCCCTACCACCCCAGAAATGCCCAAGGACTGCCTCTGGACAGCAATCTGGGAGGTGGTGAGCACGCTTCTTCCAATTAAGCGTGTTCCAGACATGGGGCTGATGCAGCGGGGTCCTTCAGGGCAACCAGCTTAACTCTGGCGCCAACCCCAGCAAGAGTCAGGAGGCAGAGAAACCTACTACCTACCCAAGGCCTCAGGAAGCCAAGAAAAATACCCAGAACAGAAGAATCCATGAGCTCAACCAGCTTTGCCCTGAAAGCTGCTGCCAAACATAGGCAGCACCAACAATTACCAAGAAATACGCTGGACTGGCTCTATACCTGGCTGATGTTCCCAGCACAGCTGTCCTGTCCCCCACTGGCCCCTGCCCCTGCTCTGAGCTGGCACACACTGCCGCCTTCCACTGGTGATGTGGAAGAGTTGTTCCCCCCAGCCCCACCCACACACAGCCACAGAGAAACCTTCAGGCTGGGCGGAGAGGAGGAGGTTTGCAGGGTAAGTCTGCGTTGAAGCATAGAGAGAGTTTCAATATGTTTCAGTAGCTTTATTTCCTTTAAGCCCTGACACTGGCAGAAGGGCTACCTTCTGACTGTGTTCAAAACAAGGGTTTTGGAGGTCAGGACTTGTCAGTGGAGAAGCTTTGACTGCTGTTGCAGTGCTCAGGCAGGGATCAGTGGGTTAGAACACAATGCCCTGGCGCTGGTGGCTGAAACCAGGGAGATTTCTTTCCTTCCGAGTCTGTAAAGACATGCTGGGGAACCCCCCTTTGCATGACAGAGCAGTTCATTCTGATTTATGGCCACTGTGCCTCCCTCGGTCACCTGGAAAAGCAACTTTCCGAATGGCTTTGTGGCCGAGGATGCTGGTAGATGCTCCCTGTCCTGGTCCTGGTGGAGCCCTGCGTTCCCTCCCCCTGCAAGCTGGGTGCAGCAAAGGCCAGTTGGACCTGCCCTGCCTGCCTGTGCCCTGCTCCCACTGGCCTGGCCCCTTGCCCGGGTCTGGCAGTCTGTAGCCTTGCCCTCCTGCTGGCAGCACAGCTCTCCACCTGCTCCAGCTCTTTCTCTTACGCCAGCTGTGCCAAGGCCCTCCCTGCCAGGCCGCCTCTCTGCGCCTTTGCCACCAAGTGTCCGTTTGGCTCTGTCTGCACTTGCACTTCCTCACATACAAATGATATTCGGGGACATCTCCTCCTCGCCCAGGACCTGAGCCCCTGGAGTACAGGGCAACAGTTCCCGCTCTTTGTTAATTTAACAAATGTTTATTAAGTGACCACCAATTGCCAGGCACTGAGCTAAGTGCCAGGGAACAAGAGCCATGGTCCCAACCCTCATGTAGCTAACAGACTGGCAGATAAACAAACCAATCAGCAGAAAGGCTGTGGATAGTGATAAATGTTGCCAAGAGAAGAGCACGTGACTTCCGGGGCTGGGAGGGGGCGGGATCTCCTCTCAACACCTGGGCACGAAGTGCCAGTCATGTTCAGACCTGAGGGAAGATGGTGCCTTCGCAGAGCTGGGGAGCAGCTGGCTGAGGGTGCAGCAAGCACAAAGGCCCTGAGGTGAAACGACCCTGATTTTATAGAAAATGATAGATGACCAGTGCGAGAGTCCAGTGAGTTCAGGGGGAACGGTAAGGATGAAATGTGGAACTTGGTATGTCCCAAACTCCTGATTTTCCTACAAAACCTGTCCCATCGTCTTCCCCATCTCAGTAAAAAGAAAAGCTGTTCTTACACTGCCCAGGCCCCAGACCTTGCAGCTATTCTGGACCCTCTCTCACACCACACCCCACCACCAGCACATACAGTCACCTCCACTGGACAAACTCTGAGCACCTCTTCCCGCCTCCACGGCTGCCTCCTGGTCCAGCACTACCTGGAGTATGCCTACCTGATCTCCCACTTCCCCCTCTCCACCTCTCAGCAGCCAGAGACACCCACGTGAAGTGTATGTCAGATATGGCATTGCTCTGCATGAACCCTCTCAGGGCTCCCATCTCTGAGTGTAATTTAAAGCTTGTGTGGTGACCATTAGACCTCACAGGCCCCTGAACTTTCCTGACAATCCTCATCACTCACTCTGGTCCAGCAGCCACCTTGCTTTCCCGAAACCTGCCAAGCACACGCCCACCACAGGGCCTTTGCACCTGCTCCTTCCTCCACTGGGGCCCTTCCTTCTCCCCCACCCCCACCAGATGTCCACATGGCTCCCTCTGTTAAAGCCCTTTATGACTCTGCTGAAATGTCAGCTTCTTATGGACACTCTGCCCCCTCCCCATCACTGCCACCCCCTCATCCACCCTGGGCATTTTCTTTTTTCCCTCCATGACACTTACCATTTTCTGACACATTTGCTACTTGTTTGCTTGGTGGCTGTCTGTCTCTCCTGACTCCAAGAGAGGCTCATCAGAGGAAAGAGTTTTGTTTTGTTTGCTGCTGTACCTCCAGCATCGAGCATAGTGCTTGGCATGTGGTGGACCCCAAAAATATTTGTTGAGATGAGAAACATAGGTAGAGTCAGACTATGGAGAATGTTGCAGACCATGTAAAGTGATGTAGATTTTGTTCTAAAAGCAATGCAAAGCCACTGGAAAGCTTTAAGCAGTGGAGGAAGCGATCTGCTTCATCTGCTGAGTTTACTGTAGCGCGGTGTGGAGAATGACCAGAAGCAGGGGCCCAGGGACGGAGCTGCCAAAACAGCCCAGCAAAGATGTCAGTGGCTTAGACCAGGGTGGTGTCAGTGACTATGAGGAGAAGCTGTGAGCAAAATGATCGGCAGCTCGGCTGCGAAGAAGCTGGTGTCCAGGGCCAGAAGGACTCCTCATGTGGCTGCCGCTCATTGTGATTCGCCCTAAGCAGGCTGAACGCCAAGGATGGCCCCACCGTGCCGGCTCTCAGCAGAGGCAGGAAGACCACACTCTGAGCTCATCTTCAGCAGACGGCAGTTTGAGCTGCGCCATCCGCGCCTCTCCCATTGTGCCCGCTGATGAGCGTCTTCAGACAAAGGCTGTACTGCCTCTTTGCATCACCCACCCAGCCCACCTCTCACATGTGCCAACCCCAAAAGGCATTCACTACTATTGCAGGTTGGAGTCTCTGAGAGCTGAGATGGACTGGAATACAAATGTTTATCAGGGATGAACACCAGTGAAAGGAAAGTGGGGAAGCAGCACTGGGTAGATGGAGGAGTCAAATTATGCTGTAGGCCCCACAAAGCCTTGACCGACCTGGTGGGGAGCTTGGAAGCCAGCATCACCCAGTCCATGCTGGGCTGAAAGGTTGGGCCTTGCACACCGAATAGGGGCTGCCCGGGAAGAGTATGGCCCAGGTGAGGTGGCGCTCTGCAGCTGGGGCAGATCCTGAAGGAGCTGATGGGTGAGGTGTCTGCTGCTAGTACACCCCCAGCTGGGTAGCAAGCCCTTCCTTGAAGTGATCTGGAGGGGGCACATCTCTGGGTCTGTGTTGTGTGCAGTGAGGGTGAGGCCCAACTCCACTGCTCTGCAATATGAACTGGCTCCCAGGAAGACTTTCTGCAACAGCTTGACTCTTTCTAGGCCTCTGAGCCAAATGGCCTGATGGGGCTTATGAACAAGCCACTGGCCTCGTATCAGAGCAACTCTTCAAACTGCAGGGGATGCTTACAGATGGAGGTAGAACATCTGAAATTCATTTGCAGGACCATTTCAGTGTCATTTCAGCATCTGCTGTATCTTGGAAAGATACAGGCTTCATGGTCAGACAGTCCTGTGTTCCAATCCTGTGTGTGTCACACACCAGCTTCACGGCCCCAGAGAGTTAACAAGCCTTCTGAAAGTATTTTCCCTCTTTTGTAAAGTGTGTGGAATGATGCCCAAAAGATAAGCAAGCTGAGATTAAGGGCTATGTCTTAGTAGCCTTGTCTTCTCATTGGGCCATGGGTGTTTGTTGAATGAATGAGTGTTATCTGCTGTGAGGTATTTATGCCCTTGTCTTACACAGGCTACAGCAGTTACAAGCTCGGGAAGAGGGGCTGTTATTCGTACTTGCAGAGGTGTGAGTAGGAGCTGCCCTCATTTTAGCCCTGTCCACACTGTGCAAGACGTGTTCATCTGACTGCCATTTCACCAGCCCATGTGCATTGCCAGGTCCACTGAGGCCCAGCCCGAGTCTTGCACAGGGTGCCCGCCACACGTGAGCTGCCATGACTGAAACCTGCCACAACACACCGGGGTCTCAATAGCATGTAACAGTCAGCTCATGCATCATCTGTGAATTAAATCCCAATTTTACCCTGACCTCAGCCATTTTTCTGAAATCTCCTTTGCATGGCAGGGAGCACACTGTCCTCCACCCCCTGCTGGATTATAAAGTGGTGCATGAGTGAAGCATTTTCCATAGCTCACTGGTTCACTGACAAGTTAACATCAGCCTGGTAAGCCCTCCTGAGCTCCTTCCTGTCAGTTCTCTTCCACTGGCAGATATTTGTTTTTTCTTTAGGTTGTGAGAGGAAAGACTGCAGTTCCACAGAGGAATATCACAGCCCTTAGTAATACTACAAAGAATCTAGCTTTGTTCATTTCAGCACATTGTCCCCTTTTTCCAGAACAGAAACCTTCCTTTTGCTCCATAAAGTCTGATGTAATAGGATAAACACCTGCTATGGATCTAGCAAGACCTGAGTTCAAGTCCTGTGTGGTCTTAAAAGTCTGCCTAACTTCTGAGAGCTTCCATTCCCTTATCTGTGATGCTTTTCCTGCAGGCTGGTTGAGGTCTTAGAAAAGTAACTACCTGAGACCCAGGCCTGCTGAGCAGCATGCTGTTACCCTTTCTTTTACGCAGGGGAGGGAGCAAGGGGGCAAGCGGTGCTAGTGTGGTCTTGCATGATGCTATTTGAGCTGCACTCAGTGTGAGGAGAGGGGGCTCTGGCATCCGCTGCACTGGGTCATGACTGAAGTTAGCAGGAGAGCAGGTACCTGGAAAGGTAAATGGCTATAGTTGGCCCTGAGAGGACTGTCATAGACAGTAGGATCCTCTGACCAGTGAAGCAAAAGACTGAACTCTGTCCACCACTGCTGTCCACGTTTACATTATCCTCTGTGCAGGCAGGACTGGTGATATGGCCCGGATTGGTGCTCTGTCTTCTACATACAGGCTGTATACACCACACACTGAGAGACTCTCGGGTGGATTTCAGCAGAGGGGAAGAAGGAAAGGATATAGAGCTTGTGACTTATAAACCAACTGGAAGCTCCTTAAAGGCAGGAACTATGACTTGTCTCATGACTATTGAAATCTTAGCACCTAGCACAATGCCTGGCATATAAGATATATTCATCAGCTGTTAAATCCAGGCATTGTGTATAGGTTTTTATCCATTCAGCCATCGAGCCATCCATCCATCCATCCTTGTGGCATCCTCTGCCCTTAGTGCTGGACTGGGTTGGACTTACAAAGACAGATAAAGCCAGTCTCTTGAGCTCACAGCCTAATCAAGGGGGACAGTCCTGTTTAACAGACAATCCCAGTGTGTGGGTGTGTGTGCAGGGAGGTGTTCTGATAGAAACTTAAGGAGCTGCAGGAACACAGGGGAAGACACTCCACCTGTGAGGGGCTAGGGAGGTCAGGGAAGCTTTCCCAGAGGATGGGGCATCTAGACCATGCCCCAGAAGAGCAGGCAAAGAGAATAAAGACTTGGGGTCAGCTGACTCATCGAGTCCAAGCTGTTTTCCCATTGTCTCTTTATAAAGTTTCTTCAATACTAACTCAATAAAGTATAAAATGGGTGGCACAGGGTACTTGCTTTCCAAAACTCTACCATCACCATCACCATCCTCCTCCTCCTCTTCCTCCTCCTCCTCCTCCTCCCCATCATGACATTTCCTCTTGCAGGGGAGGTAGAGGAGAGTGCCTGTACCTTCCTGATCTTTGCTGCACTCTGCATCATCCTGCGTCCGCTGAGCTCAGGGCCAAAGCTCTTAGTTCCCACACAGGTCAGAAGGGCTGGGAGAGAGGAGTGTCCTGTGCAGAGGTGGGGTGTGGGGAACTCCAGGGCCCACCTGGGGCACCTTGAGATCTGGAGAAGCTGTGTGGGTAAGAAGCTGAGGGCCCAGGGCTTGATCTGCCTTCTCAGGTCTTCCCCTCCTCAAAGACAGGTGGTTCTTATGTCCGTAAGTTCATAGCAGAGTAGAGAAAAGCAGGGAGGGAGTACAGCTCTGCTGTGGCCCTGGGATTTCAGTAAGGGAAACTAAGGGACACTAGTTCTGGCTTTGGGCAATACACATTGTCCAGGGTGCTGGACACATGCCCAGAAATCTAGGTTCTCCCCAGGTTCCTGGTTCTGAGTCCTGTCCCCGTGATAGATGGGAGACACTGCAGGCAGGCAGTCACATAGGGGAAGTCTGTAGGGGAACCCAAACTTCCAGATGACCATCAGACCAGATCTCTCAGCCTGAGCTTGGTGAGCACCAGCCCACGGTCAACACACTTCTGCTTCTTTCATTTGGCAAGGTGGCGCTCAGACGTGGAGGTTTCCAACTGACCCGAATGCCAGCCTATACACTCAACCCCTAGTCAGTGGACAATTTAGCAATGAGTGAGGTCTCTCTGGACTGGCGGTGCTTTAATTACATGCAAAATAGAATCTAATAGATCTAATCAAATTATTCAAATAAATTTACTTTTGCTCAATTCAGAACAGAACGGCTATAATGCTCAACATCTCGATTCTCTTGACGCTCAGCTTCTAAAATCACTAAGGTGGCTTTTGTAATCCTAAACATGAAATATATTTATATTTTTTACAAACTTGATCTCTGTGTGTATGTGTGTGTGTGTTTTAGAAATTATTATTCACATTTATAATGACCTTTGATTTAAATGAACACTGCTAAAATTCACACTTTTGGTCTCAATAGCTCAGAGGCAAGAGATCCAGTACTCAGTTTTTCTGCAGTGTGTTAGTGAATTAAAGAGTAAAAAATTGGCTGGCAGGAAAAGGAAATCATCATACACCACTGCCATAACGCAGTACGTCTTTCTCTCTCTCAGGCTGTCATGATCTCAGGCTCCCTGTCAGCCTCTCGCTGTGTCTCATGTGTGTGGTAGGCGAGGTAAGGAGAAGAGGGTTTTCTGAAAGATTCTGGAAGCCGAAGGAGCTTGTTTCCCTTATTTAGGTTTTCAGAGATGGAAACAAGGTAATAGACTGTGTATTTTTGATGGTGGCGGTGATAAATGAACACTGATCCTATTTTTAAAGGAATCTTGCCCAGACCTATGTACCCTACTGTTACTTCAGAGCAGCCACTCTGAAGGCTGTATACTTATTTTAAACATGCTTTGGTTGCCTCAGACAGACCTTTCTTTAATGTTTGTACTCTCAAGATGATCTTCAGGGTCATTGTCCAAAGGTACCAAGGGATTTATATAAGCTTCATGACCTCGCAGTCACTTTGCAGGGTATTAGAGAGAATGGTATAACGGTACAATCCCATTTACCCAGCAGATTAGACCCCTAACGACCTTAGTCTGTTTTCCAAAATTTAAATCCACGCTCCAAAGGCAAAGATTGTGCATCATAAAGGACACAGCCAAAGAATGTAAACTGAGCTGGAGTTGGCAAAACATTTTAAGCAAAGAGGCATTTATAGAATAAATATCACACCTGCCAAGACTACTTTGAAGAGTGACACTCATTTGGTCGCCCATTGTTTAATTCTACATGTTAAGTTTCCAGATTCTTCAACCAATAAGCAGCCATTGTGTTCCAATGTCTTCATTGTCTGCTACTTTGCATCTCAAGAGTCTTGAGAATTCCCGGCTTATGGCTTGACTTTTCTTCTTTATTTCCCAGTGTTACCAATGATCTTGATTATTCCATCTCTCCTTCCTCTACAGTCAAGAAGCATGTGACCCTGTGGATATGCTTGGTATATACCTGCCAGTGAGGCCCTTGGGATAATGAGAGGATGCTCCGGGAACCCAGTCTCATGCCATTCAATAGTGTGCTTCCTTAGCTGTACAATGGTGGAGTAATAGCATCCAACTCAAACTGAGGAGGAGATGAGATGGTGTTTCTAGAAATCTGGAATCCAGGAGTCTGTCTCTGTGGCTGACCTTGGACATTTTGACTAAGCTTTTCTGACTCACTTTTTCTCAAAGGTAAACTAATAATTCAGAGGAGTTCCATTTAGCTTTCCTTTTTAAATTCCTATGTTTATATAGTGCTCTCAAGATCCTTAATGTTAGGGGAAATAAAAATATTAAAGTGAGGCACAAAAATTGTGATGATAAAAGCTTACTCAGTAACAGATGGAAATTAGGAGGGTGCAGACTATCACTGGGGAGGCCTCCTCCCAGCTCGTCTGGATGCAGCCCACACCACTTCAGCATGTAGTAAGATGAGGCCTTTAAAAATTCACACTAAATCTCAGTTTTGTCCATGAATGAATTCCATGCTGGCTCAGGGTTAATTTCTGCAAAGTGACTGTGCCTTTCTCATAATTTATGTTCTTTTTTCACTCTGCGGGGGCTGAATCAGATGCCTGCAGGAGTGTGAGTTTGATTAAGTCATCGCAGGCTCTCTCCTGTGTGGGTGGCTCTGCACTGCTGCTGGCTGGGCTGCTGCTTCCAGACCCCACAGGGCCCAAGGGCTAAAGGAGGACAAGTTGGCAGGCTGTGCACCACAAGTGTGACGACTCAGCCAGCAACCCCAATAACTAAACAAGGGGAGGAGCCGCAGTACATTCCCTTAGCCAGAGCAAACTCTTCTACATTCCTCCAAGGGATGCCCCGGGCCTGAACAAGCTGTTAGGAAATTTGAAGGCCAATTCCTAGGGTCAGTGTCATGGGTCTCAAGGCTGCTGGACAATTTCCTAATTCAACAAGCAGGGGGATGGGGTGGAGGGAGGTGTGTGTGTGTTGGGGAGGTAGGGAGAGGGTCTTCCCTTGCTGAGATGGTCCTTTGGTCCTTTTAGGATAGGTTCTTGCCCCTGTAGTGTGACAGGGCATATGTCCCAGAAGGCTTGAGTCAATAGCCCTTGCCAAGGAGAACAAGGGTTGGTACTTTGACTTCTAGACATTGTAGGGGGAAGGCCTCTCCCATCTTTGGAGTTGAGCCTCCCTGGATAGCTTAACTCACTGTTTTTTATCTCCAGTTCTGGTCCCATAGAAGAATCCTCATTGGATTACAATTCTATTCAAGTCACCAAAGGATACTGAGCCTTTACTCTGCATCATGCATTCTGCATCGGAAACTAGGACAGTGATGAACAAGGTGGTGGCGCTGATTGCAAGGAACTTACAAAACAATAATAGCTTCCGATGTGCTAGCCATATACCAAGCTTGTCCTAAACCCTTAACATTTAATCCTCACTACAGTCATATGCAGTGAAGGTATTAATATCATCCCTTTTTCACAGATGAGAAAAATTGAGTCACAGAAAGATCAGTTAACTTACCGAAGATAAACACAGTCAGTCAGTCAATGAGCAGGATCTGAACCTAAGCCATTTGACTCTAGAATTGATGCTTAAACTATTAGTTTGCTGCATTAGACCATTAAGGCGGGGTTCTGTACAAGACAAATGTGACATGTCCAGTGCTGTGGCATTAAGTAGAGAGGCTGTTGGAGCAGAGAGAATCACATGTGGGGAGATGAGGCAATCAGACAATACTTCCCAGAGGAGCTGAGACCTAATATATGATTATGATTGCTTGGGAGCCAAGCCACACAGGGGTGTGGTTCCAGCAGAGGGAAAACCAAATGCCAAAGTCTCATGGTGAGAGAGCATGGCTCATTTATGTTAAAAGAAGAGTTTAGTGTGGCTGAATCACACACTGCACAGCAGGAAATATTTAGAGATGAGGTTGTACAGGTGTATTCATCCATTCAGCAAACATTTATTGAGCACCTGCTATGTGTCAGGCATTGTGGTAAGACAACACCACCAGATACAAATAAGGAGATGCCCTCATGGAGTTAGTGGTCTCTCAAATGGAATGATTTCCATTCTTAGCTTTCAAGAAAAAGTTAATGAAACTTGGAAAGAAGACAGAAAGGTGAATAGTATGTTCTTTCAACATCAACTAGAGTTTTTTGTTGAACAGATTCGTTCAGATTATCTAATTATCTCGAGTAATGTACCTGCATTTGACTTTGTTATTTAATATCAATTATGAAACCAGCGAAGTTGAAGTTATGAAATCTTGTGAAGTGAAATGTACCATGTAGGTATCTATCTGGCAAAAAAGACAACCTCAAAAGTTTTAGTTTTCTTGGCCTATAGAATGTTAACAAGGTTGATCTCTCTCTCAGTATGTTAGTTTTCTATTCTTGCCAGACCAAATTACTACAAACTTAGTGGCTTAAGACAACGCAAATGTATTATTGCCCTGGTTTGGAGTCCAGAAGTCCAGTACAGTTCTCTTCAGACTGAAATACTGAGTTGTAGGCAGACTGTGGTCCTTTCTGGAAGCTCTTGGGGAGAATCCTTTTCCTGCTCATTCCAAGTGCTGGAAGAATTCAGTTCCTTTCAGGCGTGGGATACTGGTCCCTGTGTTCTTGCTACCTGTAAGTTAAGGACAATTCCCAGCTTGTCCAGGCCGCTGCATGCCTTGGCTCATGGCCCCCTTCCTCCACCTTCAAAGTCAGCAACAGCAGGTCCTCCCCACACCACATCACTCTGATCTCCACGTCTGTCTTCTTCCACTTTTAAAGACTTGTGCTTAAATTGAGCCCACCCAGATTATCACCCCATCTCAAGACCCGTCACCTAAATCACACCTTCAAAATCCTGTTTGCCACATACGGTAAAATATATTCACAGGTTCTGGGGATTAGAGTGTTGACATGCTTGGGGGGTCATTTCTTGGCCTACCACATTATAATAACCACCATTATTTCAGAATGCCTTTTTTTTTTTGGTAAACTATGTAATTCTGGGGATATAGATGATTTATGTAATTCTTCAATATACAGTCCTAACTAGCTTTGCCATTTTACTGGTTCCCTTATTGATGAGTCAATAAATCTTTGACATGCATTTGTTCCATATTTGTGTTTTTAATTTTTTGAAAATTATAATAATTATAATTGTCAGTTTTGGCAGCTTCATTGAGCTTTCCAAGTGGACTAACCTGCTGGTGTCAATCAACTATTCTGCATGGAAGTGCACCTCACAGGGTGCTCAGCCTAGAATGCTATTTTGGCTCTAGGGATGGATCACAAATGGCACTAAAACTTTATCTTCCCTGACTTCTCTCTTGATCTAATTCTGTGTTTTTCTCTTTGTTTCTGGTCCCTGGCCAACTTTAGTTCTGATGCGTACATGACTAGTGCAGTATTTGCCATCAGTGACTGCCATGACTGGAACTCCAATTTTTGGTGATTTCTACTGGAATGATCAGATCGATTCTGTTGGGTTAGAAACAACTGAGAATCCAGTTTGTCAGTCTTTTTATCTCTCTGGCCATTTGTCAGCTCAAATCAACTGGAGAAAATATTTTGTTCTTCCTGGAACTAAGGACAGCTGTTGAGGTCTAGACCAGTGAAATCTTCTATTTCTATATCTGTTCTTGACCTGTGACTGAGTTTGTAGAACTGAAGTTGTAAGCTCTCTGCAGGTCTGTGTGTCTACAATTACAGCTTTACTTCTCATTGTGTGAGTGTGATACATTTCCCTTTCCTGAAAGGTATTAATTAGATTACACTGTCTCCCAAATGAAATGAATTGGTTTGTAGAGATATTAAGCACTTACACGAATATGTATGTCCCCAGAATTCCTCCCAAATAAAGAAACTGAACCTCTAATATTTTAAATGGGCTGGTTTACAAAAACCCTTTCCTACAGAAAATTCTAGCTAACAGGCATTTTTATAAAGAACCAAAATTCAAGTAATCAAGGTGAATCCTTAGGCAAATCAGAATGATTTAATGATTTTGGCTTCACAATAGTTACACATATGTTTTCTCTGGTTTTATCAGTATGGGGTATAATACAAGATTTTTTAAAAGTAAGATCTTGGAATGTTTTTCATGAAGAAACTAGTTAATCTGAACTTCCTAAACATTATATACTAATTTAATGATCAAAAAGCCTACTTTTACTCCTATATAGTATTTAGGATTGTGAAAAATACAAAAATCTCAACTAAATTGAATTGATTCAATTATAGTATCGATTTTACAAATTACAATGTACTTCAATTACAATTTTATATCAACAGCAAGTATTATTATAGCATGTCAGTTTGAATAGAAGTTCCAACATTTTTAACCAACTTTAAAACCATCCACTAACATTAAATTGAGTTAATTAATGAATCATTTTTGGATGCCTGGATAATTTCTAAGTAAAACAGGATACAGAAATCTTGGTTACCGAGTATAGTCTTAATATATAAATACATGTACTTCTGCTCCTTACTTCCATATATTGTACAGTGGCTGTACCTTTGCATCATGTTAATGCATGTGTTCCTTTTTGCTACTTTGAGAAGATGTACAAAGCCTGCGGGTAGATTTAGGGAATCATATCATATGTTCTTGTGAGCTCTTTGGTTTCCTAAATGCCTGTGTATGACAGGTAGTTTTCAATGAAGTACCAACCTCTCAGTTCTCTACTTAAAACAGAATTCAGTTACTCTAGTTAAAAATTTTAATCAACATGAATGGCTAATACTATACAGTAGGAGCAATGGCAAAGAAATTCAGTGACTTGCAGGATAATGGGATGTGTCTCTCAAGAGAAAAAAGGAGTAGTTTTGACTTAAATTATCTGGTTGTTCCCAAACATGGGAAACAATAATCACAGACAAAACTTGTATATAGGAAGTCGTAGATTTGTAGAAACCAAATTTTATCCAACTTTGTTTATACTACCAGAAAACAATGAGTTGGAGATAATCAAAGCTAAAATTTTGGAAGAATGTGCTCAGGGCTGCTAGGCTTATTCATAATATAAATTTAATAAAAGGGGTAGGAGTTGCTGGAGAAACTTTACTGCCAAATCTGATTTTAATGTAAAACTAGAATTTTATTTCTCTCTGTTAAAATGATAAATTAATCTTGGAGCATTTAATCTGCTTTTGCAAGGGAGAGTAAAAGGTTATCCTTTACATTCTGTGTTATCTGTCTTGATAACAAGGCTTCCAGTTCTCACCAGAATACTTTTCTGTGTTCTGTGCTGACTTTATCATGCCCTTGATTCTTAAGGAGTCAAGGTTCCATGAAACTGTGTCACCTTTGATGTTAGTTTAAATTATTATATTACCACTTTGATTATTAGTTAAGCATTTGGTTATTACGGTTTCTATCCTAATCAAGCACCCAAAGTTCTTCTCATAACTCTTGATACTACCATCCCCAAATCAGACAATAATTTAGGAAAAAAATACAGTATTTCTTTAACACCTAAACATCTTCACAGTGTCCCGAACTCACAAAGATTTATTCTTTAATTTTATTTAAAAGAAAAAAGGATGCTAGAAATAATTACATTTTGCATATTTCTTAATTAGCTCTAAACAGTTGTAAAAGCTGAACGACAAAAACTGCTTTGTCAAGTCAAAGAATAATTTTGTTTTTGTTAAATCAAAGAATACATCTTGTAAAATAGTTTTATTAACTACAATGTAGTTATCAATATTAATGTTTTAGAAAGTATCCACATCCCAGAAGGGGTGGGGAGATCCTAGAGATTGGCCAAAGCTCTTGTCGTCCATATCTGTTCCTGCCTGAGAGGGAGCACTGATTAATTCTCATGAAAAAAAGTTATGTATTCTATCCTAACAGTGAAAAAACTCCCCTCTACTTTTTTTTAATTAAAGTATCACTGATATAGAATCTTATGATGGTTTAAAATATACAACACAGTGGTTCAACATTCACCCATATCACCAAGTCCTCTACTTTGGTATTATTATTTATGTCCAAATGAACCACAGACACATAGTCTCCACTGTAGGTGGTTTCCACTTTTCTCTGACATTTTCCCAAATGCCCACAGGTTAGAATCTGTATCTTCAACAAAGAACAGACTCAGAGCCTTGAAGAAAGGACTGTAGCAGGAACCAGTAACTACTGACATATCTGGGACTAGACTTATGGGACTTAGGGACTAGACTGGTTCCAAAGGGTAAAGCTGACATTATTTAGACAACTGCCAGGCTGTAGCAGGGGACTGGGCAGAATTTCCAGAATTCTTTTTAATTCAGAAACAGACAATTTTATGAAAGCAGCTGCTGACCTCAGATCCAGTGGAATAAACTTAATTACACAGGACTGAATAAAGAGAGAAATACAATTGCAGTTATTTGCTTTAGAATATTATTCATTTTTAATATTCTTATTTCTGATAAGTATATGAGGAAATCTGTTTTCTTTCTCTTTAATCTTTCTCTAATTCAGCAGACCATGGTTTGGCAACCTGAAGTATATACTTTAATGATACCTAATTCTCACTGACACCTCAGAACTTAGGAACTAATACCGTCACTGAGTTTCTTTACTTTGCACTGCAATATAGTTATTTGCATACAAGATATAAATTGACAAACCAATTGTACCACCAGGCCCATATCAGGAATGTCATGTTGTAACTTTTAACCTCATCTGATCAAGTTTGACAAACTCACCTTTAAAAAGGTGTAAACATCTTACAGTACTTAACATGTGGTATCAATGTTTACAAAGCTCTCCCAGGAACCCGGCCTGAGATGTGTTCAATGGCTTACAGGGTCCCAGCCTCACAGGAGGTATAGAATGTCACTTCCTGGCATGCCAATGATCTTAAAAAAAAATTGGGGATAATTTTGAAGAAAGAATTCACCAAAATCTATTGGTAGTGCATGTGAAGTCTGATAGAGATCCTTGGACCTGATTTCTAGCCTCAGGATAGAAGAGCAAATAGTTAAGCCTTTAAAAAAGCCCAGTGTGAGATCCCTTCATCAGATTTCCAGACAGAATTTAATTCTCTGGCCTTAGTATTTGCTCAGTACTGTACATTCAAGGAGCACAATATATGCTAATTAACACCTCTTTCTTTACCTTTGTAAATAATCATGCTAAAATATAGTGAGACCAGCATGTTTGCTAATGAAGAATAATCTTTGGGTATCATTTATGGTCAGAACAGGGGGATTGTTGGGAAACGTCTTTAAAACTTGGAAATAAGGCAAAGAGGGGGCAATGTGTCTCTTCAGTGTTATACTGGAGAATTGCTTAACAGGTTTATCTGAGTATTAATTAATCGCTTAACAGCCTTATATGAGTATTAATTAATACCTTATTTGGCTCTGCTATTCAGGGATCAGACCCAGTGAAGTTACATGTAACATGTAGATTTCTTGCAAGTAAAAATGATAACCCTGAAGGTTATGTTTTATTGCCCTGTAGGATATCCCAGTTTCATGTCTAATGCAGCACATTTATTACAGAATACCTCTCTGGTAGACTATAACCCCTGTTCTTCAGAATGTTCTTTGAACCAACTTTATCATCTTACTGGTTCCCTCACTTTTCAGTTAGTATCTTTGACACATATTCTTTCTATATTTTAAAACAGCTATGCTTTTAACTGTTTGGAAATTATGACTGCACACATCTTACCTCACAGGATAGAGAATGAGAGGAGACAGCCTCTCACCCCTTCCCAGTGCCAGGAGGTGCCGCCGCCCTGACTTTTGACTGAATGACTCTTCCCCGTCTCCCTCGTTTCCCTCCTCCCTACGCAGTGCTGACCAGTGGCCACCGTCAGCCAGTCTCTTTCTGCGCCTCTTGTTGACTGCCTCAGAGAGTCCAGTGTCTCATTACAACGGATGGCGCACTCCTGTGGGAGGGGCCAGTGGTGGCTCTCAGCTGTTGCAGACACAGCTAGAGGCACAGGGAGAACATGTTTGCCATCTCACCCACTCCTGATAGGGCTGTTTAGGTAGTTATTTACCCATTGGTGATTTGTCCAAGGATTTCTACAGTATGCATTCATGAAGACCTCAGAAACTGGTATCAGAACCACCATGGATGGTCCATTGACTTAACGAGGTGAAACCTTAGAAGCTGCCATTCAACTGTGTGTCATAAGGAATCATGAAAACACCATTTTTGTATGTAGGCATTTTTATATGCAACTAGTGGCTGTAACAAATAAGCCTAGATTTTCTGCTGTTGAACACAAAAGTTGATTTCTTACTCTTGCAGAGTCCAGTTTGTGGTGGAGGCATTTATGCAGGAACCCAGGCTACAGACTCTGTGATGTCTCCCAAAGTTGCCCCGAGCTTCGGTAGTCAGCTGGCAGACGGGTGGAGAGAGAGACTTGAGAAGCGGGTGAGACATTTGCTTGGGTTAGGCTGGAAAAGGTATCTTGCACTCATAGTCTATGGAACAGAACACAGTGAAAAGGTGACACCTACCCACAAGGGAGGCAGGGACACTTAGTCCAGCTGTGTTCTTAGACGGGGAGGGAAATGGTGTTGGTAAACAGCTGGCAGATCTCTGCCACAGCCTCCAGAGCTCTGAATCCCAGAGTTCATTCGGCCCTTGCTGACACTGACCCCGGAGACCCCTAGGAGGAGGAGTGCCTGCGGTCATGTCTGTTGGAAAGCTCACCTCACTCTGTTGGGGTGCTGCCTCGGCTGCAGTTGCTATGTTAAAAACTACAGTGGGGAAAGTAATGTTACTTTTTACCTACAGATCCTGGGGACAGACACAGTCCCTATTAAGGTACCACTGATATACATGCTTATGAAGGTTTCACATGAAAAACATTGTGGTTACTACATTCACCCATATTATCAAGTCTCCCCTATACCCCATTGCAGTCACTGTCCATCAGCATAGTAAGATGCCACAGAGTCACTACTTGTCTTCCCTGTGCTGTCTTCCCCATGATCCCCCACACACACCATGGGTATCAATCATAATACCCCTCAATCCCCTTCTCTGTCCCTCCCCACCCACCTTCCCCACCCATCCCCTTTGGTAACCACTAGTCCCTTCTTGGAGTCTGTGAGTCTGCTGCTGTTTTGTTCCTTCAATTTTGCTTCATTGTTATACTCTACAAATGAGGGAAATCATTTGGTATTTGTCTTTCTCCGCCTGGCTTATTTCACTGAGCATAATGCCCTCTAGCTCCATCCAAGTTGTTGTAAATGGTAGGATTTTTTCTTCTCATGGCTGAATAATATTCCACTGTGTATATGTACCACCTCTTCTTTATCCATTCATCTACTGGACACTAAGGTTGCTTCCATATTTTGGCTATTGTAAATAGTGCTGCCATAAACAGGGGTGCATATGTCTTTTTGAATCCGAGATCCTGCTCTCTTTGGGTAAATTCCTAGGAGTGCAAATACTGGGTCAAATGGTATTTCTATTGTTATTTTTTTGAGGAGCCTCCGTATTGCTTTCCATAATGGTTGAACTAACTTACATTCCCACCAGCAGTGTAGGAGGGTTGCCCTTTCTCCGCATCCTCGCCAGCATTTGTTGTTCCTAGTCTTCTCTATGTCGGCTGTTCTAACTGGTGTGATGTGATATCTCGTTGTGATTTTAATTTGCATTTCCATGATAATTAGCAATGTTGAGCATCTTTTCATGTACCTGTTGGTCACCTGAGTTTCTTCTTTGGAGAACTGTCTGTTCATATCCTCCACCCATTTTTTAATAGGGTTATTTGCTTTTTGGGTGTTGAGGTGTGTAAGTTCTTTATATATTTTGGATGTTAACCCCTTGTTGGATATGTCATTTAGAAATATATTCTCCCATACTGCAGGATGCCTTTTTGTTCTACTGATGGTGTCCTTTGCTGTCCAAGCTTTGTAGTTTGATGTAGTCCCATTTGTTCATTTTTGCTTTTGTTTCCCTTGCCTGAGGAGATGCATTCAGGAAAAAGTTGCTCATGTTTATATACAAGAGATTTTTGCCTATATTTTCTTCTATGAGTTTTATGGTTTCATGACTTATACTCAAGTCTTTGATCCATTTCCAGTTTACTTTTGTGTATGGAGGTAGACAATAATCCAGTTTCATTCTCTTACATGTACCTGTCCAGTTTTGCCAACACCATTTGTTGAAAAGGCTGTCATTTCCCCATTGTATATCCATGGCTCCTTTATTGTATATTAACTGACCATATATTCTTGGGCTTGTATTTGGGCTTTCTATTCTGTTCCATTGGTCAGGTCTGTTCCTGTGCCAATACCAAATTGTCTTGATTACTGTGGCTTTGTAGTAGAGCTTGAAGTCGGGTGCGTAATCCCCCCAGCTTTATTCTTCCTTCTCAGGATTGCTTTAGCTATTTGGGGTCTTTTGTCATCCCATATGAATTTTAGAACTATTTTCTCTAC
Source organism: Smutsia gigantea (assembly GCA_032199065.1). NCBI lineage: Eukaryota > Metazoa > Chordata > Mammalia > Pholidota > Manidae > Smutsia > Smutsia gigantea. The sequence goes on along the minus strand of JAVSCE010011621.1, from coordinate 156,780 downwards.
TTTGTTGAAGAATGCCATTGGTATTTTCATAGGGATTGCATTGAATCTGTAGACTGCTTTAGGCAGGATGACCATTTTGACAATATTAATTCTTCCTATCCATGAGTATGGGATGTATTTCCACTTATTGGTGTCTTCTTTAATTTCCTTCGTGAATGTCTTGTAGTTTTCAAGGAATAGGTCTTTCACCTCCTTGGTTAGGTTTATTCCAATGTATTTTATTCTTTTTGATTCACTTGTGAGTGGAATTGCTTTCTGCTAGTTCATCATTAGTATATAGGAATGCCACAGATTTCTGTGTATTAATTTTGTATTCTGCAACTTTGCTGAATTCACTTATTAGTTCTAGTAGCTTAGGGGTGGATTCTTTAGGGTTTTTTTATGTACAATATCATGCCATATGCAAATAATAACAGTTTAACTTCTTCCTTACCAATTTGGATGCCTTTTATTTCTTTGTGTTGTCTGATTACCATGGCTAGGACCTCCAGAACTATGTTGAATAAAAGTGGGGAGAGTGGGTATCGTTGTCTTGCTCCTGATCTTAAAGGAAAAGCTTTAAGCTTCTCACTGTTAAGTATGATGCTGGCTGTGGATTTGTCATATATGGTCTTTATTATGCTGAGGTACTTGCCCTCTATACCCATTTTGTTGAGAGTTTTTATCATGAATGGATGTTGAATTTTGTCAAATGCTTTTTCAGCATCTGGGGAGATGACCATGTGATTTTTGTCCTGCTTTTTGTTGATGTGGTGGATGATGTTGATGGATTTTCAAGTATTGTACCATCCTTGCATCCCTGGAATAAATCGTATTTGATCATGATAGACTTTTTTGATGTATTTTTGAATTTAGTTTGCTAGTATTTTGTTGGGTATTTTTATGTCTATGTTCATCAGGGATATTGGTCTATAATTTTCTTTTTTGTGGTGTCTTTGCCTGGTTTTGGTATTAGAGTGATGCTGGTCTCATAGAATGAGTTTGGAAGTATTCCTTCCTCTTCTACTTTTTGGAAGACTTTAAGGAGGATGGGTATTAAGTCTTCACTAAATGTTTGACAAAATTCAGCAGCAAAGCCATCTAGTCCAGGGGTTTTGTTCTTAGGTAGTTTTTTGATTACCAATTCAATTTCATTGCTGGTAATTAATCTGTTCAGATTTTATGTTTCTTCCTGGGTCAGCCTTGGAAGGTTGTATTTTTCTAGAAAGCTGTCCATTTCTTCTGGGTTATCCAGTTTGTTAGCATATAATTTTCATAGTATTCTCTAATAATTCTTTGTATTCTTGTGGTGTCTGTAGTGATTTTTCCTTTCTCGTTTCTGATTCTGTTTATGTTTGTAGACTCTTTTTCTTCATAAGTCCGGCTAGGGGTTTATCTATTTTGTTTTTTCTTGAAGAACCAGCTCCTGCTTACATTGATTCTATCATTTTATTCTTCTTGATTTTATTTCTTTCTGCCCTAATCTTTATTATGTCCCTCCTTCTACTGACTTTGGCCTTATTTGTTCTTCTTTTTCTAGTTTGAACTGTGAGCTTAGACTGTTCATTTGGGAATGTTCTTCTTTCCTGAGGTAAGTCTGTGCTGCAATATACTTTCCTCTTAGAACTGCTTTTCCTGCTTCCCACAAGTTTTGGGGTGTTGAGTTATTGTTTTCATTTGTCTCCATACATTTCTTGATTCTGTTTTTATTTGGTCATTGATTCAGTGATTATTTAGGAGCATGTTTTTAAGCCTCCATGTGTTTGTGGGCCTTTTTGTTTTACTTGTATAATTTATTTCTAATTTCATACCTTTGTGGTCTGAGAAGCTGATGGGTACAATTTCAATCTTTTTGAATTTACTAATGTTCTTTTTGTCACCTAGTATATGATCTATTCTTGAAAATATTCCACGTGCACTTGAGAAGAACGTGTATCCTTCTGCTTTTGGGTGGAGTGTTCTGTAGATGTCTGTTAGGTCCATCTGTTCTAATGTGTTGTTCAGTGCCTCTGTCTCCTTACTTATTTTCTGTCTGGTTGATCTGTCCTTTGGAGTGAGTGGTGTGTTGAAATCTCCTAGAATGAATGCATTGCATTCTATTTTCCCCTTTAATTCTGTTAGTATTTGTTTCACATATGTAGGTGCTCCTGTGATGGGTGCATAGATATTTATAATGGTTATATCCTCTTGTTGGACTGACCTCTTTATAATTATATAATGTCCTTCTTTCTTTGTCTTTTGTTACTTTCTTTGTTTTGTAGTCTATTTTGTCTGGTACAAGTACTGCAGCTCCTGATTTTTTCTATTAGTTGAAGAGATGAAATACCATTTTCCATCCTTTCACTTTTAGTCTGTATATGTCTTTGGGTTTGAAGTGAGTCTCTTGTAGGCAGCATATAGTTGGGTCTTACTTTTTTATCCATTCAGTGACTCTATGTCTTTTGATTCATGCATTCAGAACATTTACATTTAGGGTGATTATTGATAGATATGTACTTATTGCCATTTCAGGCTTTAGATTTGTGGTTCCAAAGGTTCAAGAGTAACCTCCTTACTATCTAACAGTCTAACTTAACTCACTTAGTATGCTATTACAAACATAATCTAAAGGTTCTTTTTTTTTTCCTCCTCCATTCTTTATATATTAGGTATATTCTGTACTCTTTGTCTATCCCTTTATTGACTTCGCATGTAGTTGATTTGATTTTGCATCTGCTTAATAATTAATTGGTCTACTTTCCTTACTGTGGTTTCATTTCCTCTTGTGACAGCTTTTTACCCTTAGGAACACTTCCATCTACAGCGATCCCTCTAAAATACACTGTAGAGATGGTTTGTGCTTTTGCTTATCTGTAAATTGTTTAATCCCTGCTTCAAATTTAAATGATAATCTTGCCTGATAGAGTATTCTTGGTTCGAGGCCCTTCTGCTTCATTTCATTAAATATATCATGCCCCTCTCTTCTGGCCTGTAAGGTTTCTGTTGAGAAGTCTTTTGATAGTCTGATGGGTTTTCCTTTGTACATGATCTTTTTTCTCTCTCTGGCTGCTTTTAATACTCTGTCCTTGTCCATGATCTTTGCTATTTTAATTATTATAAGTCTTGGTGTTATCTTTCTAGGGTCTCTTGTGTTGGGAGATCTCTGTACTTCCATGACCTGGAAGACTATTTCCTTTCCCAGACTGGGGAAGTTGTCATCAATTATTTCATCAAAGAGACTTTCTATCCCTTTTTCTCTCTCTTCTATGGTACCCCTAAAATGAGAATATTGTTTCGTTTGGACTGGTCACACAGTTCTCTGAATATTCTTTCATTCCTAGAGATCCTTTTTTCTCTCTGTGCCTCAGCTTCTTTGTATGCCTCTTCTCTAATTTCTATTTCATTTACCATATCCTCTACTTCATCTAATCTGCTTTTGAATCTCTCCATTGCATGTTTCATTTCAGATACCATATTCTTCAACATTTGTATACCATTTCTGAATTCCTCCTTGATTTCTTGAATATTTTCTCTTGTTCCATGAGCATGTTTATGATTTTTACTTTGAAATCTCTTTCAGGAAGATTGATAAGTTCAGTTTCACTTGGCCCCTCTTTCTGGTGTTTGTGGGATTTTGGTTTGAACTAGGTTCCTTTGACATTTCATATTTGTAGGTGGTGCCCTCTAGTGCCCAGAAGCTCTACTCTCTGTAGCTGCTCAGCCTCTAGAGTGATGGCCAGGGTCACAGGCGAGCAGTGTTGGTGTCTGGTGGGAAGAAAGAGCTCTTTCCTGCTTCCCAGCTACAGTGCCTGCTTCTACTGCCAGGGCCATTGGGCTGAGAGTGCAGGGAGAAGCCTCTATTCTTTGCACTTGTAGCTGCTGTGGATGGGGCTGCCCTCTGGCTGGCCTGACACGATGGTGGGGGCAGCTCATTTCCGAGCTGGTGCAACAAGCCGTGTATCATGATGGGGGGCCTCATAGCTGCATAGCCAGTGAGGGGAGTGGAATATCTGAAGCTCCTGCAAGTTCCCAAACTGCTGGGCAGAGTGTGCCTGGACAATTTTGTCTACCTCTCCTTTCTCCTGAGCATCAAACTCTGTGCAAATCTTGCCCCTTTAGCAGCCCTCTTGCTGTTAGGAAGTCTCTCAGACTGCCTACCTTTCTTTTATCCCAGAACCTCTGGTTGTGGATACATGTTTTCCACAAGGCATTGGAATCTCAGTATTTCCAAGTATTCCACCTGTCTTAGCTTTCCAACCCCACTAATCTCCAGAGCACCATGTAATATAGGTTCATGCTCCCAGAGCAAATCTCCAGGGCTGAGTGTTCAGCAGTTCTAGGCCTCCGACCCCTCCCTGCTCCACTTCTCTTCCTCTGGTAAGCTGAGGTGGTAGAAGAGCTTGGGTCCCTCCAGATCATGGCTTTCATACTTTACCCTTTTCCTGGAAGTCTGTTGGTTTCCCCAGGCATAGGCAGTCTGCCACAGCCTTCTTTCCAGTTGCTCTTTCAGGATTAGGTGTATTGGCTATATTTTCATATTATATGTGGTTTTGGGAGGAGGTTTCTGTCTCATCTCTACATGCTGCCATCTTTAATCCAAAAAGTTTTTAACATTATCCTCAGAGCTTGTTCAGTAGGGACTGGAAAAGGTTGACAGGTCTGGGATCGGACTCAGATGGTATGGTTGAGCTTCTTGAAGAATCTCAGGTATGATGTCTTTGGCTTCATCTGTAATACCTGGTAGAGGAGTTAGGACATGGAAGGCACCCAGATACTCTCTAATGTGACACTTCAATTTTCCAGTTCAGCATTCCGACCTTCAGAGAGGTTAAGCAGTTTCCCTAAACCACGAACTAGTTCATGGCAGGGCATAAACAAAGCCAAGTCATTTTGTTTCCAGCCCACACTATTATGCCAGGCAGTATTCCATCAAGCAGTGAATGATCAGTCTTCCATTTTAATGCAAAATATAACAAAATGTTGAGTGAATATAGTGTTTTTTGAACTGAATTTTCTGGTAAACTTTTAGCCATAGAGGCTTTTGATTTCAACCTGTGGGGTTGGAAATTATCCTAAGACAAATCAGCTGGCTTCCCTGCCTTAAATATGCAATGTTTTAAAATGAGCAAACAACACTGCCTTAATGTTCATATGGATAATTATTATTACAAAATGGGGAAGGGAATGACAATTACCAATAATCTAATGCTCAATTATGATGACCTGAATAAACTATGAGAACCTATTTTCAGGTATTTTCTCCCTTCAACAACTTTTACATTTCAGATTCAAATCAGAGCACAAACAACTTATTAAATGTACTAGACAGAGCATTCCAGCTATTAGCTAGAGGAATTAGGGAAGCTAATACACCTTCACCTCTGCCACTTTCTCACCCACAGGTAGGGAAAAGGCCTATATAGGTCTCTGAGTACATATCAAAAATAAAAGAGTTCCCTTTGTGCCTTGTTTTTGAATAACATAAATTCATTAAACAAGAACCACACTAATCATGGTTCCCTTATTCACACTTCATGATGACAATGTAAAATAAGTGTTAGGTCATAAATCCACTCAGTGACTGTATATATTGAGTAATAACTTTTTCTTAGAGTTATCATTGCTACTGTTTTATATTGTTCTATTCTTAAAATTATATTATCTTATTGCCGTGACATCAGGCATATATTCTTCTAGCCATGGAGAAACTGAGAAACATGAGGCAACTTAGGGTCAGAAACAGAATTTGGGACAGCTCAGTTCTCCTGATTCAAGTCCAGTATCTACTTCTACCTAAGGACTGCACAATACCATCCATTTTCAACTAAAGTCTTGGAATGTGTCATTCTTCTTCCCCAGCACTTAGACAATCATCATTTGGGAAGCAAAAACCCCAAGGTCATATAACTGACTATTGGGATACTTGGGTGGAATTTCCCCTTCCAAGATGGGAAGGATTTCAAAGAAGAGAGGACATATTTGGTGCCTTGAGCCTGGCAGCTCCGCTGAGCTTACCTCTTTTTATTTTTACAATGTTATAAGAGATGCCATTGTCCCCATTTTACAAGGAATAGGTGGTGGCACTGAGTTACAAACTTGCCCCAAATTATGAAAGTGGTATGGACAAAGCAGACTGGCAGCTAGTCTACCTGCCGACATCTTGGAGGCTGACTCCTACCTCCCCCTTGAGACATCAGGGGCCCTACTTATTATTTATTTCCTACTAGTCCTTTAGTCCTACTGCATGGCAGAGAGAGTCTCCTAACACTTTCTCAATTTGACTATTTGCCCCACTGAGACAGAACACTCTTTGAAGTAACCCAAATCCTCTTACTGCCTAAAGAAAGATACAGGTAATTTTTATACCAAGTTGTGGGTAGATATTCACCCAAACCTCACATCAGATGTGTTTTCTCAAGACAAACCTTGCTCAGATGAACTTGTAACCTGGGTATGTATGAGAGTACTTGAAAACTAGCAAAAACCTTTTCTCCAATGATTCTCTTCTAAAAACATCTTATGAAAATTTTTTGAACACATAAAAAATACACACTATCCAGTTTTTAATTTAAGTTAGCCTTCTGTTTACTTCATATTTTTCTTTTTTCTATTTAAAGGAAAATCGAAACATGTTTATTCTTTCATCTGTGTTTTTAGATTCTTATTATATAGCTACATATCCATACATTGTCTAGTTCTGTCTTTTAAAAATTCACATATATAGTTTTATCTCTCTGCAACTTTCTTTTTGCACCATGCATTATATTTTATGGATATACCTATGTTGATATATTTAGCTCTGGTCCATGCATGTTCACAACAGTATAGTATCTCAGTGAATGAATATACCAGATTGTGTTGATCCATGTCATGTCCCCTTTTGAAGGATATTTATGTTGTTTCCAATTTTTTTGCTATTACAAACTGTAATGGTTAATTTCATGTTGGCTATTGGGTGCCCAGACACTGGATCAAACATTATTCCAGGTGCTTCTGTGAGGGGGTTTTGGAATGAGCTTAACTTTCAAGTCAGTGGACTGAGTAAAGGAGATGGCCCTCCCTAATGCAGAAGGACCTCGCCTTATCAGTTGAAGGCCTAATTTCAAAAGATCAGGCCCTCCCCTTAATAAGGGAGAATTCCTCCTGCCTAATTGTCTTTGCATTGATACATCAGCTTTTTCCTACCTTCAGACTCATCACTTGAAACATCACTTCTTCCTTGGTCTTAAACAACCTTCTGATCTTTGGACTAGAACTACACTGTTGGCTTTGCTGGGTCTCCACTCACCCTGAAGGTCTTGGGACTTGTCAGCCTCCATAATCAAATGAGCTAATTCCTTATAATAAATCTCTTTCCATATGTAAAGGCATCCTTTTGGTTGTTTCCCTATAGAACTATGAGTAATACATAAACAAAGAAGGGCTTTTTTCTTCATGGCTTCTGTGCACATGAGTCTGAATTTCTCCAAAGTACAGGCCTGAGAAAGGGACTCTGGAGCCATCTACCTCTATATGCCTAGAATTCCCTCCTTCATTCAAGCCATCACCCCTGTGAGCAAGGCAGAAGTTCCATCCTTCCGTGAAGCTTCACAAACTACTCTGATTACTTGACAGTGCTGGCCTCTCCCTCAGTTCAGGCCTCTATTACATGACCTCCTTCATTCTCCACCCCAGGCCTCAGGTAACTTCTTTATTCTGTCCAGGTCTACCCACCCTTCCTTCTTCTGTCCCTCCTCCCACCATCAGTTGCTGAATTACATCAGTCTAGGCATTTTCTAGGTGTGGGAGATTCAAAAGTTCCACAGCCCCTGCCTGTGAGAAGCTCTGGGTTCAGGAGCAGTGATGGATGGGTAATAAACTAAAAGCAAACCCCGTAAACTAAGGCAGTGCCTGGAAAAGAAGAGCCACAGCACGTGTGGGGAGGCCCTCAGGATGGAGTTCAGCCAGGCCAGCTGTCAGGGCAGGATTCCAAAGAGAGAAATTCTGAGGGAAGTGTGGAAATCCTCAGTTGCAAGAAGGAGAAGGGAAAAGATATTCTGACAGAGAAGGTAACTGGTACAAAGCAAGGGGCTAGGAAATAGGCGAGCAAGATCAATTCAAAGTAAGCAGAATGAGGCCAAATCAGTAGGTGAGGGCCTGGCATCGGGGGCCTGCTCCCCTTGAGGAGAGGGGTCTGAAGGCTTTCTGCAGGGCTATGTGGCATCCTCCAAGCTCAGAGCCACCTCCCCTGGTTTGTCTGGCTTTCATTTACACAACCATTGTCTAACATTTGTGACAAAACTGAAATAACTAGTGTGATGGACATGTCCACATGAGAGAGACTTATAAACAACAAAAATTAATTTAAGCCAGAAACCATGAGGGGTTTCTTATTTGGGTATCCAGATTTCCCTTAAGATCACATTTCTGATAGCACAGGGCAATGCATCCAGCTGGGTTTTGTTGCCTTTGTTTTATAGGGAGGAGCGGCTATATTTTTGAGGACTTACCATGTGCCAGGGCAGAGTTTTTTGAGATGCTTGCTCCAAGTATAAGCTCTCCAGGTAAAAGAAATGCTTTTCTTATTGACTGCTACACCTTAGCATTCAGCTCAGCTTCTGGCACAGACTGGTGCTCAGGCAGCCTGTGGACAGCAGACAGAAGGGGAGCAGACTGCACATGACACAGTCCTGTTCTTTTCATCCTCAGAGATACTGTTATGCACATTTATGGTTTTCAAATTCAGTTTATGGTAGGGGTATTCTCCAGGATAAATAAGGATCTGTGTCTAAAGCCACACATCTAGCACATGTCAGCAGTAGGATTCAATTCTCAGCGATTCTTTTGCCAAAAACTCTTCTCAGTATACCAGCTGCCTCCTAGAAAACAATGACTGGGGTGGGGTTGCAGGAGGCTGCCCCATAGAGGAGAACCCTCGAGAAGATCTTGGAAGAAAGCAGGGCTAGTGGAACCTGAGCCTCACCCACATGGTGTTCCCTGCAGGTGATGATAGCACTGGGCTAGGAACTAATATTTCAGGGGCAGGAAATGCTGGTGTAAAATGAAGTGAGAGTTACTTCTTGATAAATACCCTCATCAGTCCCAGCATCAGAGATGGGGGGATTTCCTGTATGATCATCTGCTGTGCTTAGGGTGCAAATACTGACATAAAAGAATCCCTTCCACTGATATTTAAGGTCAGGTACTGGGCACTGCAAATAAAGGCCATTAAAATTAAAGAGGATGAGTCAGATTATTAGGTAGAAAGACAGACACGAGCAGCCAGGGAAGGGGAAGATAAGGTTTAAGAAAAAACCTGCCCAGTTTGGGGGTCCCACCTAAAGACAACAAAGTCTTGTAGGCAGATAACTTCCCTGCCTATTGTGAGCAGGGCAAACTGGCCCCACACAGATCCCAATGTGGACGCAATCTAACAAAACTAAGAACCACCCAAACCGCCCCTCAGTATAATCTCATTAAAATAAAACTGTGGTTTTGCTACCCCTCCCCCATCCCCGTGGGCTTTTCTGTGTGTTATTTTGGGAAAAGACATGTGCACCAAAAGGAATGGGTGCATAACCAGAACTGTCAATCAAATGATCTCACCCCATCAATCAAAGAGATGCCTCCCAGCTAGGACATGATAAATAAACCCTCCACAAAAAGGTCAGGACCTTTCTCTACTTTGACTCTGACCCACTCCTCCCTTGGAGTGCATTCAAATAAAACTTTCACTGTTGTGTCTTTGCTTTTCAATTCTTTGTTTGGCAGGGACAAGAACCGAGGAGAACAAACTCTACTCTTAATAAGATCACTCAGTGAGAAGCCTGAGTGCCCACTTCTTTTTCCTATTGAATCCTGTATCATTTAAAATGGGCAAACTGTATGAAAGTTGTAAGTCCGGGGAAAGGAAATCCTGGGGCAAAATACCTCTAAAAACCAAAATCAGTCAAAAGGAGAAATAAAGTTTAAAATCCGTTTATTGCTTACAAACTGCAGTCCAGGGCCCTTTAGCTATTTCCTGCTCCAGCAGAAGCAAAACCAGCCCTCCCCCTCACGTCTCAGGTACAGATAAGCCCTCGGTTGCCCAGGTAATTCCCCACTGATATGGAGATGAACTTCTCTCCACCCCTGAGGAATGATGCAAATACACTAAAGCCTTACTTCTTTCCACCTCTGAACACCTATTGATATGCAGATGTACTAAAGGCAGGCAAGATATTCTGGAAATATTACAATTTTACCCACAAAGTTCTCCTTTAGGCAAAGAGACATACATCATGAAGAAAGAAAAAAAATAGCATAAACACTAGGCCTATCCAGCATTCCTTTGTCATGAAGATGGTTACCTTACCTTTTTGCTGGCTGTTATGACCCTAAAAAAAGCCCACTTTATGGCTTTTGTCCTTACCCTACAAATTAAGAATCAATACGTCAGTCAGCCCTCCAGGTCTTTGGAGAGTTGGAAGACAGGAGAGGGAATGCCAGAGTGTTTTGAGAAGCCAGTCTCAGAGTGTGTATTCTATGGGGAAAGGTCATTCTGGTACAGAGAGGTGCTCAGGAAATACTTATAGTGGACAAGAAGAAGGGAAGAAGCTGTAATATGGCACTTGGTTTTTATCTGCAAAGCTTAAAACTCATGTTTGTGGTTTTCAAATTTAGTTTTATGATGCCTCAGTATGAAGGACTATTTCAAAATTCAAGATAGAAAATTAAAAATGTTTCTGAAATAAAAGCCATTTGCTAATACATACACCTTTGACCCACATGGGCCGGGGTGCTCAGTTTACCCCTGCATAGCAAAGTAATGAACACAATATTTTCTCGGCTACGATGTGGACCCCGTCTAGGTTCTCCACACAATGCTAACATCTTCTGATTGCTTGATGGGGTGAGCCCCTCAACCTGCAACAGACACTTATTTTGGATGTCTGTGCCTTTAAGACCAGAGCAAGTAGAAATTCTCAGAAGACAGGGAGATTGAAGGTGGGCTTGGCCTCTCTGGCCTTCCATCCCCTAGAAGTGATTTTTCTCCCTCGCTGGCCAAGGATATGTCCTGAGAGCTGGCCCTGACTTCCTAACAAGCTCTGTTTGCCCTTGAATCTGACTCCAAATTATAATTTTCACACACTGCTCAGATTAGCTGTCTCCTGTGGAGCTGACCCAGCCTCAGACTCCAGACCCCTCCATAGTCCCTGCACTAGCCTGGCCTCATTTCACACTCCTAAGTCTGACATTTGGTCCCACGAGCCCTGTACTCCCTCCACCCCCTGGCTTTGGGCTCCTGCTGCCGCAGTTCTGACAGTTGCTGTGACTGCTTCCAATTGAACTGCTACAGAACAGAGCCTCTTTCCCACCTGGATACACCTGAGTTTCTCCTTCATTAGGCCCAGAGTCCTGGAAGGGGAGATGGGGCAGCCTGTACGCTCCATGCAGTCTCTTGCCCTCACCCAGAAATGGGAGCCAAACAGCCTGCCCTGCTAGGGCACACACCCCATAATCCTATCCAAAAGTAGACCCAGAATTCTCTGCTTAGGAGGAGACCACATATGTACTTACTAAATTATTCAGAATGTGGCATCTTTATAAGATGGGCTTGGCCTCTTTCGCAATATAATAGGGTTGACCTATTTTGCAAAACCCTTAGATTTTTAAAAACATTGTTTTTTAGTTCCTTTTCATTTTGCTGTTCACCATCAGATACCCCAACCCACACCCCTCAAACTCCCTGCTAGAAAGGCTGAAGTGCATGTGGCTCTTTATCAGAACCTGAATTCTCTAATAAATCATGGCTTGGGGGCATGCAGACATTAGTCTTCCCTAAGCACGACAACTTCTCCGATCCTTGTCCCAGAGCTCTGAATGTGTTTTCCTTTTCCAAGAGTAGAGAGATATGATCAGATTCACATGTCATAAAATCACTGTGGCTTTGGGATGCAGGATGGATCAGAAGAAGGCAAGGCTGCAGAAACAGATTTGTGAGTCGATTTAAGAGTCCTGATAAGGGATGTTGAGGACACCTATTGTCCCTGCACATTTGTGATGACTTAGTTGAGCCTAAGTAATTTTAGCCAAAAGAGACAACAGAATAGCCTGCCTATTTCTTATCTTCTACTTCACCAGCATCCAAGTCTTGAATCTTTTATTATTACGGAAGGAAGACATCTACCAGCGGCAGGAGGGATGGAATCAGAGAATCGGCTTGTCCACTAGGGCTTATGTATGCCCTTAAGGCTGTCACTTCACTGAGAAATAATCTCTGCAACCTGACCAATCATACCAAGACCACCCTCAGAGTGACATCCATGGAGTTAGAGACGCCAATTTGAATTCCATCCTCTGAAAGAAGCAAGAATTAGTCAATTCCTAAGAGCTTTTGGGCTTAAGAGTAATTGTGGCCACTTATGCCCATTTCATTGGCATCTTCTCACTCCCTTCAAGGCAGAAAAGGGAGATTTAGGCCCAACCTCAGAAGCCACGCAGAGAAAGGAAGTTTTCTAAAGGAGGCAGGGACATTTGAGGCTTTGCTGGGAGAGGAATGTTATTTAACAAGAGCCTCCGAGACATCATGAGATACTAGGATGTAAAATATCCCTGAGACAGTGGGTGACAGTGTTTTCAGTTATAAATTAAGACACACTAGAGTCAGAGGTACCAGTTCCTTTGGCACAGAGGAATCTCACGTTAGTAACGGTGAAAAAGAAGGTTTACATGACTTAGTTTAAATTTTCCCAGATTTGATTCTTATGAAAATGTTAACAAATATCAACTGGTGGGGAAAGGACAGCAAAGGATAACCCAGGCCGAGGGGCATGACTCAGATCCACGTAAGGGGGAAAACACGAAGGAAGAAGACCGAGGGGACACAATGCTCTCTCATCGTTTGGTTAGTAAGAGTTAGAAAAAAAAGAAGGAAGGAGAGGAGATACATGGCAGAGCTTTGGTGACCCAAATCCATGGATGTCACATCTTTCTTAATAGCATGAAATCTATGGGTATGTGGCCCAGCTTGGAAAAGCAGGAGAGCCTAGCAGGAAGCAGCAAGACAAGGACAGTACAAAGCAAAGTCCACTCGTCCTCTGGGCCAAAAATGGCAAATGGTCCTAATATTTGCACTAATTTAATGAATTAGGAATCGCTTCTTAAAACTTTGTATTGAAAAGCGTCTGAGGCCATTCTGGGACAACAGCAAAGTATTACAGTTCAGATGAGGGATATCTGCTCTTGGGGTGGAAGAGTTTTCCTCTAACCTTTAAGGTTCTCGCTGGTCTAAGAATCTAACGGATGTGAGAAAGGTTAGCAGGGGGAAAAACCAAAGTTTAATAACATATATATGGGGAACCCATAGACATAGATTCCAAAGACAGAGACAGTGAGGTATATATGGCATTCTGAAATAAGGAAAAGGGGGTAAGGCTCTGGGACTTCAAAGGAAAAGGGAAGCAATTGACAGGTATATGAAAGAGTAACTGTTTGGCAAACACATGCGTGCTGGGCCACCCAGAAACAATGGGACATAGAGAGGAATTTAACAGACTTTGCCACATTCCTCCCTGTCCACCACCCCTAGTTCATATTGGGATGTAGTTATCTATGTGAGAGCTCTCTTCCTGTTCCTGGAGCAGGTCCTCTATCTAAATTCTTTTTATGCAGTTGGGGTGGGGGAGGGAGGTCAGCTGATTCTTTCTGAGTCATTTGGGCCCTGTTTTCAGCTCAGATAATCTGCATGTCACAGCCGCACATCTTGTGCCCCTGACACAGGCACAAATAATGTGACCCTTCCAAATTTGAAGAAAGAAAAAGATTATTGTTTTATTTTGTTTTGCTTATTTATTTTCCTGATGACAAAGTATAAACATTACAACAAAACCAAAGCCTCATTCACCTGGTACTTGGCACTTGACCAAAGTTTTGATTTATATGTTCTTATGAACAAAATAAAATGAACTGTGACCCACAGGCAATTGGGAGCTGTCCTATTTGCACTCACATTTAGGCCATGTTACATGAGCTGTCCCTTTGAGAAAGATCGATCTTTGCAGCTAAGCTGTTGGGTCTGCCATGTAGATTCATTGTCCTATTTCCTGGAAGAGAGCCCCTGAATCCATAAATGAGAACCAGTACTCAATCTACTTTTATGCTAAGAAGATTTTCACATAGATATCTGAAGATCTCTGAAGATGCCTGAAGATCACATAGATCTCTGGCTGTCAGAGGGAAAAGAAGTGATTAGATCCAGATAGATATGTCAGCATTCCCCACATGACATCTGTGTGTTCAGTGAAGGTGTATCATGTCATCTCAACTCAATTCTTCATATCCCTTGAGGCCCTCTTGGGCTGAACAATGATATCCAGGATTAATAATGTCTTGGACCTTAGGACCAGAAACTTGAGCATCACTTATCTTAGTCGGGAGAGAAGGCAGGCTCCTGCGAATGATTCTTGCTTACTGAAGCCCACCCAAGGGTCCCATCCCCATTTCACTCCCCAGGTAACCAACAAGACCTCTGGACGGTCTCTCTGGCCCTACGAGAATTTTAGGTCTCAAATTCCAAAAATATCTTTGGGGGTATCAAGAGAAGTTCTGCTGGATTATTTTCAGGGCCACGGGATCCAGAAACACTATGTACCCATAATGCATCCCTCTCCATATGAATCAGCAAGAGAAATAACATATAGGACAGAGATAAAAGATAGACTCCCTTTAGAGTTGGCTGGGCTGTTGACCCTAAACCCCAGTATAGACAATGCCACTAAACTAGACTGGACCCCAAGAGCACTCTTTCTGCCACATTAGTTGAGCTCAGTCTCCAACCCTGAGCCCCTGGCAGTGTCAAAGCTAAGGGCAGGCCACTCCAAGATGTGCTGCTGTGACATGCAGATTATTTCAGACTTGAAAACAGTCAAGGCCCAAATGACTCAGAAAGAAAGAGCTGACCTCCCTCCCCCATCCCAACTGCATTAAAAGAATTTAGATAGAGGACCTGCTCGAGGAAGGGAGCCATCACCATAGATAACTGTATCCCAATATGAACTAGGGGTGGTGGACAGGGAGGAATGTGGCAAAGTCTGTTAAATTCCTCTCTATGTTCTTGTTTCTGGGTGGCCCAGCACGCATGTGTTTGCCAAACAGTCACTCTTTCATATTCCTGTTGATGGCCTTCCTTCCTTGCAACCCTCTCCTTCAGGACGACAGGTGTGTCTGCAGTGCTTTTGTTCAGTGCAGCTTCCTCTGGCAGGAATGTCTTGACTGTCTCATTTCAAAACCTTGCTTGGGATCACTTTTTCTTTGAAGTTTTCCTTGATACCTTCTTAGTACCCAGGAAGAACTGACATCTCTCTTCTTTGGGCTCTGCTAAATCCCATAATCACTTCTTTCAAAGCATCTACAGCCCTCTGTGACATTTATCTACTTTTTAAAAGTCTATCCATCTCCATTAGATAGTGATTCTTTAAGGGACAGAAACGATGTCTTATTCATTTCTGTATGCCTAGTGCTGAGAACAGCAGAAACTTGATACATAACTTCTGAAAGAATAAAGTAATGAATAATAAAGGACTATAATTAGCCAAGTGATATGATCCATTTGGGGTTTTAGAAATCCCCCTGGCATGTAGGACAGACAGGCTAGAGATTGAGGGGCTTGGATAAAAAGCATCAAGAATCTTTGGGTTCAAGCACAGAATGCTTTTGTTAACTCTGGAGGCAACCCTGGGTCACGGAAGCAAATCCACCAGCACATTATCTGAACACTGAGTCTCCTGAGATGGAGCCACTGAGCACATGTCATGAGGTGGTCCAGAATAGGGTAGGAAATACTGGACCCAGGCAGTGTAGTTCAGGAAAAGAGCCAGGCACTGGGCAAGCCAAGAAAAGCTTGAGGCCAGTTTGTGTGGCCAGTGGGCAGAACGGGTTATGTGAAAACAAACCACCTAGATTCTAGGGAAATAACTGATGGCAACACAGAACGTGGTTTCTAACTGCTTCAAACCAACTAGATCTGGGATGAGGAACAAAGGCAACCTACAGTTATCCCAAAGCTCATTAAAAGCTCATTAGCATACTAAAAGCCACACCCCTTGGTGCCATGACAGTTCTGTGGCTGTCCATTTCAGAACAAAAAGACGGTGCAGGCCTTTTCCCTGAAATCCCCTCCCTATTCTGAGAAAACCCCACCTATCCTGACCACTGTTCCACCCATGCTTAAACTCCAGCTGTAAGACCACCCAACTGAACCTCACTGCTGCTCACCTCTCAAGCATGCAAGCACTACCTCTTTGAGTGTGTACACTTTTGCATTATTAAACTACTCTTTGCTTGCACCTGCTTGACCTGCTCACTAACTCATCCTTGATTGGAGTCAAGAACCCTCTTCCAGTTTGAGGTCTCACCCAGGACGTAGGGAAACCTCCTCAGATTGGATTTCTCAACCACAAAGCCCCTTGGGAGGGGATCAGCCTTGATGGCGTTAGAGGCTCTAACAAACCCTACCTCACTCCGTTTTGAAACAAGAAGTTCCCTCCATGTTGTCCTCCCAACAGACCTTTCTGAGTTTCAGGAATTTCGCCTGGAGCCCCAAGGAAACCACAGATAAGGACATTCCATTCCCAAAGCAGTTTCAAAGCACACAGACTCCTCCATGCCAGCAAGCCCGCCCATAAGCCAGTGATTAACTGCTAGTCCCCTCCTGCCTTGATGAAATTCCCTTTTAAAATGCCCTTGTTTTAACAACACTTCAGAGATGGTCTTGGGTCTCTAGTCCACCATCCTCCCAGGTTGCTGCTTCCTGAATAAAGCAACCTTTCCTTTTCATTAATTCCTGTCTCTCAAGTTTTGCCCTTTCGGGCAAGAGCCGTCAAACACAGGTTTGGAACTGGGCTCTGGCCTGGCAACAGTGCGTGTGCTGGGGTAGTGGGGGACAGCACTGTCTGAGCATCTGAGACCCTGTATCCACTGTACAGCCCTCCTAAAAGTACCTCAGAAACACCTATGCTCAAGAGTAGGTGGTAAAATGAACCTATTGCTCAAAAGCGGGGGTAGGTCAGTCTTTTATTTGGGTCCTGAGAGCCCCTAAAGCCAAGGGGGTGCAGGGGTTACCGGTGCCCAGCTTGGCCTGGGGAAGTGGAGGAACCAGCCTGGGCTCAGTGGCCATCAAGGCAGCATCTAGTCCCGTCCTCCAGGGCTGGGTCCCAGATGGGCAAATGTAATCCCAGAGAGGGGGTGATGGGGAAGGGCATGGTTCCTGCTCCAACCTGCCCCCGAACAGGGACAGTTATTCAGCTATAAGTAAGAACTAATCCGATTTTTTGTTTGTCTTTATTAAATCTACAGGGCCAAGTTCTGGTTGTTTCTAGCCTGTTCAATTAAAAAAAAAACTTTTTAGAGGTATTGTTTGTCTACAATAAACTGCACGCAATTAAGGCATATGAATGCGTTTTGACAGATTTATATACCCATGGCTATGGACTGAATTGTGTCCACCAAAATTCATATACTGAAGCCCTAATCTTCAATGTGACTGTAGGTGGAGGTGGAGATACAAGGAGATCATTAAGATCATGGGGCTGGTGTGACAGGATTAGTGTCCTTACAGGAGGCTGTGAGCTCCTCTGCGAGCACAGCGAGAAGGCAGCCTCTGCGAGCCAGGAGGAGGCCTTCCCCAGAACCCGACGGAGCTGGCACCCTGATCCCAGACTTCACAGACTCCAGAACTGTGAGCAAATCCATTTCTGTCTAAGCCACCTAGTCACTGCATTTTGTTATGGCAGCCTGAGCAGACTGGTACACGCATGAAACTACCCCTATAGTCAAGAAGCAGAGGAATTCCACCACTCCCCCAATTTTTTTTATTCCTTTTTACATCGGACTGTAAAACTCTCATCTTGAGAACAGGAAAGATGTCTGCTGTAGGAAAAACACAATCCCATCCAAATGCCCCTTGAAATGTTAAGCTGCCTTTGATGTCATTATGCCAAATTTTAACAAAGAAAAGAAGCCCTTATACAACAAGTGAGGCAAAGAATTCATAGTAATTCATCTCTGAGCATCCAATTAAGCTAGGCACAGTCACCAGCTCTAAACTAGTTCTGGTAACCTGCATAAATTTTCCAGCTGAAGCCTGACAGTTATTCATCAGAAGCAACAGGTTCTCTGAGCATAGAGAATTAGAATTCTAGAGAATGTTTTGGGAAAGGGAAGTCTTTGCTATTTCCTGGGTTCTTCCTCCCTCATTTCCCAGGATCCAAATTCCCCTTTCCTCCTTCTGGAAATGCTTTGTTAATCCTTGTTACAACTCCCTCATCCCCACCCCAAGAAGGGTCAGTGCAGACCCCCGCAGCTCCCTGAGGGGAAGGGCCTCCTGAGGCCCTTGCTGCGCCCCTGGCCTCACACGGTGCCCAGCAGGGGCCGCTGCACAGGTGAAAGGAGCTTACCAAAGGAGTGGCAGCCTTGTGAGGTCGCAGAGCTTGAGATTTAATGCATATTAAGGCAGCCTAGAATGTCACCTAGTTAAGTTGCCTTTAGATTTTTGTGAGGTCGCAGAGCTTGAGATTTAATGCATATTAAGGCAGCCTAGAATGTCACCTAGTTAAGTTGCCTTTAGATTTTTGTGAGATCACTGAGCAGACAGGGCTGGCAGACCAGAGAAATTATTCTCACCCTTGAGAGGAAATGGTCTGACCACTGTATCATGATGACACACCTGGTGGAATCTACATTTCCAGCAACGTCTTCCACTTGTTCTGTGTGTATCTGACAGTCCACGTACCATGGTCTGTTTATTAGAACTTGAATATATAACTGACCCTTGAACAACACAGGTTAGAGGCACTGACCCCTTACAAAGTTGAAAATTCACACGTAATTTTCGACTCCCCAAAAGCTTAACTATTAATAGCCTACTGTTGGCTGGAAACCTTAGGGATAGCATGAACAGTTATTTTGCATAAATATTATATACTGTAGTCTTACAAGTAAGCTAGAGAAAAGAAAATGTTTTTTCAATCACAAATCTCCCCCAAAATTTCCAATATATTTACTGAAAAAAAATGTACGTATAAGTGGACCCACACACACAAACCCATGTGCTCTGTTTCTGCCTTTCCCATGTCATTGCCCCTTGCAGAACCAAACTAAAATGAAGTCACTTATGTCAGGAACAAAATGGAGCTGGCTGACATGGATGCATTAAAGAAAATTAAACTTAACCTTACCTAAATTGCAGGAATTTACAGCTCTTCTCAGCGATCAGGAGAGGACACCAGCCGACTCCCAAACACCAAGTCTGTTCATGCCTCCTCTGGGCTGCCTGAATCCAAAGAAAGGATGACCTCTAGGCAATCAATCAGCTGAAAAAGCCAAAAACATCTGCCTTTACCCCATAAAGATTCCTTAGTCTGTGAGCAACTCAGAACTCACTGCTTCCCATAGCTTTGAACCTCCCAGCTTGTAGGCCGAAACCCCTGTAACAAACTCATTTTCTGCTTCGGTTTCTGACACCTTTCACATATGCATTTCCCACCTTGCTGGGGCCTCCTACTCAGTCTTCAAGCCCATGCTTAAAATTTCCTTCCTCAGGGGGCTTCTCCCACCTGACTCCCGCAGCACTTTACCCACGTCTGCCACAGGCTCTCTCACGTTGCTTACACCATCTGCCTCGTGCTTGTCTTTCACCCTAGACGGTGAGCCCCTTGGGAGATGCTGTCAAATCTTAATCATCTTGTAAACCCACTGCCTGATCCAGGGCCATGTACGTCAAAGCTCTCAATAAACACTTGCAGAATTTGCTTGTCCAGAAAGCCCTTCTCACTCTTGCGTCCTTGGAGCAGTGGAGGGCAGAGGAGGCAGCCGCTGCAATGGAGGAGCATGGCCTCAGGACCAGAGAGCCTGGGGGGTTAGGTTCAGGTTCATCAGCTCCCGTGTTCCTTATCTATCACTGTGCAATCAATTCACACAAATTAAGCTCTTTAAAAATAACACCTGTTTAATTATCTCCTGGTTTCTGTAAGCCAGCAGTCCAGGCACAGCTGAGCTGGGTTCTCTGTTCCGAGTTTCACAAAGTTGCCATCGGGGCCCCAGCTGGGCTGAATTCCTTTCTGGGGCTCAGGGTCCTCAAGCACATGTGCCTACTGGCAGGTTCGGTTCCGTGAGGTTCTAGGACAGAGCCCCATTCTCTTGCGGGCTGTCAGCTGGCAATGTTTCAACTTGCATCCCTTCTCCCAGTGCCTTCTTCAAGTGCAAAGCCAGCCAAGAAATAGTTGCCCCATGCCTAATCTCTCTCATTCTTAAAATCCCTGACGTCCTCTGTCTCTGACTTCTCCGTGCAGCTTTAAAGAGTCACGTGATTGGCCAGCTAACCCCACATAGTTTCCCTTTTGATTAACTCAAATGATCAGTAACCTAAATTACATCTGCACAATCCTTTGTTATGTAACACAAACTAATTACAAGGTTCTGTCCCATCATATTCACAGGCTCTGCCCACACCCAAGGGGGAGGAATGACCCAGGGGTGAGGGTCACCGGACGTCACCTTATAACTCTGCCCACCCCACCTCCTCAGGCTACATTATTCCCTTTTGAACATCAGTTTCCTCCACTGGAAAAGGGTCATAAATAAACTTACCTCCAAGAGTTGTGGTGAAGATTAAATAAAAATGTGAATGAGTCACCCCGTTACTGCAGGTCTCTTCTCCTCCTGTCACTTCTGGGCTGCCACCTCATGGCTGTTCCCAGCTGTCTGGCCAGTGGGTTTCAGCCCCGGGCAAGTTCGCTATGGATTCAGTGTGACCAAAGAAATGTCAGTAAAACATTCTTGGGGTAATAAGGGTTATACCCAACTTTATTTCCACGGTGGCAGGTCAGTCACTAAAATTCTGTTCACTCAGAGCAAGTCTGCATGCAGCAAGCTGGTCTCTGCCTCTGGGCCTCGTTCTACCCCCACAGCCGTCCTCTGGGCCTCTGTCCTCAGTGCTGCCATCACTCCAGCCTCTGCTCTGCTCTCCTGCAGCCGTGCCACCGTGTCACCCAGAGCACTGGGCAGAGCTCTTCATATAGAGTCAATAGTAATGTGTTGCCCACACTTGTGTAGTGAGCTAGCCAGCTAGGGCCAGGTGAGAATCCTGGCCACAGGAACTTTCATTTTATCCACACCAGGTTTTCCAGAAAACAGCTGAACTGCATGTCGATGAAATGACTCTACGAGATGCTTGGTGTGGATAAAGTGAAGGTTCCTGTGGTCAGGATTCTCATCTGGCCCTGGTCAGCTAGCTCACTACACGTGTGGGCAATACGTTGTTATTGACTCTATAAAGAGTTCTGCCCAGTGCTTTGGGCAACTTGGTGGCATGGTTGCTTGGCTGCAGGAGAGCGGAGACAAGACTGGA
Organism: Smutsia gigantea; assembly: GCA_032199065.1. Classification (NCBI taxonomy): domain Eukaryota; kingdom Metazoa; phylum Chordata; class Mammalia; order Pholidota; family Manidae; genus Smutsia; species Smutsia gigantea. The sequence goes on along the minus strand of JAVSCE010011621.1, from coordinate 135,458 downwards.
GTGGTGGCAGCACCGAGGACAGAGACTGAGACGGCTGCGGGGCAGAGACCGGCTTGCTGCAGGCAGACTCGCTCTGAGTGGACAGGATTCTAGTGATGGACCTGCCACCATGGGAATAAAATTGGGTATAAACCCTTTCACCCCAAGAATGTTCCATTGTCATTTCTTTGGTCTCATTGAATCCATAGTGAACTTGCCTGGGGCTGAAACCCATTGGCAAGCCACTTGGTAACAAATGCAGATTTAAAAAAAAAGACCAATTGATAATGTGCAGTGATATGATTTTTGGAGGCTGGTAAGAGCTGAGATCACCCAGAATTACCCTATGACCCCAAGTGATTTAATAAGGATTTAAATCCAAGCTCCTCGAGTAGATTACTCCTATAAAAGGCTTAGCCCATTATTTGTCTTAAGATAAAAACCCTTGTCCATGGCCCTTGAGTTGTAATAATTAGATGCTGTAAGAAAGAAAACCCATGGCATTGGGCTTACGTAAACTAGATGCCATGAGCCCAGAGCGAATACTGTTGGCTTTTAGGATACAGCTGATCAGGACAAGACAGGGCTGGTCCTCTTCACTCTCCCGTGCCACTCCCTGCTGCAGGTGTCTTCTGCTTGTGCTGACTCCCTGCCCAGCTGCCCGGGAACTGTTATAGTGATGTCCCTTCCAGGCCAGTTCTCCTCCAGGCATGATCTGATTCTTCCCTGCAAAACTTTCTTCTCCTGCCTGTGTTCTATCCCTTCCACGCTCAGCTGCGTGCCTGCCTACTGAGGCACAGGGCGAGTGCAGATGCCAGCCACAGAGAATGGCTGAACATGACAGCCTCTTCCGATTACATCTGCACCTTATAGCTGTCTTCACCGTTACTCAACCAAAGTAGACTTCCTTCCTTTTCAGGGTTCAGCTTCCCCAAATGCACAGAGCCTTCGTTCTCCCTTGTTGGAGCAGAACCTACTGCTTACAGAGTCCATCAGTGGTCAGCGAAACACCACGGCTACAGAAGGCCAAGTTCCATCACTCTACCCCTCTCACCCTAGATGTGAACTTACCATCTTCACTTTCCAAAGGGCCCTTGTCTTTCATCTCATGCCTATGAGACAAAGTGGCATGTCTGAGAAAGACAAATAACTAATAAAATGCAATTTTTAAGTATGATTTGGTACCAAAGCCACTCTGTACCAGTAGAATTTTAGGTGAAAGAAAAATTGGCTATATATATATTTTTAATTAAGTTGTCATTGATATATGATCTTATGAAAGTTTCACATGAGCAACATTGTGGTTTCAACATTCACCCATATTATCAAGTCCCTTCTCCCCACTGTAGTCACTGTCCCTCAGTACAGTAAGATGGTATTGAGTCATTACTTGTCTTATCTGTGCTATACTGCCTTTCCCCTGACGTACCTATATTGTGAGTGCTAATTATAATGCCCCTTAATCCCCTTCTCCCTTGTTCCCCAACCTTTTCCCTTTGGCAACTGCTAGGCTCTTCTTGGAGTCTGTGAGTCTGCTGCTGTTTATTCCTTCAGTTTTGCTTCATTGTTATACTCCACAAATAAGTGAAATCATCTGGTACTTGTCTTTCTCCATCTGGCTATTTCACTGAGCATAACACCCTCTAGCTCCATCCATCCATGTTGTTGTAAATGGTAGGATTTGTTTATTTTTATGACTGAATAATATTCCATTGTGTATATGTACCACCTCTTCTTTATCCATTCATCTACTGATGAACACTTAGGTTGCTTCCATATCTTAGCTATGGTAAATAGTGCTGTGATAAGCTTAGGGGTGCATATGACTTTTTGAATCAGGGATCTTGTTTTCTTTGGGTAAATTCCGAGAAGTGGAATTCCTGGGTCAAATGGTATTTCTATTTTTAGTTTTTTGAGGAAACTTTGTATTGCTTTCCACAATGGTTGAACTAATTTACATTCCCAATAGTGTAGAAGAGTTCCCCTTTCTCCACATCCTCACCAGCATCTGTTGTTTCTTGTCTTTGGATGTTGGACATCCTAACTGGTGTGAGGTGATATCTCATTGTGGTTTTAATTTGCATTTCCCTGATAATTAGTGATGTGGAGCATCTTTTCATGTGCCTGTTGGCCATCTGAATTTCTTTGGAGAAGTGTCTATTCAGATCCTCTGTCCATTTATTAATTGGCTTATTTTCTTTTGGGTGTTGAGGCATGTGAGCTCTTTATATATTTTGGATATTAACCCCTTATCAGATAAGTCATTTATGAATATATTCTCCCATAGTGTTGAATACATTTTTGTTCTACTGATGGTGTCCTTTGCTGTACAGAACTTTTTAGTTTGATATAGTCCCATTTGTTCATTTTTGTCTTTGTTTCTCTTGTCCAAGGAGATGTGTTCAGGAAAAAGTTGCTCATGTTTATATTCAAGAGATTTTTGCCTATGTTTTCTTCTAAGAGTTTTATGGTTTCATGACTTACACTCAGGTATTTTATCCATTTTGAGTTTACTTTTTGGTATGGAGTTAGACAATAATCCAGCTTCATTTGCTTACATGTACCTGTCCAGTTTTGCCAACACCAGTTGTTGAAGAGGCTGTCATTTCCCCATTGTATATCCATGGCTCCTTTATTGTATATTAATTGGCCATATATGTGTGAGTTTATATCTGGGCTCTCTATTCTGTTCCATTGATCTATGGGCCTGTTCTTGTGCCAAATTATTTTGATTACTGTGACTTTGCAGTAGAGCTTGAAGTCAAGGTTTATTCTTCTTTATCCTGATTGCTTTAGCTATTCAGGGTCTTTTGCGGTTCCATATGAATTTTAGAACTATTTGTTCTAGTTTGTGGAAGAGTGCTGTTGGAATTTTGATAGGGATTGCACTGAATCTGTAGACTGCTTTAGGAAGGATGGAAATTTTGACAATATTAATTCTTCCTATCCATGAGCGTGGGATGTATTTCCATTTATTGGTGTCTTCTTTCTCTCATGAGTGTCCTGTAGTTTTCAGGGTATAGATCTTTCATTTCCTTGGTTAGGTTTATTCCTAGGTATCTTGTTCTTTTTGATGCAATTGTAAATGGAATTGTTTTCCTGATTTCTCTTTCTGCTAGTTCATCACTAGTATATAGGAATGCAACTAATTTCTGTGTGTTAATTTTGTATCCTGCAACTTTGCTGCATTAAGTTATTAGTTCTAGTAGTGTTTTGGTGATGACTTAGGATTTTTAAGTGCAACATCATGTCATCTGCAAACAGTGACAGTTTAACTTCTTCCTTACTAATCTGGATGCCTTTTATTGCTTTGTCTTGTCTGATTCTTGTGGCTAGGACCTCAGGTACTATGTTGAATAAAAGTGTGAGAGTATGCATCCTTATCTTCTTCCCAATCTTAGAGGAAAAGCTTTCAGACTTTTGCTGCTAAGTATGATGTTGCTGTGGGTTTGTCGTATATAGCCTTTATTATGTTGAGGGGCTTGCCCTCTATATGCATTTTGTTGAAAGCTTTTATCATGAATGGATGGTGAATTTTGTCAAGTGCTTTTTCAGCATCTATTGAGATGATCATGTGACATTTGTCCTTCTTTTTGTTGATGTGGTGGATGATGTCGATGGACGTTGGAATATTGTACCATCCTTGCATCCCTGGAATAAATCCCACTTGGTCACAATGGATGATCTTTTTGATGTATTTTTGAATTTGGTTTGCTAATATTTTGTTGAGTATTTTTACATCTATGTTCATCAGGCATATTGGTCTGTAATTTTCTTTTTTTGTGTTGTGTTTGTCTGGTTTTGGATTTAGAGTGATGCTGGCCTCATAGAATGAGTTTGGAAGTATTTCATCCTTTTCTACATTTTGGAAAACTTTAAAGAGGATGGGTATTAGGTCTTCTCTAAATGTTTGATACAATTCAGCATGAAGCCATCTGGTCCAGGGATTTTTTTCTTAGGTAGTTTTTTGATTACCAGTTTAATTTCATTGCTGGTAATTGATCTGTTCAGATTTTCTGTTTCTTCCTGGGTCAGTCTTGGAATATTGTATTTTTCTAGGAAGTTGTCCATTTCTACTAGGTTATCCAGTTTGTTAGCATATGAATTTTTCATACTATTCTCTAATAATTCTTTGTATTTCCATGGTTTCTGTAGCACTTTTTCCTTTCTCATTTCTAATTCTGTTACGTGAGTACACTCTCTTTTTTTCTTCATAAGTCTGGCTAGGGGTTTATCTATTTTGTTTATTTTCTTGAAGAACCAGCTCCTGGTTTCATTGATTCTTTCTATTGTTTTGTCCTTCTCGATTTTATTTATTTCTGCTCTGATCTTTATTATAACCTTCCTTCTACTGACTTTGGGCCTCCTTTGTTCTTTTTCTAGTTTCACTAATTGTGAGTTTAAACTGTTCATTTGGGATTGTTCTTCTTTCTTGAGGTAAGCCTGTATTGCAATACACTTTCCTCTTAGAACTGCTTTTGCTGCATCCCACAAGTTTTAGGGTGTTGAGTTATTGTTTTCTTCTGTCTCCATATATTGCTTGACCTCTGTTTTTATTAGTCATTGATCCATGATTATTCAGGAGCATGTTGTTAAGCCTCTGTGTGTTTGTGGGCTTTTTTGTTTTCTTTGCATAATTTATTTCTAGTTTCATACCTTTGTGGTCTGAGAAGCTGGTTAGCACAATTTCAATCTTTTGAATTTACTGAGGCTCTTTTTGTAGTCTAGTGTATGATCTATTCTGAAAAATATTCAATGTAGACTTGAGAAGAATGTGCATCCTTCTGCTTTTGGTTGGAGTGTTCTGTAGATGTCAGGTCCATCTGTTCCAATGTGTCGTTCAGTGATTCTGTCTCCTTACTTATTTTCTTTCTGGTTTATCTGTCTTTTGGAGTGAGTGGTGTGCTGAAGTCTCCTCAAGTGAATGCATTACATTCTATTTCCCCTTTTATTTCTGTTAGTATTTGTTTCACATATGTAGGTGCTACATTGGGTGCATAGATATTTATAATGGTTATATCCTCTTGTTGGACTGACCCCTTTATCATTATGTAATGTCCTTCTTTATCTCTTGTTACTTTCTTTTTCTGATATCTATTTTCTCTGATGTAAGTACTGCTACACCTGCTTTTATCTCCCTATTATTTACATGAAATACATTTTTCCATCCCTTCACTTTTAGTCTGTGTATGTCTTTGGGTTTGAAATGAGTCTCCTGTAGGCAGCATATAGATTGGTCTTGCATTTTAATCCATTCTGTAACTCTGTGTCTTTTGATTGGTGCATTCAGTCCATTTACATGTAGGGTGATTATCGATAGATATGTACTTATTGCAACTGCAGGCTTTAGATATGTGATTACAAAGGTTCAGGGGCAGCTTCCTTATTATCTAACCATCTAACTTAACTCACTCATTACTCTATTTCAAACACAATGTAAAGGTTCTTTTTCCTTCCTCCCTTCTTCTTCCTCCTCTACTCTTTATATATTAGGTGCCATATTCTGTTCTCTTTGTGTATCCCTTGATTGACTTTGTGTGTAGTTGATTTAATTTTTCATTTGCTTAGTAATTAATTGGTCTACTTCCTTTACTGCGGTTTTATTTTCTCTGTGACAGCTATTTAGCCTGAGGAGTACTTCCATCTATAGCAGTCCCTTTAAAATACACTGTAGAAATGGTTTGTGGGAGGTAAATTCCCTCAACTTTTGCTTACCTGTAAATTGTTTAATCCCTGCTTCAAATTTAAATGATAATCTTGCCAGGTAGAGTATTCTTTGTTGGAGGTCCTTCTATTTCATTACATGAAATATATCATGCCACTCCCTTCTGGCCTCTAAAGTTTCTGCTGAGAAGTCTGATGATAGCCTGATGGGTTTTTCTTTGTACATGATCTTTTTTCTCTCTCTGGCTGCTTTTAATACTCTGCCCTTGTCCTTGATCTTTGCCATTTTAATTATTATATGTCTTGGTGTTGTCTTCCTAGGGCCCCTTGTGTTGGGAGATCTCTGCACTTCCATGACCTGAGAGACTATTTCCAAGACTGGGGAAGTTTTTAGCAATTATTTCATCAAAGAGACTTTCTATCCCTTTTTCTCTCTCCTTTGGTACTCCTATAATGTGAATATTTTTCTGTTTGGATTAGTCACACAGTTCTCTTATTATTCTTTCATTCCTAGAGATCCTTTTCTTTCTCTTTGTTTCAACTTCTTCATTTTCCTGTTCTCTAATTTCTGTTTCTTTTACTCTCTCCTTACCTCATCTAATCTACTTTTAAATCTCTCCATTGTATTTTTCATTCCTTATTTTTTTAATATAAAGAGATATTTTTATATCTCTTTCTTACAGTCCTTCCTGAGATCTTGAATATTTATCCGTCACTCCATGAGCATGTTTATGATTTTTATCTTGAAATCTTTATCAAGAAGATTGGTGATTTCAGTTTCACTTAGCCCTCTTTCTGGCATCTTCTGCTGTATTTTTGTTTGTATAGATTTTTTTTGCCATTTCATTTTTCTATTGATTCCTACGGAATAACAACTTTGTGTAGGTGGCGCCCTCTAGTGCCCAGAAGCTCTACTCTCTGGAGCTGCTGATCCCCTGTAGCTATTGTGGGTGTCACAGGGGAGTGGAACTGGTGTCTGCCAGGAAGAAAGCGATCTTTCCTGCTTCCAGGCTGTAGTTTCTGCCTCCACTGCCAGGTCCAGTGTGCCGAATGCACTGGGAGGACCTTTTGCATTATGCCCTTGTAGCTGCTATTGGCAGGGCCACCCTCTGGCTGGCCTGACATGATGTCTAGGGCAGCAGGTGTGCAGGATTGGTTCTTGCTGGGAGGAAGGAGCGGAAGACTGCTTTCCACAGTGGGGGTGCCTCAGGGCTGCATTGCCTGCCAGGGGGATGGAGTGTCTGAAGCTCCTGGAGTTCCCAGCCTGCTGGGCTGAGTGTACTGGGATGATTTTGTCCACCTGGGCTTTCTCCTGAGCAGTGAGCTCTGTTTAATCTTTGCCCTTTTAGCAGCCCTCTCATTGTTGGGAAGTCTTTCAAAGTGCCCACCTTTCTTGTGTCCCAGAGGGGCTGTTTGTGGGTACCTTTTCTCCACAAGTGTCTGAAATATCTGTCTCTCCAAGTATTGTGCCTGTCTTTGCTTTCCAACCCCACTAATCTCCAGAGCACCATGTAATGTGGGTTCGTGCTCCCAGAGCTGATCTCCAGGCCTGGGTGTTTAGCAGGCCTGGGCTTCTACTCTCACCCTGCTCCATTTCTCTTCCTCCTGCCTGTGAGCTGGGGTGGAGGGATGACCTGTGTCCTGCTGGATTGCAGCTTTGCTTCTTTACCCTTTTCTGTCAGGTCTTCTCCTTTCCCCAGATGTAAGCAGTTTGTTCTGCAGTCTTTGGGTTGCTCTGTCAGGATTAGTTGTATTTGCTGTATTTTTGTGTTATATGTGGTTCTGGGAGGAGGTTTCTGCCTCACTTCTTGTGCCGCCATCTTATTCCCATCTCTCAAGTTGGCCATATCTTCTAAAGACTGTATTTTACAAACATGTTTTATTTAGATAACAAGGAAAAATAAAACACCAGTGTTTCTCTTTTTGAGGCCTGTAATAATGAAATTAAAGATCCAAAAATTCAATAAACCCTCCTTGAAGGTGTACATGTTTTCTTCTAGCTGTGGTCAGGGACCTGTGCCCTCTAAGGCTGAGATCTGATAAGCAGTAGGCTCTGGCCAGCCAGAACACTGAGATGTCTGTATTACTGACGCCAGCTTGGTTGTTCCAAGGAATCAGTGGCTCTGAGTGCATAGCTGTAGAAGGCTGAGGCTTGGGCAATATGAGCTGTGTAGCTTCATTGTCTGCTTTAGGGATTCTGGGTGCAGTCTAGGAGCAGTAAATGGCACCCCCTTAGAGCTCTACACAGCCCTGTGGCAGGAAGTGCCTACATCAGATATCTTCCCTCACTTCCATCCTCCCCACTGGCCAGCCTTGGGCCACCTCCATTCCTCACTAGGATTTCTGTCTCTCATTCCATCGTTTACTCTGTGGCCAGAAACACATCCCTGGTGGCCTGTGCCTTTCCCCACCCCCTCAGGATAAAGTTTTAGTTTATAGGTATGGTTAAGGCCATTTAGGACCTCTAGGCTTTCCATTTTATTTCTTGTCTTGCTGTGATCCTTACCCCTACCCTCAAACACACTTCCCTGTGTCCTCCCTGAGTGCTAAATACAGAAAAACTTGTAGTCCCTCATGCAGGTCATGGGCTTACTTAGCCACAGCCCTCTGCACAGGCTGTTCTCTCTGCCAAGAGGGTATAATCTCCTCCTCTTCACTCTTCACCTGGCTCATTCCTGCTCAGTCCTCGGGATCTGATTTAGAGGTCACTGCTCTAGGAAGCCCTCCCCTCTGTGAGGCTGGCATCAGTGCCCTTCCCTATGAGCCTTTAGCTCATCAGTATTTACTGCGCTGGGCTGGCCTGTCACTCCCAACAGCTGGTGAACCCCTTGGATCTCTAGCAGAGGACCTGACATTTGCTTAACATGCAGAACACCCAGGATGGGGGAGGAAGGAAGGGAGGGAGAAATGAGAAAGCAAAGGAAGATGACCATAAGGACATTCGACTGATGTGAGCGTTGAGGCAAAGCAGCTGGTGGGGGAACACGGAGGAGTGACACGGCCAGCCTGAGCTTGGGCAGCATCCGGAAGGAGCAGCAGCCGCAAAGGCTCCGTATCAGCACGCCAGCCTAGGGGTGGGTGGCCAGTCCTGGACAAGAAGCGCTGCCACAGGCTCACCGTGAGATCTTAGGCAGGTCCTCTCCCCCAGGAAAAGCCTCATCCCCATCCTTGGAAAACACATCGGTTATGCGTCCTCTGGCTTCCTCCATCAGCCCGAGTTTAGTGAGCGCGGTGATGCCCTATCCACCTGACTGCAAGCATCCTCACTGCCCAAAGCCTCGCCCTGAGTTTTCTGCTCGTGTCTTCGTCTGAGGGGCTTGTGACTGGGGAGATGAATAACCTTCCCAGACCTGAGATTTCACCAATTAAGACTGAAGCTCATTGCAGCCCTTAAAATGGCCAAACGAGCCATAGCAAATGAAAACTGACTGGGAATGATCAGGTGATGTTTTCTAGGTCAGATTCATCAGTTTCTCCATTAATCTGTTCCATCAGCCGCAAGTATACAAGGTTTTCACAAGCTCAGGAGCAGTGGAGAGGAGTCCATGCTGACCTCACCCAGCAGCATCTGACACACACAACTGGTCCTTATCTAGCACAAAAGCCAAAGTAGGGAGTTTATGGGCAGACTGTGGGTTGTCAGGGTTCCATGCAAGCCAGGGAGGAGGGTAGATGGCCCCCACCCTTTGCTCAGAGGAGGGGCTCTGCAGTGAAGCAAGCAGCTCATTGCATTTAGCTGAAAAGTGCAATAAAAGAGAATGACAACTAAACTAAGGCCCATGCTCTCAGATTATGTTTTTTACTCTTGAAAATGTAAGAATAAAGAAAGGGCAAATGCTTGTGAGATAATATTAAATGAAATGTTAAGATGCAGATTTGTATGTGTAATATGGTTAAAAGCATGCAAACAAAAGCTAAAATCCCAGAAACATTATGTATAAGGACAAATGATAGCATAGAGATCTCTGGTTGGTAGGAAAATCATACCTGGAAAAGTCTATTTTCTCTACTTTTCTGATTTTTCTGAAAAAATGTCTATGTTTCATGTTGTTAAAATATAATTAAGTACTTTTTATAATAAAATACTTATGTTCTAGTAAGAGAAACGGCCCTTAAAGGTCATTTAATTCAGTGGTTGCCAAACATGGTTTTGCTGATCACCCAGCTGGCTGCCTCAGCAAACCCAAGGAAGCTCATTAAGTATGCAAGCATCCAGGCCACAGCTCGAGAGATCCTGACTTCGCAAGCCTGGCACTGGGCCCAGGAATCTGCATTCATTAAGTTAAAAATAAAAAGCTTGCCAACTAATTCCAAAGTGGAGCCAGGGCTGGAGATGCCTTTTCTAGTGCAGGCTATCCTCTCACTTTGCAGAGCAAGGAAACTGAGGCCCCGGAGACAGGTGTCACCTGCCAGGTATACAACAGAAACAAGACTAGAATTCAGTACCCATTCTGGTGGAGCACAATAGACTTTGGGTAGTTTCATAAAGAATTTTGAGCCATGAGAACTCTGCCCCTTCTGTGTTTCTTGTCATTGTTTGGTGTGGCTTTCCAAAGGCCAGCCCTTCTGGAATGGTCTGACCGAGAAGACTACTTAAGAATGCTTATTGGAGTCAAAATGGTCTCCTTGTGACCTTTCATGAGCAAAGGCATCCTGCCTTTTGGAACTGAAATGTTAATATGGAGGAAATGGATAAAAGGGCTCTGACTCTGCCCCCCTTCCCTAAAGGCCCGCATTAGGATGTCTGTTTATTTAGGCCTTGTTGAGGGGAAGTGAAATTGCTCATCTTCCTTTGACAGCAACGTTGGTGAGTCTAAATGGGATGCTTCTGGCCAGACCTCCCCTCAGTCAGGGGGCTAACCTTCAGCCTGGTAATGGAGCAGAAAGGGCAGGAGCAGCGGGGTGGTGGAGTGGTGGGGGAGAGGAGGACTGGCCTTGGGGGCACAGCAGGCGTCAGAGCCCCACGCTCATGGCTACACCCTACCCGGCATGCCGTTCTGGTGGGTCCTCCCCTGCAGAGAACAAAGCTGCCTCCTTCCTCATGTATTTCTCATTGAAAGACAAGTCACTGGAGGTGATGGGTGTCAAACTGTGTTTTTCTGCCTCCTGTAGAAACAGCTGCACTTGAATGGTGCTTCCTTCTCCTCTCCTGCAGCGTAAGCAGCCCTGGCCCCACTGTGTAAAGGTGATCCAGGGGTCTGGAGACCAGCTGGTGTCCTGACCAGAGGTGAACTCAAGTTACTTCCAAGGAAAAATGGGTTCAAGGTCTGGGGCAGGGAAAGAAAAGCGGACAGGAAGCAGGCAGTTCTAGATCCCAACAATAACAATGACCCTGATAACAATAATAATAGCTAGTGTGGCACCAAAGGGTTCCCTTTCATCTTCAGGTCTTCCTTCTCCCTCCTCCTCCTTGGGGAAGAGGGTGTCTGTGAGAAAGTACACTGTAAGGGGAAGAGGCTCCGCTGAAAGGACCACAGGGCTCTGAGGGGCGTCCACACGGCAGGGTTTAAAGACCCACTCTAGACAGCCAGGAGGGGCCTTGATGTGACCCAGAGCATTTGTGGCACCTCTTGAATAGAGGAAATCCTGAGAGGACTGAGACTTGGATCAACAGGATAAAAAGACAGAGAAGACTTAAGGGCGGGGGAAGCGGAGAACAGGCCAGGAAGGGTCTCCCGGACAGCCCTCAAGGGCATACTTAATCAGGGGAACAGTCAAGAAATATTTGCACCACCATTTGAATTCAGTGTGTTTAATCTACTTTTCTTTTTCGTGGTGGGCATCCACGTGCCATTTCAGACCCTGCAGACAAAACACAATACCATGTAAGTTACCTAGTCCTTGAATATTTACTTAAAATTGGTTCAGATTCCAAACCCAAGTGAAATAGGAAAATCAAAACTTGTATTAGCGCCTGCACCGTGACCATCAAGTCAGTTGGAAATTCCTGGGAAGCACCGCACTGTATCTGAAACTCTCCTGCCTCCTTGAAGGAAGTGCCACTTTACTGCTGGCATCTCACAGCAGCAACCATCAGTCCACGCACATTCACCTTGTTCCATTAAACACCATCAACATACCAAGAGCTGTATACCCTATTTTCAAATTAATGGACTTTCCTTTCTAGAACAATTTTAGATTCACAGAAAAATTGAGTAGATAGTGAAGAGATTTCCTATATCCCCTCTCACCCCACACACACTTTCCCCTAGTAATGTCTTGGATTAGTGTGGTGCATTTGTGATATTAGTAAACAAACACTAGAACATTATTATGAACCAATATATAGTAATACGATGAACTAGTTAATGTCATGATCCACTCTTTGTATTATACAGTTCTGTGGGTTTTGACAAATGCACGATGTCATGTATCTACCATTACAGTAATTTATTAGAACAAATAGGAGATATATGTATATACACAATAGAATGAACAGGATATATACACAAATACTATTTACTTATATTAATATTAAATATATATATAACAAGGAATTGCCTCCCACAATCATAGAGGCTAACAAGTCCCAAGATCCTCAGTCAGCAAGCTCAAGGAGAGCTGACGGTATAGCTTCATTCTGAGCCTAGAGGCCTGCAGGTTCAAGACCCAGAAAGAGCTGATGTTCCTGTTTGAATTTGAAAGCAGCAAAAAAACTAATGTTGCAGCTCAAGGAAATGAGGCAGGAGGAAATTTCCTTTTACTCATGGGAGGACTGGCGTTGTTGGGCTATCCAGGCCTTCAACTGATTGGGCGAGGCCCACCCACATCAGGGAGAACTATCTGCTTTACTCAGTCTGCCTGATTCCCACATCCCATCCAAAACAACCTCACAGACACACTCAGAAAAATGTGTGACCAAATATATGGGCACCCCATGGCCTCGTCAAATTGATACATAAAATCAATCATCACAAGTATCATAACAGTTTCACCACCCTCAACATCTTCTGTATGTTAACTATTAATCCTTTCCTCCCCCAGCCTCTGGTAACCACTGATCTGTGTTTACGATCTCTGTAGTTTTGACTTTTCCAGGATGTCATTTAGTTAAAATCACACAATTGTCATAAAGAGGAGCCAAAGGCTGGTAGAAAATATTTTCACAACACACACAATAAAGGATTTATCCAAAATATAAAAAGAACTCTTAAAACTCAATAGTAAGAACACAACGCAATTAAAAAATGGGCAAAATATCTGAACAGAGACACCTTTCCAAAGAAGATGCAAATAAGTATATAAAAGACGCTCAATATCATATGTTGAAATCAAAATGCAAATGAAAAAAATAATGAGGAACAACAACACCCCTAGTAGAATGGCTAAATTCCAAAAACCTGAGACTACCAAATGCGAGTCAGAAGCAGAAGGAATGCATTCACTGCTTGTGTGAATATAAATGCAACAGCCACTTTGGGGGATAGTCCGGCAATGCCTTTTGAAGCTAAACGTACGATCCAGCAGTCATGCTCCCGGGTATCTACCCAGTTCAGTTCAGAACTTAGTTCCATAGAACAACCTGCACATGAACGTCTATGGAAGCTTTATTCATAATCATCAAAATCCAGAGTCAATCAAGATGTCCTTCAATGGATGAATGGGTGACCAAACTAAGGACGCACAGGAAGGAGGATGAATCCATGAGAGATGCATTACTACAGAAAAGGTGAAAGCCACCCCTTAAGCATGTGAGGCCGAGCTGTCACTGGACTCTGAGGGATGCTCTGTCCTATCAGAGAGCTGAGCGTGGTCAGCCTATGTGTGGAGAGCCCTCTGTCCTGCCTGGAAAGCACTTAATGCAGCCAGTAAACTTTCTATTTCTACATATTCCAAAAGTCAGAGAAAGGGACTTGTTACCTTCCTGAGGTGTTGTCTAGGCCTCATCTGCTGCTTGTTCTATATTTTATCTTCCCATCTGTAGGAGAAAGGTGGAGTAACCAATGGCTTGGAAGATTCCATAAGGCCAACCACTCAGTTGAGTTTCAACTCACCCAACTCTTGTCAATACCTGTCACCAAAACCAGTTTCAGTCTTACTGGGTCCCTGTCTCTCCCACTGGCCAGAGTCACACTTTGGATTTTAAGGAACCCAAATGTGGTCTGCACTGAACTAAAAGGCCCCCAACTGAATTCAGCTTTATTATTAGGCAGAGGTAAAGATCAGTATCTGCTGACAAGAACCAGAAAGAAGATGGGGTGGAGGGATTAGGACTTGGCAGTAGAAAAGGTCTAGAGCTCAAACGGAGGATGCTTTGGATCAAGAGGCAATGTGTGGGCTTCAAATAAAGAAGAATATGAATTTCTGAAAACAAACCTGACCGACTTTCTGCTTGCTAATGTGTTACTTTATCTTGATAATTTTAAGGGAAAAGCAAAGGGACTTGCTCACGGGTTACCAAGGAAATTCGTTGTAGGTGTGAATCAAGGACCCAAGTGTCTACTCCCATCCAGTGGTCTTCCACCCACCCAGACTCTGTGACTGCTAAGTATGAAAGCAATCTCGCAGTTGGGCTCTTTGAGGTTGTGATGGATGAACGGATGGAGGAATTGGGTTGAAAAGAAGAGTCAGAGAACTGTGAAGTATGAACTTGGTGATGAAGGAAAGAGAGCTTTCTTGAGTTTGAGAAAGAAAAGACTGGAGCCTTGGGGGAGGCAGCAGGGCTCCCTGGGGTGGACTGAACCCAAGGAGGGTCCTAGGAATCACTCGGGGGAATGGCAGGAGGCCAGTCTGAAAGGCCTAGGGGCAGCCACGGGCTGCGGCCAGGGCGTGAGGTCCCAGCTGGGTCAGGTCCCTTGCTCACTTCTAGTGACAGACAGCTTGAGGCTTCAGGGAGGCATTGATTACACACCAGCTCGGGTTAGGTGCTTTTCATTCCTTCTGGCCCAAATTGACTTTATATTTTTCTGACGTATTTTTTTTTAAGAAACAAACTGCCTTCCAAGTTCAGTTTTCAAAACTCATATTTTTTTCTGCCACTGGTAGACCTAATGTGACTGGCTGAGTATGAATCACCACAAAATTGATAGAATAGATTATTTTCTCTGAAAGAGGAAGGAAGAGCAGGACCGAATCATAAATCACTAAGCTGATATGTTTACACAGTCATATCTACTAGGGATATGTATAAAATACTTAGATCAGTTGTAGGATAAAAAAGATCATTGGGAGAAATGTGGACTGTAGCTCTTTACAGAAAGACCTCATTTCTCAATCAGCTATGACAGCATGTCTAAGCTAGCTCACTGAAAATATCTTCAAAGGGGTCTTACATCCCAAGAAAAAGAGAAGACTACCTACCGGAAGTGAGGTTAGTGGCCACACAGTGTAGATCAAATTTCACTGGATGGAAAAGTGGAGACTTGGGTCCTGGACCCAGAAAAACAGGTTTTAGTCCCTGTTTTCTTCCCTGTGAAAGGGGCTGGTTTCCTGAGGTGCTTTAGGAGGACTGGAAGGGGCACAGTGACAAGTCAAAGGGAGGGCAGGGAAGTCAGCGTGCTCTGGGGATCAGAGAGCACTTTGTGAGATGGGAATGCAGAGCCGTGGAGAGTGAGTCCACCACACGAGTAAGGAAGAAACGCATTTTAGGCTGACAGTGACAGCGAAGGCCAACAGCCCCATGTCTTGCCTTGGTCACATAAGGACACTTAAGTTAGGAAGCTGTTGGCAGGACTGCTGCGGACTAAATATGAAGAAGAGGAAATGATTTATTAACGATCCCATCATCCTGTCCACAGCCTCTGTCCCCTCCAGAGGAAGGCTACTGAAGCAAAGGAAGCCTATTATTTAGACCCTGGAGGGGCCTAGCAATGTGTTCACAGTCCCGTATGTTTCTGTGAAATTTGAAGAAGAGAAGATATTTGAACCATGACTGGTTGAGGCTGCTGTCTCTTCCTATGCCCACTTCTCTTCTGCCACTTTCCTCCTGTTTTGGTTGATACAGGAGTCTGTGTGAGAATGTCGCCTCTGACTACTGAGAAGTTGACTTCTGCACACATTTTGTTTGGGTGTAGTGGGTATGTTTACGGGACGTGCCATCACGCCAGTGTTCAGTTACTGCAAGCTGCCTGGTGCCAGATGGGCCTCCAGTCCCCTGGCCCCACAAGCAAAGATGCAGGCCGTCAGCAGAGCACGTGCGTCAGGGCTCTGGCACTGAAGTTGATGAAGAGTGGAGGAGAAAGGAGGTTTAAAATAGGGAGCCGGCAGGCAATCCAGGACAACTTCATCTAAAATTCTAGGTGGAGGAGTTGGTTTTCATTGATACCTTGTCACGAGGGAAGTTCTCTCCTTCCAGGAGTATTCCTAAAAGGCGACTGTAGTCACACCATACATGATTTCCTTTTCTGAATGGAATTGGGTGTAAGAATTGAACTGCACGCGTCTGTTTGGGGGCACTAGCCTGAGGCAGTGCGACAAGCTGTGAGGACATCTGGGTGTGAAGTCATGTTTTATGTACTCCTGCTATAATAAAAGTCTCTTTTTTTAACCAACTATGCTAGAAGACTAAATTACCATTCTATGCTTGCTATAAAAAAATTACGAAGCAATATTGAGTATACAAAAACTGAAAAAGAAATGTCAGCCAGTTAATAAAACTAGTATCACTCTTCTAGGCTGTTATTTGTCATATTTTTTAAGTTTGTGATTTATTTGGATGTTTTCCCTCATTCTAAACAAATATTCACTTTCATATCCAATGTATGTTTATGAATTTTTTCTTAAACAAGTCCCTTCAAATGATATAAGGCAAATCTCCTAAGACCTGGGTTGGCCGGTACCCACACACTGAGCTTTCTGTATGTTCTGTTCACCCCTGTCTAACCCCCTCTTCTCCAGAAGATATTGCTGAGGACCTTCATAACCATTTCACTATGAAATTCTAAAAAAAAAAGATCAAATGGAATTTAAAAGTGTGGCTTCTGCCTTCCTATGCTTTCCAATTTCCTCTTTCCTTTTCCCATTTCATTCCTTAATTTCCCATTCCTCTGCTCCACCCTTTCCCCTTCTTGCAGGGGTGTTTTTCTTCTCGGCTGTCTGTATCTCACACTGACGTCGCTCAACAGCGGGTGAGAGGCTTGCGGCAGGCCTTAAAGCCTGACTCAGCCTGCCTCCAAGAGGACCCCACAAACACTGATGGTCGCTGGGCACCACCTTCCCACTCTTCGGGTGCTTCTCTTTCTAGAGCGCTGTGGCGGGCACCCTTCCCTCAGCCGCCTCTCAGTCTTCCTTGCAAACTGACTCATGTTATGCAGGCAGCAGGTGGGCAGCAGTGGGCTCAGGGAAGACTGGCATTTTCACCTTCCCCCGGGGTTCGTGGTTGAAGCTGGCCAGGTAATCCCAGTCGTTGGAACTGGTGATTGTGCTGCATGTGGGTATGTGACCCAGTCTGGCCAGTGGGATGAACGGCCATCTGCTGGGAACTTCCCTTTCACAATAAAAGAATTTTGCAGGAGGAAGGTCCCCTTTGCTACCCCCTGCCCTTATGGCCTACCTGGGATGCTGTTACATAAGAATACATGGCTTAATCTCACTACACTGATGGACAGTGACTGTAATGGGGTTGGTGGGGGGGACCTGATGAAGGGGTAGATTAATAACCATAATATTGCACATGTAATTGTAGATTAATGATAATAAAATAAATTATATTAAAAAAAAAAGAATACATGGCTTAAGATGTCAGCGATCACCGTGCCACTCAGTAAAAGGCCAACAGCGTGGCAGGTGTAGACACGGAGCCCCGACATTGCTCATCCTCTGAATCTGCCCTGGAATCCTCATTGCCAGACTTTGTGTATGTGTTGTAAACAACACATATCCTTACAGATTTAAACCATTTTCACTCTGGCTTTTGTAGTTGTTACTTGTAGCCCAGAGTTATCCTAAAAGATAAAAGTACCCAGTACAGATTCTTGTCTTAGACCAAAGCAACCCCTAGTGTGGCCTGGTTCTTTGTCTATCAGTTCAGAGAAACTGTTCTTCCCATTTAGCAAACTAGTTACCCTGGTGATGCAGCTGGGAAACTGCTGAAATGTTGCGTGTTGGACCTTAGCACAGAGACCATGTGCCAAAAGAGGCTGCTTCATTAAGAAAAGTGGTGGGAACATGCAAAGTGCCGGTAAGTTTTTAGCCACTTCTTTCAGCCTTCGGCAAGATCTTACAGCAGATGAGTTCAGGCTTTACTGGACCGTTAGAGCAGAGAGGGAAGACGATGCTGCTTTACTGAAAGGAGGCCCTTTTTGCTCAGGTCCTAAAATCTGAGTTGAATGCAAATCCAGTAATTTGGAGATGTTAAGATCAGGAAGGCTGAATTCTATACCCCAAGCTAGACCTAGAAGAGGCAGAAGATTTAGAGAGAGAGATAATACCGGGGAAAGATAAGCCTGTCGCCCTAGGCCTCTTCCCACCACCTTCCTGTAAGTATTGCCTGGCTGATAGAGGGCCTACATGTTGTTGGGAAGATGGATTCAGGATGATGCTGGGGTCAAGGACAGCATTTCTGTTGCTGGTTTTGCCAATGGGGCCATAGGCTTGAAATGATTCAAGGTGAGAAGTTGAACTTTAGGCTGGGGACTGAACACAGCCCAGTGGCAGAGACAATATCTAATTTGAGGTACTTTGAGAGCCCACTGAATTTCCTAGACACAAACACACTGGGATGACTAAGTTTACAAGAGACCTCTATTGCCAAAGAAAGCCCCGGGCTGGCTGACAATAGCCTACATGCCTAAATCCTAAGCAATCCCTTGGCCTTGGGAGTTGTTACATCAGGAAGTGACCCGCAAAAGCTGTGCCTCTCCAAAAGGACCATGTATCATCCCCGGTACGCGTCAGGGGTGGCCACGGAGGGAACCAGACAGCGGCACTGTCCCGGAGGTGGAATCAAGGCAGGACAACTTGCCTGGCCCATGACTCATTCCACTGCCTGGACAGAAGGTTCTTGCAAGTGTTGTCCAGTAGCAGGTATACTGGTGACCACTGTGTGTTGTTTCTTTACTCTCCTTTCTAAATGGAAAGTGTTATGATTATTAATCCATTCTTTCTTTGCTACTGAATGGTTGGCTTGGGAATTTTTTTTTAATTGTCTTTTAACTATAGGCAGAGATTCACTTTCTGTGAAGTTAATGAAGTTTCTGTGTCAGGGGCCCTCCTCTTCTGGCCCCTTCCTTAACAGTGTGTTATTCTTGGGGTCACAGGAGAGACAGGACCCAGAGCTGGAGGCACAGTGCTGTCCGGCCTGGAGTTTTACCCTCCGCACCGGTGGGGTGCTGGTGCTTCAGGAAGCAGCGGTGGGCTATCAGCTCCCCTCTCTATCTGCCTGGGGCCCAGGTACACTTCCATCTTGCTGGACTACTTTTCAGCATCTGGCCCTGTGCTGGTTAATTTTCTGTCAACTTGGCAAGGCATGGTACCCAGACATTCATTTATCAAACATCAGTATAACTGTTGCTGTAAAGGTGTTTTTAGATGAAATTAATTTTATAGTCAGTAGATTCTTAGTAAGCTATATTATCCTCCATAATGTGGGTACATCTGATTGAATTAGTTGAATGCCTTGAGAAAAAAAGACAGTTCCCCCAGGTTAGAGGAAATTCTGCCCAAGTTCTGACATTAACCCCTCTCTGGCTCTCAAACCTGCCAGCTTACCTACCCTGCAGACTGTGGACTTGCTGGCCTCCACGATTGCGTGAGACAACTCATTAAAATAAATCTCTCTCCCTCCCAATATACACTTCCTATTGGTTCTGTTTCTCCAAAGAACCCTGATAAAGTAAGCGTCCATCGTTAACCCAAAGGAGAAATACCTGATCTAGAGGTTGCTCTGCTCCTTGCATGGAGGCCAAGACAACCCAGGACTCATCACCGCCTGGCCGGCCCCCTCACCTCAGGTCCGGAGGAACTGGAGGCGCTAAGGATCGGGCCGAACCGGCTGCTGCAGGTGCTGTAGTCTGGACTGTGTCATGTGAGAGCAAAGGGCTGGCAGTCTGGAGTTTGCCTGCAATCAGAAAGAATGGTCTGAATAAGAAAATGCAGAGGGAGTTACAACTGTGGCATTACAAATAAGAAGACACATTGTGAAGTTGAAAGAAATTTTCTAAACTTTCAACCATAAAAAACAAAGGCTGCATTATCTTTCTATTCTTTCTATAGAAATATGAATTATGAAATCATTGCCATATGAAGAGGTGATAAAAAATACAGGAAAAAAATATAGGGAAAGAGATGAGTCAGGCAATGAATAAACATGGTCATTAAACTGGTATATTTTTTCCCTTTTTTTTGATATTTGGGCTATATGTCAGCTTTTTAAATTTTGTAATTTCTTGTGCTTTCTCATTCTAAGCAAAGATTCCCTTTGTGTACCTGATTCTGTACTTTAATTTAGTATTTTTCTTAAATGCGGCCTCCAAATTGTGCAAGCTTCAGGCCCCAGCAAGCCCACATCTCCACCTGGTCCTACGTCACCAGACCATCAGGTCTGAAGGGAAGGATTGTCAGCACCGAGGGATCTTGGAGCTTGGGTTGGACCCACATCAGCTGGATAAGACTCGGAGTGTGAGTTTTTCACACGTGTTAGACTGTTGAAATATGTGTATGGGAAAATGGTGTATATATATGTTGGGGAACCAAAGAGATGATGGTGGTGAACGCACACCATTGTTTACTCAGCAGCCACTTCCCTTCTTTTCCTCCCTGACATAATCCCAATTCTGTTCAGTTTCTCACCTTTCCCCGCAAGGACACATGGAAAACTGGCCCCATCTCGGAGCCCTGGGTGGATACTGATCAGTAACAAGGTCGTGGCATTCCCTTGGCAATTGCTATGGCTCAGGAGGTTCAGGAGAGGGCACACGAGTTGACTGTCCATCCAAGAGAAGGGAAGGCCTTCCAATCCACAATTAAGGTAGAGTTCCCTCTTTTTCAGGAAGCCTGTTTTTCAAATAGCAGCTGGCAGGCATCCTGGAACCAGGAGATGGGCTCGCCTTAGGGTGACTGATGTTGTGGATGGCCGTTCAGAGGGATGAAAAAACCACGGCTCTTCCATGATATGGTTGAATCTCGACTCCACCAGTCCTCAGTCTTTTCTTACCTCCTGACTTTCTGTTATGCAAGATCAGTATTTTCCTTTTCTCTACTGTCGGCTAGAGCTGACTATGTCTTGAATTCAAAAGCACCTTAACCTCATACAGTGTATGGCCTGAATTCATTGTATAAAGGTTCTTGTCAGCTCGGTTTCTTCAAACTAAACCATTCAGGGATTTTACAATATTTTCTCAGCACGTTTAGCTAAATTAGACTCTATTTCACTACAATACCATTTTTGAAAGCATACGCATTTCTCTGTATGTTGTATGTTGATGCAGTTTGTTTTACATGCCATCCTTCTGGTCTTTGAATAACTAACACACCAATTGTCATTTCTAATAATTAGTTAAACTGCTACAAACTTTAAAACTTACTTGAAAGAAAAACGTGTATTTGCTTTCGGAAAAAAAATACTAGCATCTCTATTTTTAACTGTTTTTTACTAATCTAGAGAAAAGGAAATAGCAGGTTTTATCACTGTTTCTGTAAATACACTAGGGGTAAGACTGCATGTTATAAGAGATTTAAACAGCTCACCATGACTCTAATGACCAATTTTCCTTAAATTGTTTCTGTAAAATGCAAGCTGGCAAATTTTACAAAGTTACTGGGCTCCCAGATAATCTGGGACAGAAACAGGGGGCTGAAGCCCAGAGTGGCAAATGAGGTGATGCAAAGGAAGCATGGAAGCAAACTGCTTTCCTTATGATCATGG
This sequence comes from Smutsia gigantea, assembly GCA_032199065.1. NCBI lineage: Eukaryota > Metazoa > Chordata > Mammalia > Pholidota > Manidae > Smutsia > Smutsia gigantea. The sequence goes on along the minus strand of JAVSCE010011621.1, from coordinate 114,013 downwards.
CTGAGCCTTCAAGATGCGGATCAGATTCCTCAGAGATTATGGAATCCAGGCTCCTGCCTGGCTGAAGTAGTAGCCAGGAAAGGTGGTATATCAGCTTCCTCATTGAAAATTGCCAGGGACCGAATCCCTTGTCTCAACAGCACCCAGTTCTAGAGTCATACACCAAGGGCCAAGAGATGCTACCTCCCGTGTCCTTGAAGTTTCTTCCTCTTTCACTAACCCTTTTTTGTTTTCTTTGGTTCCACCAACTCCCACATGAGTAATGGACAAGAAGCGATTCCAAACCCTTCATGTAAGGCAGGAGGGAAGGAACCCTTATTCTCTCTCTCTAGACTAAGCAAAGCCGGAAGGCTCAGATAAGGTTGTTTTCTTTCTAATTTCTCATTTATATCATAGATGGTCACAAGATCGACTTTTCCTTTGTATGTACTTGTACATTCTGCTTTTTATGCTTATTATTCTGGTTAATGTTTGTCCTGCATATTAACTATTTTAAATTTGAAAGCATTTTTAAAATCTGCATAGGGGTCTATCATAAGCATGTATCATTATTTATTTAAACATCACCCCAAACTTCAGCTATTATAAACAGATGTTGCAATGCACACATGGGCCCAAATCTTTGCCTGGATTTCTATTTTCCTAACATAGACTCCAGAAAATGCAACTGCTACTTCACAAGAGGTAGGAGTTCTATAGCATATTGGTTACAGCTGCAGGTTCTAGAGTCGCAAATAGGGACCTGAAGCTCAGCTTAGCCGTTTTTTAATGAATGACTTTGGGCAAGTAAATAATTTCTCCAAGCCTCAGGTTCCTGAAGACAGAGATGAAAGCAGTCTCCACCACAAAGGGTGGTTATTAGATTTAAATGAAATGATGCATGTGTTAGTAGAGTCTTTGACATATAAGCAGCACGCAGTAAGTGATAGATGAAATATTACAGCAGGAAAACAGTAACAAAATATATATCTTGAGAATTTGAAAAATGCAGCAGAGTAGAAAGAAAATGTCAATCAACCATATTAATTTAACTTTTCCCATGTTGACATGCTTCAAATTTTTGTTTAATTACTCAAGTAATATATGAATATGCTCTTCCTCATAAAAATTACATTTCAGATAATTTTAAAGTCAAGGTATAACTCCCAATCTTAGCACAATAACAAGTTCAGTTATGTTTCCCTTCCAAAATCACCTTTGTTCCAGCAATCTGACTGCTGTGGGCCTCTGAGTCACTGCTGTCGACCCTAAGGTACTCGCCCCAGGCCCCACAACCACCAATCACGCCCAAATGCCCAGGCTACGGCTGCTTTCCGCTTCGCTTGGACTTGTGTTTTGCGCTCTTGGACCATTTCTTCCCATTTCTAGCACTGAAGCACATTTTCTCAGTTCTTCCCATGAGTAAATGGCTCTACACTTCTTAACAGTTTGAAGGAACTGGGAGCCGTCAGTCAAGGTGTTGCAAAGGACAGTGTGCTTCATCCTTGTCAAGAGGCCTCTCACGGAACACTCACTTTGTTCAATTAAGCACAGTCCATGGGGTGACCTTCAGTCTTATAGGCTCAGGAGTCAGACTTTGCTGGAGTCTCCAGGAACTGCTTATATCCTTCCAGCTCTTACAGCCTGAAGCAGATTCATAGGGCCAGCTGTAAAATTTACAGTGAAAACTATCCCTCTCCCTGGGCCATGCCCAGTGCTGTCACTGCCCAAAAGAGAGAAACGTAAGAATCCAAATTTAAGTTAGAAGTTGCTTGTATACATGAAATCAAGATTAAAGGCTCTTAAAACATATTGCCTCATCTCTTTCCAGGAAGGTGATACCAACCTAGAATTTCTCTGGTTGTAAATCAGTGCCTCTCACCGACACTGGTTATCACTGGTATTTTTGGTTAACTTGCAGGCAAACATCCATTCTCATTGATATCAAGTGACATTTTGAATGCTTTCCATCTTTTGCGTGTCTTAACTGGATCATGTCAATTGATATAACTGCCCGTCGGAGCTTTATCAAGGGAGAGTTCACTGAATATCCCTAAAGCTGAATTTGTAGAGAATCTTTTGCCTGGGAAAAATATGCAAACATTTCTGATTTTGAACTTAAAACACTAGGTTGTAATCCTTCCCAAAGTGCATGCACATCTACCCTTGAAAGACTAGAGCACAGAGCTTCATTGTGCTAACCTTTATACATCCATAAATACTTCAGTTATAGCATGAGCCACTGCTATTTGCTGTTCCCATTTAAAAAATTAGGGTTTGGGAATAGAAAAGAGAGAAGTAGAAGGAAGGTTTTTACAGTGAAGACTTGGAAGGGAGGAAAAATACCCTGAAGGTCAACCGAGGCTATACTCTGACACCTGTTGGGAAGAGAAAGCTGGGTGTGCAAATTTCTAGACAGAGGCTGGTGGATGGGCTTGGGCTCGGGTTCAGCCACTAGGACTGCAACAAGATTGGGAGCTAGGGGTTCAGAAGTCTGAGCTGTCTAATGAAAAAGGGCTTAAACATTTGGATTGAAAAATCAAATAGGGAAAAATAACAATTTCTGACAAGCAAATGAATTTCCAGGTATTCTTTTGAAGCGTCAAGGAAGTGTAATATTAAATTTTTTCCATAGTATGTAAATTAATTGTGTAGTACCAATTTCTATTCATTTAAAATACATTAAATGCAGTTGGTAGTCTTTTAATTGGGTTGGTTGGATTTGTTTTACACTGATGAATGTGAAATTTTTATAGGAGCATTCATAGGGATTTTCTGTAGCCTTGGTCCTCTTTATTTTTCTTATGGCCTTAAGATTTTCAACTACACATCTTCTTTCCACCATGAAAGTTTTTAGAGAAGGGTCTGTGTATGGTGCATTGATTTGGGATAATCACGCCTTTCTTCCTCCTGGGGTGGTTTCACTTGTATAAGCATCAGCTGTTGAGAATCCAGTCAGCCCAGCACAACAGTGTGTTTCCATTTTTCCCTTAGGAGCCTTTAGAAGCCATCAGATCTACAGCTGCCTGTAAAAAACACCTTTGGGTAGATCTTTGGGGACTTCGTCTTGGCCTTTAATCATTTGACTTGCTCAATTTCCTCACTCTGTTACTCTCATTCCACTTGTCAATTTTCTAACCCCCTTCCTGTGCCCCCCTGCCCCTGCAACACCCTCTGGTCTGTAGTCATTTCAAAGACAGCCACTGCAACAGGGCACGCTCCCTGGTGCCACTACCTTTCCTCTCTCCCATCTCCCTGCCTCTCCAGCCCTGCCCTCATTCGGCCTTGCTGTCTGAATTCTCTACTCCCAAGCCACTGAGCAGCATTGGAGAAAGTCCCACAACAAAGGGACAGATCCCTAGAGCAGAGTGAATAAATTCATGAGCTTGAGCATCAAAGTGATATGACTTCAATTAAAAAGTGGGTATTTATTAGTTATGCAACCCTGGACAACTTAGCCCAACAGAATTTGTTTCCTCATCTATCAAACAGATGTAATAAAAGCATCTACTTAGAATGTTAAGCTAAGTGTCTGGCATACAGTTGGTGATTAATAAACAGAAACTGTTATTACTGCTCCACGAGGATGGTGATGAACCAGGCACTCTACAAGGCTCCGTCTTATGCCATTTCATCTTTAACAACAATTCTTTGAAGGTGATGGTGTCTTGATTTTATAGACAAGGAAGATGAGGCTCCCAGGTGACTGAAGAGGAGTTACTCTAGTAAGTAGTGCCGCTGGGTCCCACTGTAGGAATCCAAAGCCCATTTTCTTTCTCCCAGACCACACTGGGGCCTCAGTGTACATTTCTTAAAGGAAACGCAATGTTATTTCCTAAACTCCCACTTACTGAGCTCAATACCAGGGGCTGTGCTGCCTGTTTCCCCTGCATTATCTCACTGAATGCTTACAAAACCTCTCCAACTATCAATACAATTGGTAACCACACACGTAGCTTTAAGGAATCCATTCACGAGTCCAGTGAGAACTTTAGGCACAAGGAAAAGTGCTTTTCCTCTCCAACCAGAGGAAAGTTCTAGCAGCTATCGATGCCGCTTGACCCTTCCTCAAGACTAATAGACAACCAGATGCTGCAACTCCTACTTCCATTTTTTTTCTTTTCCTGGCTCGCTGCCACCTTAGTTGGTACCGCTTTCCCAACCCCCTCAAGCTGGAGCACTTTGAATTACTGCCACTCAGATGCCAACATTTCAGTGGTAAGACTGTGCTATTAGAATAAAATTAACAGTGTGTCAACAGTGATGCATAATGGAAGGATTTCTAGTGTTTTCTGGTTAGATATTGTATTTTGTTTCATTGTGGGATTCAAATTAACTCATAAATATTGGATGTTATATAATAAATATCCCTTCTAAATAAAGAATAGAGATGCTTCCTGAGTGCCAAATAGATGAGATTTATGTACCTGCGTGGGAACATCCTACACTGAAGCTTTCATCAGTGCCAGGACTAACTTACAGCAAATTCTCAGCACAGCAATAAGGCAGCAATCCCGACTTCACAAATTTTCTAATATGATTCAGGTGAGGTCTTAATGGAACACTAAGCTGGGTGGACAAAAGTCCATTTGCATGAGGGACTGAGAACCCTCATGGGAAAGCACTCATCCATGGGAAAGCAGAGCTGGGCTCCGTCAGCTCCATCAGTTACAGAGCTTTGTTACTGGGGTGCAGTGCTCCCCTGGCACTTGATGTCTTGAGTTTACCTTCATCCCCAGGTGCTCATGTCTGGGTTTTAAGGAGAGAGGACACTCTCAGCAAATGCTAAAAGTGTTATATTGCTGAAATAGAAAAAATAACCCCAAATGGAGAGTCCCTTTAGGACAATGTAGTACCATAAGCAGTAGAGAGAGACGTGCTGCCCCACATCAACCCAGACGACCACACGGTTCTGGCACCTTGCGCTAAGGGATGGTGCTGGCAGTCCCCACGTGAGCTGGTAGAGGTGGCAGCAGTGGATTGTGGGAAGTGTGTTTAATGGAAAAGTAGAGGCATACCTGTCAGGGGATGGCAGAGAGGTCTGGACAAAGCAGTGGTATTCACTAGGTTGGTGGTGCCCAGTCGAATGGGTCATGGTGGCATGTGGTAGTTAACTACAGTGACTGACTGAACTTGCCTGTGAGCACATGAGACCCCCCTGGTACTCCCAGGAATAGAGTCAGGAACTTTACAGGAGGTTTTAGCAAGGAAAGAAAGAGCCTGGTAAAGTTAGCTTATTACTGCAACCATGACTCCGTGCACAGGTGACCGGGTAAGGCCTGGCTCTCAGACCTTGGGGAACTATGGCACATAATAGTGTTAATGATAAAAATGTGTGCCACAAAACAGTTTAAAGACCTAACCATAAGACCTGAAACTATAAAACTCTTAGAAGAAAACAAGGGGAAACCTTCATGACATCAGATTTGCAATGATTTCTTGGATATGACACCAAAAAGTACAGGGAACAAAAATAAAAATAGGTAAACTGGACTCCATTAAAATTAAAAACTTCTGTGCATCTAAGGACAAAATTAACTGAAAAGGCAACCTTTGGAATGGAAGAAAATATTTGCAAATCATATAGCTAATAAGGGGTTAGTATTATATAAAGAACTCTTTCAACTCCGCAACAAAAAACAATCTAATTAAGAAATGGGCAAAGTGTTTGAACAGAAATTTCTCCAAAGATATACAGGCCAGCCAACATATGCAAAGGTGTTCAACATCACGAATCACTAGAGAAACGCAAATCGAAACCAAATGAGGTCTCACCTCATATCCATTAGCATGGCTACTATAGAAAAAGAAATGGAAAATAACAAGGGTTGGCTAGGATGTGGAGAAACTGGAATCCTTGTGCATTGTTGTTTGGAGCTATGAAAAGCAGTATGGCTGTTCCTCAGAAAATTTTTTAAAAAAAGAATTATTGTATGATCCAGCAATTCCACTTCTGGGTATACACCCCAAAAATTGAAAGCAGGGTGTCAAGATATCTGTACACCCATGTTCATAGCCACATTATTTACAATAGCCAAAAGGTGGAAGCAACCAATGTGTCCATCAGTGAGTGAGGGTATAAACAAAATGTGATACATACATACCATGGAATATAATTCAGCCTTAAAAAGGCATAAAATTCTGACACATACTACAACCTGGATGAACCTTGAGGGCATCATGCTAAGTGAAATAAACCAGTTATAAGAATATAAATACTTGTATGATTCTAATTATATGAATATGTATCTAATGTGAGGTGCCTAGAGTAGTCAAATTCATAGGGACAGAAAGTAGATGGCAGACGGGTGCTGGGTGGAGGGGAAAATGGAGTTGTTCAATGGGTATAGAGTTTCAGTTTGGGAAGACAAAAGAGTTCTGGAGATTGGTCGAACAACAATGTGAAAAGACATAATACTGAACTATACACCTACAAATGGTTAAGATGGTAAATTATATGTTATGTGGAATTTACCACAATTTTTAAAAGTGTGCCAATTTGAAGGCATTATTTGGATACTAAGCTTTCTTCACTGCCCTATGAGGTCAGGGTGGCAAGGCACTGGCTCCTTCCCTCACCTTACCCAAACTTTCATGAACATCTAGCTTGGTCTCCAAGAGTCCAGTGAAGGGAGTGCCAGTGGTTCGTCACAGTGCTTCTCAACTGGGGAAGGCTGACAAGTTGTCAGACATTTCTGGTTTTGTGAGCAAGGAGATACTCCTGCCGTCCGCTGGGGAGAGGCTGGTGCTGCTGGCGAACATCCTGCACCTGTGGAAGACAGTCTCCCAGAACGGAAACGACCTGTCCTGTCTCCTGCAGGCTTTCACCTAGGTTTTAATGTGCCCTGGGAAGATGTCTCCCAAGCGTCCTCTGTTTCGTCTTGTCCTCAGTGAATATGCCCTCGATCAGCCATCATCTTTCATCAATCTTCAGAGAGCTGAAACCCGAGGGGAATGAAAGGAAAAAGCTGTTATCTCGGCAGGCATGAAGTGAATGTGTCCTCACTATGTGTGACAACCTCATCCACACATCCAGACTGCCTAGTCACCCACTCAGCTTCATCACACGGATGTGGTCTGTCTCTGTATGAAATCCTCATGCTAACCTTTCTGCAAGTTAGAGGAAGCCATGGCTCCACACTGAAGGATTGTCTGGAAAGAAGCTGGGTTGAATCGACTATTTCGTTCACAATGGGAAGTATTAGTGTAACAACAGCAACAAAAAATGCTGTTTTCCCTGGCAAATGTGCAAGTTCTCAAAACCAGGGTATTACTATAGGCAGCCAATTAAATTCCTGCTCTTAGGCGGCTCATGGTTAGGCAGATACTAGGGGGCATGTCTGATTAGAATAAACTATTTTCCAAAGAAGTGAAAACCCAATGACTGGGGCCTAGAAATAAGATGTCCCTTTCTTTTTTGCTGTCGTAAGGTCATGAGAAATGTCATGATTTTGCTCAAAGAGACAAAGCAGAATGAGAGCGTAGGCATGCACACTAAAGAACGGAGGGGTCTTTCAGCCGTGATCCATCGCTAAAGTGATAGTGTTCTCCGAAGACTGGGTGAAGAGGGGAAAAAAATTCCAGGTGCATGGGTTGCAGGACTAAGATGGGCAGTGAGAGGAAGGAATAAGCTGCACCGTTTGCCTTCAAGAACAGGATAGTATGGATGGCAAAGACAGCTACTGAGGCTAGGGAGTAAACACCGTGGAGATTATGCTCTTGCCCTTCAGAGGAGAAACATCGGAACTCTGATGGCTGGGGCCATTCCCAAAGACCGCAGTTAAAAAAAAATGTGTGCCGATTTGAAGGCATTATTTGGAAACTAGACTTTCTTCACTGCCCTGTGAGGTCAGGGTGGTAAGGCACCAGCTCCTCCCGTCTTAGAGCACTGATCATGCTGGCCGGTGTTTTCTTTTAACGGAATAGAGGACTTCAGAGGCTTTTTCTCAGCAGGGTAACAGCATTTGCAATATCCCCTCTAAACTGTCAGCTGCTCAGTTCCAAAGGTCCCTTCCTCCATGATGGGAAGGCAGAAGAGGCCCAGTTCCATTTTCACCTGTTCTACTTGCAAAAGGCCACAGTCTGATAGTGCCGGCCAGCTTTGGGCTGGCTCGGTCCCAGCGTGGGAAGTGAAGAGGCTATGTATGTGTACCACCTTCTCCAGATCCCCAAAGGATGCACAGGCTCCCAAGTCTGCAGACCAGCGCTAAGTGGGCATGTCACACGGCATCAGCAGATTGTTTGCTCAGGCAGAAAGTACCCTTAACGAAGTGTCAGAAAACATATCTGTGGCCTCCAAATGGCATGGCTTCTAACACTGTAACTTCTGATCACTAATTTCTTAAATAATTTTACCAGGTGTCAGAGATGGCACAGCTCTTAAATGTCAAAGAAAAGGAATCAGTTCTACCCCGGACTTAGCCAGGAAAATATCTGACAACTTGAAAATTCCTGACAGGCTTGAGACAATGTTGTGTAAAAATTCTGTACGGTCCCCAGGTCCTGTCTACTTCCACACGCATCTTCTCAACTTTTAACCTCAATTCAAAAGCAAATATTGAAATGGATTGGTAAGGATTTGGAGCACAGGAATTCTCATTACCGGTGAAGTATAAAATTGTACAGCCAGCACTTTGAAAAAGTTTTGTTTCTTAGGAGACTAAATATAAGTCTACCCTATGATCCACTCTTAGGCCTTTACCCAAGAGAAATGAAAACGTGTCCAAAGACTTCTATCTAAATGTATACAGCAGCCTGTGTCCTTCACTAGAGGAATGCATAAATAAACTAAATACTCATGCAGTGTAATTCATACAGTGAAATACTACACAGCAGTAAAAAGGAACACAGAGTGGACACATAACACAACGTGGATGAACCTGGAAAACATTATGCTGAGTGAAAGGAGCCTTACACAAGAGGACGTAGTGTATGATTCCCTTTGCATGAAATTCTAGAATAGGCAAAACTAACTTATAATAGAAGAGATCAAAATGGTGCTTGTCTCTGAGGGAGCTGAGGGCAGGAATTCACCAGGATGGCCAATTCCAAAGACAGGAGGTAAGAGACCAAAGGCCATGGTGGGCCCCAGAACAGAACGGTTTTGTTCAGCCAATAATCCAGGGAGCAGGAAGAGATAAAAAGGCAGAGGTACTTTGGAAACTTGAATGCAAATGAAAGAACTTCAGCTAAATTCATTTTGCAACAATGAGCCAAGGAAAAATCAGGGAGTGGTGTCCTGAAGGCTGTGGCTTGGAAAGATAAGTCAGATTTCAAGGTAGGCCTGCTTAGCAGAAGATATTGGAGGTTCTAAAACCAATTGGGAGGGCAGTTAAAAGTCTACTGCAGTGAACCAGGTGAGAGGAAGAGACATCAGCAGAGAGGCCAGAGAAAAGGAGACAGATGGAGATAAACCAAGGGCAAAAACATCCAGACACTGGCTCATCACTGAAGGGCAGAGACAGGCAGCATCTTCCCAAGGGCAAGAAGGCTGCAGGCCAGTGGGAAACAAAGGCCTGCAGCTCTGCTGTGCCCCAGAGGCCAGTGTGGAGGAAAGCGGGCCACACACCGGCATGGCCACCTCCATCCCAGCCGTCCATTCCTCCAGACACAGAAACCACAAAGCTGCTGTGCAGCAGACACACTTCTGCTCCCTCCCCCCATAATATGGGCAAGAGAGAGGTGGGGTTGCCAGATGGGTTAGGATGCTGTGAGCCATCACCTCTGGCCTTCTCTCTGGTTTCCTCACGCCCACATGTGCTTCTTCAATCCTTTCTCCTCCTGGGAGGCAAACAACGGTCAGGTAACCCTCTATCCCAACTCCCCCAACAGGCACTCACTGAAACTACCCCCAAGGCTTCCTGGAGCCAGGATAAAATTCCAAACACCCCTCCTGATCTCGAAGGCCCTGAGTGATCTGACTGTGACCCTATCTCTCACCAATCTTAGTGTCCTTCTTATTTCTGTTCACTGTCTATATACAGTCATGCTAATTCCTTGAGGAATGTGCTAACGTCCCCCATAAAGTCCCCTCCCTGGAATATTCTTCTCCCTCTCCCCAAGCCACATCTGACACATCTATTAGGCCTGGGGTAGCTGCTCTACCTGCACCGCCCCCCCCACCCCCAACATTCAATCTCAAGATTCCCTCTATTATTTTATCTCATGACACATTTTTTTTCTTTCCAAGAATTTATCACAATTTGTAGTCAGGCATTTATGTGCCTTTAATCATTTAACATCAATCCTCCTCAGTAGCCTGCGCACAGCTGCCCTGTTTACTGCTGTCCAGGGCCTGGTGGAGGCTGGGGCAGGTGCTAAGCAGCATGAACAGGTGATGGGATGGATGGGTGAGGGAATCCTTGCCTATGGCTTTCCAAGGCCACCTCTCCTCCCTCAGCAGCCCATCAAATACAGCTCCCTGGGACCAGTCTGCATTTCAGACTTTTTTGGAAAGGGGGCTGGAATTCCTGGAGGGAGGAGCCAGTCCCTTTCCTGGGAAAGGCTCAGTCTCGTCATGAATCCTAGTGCGTGCTGCTCCACTGTGACCGCTTGTGAATGTAAAGCCTGCAAGTGCTAAACATTTTTCTGGCCCCACCAAGTGGGAAAGGCTTCCCAGAAGCACTGGCAGGTATAATATAGAGATAAATAAGTGGTATTTATCTTTACTATAGTTGCACAGGAGCTGTGTGTATTCCACAGTTCCAGTTAGCACAGATTTGGAAGATGAAAATTCTAGTTTTAGAAGAGCTCTTCAAAATTCAGATGGCCAACAGGCACATGAAAAGATGCTCCACGTCGCTAATTATATGGGAAATGTAAATTAAAACCACAATGAGATATCACCTCACACCAGTTAGGATGGCCAACATTGAAAAGACTAGAAACAACAAATGCTGGCGAGGATGCAGAGAAAAGGGAAACCTTCCTACAATGTTGATGAGAATGTAAATTAGTTCAACCATGTGGAAAGCAATATGGAGGTTCCTCAAAGAACTAAAAATAGAAATACCATTTGACCCAGTAATTCCACTCTTAGGAATTTACCCAAAGAAAACAAGATCCCTGATTCAAAAAGACATATGCACCCCTATGTTTACCACAGCATTACTTACAAATAGCCAAGATAGAGAAGCAACCTAAGTGTCCATCGGTAGATGAATGGATAAAGATGTAGTACATATACACAGTGGAATATTATTCACCCATAAGAAGAAAACAAATCTTACCATTCACAACAACATGGATGGAGCTAGAGGGTATTATGCTTACTGAAATAAGCCAGGTGGAGAAAGACAAGTATCAAATGATTTCACTCATCTGTGGAGTAAAAGAACAAAGAAAAAACTGAAGGAACAAAACAGCAGCAGACTCACAGACCCCAAGAAGGGCCTAGCAGTTATCAAAGGGAAGGGATTGGGGAGGGTGGGTGGGGAGGGAGGAAGAAGGGGATTAAGGGGCATTATGATCAGCACACATAATGTAGGGGGGGTCATGGGGAAGGCATTATAACACAGAGAAGACAAATGACTCTGTAACATCTTACTACACTGATGGACAGTGACTGCAATGTGGTGTGTATGGGGGGACTTGATAATATGGGTGAATGTTGTAACCACATTGTTGCTCATGTGAAACCTTCATAAGATTTTATATCAATGATACTTTAATAACCACCCCAAAAAAAGAAGAACTCTTCATATTACAATGACATTTATGAATTGACAGCTTCTACAGCTGCAGAGATTAGTATAAATATTCTGATACACAGCACCATGCTATCACACCTAGACACATGCTCTTCAAGGGCTCAGTGGTGAAGGACATGCAAAAATTGGGGTCTGGAAGCTATAGGCATGTGTGTGATGCTGTGTTATGGAACTGTACCTGTGACATACCTGAATTTCCCCCTGGGCATGTGTCTAAACTGCTACATTTTGTGTATGTCTGCTTGTGTCACCAACACCTGGGAATAACATCAGGTTAGATGGGATGAAACCTTCCTTGCCAGTGAACCAGATGGGGCTTAGGTGTGTCAGAGAAGGGCTTCTCAGCCATGCTGCACATTAGAATCACCTCAGGAGCTTCAAAAACCCTAATGCCCAGGACACATTCCTCTCAGATCAATCCTCTCAGAATCTCTGGGATGAAGCCCAGATATTACTACTTTTTGAAGCTCCCCAGGTGGTTACAATGAGAAGCTGGATTTGAGATTCCTGTGTAAGGGTTTGGGATTCAGAGGAATGGCCTGAAATTAGTAGGTATTACATGACTCCAACAGAAATTAAGGCCTCACTGCCAGTGCAGAGAGTTCATTATGCACAAGGAGAGAAAGGGAATGGACCCTAGTTGAACACTTGCGAGGAGAGGCAATAATAGATGGTCGCTGAGAGCACTGAGTCTAAGACTAGACTACTTAGCATCAAATCCTAGTTTTACTACTCATCAACTATGTGACCTTCGGCAACTTGCTTAAATCCTCTGTGATCTATTTCTGTCTTGTTTTAAAGTGGAACTTTAGCCCCTAGATATTCCTGTATCTGCCCCACATTGTGCACGGAGGACCGTCAGGAGCTGGTAAGAGGTCTGCCCAGGTGTGTAAAGAGCCCTATGTCTCTAAATTATTCTTTATACTACCCATATGGTGAGTCCAAATTGTATGGTTCATGTCCCCCAAAAATCTCTCTCTATGGCCACTGAGCTTCTATTAACTTGGTCCCCTAAGTAGGCATGCAGAAAGAAGCCTTTTAGTTTTATGAAGTCCCCATTTATTTTTGCTTTGGTTTTCCTTGTCTGGGAAGACATTTCCAGAAAAAAATTGCTAAGGCCAATGGCCAAGAGTTTACTGTCAGTGTTTTCTTTTAGTAGTTTTAGGGTTGCAGGTCTTCCATTTGGGTCTTTAATCCACTTGAGTTTAAGTTTATGAATGGTATAAGACAGTGGTCCAGTTTCATTCTTATGTATGTAGCTGCCCAGTTTTCCCAACACCATTAATTGAAGAGACTGTCTTTTTTCCATTGTGTACTCATGCCTCCTTTGTCATAGATTAACTTACCATGTGAGTGTGGGTTTATTTCTGGGTTCTCTGTTCTACTCCATTGATCTATGTGTTTATTTTTGTGCCAGTACCACACTAGTTTTATTACTATAGCTTTGTAGTATAGTTTGGGATCAGGGAATATAATACCTCCAGCTTTGAAGGAAACTATCAACAAAATGAAAGGGCAACCTACTGAATGGGAGAATGGATTAGAAAATGGTATATCTATTAAGGAGTTAATATCCTAAATATATAAAGAACTCATACAACTCAACACCAAAAAAGTCAATCTCATTTTAAAAATGGGCAGAGGACCTGAATAGACATTTTCCAAAGAAGACATACAGAGGGCCAACAGACACATGACAAGATGCTCCACATCACTAATCATCAGGAAAATGCAAGTCAAAGTAAAATAAGGTATCACCTCCCACTTGTCAGAATCAAAAAGAAAAGAGATAGCAAGAGTTGGCAAGGATATGAAGAAAAGAGAACCCTCATGCACTGCTGGTGGGAGGTTAAAACGGTGCAGTCACTGTGGAAAAGAGTATGGAGGAGCCACAAAAAAATTAAAAATAGAAATACCATATGACCCAGTAATTGCACCTCTGGGTAGTTGTCCAATGAAAACAAAATCACTCATTTGAAAAGATACATGCACCCATATGTTTATTGAAGCATTATTTACAATAGCTGAGATATGGAAGCCACCTAAGTGTCCATCAATAGATGAATGGATAAAGATGTAGTACATATACACAATGGAATATTGCCCAGCCATAATAAAAGAATGCAATCTTGCCATTCACCACAACATGGATGAACCCAGAAGATATTTTTCTAACTGAAGTAAGTCAGAGAAAGACAAATACCATATGATTTCACTTGCATGTGGAATCTAAAAAACGAATGAATACATAAAGCAGAAATAAACTCATAAATACAAGAAACAATCTGGTGGTTGTCATAGGGAGGTGGAGCCATAGATCGAATAGGTAAAGGGGATAAAGAGGTATAAATTTCCAATTATAAAGTAAGTCACAATTTCCAATTATAAAGTAAGGATGAAAAGTACAGCATAAGGAATATAGTCAATAATATTTTAACAACTTTGTATGTTAACAGATGGTAACTACACTTATGTTTCATGATACATATAATTTCCCAGCCACTATGCTGCACACCTGATACTAGTATAACTGTATGTCAACTATACTTCAATAAAAACACATTTTAAAGGGTGGGCATGAAAATCTGAACATATGGACATGGTCCAGGAACCAGCGGGTGAGGTGTTTACCTACATTCCTGTTCCTGGGAGGCCACTAAGATCCTGGCTGCCCTGGAAAGATAGTTGGTGCAGACTCTGATTTCCAGGGCTGTCTCTTTCACCTGAAGAAAATTCTGACTGATGAATATGAAGTGGAAGGGAAAGTGAAAAGAGGGAGGAGGAAGGGGCATTGCTAATGTGATTGTGTGTGTGTGTATGCTGACTGCAAATAGTTGGGTATGGGAGATACAAGAAGCCATCCATGACTGTCCCAGCACATTCACAGGTGCATCTCACCAAAAAGAATAGGCTGGCTGTAAGGCTGAATGAAAAGAACTAGTCAGAGACCTTAACTGAATCCCAGCGTAAAATCTGTGTGATGTTGAGCCAGCTATGAAATCTCTCTCTGAGCCTCAGGTCCTCATCTATAAAGTGAAGATACAATAATAGTACCTAATTCCTGGGATGTAAATGGATTAAATGAGATGACATTTGTTAAAGAACTCAGCACACTGCCCAGCAACAAGATACTCCTTAGCACATAGCTAGTATTCTCTTCATAGTAATTAAGACTCAATTTTTTTCACAGCCATTACATTGTTTGGTATTCACTGCAAATGGGCAACACTCATTGTTTTTAATATATAGAGGAAGAAACTGAGGCTCAGAGAGGTGAAGGGACTTGACTTTGAAATAAGATTCAAAACGAGCTCCCTTTGTTTGCCAGGAATGAGGCTATACTTCCCTTTCCCTTTCTTTTTCCTACTTTTCCTGTTTTCCCTTGGTCTGCCCCTACAGGGATTCAGCTTTGGAAGGACTCGAGATTCTAAGACCTTTGTTCTCATTTAGAATTTAGGGTAAAAGATTGATTTCAGATCAACTTTTCTTCCCTGAGGAGATGACAAGAAGTATCTTACGATAACTAGAGGATGCTGTTCACTGTAGGAAACGAACGACTGTCTCATCAGTCACCGTCACTGAGTGCCTACTGTGTGCAGCTCATGTGCTTGCTGATTTGCCAAGACTCCCTCATCTAAGACCTAAGAAGAAGGTCTTTATGTAGTAAAAGTTGTTGAGTTTTGGCCCTGTAGTATCTCTTAGCCCTCTTTAGTAGCAACACTGCAGTTTCCTCTAGAGGCCACTCTCTCTCTTATTTCCAACCAAGGATGCATGTGGAGTTGATGTGTCCTTAGCTCCAAGGGTCATGTGGAGGCTTGTGTTGCTTTTATCAGTAATCCTCCAAGCTCCAAGCCCGATCAATCAGAACATCACCTTTCCCTGGTCCTGGAGATTGGTTGAGGGGTGGGCATTTGACCCTGTCAAAGAGGATGCTTTATAATGAGCTATCTGCTGAGATTGTTCAGAGAGAGGCATGGGCATTTATTCTCTCCCACTGGACATTATGAACCGATGAGGATTCAGGTATAAAATGGAGCTGCCACAGGCAGCTTGAAAATGGAGTCTGTATGGTGGAGAAGAGAACCAAGCAATGGAGAGTGAATGGGGAGAAATGGCCTCATTTGAGTTCCTAGATTCAACTTTGCCTGAGGCTAGCCCTACCTCAGAGCCTCGTATGAGTCAATATATTTCTATGTAGGTAGGTATGTCTGTACATATATTTTGCCAGATTCAGTTGGATATTCTGACACATGCAACCAGATTTTTACTTGCTGAATTTATTACCTTCACTTCGCAGATGAGGAAACTAAAAGATGAGGCTCAAAGAGAATAAGTCATTGAATTAACTACACACTGCTCAGGAGTTGCACAGGCAGGATTCAAACCCAGGTTTGTCTGATTTCGAACTCCATACTCTTAAGCCACGTACCATCCTGTATCCCTTTCTTTAAGAGAAAAAAGAGTTGCAAACCTCTACAGATCACTGCTGGAGCCCAAATATCAGATACTGGTACCTTTAATGCTAGTTTGCTCTCAGAAACGTGCCTACTCCCAAGAGTGGTCAGATGATCACTGCATGCGTTACCTACGTCTTAAAATTGGTAGCCTCGGTGATTTAGGTGGATTCAAACTTGGTCTGTAAATAGGTATCTAATAAAATACAAATATTAATTTCTTAATTTGCAATGAGAAAAAACTATTAGGCAGAATGTCAACAGGAACAACATATTTTCTTCTAGTTAAGGAGCAATTGGGAAATCAAGTTCTTATACATTGGGTGGCCAGAAGAACATTAGTGAGAAGAGAGAGATGGTGTGTCTGCTCAGTGGTACTGGGCTCTGCAACAGTGTTCCTCAAGAAGAGGGTTGGAAGAAACTACCTGCATCAGAACCAGCAGAGGAGCCTCTTAACCAGGCAGATTCCTGTACCCTGTGCTACAACCCAAATTAACGAGCCTGAATCTTTGCGATGGGGTCCAGGAATCCATACTTTTCACAAACTTCACTACAGTTTGAGAATCTCCACAGTTGGAATTAAAATGGCAGGGGCATACAGCCTGATGGGACCTCTCCCCTAGGCAGAATGTCAGCTGATGAAATCCTTCCTGGGTAGGGGCCACAAGCTAAATGTGAATTAAGTGCATATGGAGGCTTGTGTTGCTTTTATCAGTAATCCTCCATCATGCCCCTCCTGCTTGATTAAACTTTAGTGGAATTAAGCAAGGATAATTCAAAGTAATATAATAATTCTCTCCAGCTTCAATTATCATCAGCAGATTCAAATCTGTTACCTTGATATTCAGCAAAAAAAGATTATAAAATCATAGTAGTAGGTGCGTGAGTTGCTTCTACTGATCTAATTATTTGGGTAAAAAAATTCAGAAAAACATTTTTTATTAAAATTCTAGAAAAAAAAACAGAGTTGGATGCCTAGAGTTTTAAAGTAACTGAATAAAATAAGCCTTGAAAGGTCTTCTCTGAGTTATTTCAAGGAAAAAATGTTAACTTTTATTTGGTGTTTATAGAAAGAATGAAATTTTTAGCATACTACTGGTGTGTTGAAAAAGAAACTAAATTTATAAATGCTGTTGAAAAAAACTACTAAACTGAGAAAAGTCAAATAAACTTTAGTGACCTTAGGTGCCCGAAACTATAGGAAGGGCAGGGCCTATGTTTGTATTTATATTTATTAATGAGGCCAACTGGTCTCTATCTATACTCCTCTACAGTCTTGTAATTTCTAATGTGCAAGAGGAATACTTCCGGTATGGCATAAGGAGCTCCATTGACTCACTCCCCAATGAAACTGATGAAAATTATTAAAAACCAACAAATTAAAGTTTATGGAACGGTCCTAAATGCAAATAGCAAATGAAGAAACATTGATTCAAGAAAATCTATAAAATTTTGTTAAGAAAGACTGGACTCTGCATTATCTGAATCAAGAACATTCAGCAAGGTGGAGACTCCATTCTTGACTGCTGCTACCCTCAGGAACACAGGGATCCTTCACCCTAAGCCACCAGTCAGGGGGCTTTTCTCCTGGTCACACACAGTCCTTGAGCACTCGGGCCCCAGAGCAGGAGTGTCACTTAGAGAGCAGCTTTTCATTATCCCCACTCCCGGTTCCAGAGCCTGGCCAAGAGATTTTGCCTGAGGTGTGGAAGTAGACCATAAAACAGATTGCTCATAATCTCTTTGCAAAGAAACTGATTTCATTTGCAACAGAGAGTGAAGTTCAATAGTCCTCTCAAGAACAGAGGAAGTTGTGAAGAAAGACAATTGGAAGGAGATCCGTGGATTTAATGAAGATACAGCCTGGGCGTGAGTTTGGCTAGTCCGCAGTAGAAATCCATGGAATAAAATAGCTGAGAGGAGCCTTCCTGGGGTCAAAACAAATGTCAAATACAGTATCCGACCCCCACCCCCACCTTATCTGTGGTTTTGCTTACCCTGGCTTTAGTTACCCATAGTCAATCATGGTCTAGAAGCAGATGTTCCTCCTCCTGACCTATCGTCAGAAGGTCAGTAGTAGCCTACGCTAGGTCATAAAGCTTATGTCATTCTTTATCTCATCATGTAGGCATTTTGTAATTTCACATCATCATAAGGGTGACGTATGATAAGAATATTTTGAGAATGAGACAGATGACATATAACTTTTATTACAATATATGGCTCTAGTTCTATTTTCTTATTAAGTACTGTTAATATCTTAATTTGCCTAATTTATGAACTTTATCATAAGGAGGTATGTATAGGAAAAAAGATAGTATATACAGAGTTCAGTACTATTCACAGCTTCAGGTATCCACTGGGCCTCCTGGAATATATTCCCCACAAACAAGAGGAAACTGTTGTACCAACCTCAGAAACTACTCCTTCAATGGAGCCACGCTTTGTTAGGATTGGTTTGTAGAGCACCTTATGCCCAGGGCACTGTTTAAGACAATAGAGCATTCAATGGAATGCTCACCTGGATGTGATAAAGGTAAGTGAAAAACAGCCCTGTCAATACTATCACGCTGGGTGCACACAAGCACACCCGAAGCCCACCTCCCTGAGGAGTAACAGCAGAGGCCCAGCCAGTCACTGAAATGCAAACAAGCATATAACAAGCTCCAAAGGAGGGACCCTAGTACCCAGACTTGCTACACTAAAAGAAGAAGAAGAAACAGGCAACACAAACGGCTGTGAAAGGACAGATGCCAGATTTAGTAGAAAAAACCTTCAAAATAGCTGTTCTAAATATGGCCACACAACTAAAGGAAAGCACAACTAAAGAAGGGAAAATAATGATGACAATGTCACATCAAATAGAGAATATCAATGAAGAGATACTGTAACTCCGTGGGGGAAATAAGTTCCCAGCCTGGAACTTCAGTTACCTTTGTAACTGAAATCAGTCAAAGGGAGAAATAAAGTGGGAGAAATTCATTTATTGCTTACAAGCAGTCGTCCACTTCTGCTCTCCTGTGTCTCTGCCCCTGTCTCTCACAACCCAGATGCAAAAAGGGACCCCACCCAACCTCTCAGGGCCAGATATGCCCTCACTCCCCCCTGTCATTACCTATTGATATGGAGATGGCCTACTTCTCTCCACCCCTTGGAAACACCTATTGATGTGGGGATACACTGAGACTAGGTGAGAGATTCTGGAAATATTGCAATTTTATCCACAGATATAAATTATGAAAACAGGGCCAAGTGGAAATTATAGAGTTCCAAAGTATAATAACTGAATTAAAGAAATCATTAAGGGGTGTAACAGTACATTTTAACTGGCAGAAGAAAGAATTAGAAAACTTGAAGACAGACCAATAGAGATTATGTAAGGCCAAAGAACAGAGCAGAAAAAAAGTGGGCAGGGCCTCAGAGAAATGTGCAGCACCAAGTATATCAATATGAGTTTAAAGGGGTACCAGAGGAGAGGAGAGAAAGGAGCAGAATATTCCAAAAATAATGGCAGAAAAGTTCCCAGATTTCGTGAAAAACAACCTACACATCCATGAAGCTCAAGCAACTACAAGTAGGATAAAAACAAAGAGATCCATGGACAGATCATGTAAAATTCTGAAAATCAAAAGACATGGAGAAAATCCTAAAACAACTAGAGAAAAATGACTCATCACTTACAAGGGAACTCTACTAAGAATTAATAGTTGACTTACCAGTAGAAACAACAGAGGCCAGAAGACAGTGGGGTAGCATTTCAAAATTCTCAATAAAAAATACCCCATCAACCAAGAATCCTATATCCATCCAAGTTCTTTTTCAAAAATGAAGGTAAAATATTTTCCAAGTTAACAAACAAAAACTGAGAGAACTGCTGCTAGCAGGCCAGCCTTATAATAAATATTAAAGGAAGTTCTTCAGGCTGAAAGGAAGTAACATTAATCTGAAGCCACATGGTAAAACAGAGCACTGGTAGAGGTAAAGATAAAGATTAAAAAATAGCATAAATGCATATTTATCTCATTTCTTCTGATAATAGATTTAAAAAGCAACTGTATAAAATAATATGTATGTAATGTAGCATTGGGTCTATAATATACAGAAATATAATAATATATGTGTAATACGTTTGCCAATAAGAGCACAAAGGAGGCAGGTAGGAGCAAAGTTGAACTGAGCTAAGGAATTACTACAGATGGGAAAGCAATAATTATAAAATACATTTTGGTGTTTGGAACATTAATAGATGTAGTATTATTACAATATACCACAAAAAAGGGATTAAGGAAATAAAGCTTTACAGGAGTGATTTATCTGTATCACTGTGATTAAACTGTTACAGATTTGGAGAAGACACTGATGCATATGGTAAACCCTAGAGCAAGCACAAAAAACACAATTTAAAAAATAGAATGAAAAGAGAATTAAAGAAATTTAAATGCTATTTTTAATTTGTAAAGTGGGAGTTTTAAGACCTTAAAACTTGAAAACGGGAATAATCTTAAACTTTATGGAGTTTTATATGGGGGCAGGTGGAGGCAGGGACCCCTTTAACAAGGTTGAGTTTCTCCCAAGAAAACAGAATTCTGAGGGCCTTAATATTTTGAAAGTTCTTCCTAATATAAGTAGCTTTTATCTTTTGCTATGAAGTAGTCCTATGTTTACATAAATAATGCCTTCCAAATATTTGACTTACAAATATTTTTAAGTAATTCAGTAAATATAGTTGTAAATATAGTTGTATTTACATTGTATTTATTAGAGGTTAATTGATATGATCATCTTATCTTGTCCAACCTTTGAGAGTGTCAGATGATAATATCTCTTTTCTTCAAAACTTAGATCGTTTACTACCTTGGCATCAGCAGAAAGTTTGTGACACTTAGGAAAGTAATGAAAGTTTAGTGTCTGCTTTGATACGTTTCTGTCTAATACGTGTTAATATTTTTTGAAGGATTGAGGACTGCATACTTAACTCACAATATTTGGCACTGAAGAGTTGCTAATGACATCTATATGATACAGTTTTTAAAAAGCATTCATTGTTTTTCTGATAACCATAGAGGCAACTGCATCACTTTTCTAAAAACCTAATCATATAGGGAAAAACTAGAAGTAATGTATAGGAATTGTAAACAAAATTAAAACAAAATACTGGGAAAAATAAGACTTAAAAAGACTTGGAAGATGAAAATACTCAAGAGAGAAATAAAAGAAGACACCAATAAATGGATATCTGTCCTGTGCTCATGGATAGAAAGAATTAATATTGTCAAAATGGCCATCCTGCCCAAAGCAATTTACAGATTTATATAATCCCTATCAAAATACCAAAAGCATTCTTCAATGAACTAGAGCAAACAGTTCTAAAATTCATATGGAACCACAAAAGACCCCAAACAGACAAAGCAATCCTGAGAAGGAAGAACAAAGCTGGGGGGATTATGCTCCCTAACTTCAAGCTCTACTACAAAGCCACAGTAATCAAAACAATTTGGTACTGGCACAAGAACAGATGCATAGGTCAATGGAACAGAATAGATAGCCCAGATAAAAACCCACACATATATGATCAATTAATATATGATAAAGGAGCCATGAATATACAATGGGGAAAGACAGCTTCTTCAACAACTGGTATTGGGAAAACTGGACAGCTACATAGCTGGATTATTGTCTAACTCTATACATAAAAGTAAACTCAAATGGATCAAGGGCCTGAATGTAAGTCATGGAACCATAAAACTCTTAGAAAAAAACATAGGCAAAAATCTCTTGAACATAAGTATGAGCAATTTTTTCCTGGACACATCTCCTTAGGCAAGGGAAACAAAATAAAAAATGAAGAAGTGGGACTATATCAAACTAAAAGCTTCTGTACAGCAAAGAATACCATCAGCAGAACAAAAAGGCATCCTACAGTATAGAAGAATATATTTGTAAAGGACTTATCTGATAAGGGCTTGACATTCAAAATATATAAAGAACTCATATGCCTCAACACCCAAAAAATAAATAAACCAATTAACAAATGGGCATAAAACCTAAACAGACACTTCTCCAAAGAAGAAATACAAATGGCCAACCGGCACATGAAAAGATGCTCCACATCACTAATTATCAGGGAAACGCAAATTAAAACCACAATGAGATATTACCTCACACCAATTAGAATGGCCAGTATCCAAAAGACAAGAAATTACAAATGTTGGTGAGGATGCAGAGAAATTGGAACCTTCCTACACTGTTGGAGGCAATGCAAATTGGCATAACTGCTATGGAAAGCAGTATGGAGGCTCCTCAAAAAACTAAAAATAGAAATACCATTTTATCTAGTAATTCCACTTCTAGGAATTTACCAAAAGAAAACAAAATCCCTGACTTGAAAAGATACATGCACCCCTGTTTGTCACCACATTATTTGCAATAGCCAAGAAATGGAAGCAAACTAAGTGTCCATCAGTAGATGAATGGATAAAGAAGATATGGTACATATACACAAGGAATATTATTCAGCCATAAGAAGAAAACAAATCCTACTGTTTACAACAACATGGATGGAGCTAGAGGGTATTATGCTAAGTGAAATAAGCCAGGTGGAGAAAGACAAATACCATATGATTCACTTATTTGTGGAGTATAAAAACAAAGTAAAACAGAATGAACAAAACAGCAGTAGACTCATAGACACTGCTAAGTGACTAGTGGTTGCCAAGGGGGAGGGGTTATGGTGGGTGGATGGGGAAGGTGAGGAGGATAAAGGGGCACAATAATTCACGATCACAATATAAGGTGGTCACAGTGATGGTAGCACAGCATGGAGAAAATAGTCAATGGTTCTGTAACATCTTTCTACATTGATAGTAACTCCTCTAGAGGGGGGTGAGGATTTAATATTATGGGCAACTGCTGGACCACTGCGTTGAACATTTGAAACCAATATAAGATTGTTTATCGAGTGATACTTCAATTAAAAAAAAGATTTGGCAGATGAAATGTGATCCTGAATAGAAAGTCACTATGTTATAAAGATGTTAATTCTCTTTGCATTGTTTTATAATTTTCATGTAATTCTAAAAAAGAATAGAATTTGGGGGAACATTTAAACATGATTTTAAAGCCCATACATAAAAATGAAGAAACCAGAGAAAGTTGGAAAAATTACAATGAAGTTGGGCTGTACTGCCAGATAATAATTAAAGAGTTACAATTACTAAAGTGGTATGATACTAATATAAAGAGAGAACAGGGACCCAGTTTTTCCATCTTTCCCTCTGTCATCCTCTGCACACTGTCTCTTCCCCTCCATGCATGTTCCCTCATGGTCAACTCTATAGGTGCAGCAACTCTGCACATCCCTTTCTACTTCAAGAGTCAGAAAAATGGACATTTTCCCCCTCTGTGTCTCTTAATCAAAGAGGAATCCATTCCTTAGATGCTGTCATAAAACCATCCTTTCAGGTTCTATTGACCAGAATTGTGTCATGTGCCCACGACTGACCTAGACACTGGAAAGGGATGTAGAATTACCACCACTGGCTTAGAGTAGCTAAGATTTATCCCCTGAGTCTGAATTAAGTCTTGTATGCTACTAGTGGAGTATAAACTGATGCAAACTTCCCAGACAAAATACATCAAAATATTAGAACTACATTTATCTATTAACCCAGAATTCTATTTCTTCCTGAAGAAATACTCTTCGATGGGCTCATAGATGTAGCTAGAAGGCCGTTCATCACTTAGAATAAAACAAATAAATAAATCAGAAATCAGCCACATAAATAAGTACAAAATAATATGGACAATCTAAGAATATCATTACAACATAGGGTACTTCGGAACCATCAAAATTACATTTTAGATACAACTATTTATATGGAGACATATCCATGTTCTGTTAAGTAGGGAAATAATGCTGAAATAGTGTCCCATCTTTTAAAAATGTATGTGAAGTCTGGAAGGCAATATACCAATATCTTAATAATGAGTGACCTAGGAGTGGTGTAATTACAGTAAATTTAACTTTTTAATAAATTTGGGGGCATTTTCTAAAATTTTCTATAAATGTGTTATTTTGTAATTAAAATGGCACTAACATAAAAAAGGAAAAGCACTCCACTTCGTTGTACTCTTTCTTTTGTTTTACAGCTGAAATGACAGAATGGGCAGTATGTCAGCCTGGGATGTTTGCCTCACTGAAGAGTCTGGTCCAGCTCTGAGCTGCCTGGCTCCTGGTGCCAGAAGCGTGTGGAGGGACAGAAGTCCACCAGAGCACGCCGTGTGCATGAGCGGGAGGACTCCTGCTACCCCAAGCTGGGGAGCACCATCATTTCCTCGGTGGGCTGTTCCTCCCTTATCAACCTCATTCAGTTGTTAAAATGCAATGGTGCTGGGGGACGTCACTAAGAAGATGTGACCACCCGCTGACCTGTGAGCTAGACCCCAGCAGCAAGAGGCTTCTCACCCTTCCCCTGCCCTTGGAACTAGCATTCCGCTTGCCTTCCCTGCTTCCAGAGGTGGCCCCAAGGACACCACACTGAGACGGTGAGCTGGTGTTAAGACCGTTTGAATGGTATTTGTGGGTGAGCCCCGTCAGGCCTCTAGATACACTTTAAAAGATTCTGGTGGGTGGGTGCAGGAATCTACTTGTCTTGTGGCTGCCCAAGACAGGGCTCCTAAGTAAGCTCTTGCTTATTAAACTGCCTCCTGCCCACGGGGAGTGGCCTGCCTCTTTGTTCCATTGGGGAGGGGGGCCAGTTTCAGATTCCAAACTGACAAATAAGAAAGTGGCTTTGCGTTATTTTTAAATGGAAATTTAAATAGATGTACTTGCTTGTCCTGAGAACCAGTTGGCAGCAAGAGAAAGGCAAAGGGTCTATACAGAGGTCTAGCAATTTTGTTTCATCATTAGAGAGTACAAATGCCGACCCCCTTTCACCCTCCTTTCTGTGGGAAGTTCAGAACCAGGACTCCTCTACTGCAGACTCTCTTTGGAAGAGTCTCAGTAACAGCTGTAATGATGACAATTTACGCTACTGCGCATTCACTGTGCCACTTTGCTAAATTCTTTGCACATTTTACTGCATTTAATCCACATGATTATCTCAAATAAGTGATGCTATTTTTATGCTCTTTTCACTGAAAAGGAATCTAGTAACTGTTTTAAGGTCATAGGACTAAGTAGCAGAGGCCACAGGATAGCCTTATCTGTGAAGCTCTGAGTACAAGCTGTCCAACTCCTTACTGTTTTGCTCCTTAAACTCAGGAGAAGGGGTTTAGGGTCATGATATGTGGCTGAAGGGCAAGGCCAAAGAAGGTACATTATCTGTTCCTATATACCTCCCAAGAAAGTGTGCATAAAGTGAGAGCTGGTGGTGAAAAACAGAGCCTTTATGTAAGAGGGGAAGGTGTTCGTATGTGCATGTGTGTGTCTGTTAAAAGCCCTGGGCCTGTTTCATTTGGGTGAAGCACACAGCATCTCACTTGGCATTGGATCTTAGAAGGAAAGCAAATTAAATTGCAGCTACATTTCTCAAATTCAATGGGACAGTCTTCTCATTTTAAGCATACAGATTTGCATGCAACTCATGGCCCTTGATTCATAAAGTTGTGGGACTGTCACTTTATAACCCTGGGTGTTCCATGTGCTCCTATATTTATAGGAACCCATACACTCCCACACCAGGACCTGTCACTTTAAATTGTTTGGGTCCAGAATGGGTCAAATAGCCTTAATGAACATGGGTAAGCTCTTTCTGATCTCCTGGGCACACTGCATTTGGTAGAAGTTTCCATATTGAATGTTATGCCTAGGGTCAACTTAGGCATGGAAGTCACCATGGCCACCATTCATGCAACAGATTTTGTTGAACACCTACTATTAAACAGAAACAGAAATAATATAAGATTGACTTTCTTATAATGTCCCTATCTCCTTATATTATATATATTATATATCCTCATCTATTACATGTAAAATATGTACGATATTTTTATACATTTCTCAACTTCCAAGTTTTTTTATGTGACTATTAACTTAGTGTTCTGTAAGTATGACTTAGGGAAACATCTTTCCAAATTCCCTGAAAAAATCTGAAAACTGGTCCAGAGAGCATTCATATAAATAAAAGGCTGTAATAAACCTTTATATTTTAGGATGGAAGGGTTTTCACTCATTGTCTCATGATAGCCAATTAGGGCACAAATCCTTAATCATCATCATTTATCACTGCTCAGAGACGTTGTTGTAACTGTCATCAGCTGTCCACAGCACACCTGGCATCTCCAGCGCTCCCGGCGTTACACTGGGTGTAGGTTCTGCTGTGAACAAACGATTGTCTATCATTGCTATTACGTTTAGTTTACTTTCAGTTCTGAAAGCCACCAAATATTTCAAAAGCAATGTGTTCTCTTCTTCTTTCTACGATTCATCCATTTTTTAATGAAGACAAAGTTTAGAAAAGGCAGTTTACTGAAGAGGAAAAGCCAATAAAACTGAAAATGTTTAAAGATACATGAATCTAAAGATTGAGGTGCCAATTTCATATTTCAATTCAGTGAGTATTTTTAAATGACTATACCACAGTTGACAACAGTGAGGAGAAACTGGAATTCACCTGACAGGAGTATAAATTGGTCTGGAATTTCTGATGGAAAATTCGACAAGATGCCACAAAAGCCATTAAAAAATGTGCATATTCTTTGACAACAAATTTCTGCATCTAGAAGTTTTTATGAGAACACAGTAGCAATATATACACCTACATATGTTTCAAGATCATTATCAAAATGCCATTTAGGATATTTAAAAGTGGAAATAAGTTTCAAACAACTGATGAAGTTAGCTTTGACACTACACAGTTATTAATTAGGTAGGTAATCAGGTAGAATAATCTTTATGGATATGGAAAACATTCATAATATTTTACTCAGTGAAAAAAGGAGGCTATGAAATACTGTGCATATTATTATCCCGTGTGATTGTATGTAACACA
The DNA here is from genome assembly GCA_032199065.1 of Smutsia gigantea. NCBI lineage: Eukaryota > Metazoa > Chordata > Mammalia > Pholidota > Manidae > Smutsia > Smutsia gigantea. Next base: position 86,878 of record JAVSCE010011621.1, on the reverse strand, counting down.
TTGTGTGGGGTGTCTAAATAGAGAGTAGGTGCGGGGAGAGACAGACTGGACAAGCAGACATCAGAATACCACTATGGCTCTCTGCCTGCATCTAGTGGTATTAGAGGCAACTTAAGAATTGCCTGGGGAAAGAGAGAAGGCCAGAAATGTCACTTTATGGCACACCTTCTGGGTTAAAACCTCCAGTTGTGCTGTGACTTCAGTGATCCAGTCATGCCTTATGGAAAGCTGATATTTAATTTCCTGCAATTGTAAATCCAAATATGTGTTCACACAATTCCTGATGTCAGGGTCTCAGTCAATAGTCTATGAGACTAACCAGCCCCCTCACTGAAGTCCTTTGTAGTATTTTATAAAAACTACCTTGTAAAAAATACTTAATATATCCTGAGCTCAGGGCTAAGCACCTTTAGGTATAAATCATATAAACCTTTCACTAACCCTATGACCCAGCTGCAATCAATCCCCTTATTGTTGAAAACCCCAACCTTGAGAGAGATTAAGAAGCTTGCCCAGGTCACAAAGCCTATTAGTACCAGAGCAGGAATTCAAACCCAGCTCTGTGTAGCTCTACACCAATGGCCATCACTTCTCTGTAACACAGCCTCCCACCCCCAGGTCTGCTGTCAGAGTGCCAGGGACCTTCCGGACAATCGTCTCAACGCTTCAGCTCCATCACTGTCCCCAAAGGGCACCGGCTTCCTCTGTTTCTTCTGGCTGACTGAATACTTCATTACAGATAATCTAATAAGTATCTATTGAACAAAAAAGAAAAGGGATGTATCTGCCCAAAATTCTTTAGGTATGTGTTTATAAGAAAATGCATTTTGGCAACAGGAAAGAGGCCCAATGAAGCTGATGTGTTTCGCATAAAAATCATTATTCTTGTACCTTGGAGCAATAAGCAAATATTGGTTTATATGTCACCTAAAGAGCCTTAGGGGAGAAATGAGCATGGAAACTACTTGCTTCCTAAATATAAAGCTTAACTCACAAAGCCCAGCTGAAATAAAGGTGGCACAGTGAAATAAGTCTGGAGTAAACATCTCTGAGATGACTTAGGAGAAACAGAGGAAACCTAGAAGAGTTGGTCAAATTGTCCAATAATCTGGTGGATGGTTGCCTGAGGCCTGATACATTGCTCTTCACTTTGCTCGCCTGCTTTGCAGTGAGATGTTATTAAACCAGGTGGGGGCAAACAGTGATCTGGGTGGGCTGCCCACAAAGCCAATGCACATTGCCAGAGGAAGAAGGAAAGTGCACCAGTAAGGCCAGAGGCAGACTGGAATGCTGAGCATTCTCAGGGCTGGGCCCTTTGGCATTCACAGACTCAATACTGCTGCAGGACCTGGTTTAACATGATACAAGAGCAGCCTTGCTTTCTGCCCAGCAAGTGCCCCTGGTAAATCTATAATGGTTCACTTTCCTGAGGTTGTATTGTGCTTGTACCAGAACCACCAGTCTAAAGCTAAGGAGGTCCTGAGTCCTGTTACTTCTCTGAAGAGCCCACAGCTTTGGGTCAGGTAAAGGGGTGGAGGTAGTAGTGGGGTTGGGGAGCAGATTGCTGGCCAAGTTCTGTGGGGCCCCCCAGACTTGAAAACCCCTCTGGCCTCGCATTGCTAGGTCACACACCCCTTTGCTTTGTTTTGTCTGTTTTACACTCGTACCTCATACTACTGAGGGCTGACATTTTTGTCCCCATTCTATGATCAGCAAAGGGGAAGGCATATAAGATGGTGTAACAGAATTTTCCGGCTCCTGCTTAAATCCATCGTCTACTGGGAGCAGATGCAGCCGGCTGATCACAGAGTTGGCAAAGAAATGTAGGCTAAGAACTGATGCTCTACTTCCATCTCTAACAATCCCAGGAAGAATTCCCAAATAGCACCATTTATAAAAGAACCAGAAAATGACCCTTTCCTGACATAGTTTGTAGCTTGTCAGAAAATCCGTATGTGTCATTCCAAAAATCACTTAATACATTTTACTTTCCTCCTTAATGATACTGTTTGGATAAATTAGACTTTAGAAATATGAGTGCTTTAAACACTCTAAGGTGACTTTATATGTATGTTTCTGTGGCTGCTGTTATAAACAATGCTGTGTTAATTTTTATGGCTTTAAAAACATCTTTATTCAACTACGCTATTGATCAATGGCCCAGGGAAGCAATATGAATTATCCTGAGAAAAACTGGAATGGGATTTAAAAAGCTTCAATTCATTTTTCTTATGGATTGTGGAGATATAAAATACATATTCTATAAGACTTAGGTAGAAAGGATTGATTTTCAGTTAGTCAGAACAATAGAAGAAAATAAGGGTGCACACCTCAGAATGCAAAGGATGAATCAAGTAAGCAAATTAAGCTCTGAACAACCTTACCAAGATGTTTGACCTACGCCCTAGGTCTTTCATCAGTAAAATGAGAATAACAGTCACTACTACATGAAGATGCAGTATTAAAAAGGGGGCCCTGGCATATGTTACGTGCACCCTAAAAGCTCTCCATCACAGCTGTTGTTATTGCCATTTTTCATTTCAACCATATGAGCTCACAGATAATACTGAATCCAGGAAGATGGGAATGTGCTCTGCAAACTCACCTGGTTTGAGGGTCAGGACAGGGAGGCAAAATCTGTATTCTGATGGTGGACTGATGCATCTCGTGACCACATATTGCACATCTAGTCTCACAGAAGTGTTCTGCAAATATGTAACTCCAGTGACGAGGGTCTGGGTAAAGTCATGGTCTGCTTTATCAAAGTTACACACCTCTACCTGAAACGATGCCCATCTTGCAGGTAGTACACAAACTGGTATTGAGAAGCGAGATAAGTGACTGAGTCGGGGCCTCTGGTCACCCATCTGCCACTGGATACACATGGAGAGAAGAGCTTACTCTGGAAAATACAATTTATAAACAGGCATCCAAGGCCCTCGAAACTCTGCCATTGCTGTTTTGTTCCAGGTTATTTCCTTTTCAGGAAAAATCCTGGTCCTTTCACATGTGAAGTCTCATCAACTTTCTTCATTTGCCATTCATTCATCTGCCATTTACTGAGGTCTTCTTTATGTGAGGTAGACAGCTAACTGTGGGACCATGTGGCACCGGGACCCAGGGCAAGTGCTGAGGACTCATCTGGGGGAGCAGGGGATACTTCATCACACTATTCCTTCCCGAGGTGTCGTAGGGTGCCCACGTTCAGAATCGTCGGTCCCTCTGTGCCCATCACCACATACAGTGCCTTATGACTACCCTGGGCCTGGGTCACATCCCTCCATTCGGTGAAGTCAAACAACAGGTGTTCTTGTAAGGTAGCCTTTTTCATTTCTCAAGTGCAACGTATAGCTGGGTATGGCATCATCTGAATAGGAATTGACTGTTTTTTGCAGGCAAGATTTTGAAGACCTGTCAGTTCCCACCATGTGATTAACTGCAGTGGTTGAATAAAAAAAGCTGCATATATCTTCCTGCTTGTGGGGATGTGGTGACATACAAGCCATACATAGAAACCACTGGCTTCTGGAGAGATGGGAGGAAGGTGTTGGCATGAGAAAGACACAGACTGGCATAACCATTAAGCCAATCACAACTAATCGATAATGATGGCACCAATGGCTTCATCATTCGTGAAGGAAACACTTGCGGATATCCTCAGGAAATGATGACAATACTTGTCCTTTGCAAGTCTAATTTTTTTGCATAAAAATATTTATCACACAGATTGTGGAGCTCAAGAGCAATTGTTAAAAGGAAGAGATTTTAAAAGATGTGAAGTGAAATTTTGAAGCTTATATTCATTTTGACATGGGGGCCGTCTGAAAACACCAAATTCCTGTTTGGCAAGAATATACCTGGTGACTCATCTTGTAAGGATGCTGATTAACTCCATTCATGTGCAGCAAAATGAGGGCTACATATCACCAGGTGAGTCAAATCACTAATGACTCATGCAAATAATCCTTTAGAGAGACTAAAGCACTGAGGAGGGCATTTAAATCAGCAGGCCCATCAACACCAAGGTTTCTGTGTGTTTGTCTCCTTGCTGGTGTTTTTAGCATAAATTACATTTTTACAAAACCAGCCCTTTTCTTTGCTAAAGGATGGTCACCATAACTCAGAATTGGCCTCATGTCCGAGTAAGTCTGGGAAATCCCTAAGTGATGCACATGGAGCCCTTAGCAAGAGGCTGGAATAATAAGCATTTGAGGCACTGCAAGGGAATGGTGGTCTTACTTATTTTTTATTACCATCCCCATTTCACACATGTCAGTCATGCCAACAGAGCCTCTACAAGTATTATGAGAATAAAGGCTTTAACAGAATTATTGTTTATACAGTTGGTAGATGTGAGAAAGTGAAACTCTTGAAGTGAACACTGGGGAATCAGAGAAAAAGTCAACAGTCACGTTCACTTGTTGTGCTGGGGAGGGTGGACCTGTCAGAGCTTGCAGGGAAATATGAGAAGCTGGTGCGCTCCTGGCTGTCAACATGTGGCCACAAAGGGTGAGCTCTTGGAGAGGTCTGGGAAACTCCGTGCCTCTGGGGAATCAGCTAGTCTTTGGAGTCCGCCACCTGCAGCCCACAGCCAAGCACCTGAGCAGCGGGAGAAACGCACAGCATGGCTGGGGCTGGTCAGGTGCCTCCGCTGGGGTTCATGGCCCAGAGCTCTTCCTCTGAGAGGGAGGCCTCTGCTTCACATCCACTTCCCAAATCTCACACAAGCCTCTCTCCCGGCCCTTACTCAGGACCACATGGGGAAGAAAGTCCTGGGAGATGTTCCTCGCCTGTTTTGCCCGAGGGTTTCAGGCCCAGGCAAGTTCATGATGGATTTGGTAAGACTGAGAAATGACAACAGACTGTTCTTGAGGTAAAAGGGTTTATATCCAGCTTATTCTAGCAGCAGCAGGTCAAGCACAAAGATCATGTCGGCATCCAGGAGCCCGCAGGTTTGTAATCCACTTCCATCTCTGTTTTGGGCAGAGCTCTTTATATAGTGACTCAGTCAATAATAGCTTATTGCCTGCAGGTGTGGAAGCAGTAGCCTAGTAGCAGGCCACTTACATCAGGTAGTTTAGGGTCAGGTGAGGATGCTGGCCATAGGAATGTCCATTTTCCCCACACTGCCTTAGACAGGAGAAGCAGTGCCACACGAGCAATCTCTATCTACCTTAGAGGCATGATCATCACACATGAGCTCTGGAGTCAGGCTGCTCATTCTGGGCATGGCTCTACCACTTACCAGCTCTGTAACTTTGCCAAGTTTTTTAACTTCATGAAGCCTCAGTTCTTCATCTGTAAAATGGAGGCGACAGATTGACCTCACAAGGCTGTTGGGATGATTAAATGAAATAAGACATGTCAGAGACTTCATTCAGGTACAAAATAACAGCATCAGCATTACACCATCTACCTTTACCTTTATCTGCAAGGGCATAAAACCCAGTGTGGTCTCTGCATTCAGTGCCCAGAACTGGCCAGGACCACACTCATAGCTAGAATAGTCCATCACCCAGTCTGCTCCAAATTCAGTCTTTGAAAAAATGCCATGGTCTGCAGAAGAATGTATTTTATCCTTTTCTTTTAAGCATTAGCCCTAGCCAGTAAATTACATGAGGAAATGTGCTTGGATGCCAAGAAAACCATTGGGTTAGCTGTGGGCTAACTTAGAGTGACATATGGAAGAACTGGAGATGACTAAATACGCTGTTTGACATGAGAGATGTCACAGAGAGACTGACTCACTGTCAAACTAGACACGAGGAAACTGTTTTGAATATTGTGAGATATTTCTAATAATGTGTAGCTATTCAATCCTCTTCAAGGGCCACATTTGAACAGATATTCTGGGTGTATGTGTGTGTGCACTCAGTTAATTACGAGTTTCCATTTATTGAATAAGTATTAAGTGGCAGGCCCCATGAAAGGAAGTAATCATTTAATTAAATGTCATCATTAAAAATTAAAATTTAAAGTTCTTTCCATGTATGGGACAAATAAGACATAGTTCTTCCCATAAAAACTCACAATCTAACAGACGGAGGCAGGGTAGAGGCCAAATAAATGTCCGGTAGATTATGAGATGTATTTTTTTTTAATATTTTGGTGTCATTAATCTACAATTACATGTGCAACATTATGGTTACTAGACTCCCCACCTCATCAAGTTCCCCCCACTTACCCCATTACAGTCACTGTCCATCAGCAGAGTGAGATGCTATAGAATCACTACTTGTCTTCTCTGGGTTGTACAGCCCTCCCCGTGCCCCCCTAACATTACATCTGCTAATCGTAATGCCCCCTTTTCCCCCCTTGTCCCTCCCTTCCCACCCATCCTCCCCAGTCCCTTTCCCTTTGGTAACTATTAGTCCGTTCTTGGGTTCTGTGAGTCTGCTGCTGTTTTGTTCCTTCAGTTTTTATCTTTGTTCTTATACTCCACATATGAGTGAAATCATTTGATACTTGTCTTTTTCCACCTGGCTTATTTCACTGAGCATAATACCCTCTAGCTCCATTCATGTTGTTACAAAAGGTACGATTTGTTTTCTTCTTATGGCTGAATAATATTCCATTGTGTATATGTACCATATCTTCTTTATCCATTCATCTACCGATGGACACTTAGGGTGCTTCCATTTCTTGGCTATTGTAAATAGTGCTGCCATAAACATAGGGGTGCATCTTTCTTTTTGAAACTGGGCTGCTGCATTCTTAGGGTAAATTCCTAGGAGTGGGATTCCTGGGTCAAAAGGTATTTCTATTTTGAGGTTTTTGAGAAAACTCCATATTGCTTTCCACAATGATTGAACTAGCTTACATTCCCACCAGGAGTGTAGGAGGGTTCCCCTTTCTCTGCATCCTCACCAGCATTTGTTGTTCTTAGTCCTTCCAATACTGGCCATCCTTACTGGTGTGAGGTGATACCTCATTGTGGTTTTTCTTTGCATTTCCCTGATGATTAGTGATGTGGAGCATCTTTTCATGTGTCTGTGGCCATCTGAACTTCCTCTTTGGAGAACTGTCTCATATCCTCTGCCCATTTTTTAATTTGGTTATTTGCTTTTTGGGTGTAGAGGCGTGTAAGTTCTTTATATAGTTTGGATGTTAACCCTTTGTTGGATATGTCATTTACAAGCATCCTATTTTTTTACAGAGATATCTTTTATTCATTAATTTGTAGTCATTGGCTTATTCATTTATTTAAATATTGATTAAGGTCCTCTCTGTGTAGGAGTTATGCTTAATCTTGGCATGTGGAGGTCACCCTCTGGTCTGATGGGGAGATACATGAGTAAATAGGGCGCTGCGTAGTGTTCTGAGCTCCGAGGAAAATGTGGTATTGGGCACCACGGGGACAAAACAGGAAACAAGGAGCTCTGCGTGGGAGGTGAGAAGGGCCTCCTGGCAGAAGTGAATCAGGGAAGACAGCATGTTTGTAGGTGGGGTGGAGGGCAGGCCAGGAGAGGAAACAGCTACTAACACTCTTGGAGGGCATGTCTTATTTGGAGACCACAGACTCACTAGTCTGGCTGGAGTGTACAGTACAGATGTGAAGGTAGAGACAGGAACCAGTAAAATGGGTAATGGCCTGGATTTGAAGTCCTTGCCTATCAGATTAATGAAGGTGTCCAGGAGATGAATTTGTTTTAGACTTACTTCTGTAGTGGCTTGTGTCCTCATTGGCATGCAAGTATATATCCATACAGTAGATAAAAATAAACAGAACAATTGCATAGTAAAAATCATGATACCTCAATTATGCTATACTGTGTTTAAAGTAGTCCCATACTAAATTGACTGATTCAATCATTATTTTCTCTTATTAGTGTGCTCTTGCCACCTGCCTTGGAGGAAGGGTGCCCCAACTCTGTGGTTTCCTCCGACTTCCCCTCAAGTGCAGCTAAAATGAATGTGCTTTTAGTTGCCAGAGACATCTTGTTCTCTCCACAAAGACAAGCTTCTTTCAGCCCTTTGTGCTGTCATCTCACTCTATTAGACACGTTCTGAGGGGTGTGGATTTTGCCAAGATGGGTTTCTTTAACGGGGCCTTGCCGCTGCTTTTTATCTGAAAGAAAGGGCTGCAAGAATTCAATGGATTATTTATTAAACAGCCAGCCCTGCTTTGAGAGACGTTTTTTCTTTTGAGTGTTTAATAACGATTCTCCTCTTGGATGCTCTCTGCATCAAAGAAGTTAAACTATTGAAGAAATGACTTAACCATTTTAAAACTAATACACTTTAGAATTCTGATTTAAGATAAGGCAGAATTTTATTAACAAAGGGCAAACCTCATTTTCACAAAGTGGAAATGTGTTCCTAACTGGGAGGACAAAACCGAGAATAAGTCTGGGAAAGTGTGACCCAGGTGGTCAGCAGCCCAAGCTGAAATTAATACAGCGTTCAGTGTTTTGTTCATGAAACCCAGAGGTTTTCCTTGTCTTCTGAATCCCTTCTCCCCATCCCGAAGAAGAAGAACACAAGGAAGACCCAGAGAAATCTATATGTAAAAGTAATATCCCTCACATATTGCTTTTGGACAGATCCTTGTGTAAATGAACAGATATCTACAAGTTATTTATTTCTAATATTAGCTGTTGTGCATTGAGCACAGGGTCTGCACAAAGCATCTTAAAGGTGATATTACCTTTTCCTCTAAAGAGCTCTAATATGGCAGGTAAAGTGATTTTCCTCATTTTTCAGAGGATCAGAGAGGTTAAATAACTGCCAAGGTTAAGCAGCTTCTTAGTGTTGTCAGTGTTGGCATCCAAATTGTGGTCCATTTTCAAAGCACAGATTTTTGACAATGCTGTGTGGTCTCTTGATATTTTTATTAGTTACTCTGATAAAGCTGTAGGGAGTCTACCTTTCATCATCAGTCCTAAAAGACCTGATATGATGGACTTTTTAAAAGGAAGTATAAAGGAGCTTATTTTAAAAAGGACTTGGTTTCTGCCACCACCACTACCAAAATAATAATGACACTGTGAAAGCTGTATGTTTGTTTATTATAAACCAACACAAAGCACTGAAGTAATCACGTGGTAATTTCTAGGGCCAGAAATTATATTTATGCTTATGATTTTATAATATATAAATTTATGATTTTTTTAGCAGTTGCTGTAAAATCAGCTCTCCTTTAGTATGTTGGTGCAGAGAACTGTTTCTGTCACCTTACAAAGGATTGAGAAAAATAGGGAGAAATCTAGGCATAAGCCACCTAGGGAATTACAGAGCTTCTTGAGAATTAGAGCTCTTGTAAAAAGAAAAAAAAAATGGAGTCTGGTCATTGTACTTTATACCATACTGAACACATCAGCTGGTTCTCTCTAGAAAGAAAGTGCTTGTTTTTCTCTAGCTGAATACTTTTCAACATCAGGATTTCAATGGATGAAGTTTGCTAATTACCTTGTATTCCACATCTGGATGCAATATATATACATATATATTTTTTTTAATGATGCTCTTCAGACAAAGACAGATTGTGAGGATCTTTTCTGCTGTCATTTCCATTAATTTCCTCATTGTCGTTTACCTATTTCTGGTGATAAGAATAATTGCAAGACCCTTTTAGCTACAATCCCGGGCTGTCTGTCCACTTCTGCATTACTCCAGCTGATGATTCAACGTTAATTACTCCGCAAATAGAAGCCAGTTCAGACATGTCACTGTTGTATGTGTATGTTCTTACTTTCAGCAGGACTCTCCTGCCGACCCCTGGAGATGCCAGGCACTCTTCTGCCTCAGGGCCCTTGCACCTGCTGTTACCCCTCCGTGGAATGCTGTTAGCCCAAATACCTGCATCACTCTCTTCCTCATGAACTTCAGGCATCCTGTTTAAATTGCCACTCCAAACACTCCCTATTTCTTCTTCCCTGATTTACTTTTCTCCATAGCACTTACATACCTGTTGACATATTTTATGTTTTACTTACTTATGTATTCATTATGAATTTCCCCTCACTTAGTGTAAGCTCTATAAATACAGGGATTTTTGTTGGTTTTATTCACCACTTTATTGTTAGTATTTGGAACTATGCCCAGCCCATAGTAAGTGTTCAGTAAAAAATTTAAAATATATTATGAATAAATGTGTCTTACAAATAGGAAAACCACAATGCCGTATGTACACATTAGAATGTAATGTCTGTGAGGGTGGGGCTAAGTTTTGTTCATTACATTGTCCCCAATGCCCTGAAGAATGCCTGATGCATAACAGACATTCAATAAACCTTTATGGATTAGGTGGGTCAGAGCTCATTGATAAAATGATTGGGAATATTACTAGGTTTTTAAAGGAGAGAGGAGGAGAGGGAAGGAAGAAAGAATGAATAACAGAGAGAATGCAGAATTATATTTCAGGGCTCACTCCCCTTTCCCATTCATTTAGAGCTTCTATGCGGTTTATCAGGTTAAAGCTACAATTTCAAATAAAATTTGCAATTCCCTAAGAACAGAAAATCAAATTGCGAATAAAGAAATATAGCTTATCATCAAAACTCATGGACTCTCTTGTCAGCAGTAGCTTTTTTATTTCATTTATTTATTTATTTGGTATTGGTCACTCAAGTGAGGGAACACGTTTGGTCGTACGTCTTATAAGTCTTGGCTGTACTAATCATATTCTCCTGTCTAAAGATATATTGTATTCATATATAATCCAACACATTTACTCAGCAGAGAAAGTAAGAAAGATTACTCTTGGCAAGTTCATTCTTTATGGCCCCAGGGACGAAAAACACACTTCAGCTGTGCCATGAACCACCCATCATTCACCTGGGAGGTTGTAGGGAAGGGGCAAAATGTAAGATGAATTTTAATGATGAACAGAGCACTGGCATTTGAAGTGCCTGTTTATTACAAAAATGGGAAAGCTTCAAAGTCATTCTATCTCCTGGTCAGGAACCAGAGCTAAACAGAGAGAGGAAAATTGCCTCTGATTGAAACATGTGGCCAGCAGCCACTGGCATGCTCCAAAAGCAGAAATAGACATTATAAGATACAGAGGGTCACTCTTTGACCCAAAATTATCTTTAAATATATTAAAGCAAATCTCTTAACATGAAGAAATATTAACAACACTATAAAATTTTACAATTTGGAACTTAGATGCTTAGATGTTTGAATAATCAGAAGTATTCAGGTATAAGACAATATAATGTAGAAAACACAATACCTAAAAAAAGATAGTTAAATAAAGAATAGGAGGAAATTATGGTGGCAAAATATTAAGCTTAGCCAGAAAACAATTAGTTGGTGGGAAAAATCTTGGTTAGTCCAGGAAAGATGGACTAGACCCACTCAAGACTGCAGCTAAGGCCCCAGTGGGTCATTATATTACTGTGAAAATAATCCCCAGAACTGGCTCCCAGCTCATTTCTAAGGGAGGAATCTACTTCCTGACTCCTTGACAGCAGACTTGGGCATGGGATTTTCTTTGGCCAATGAATGTATGTGGAAATGACATATGACACTTCCTAGCAAAATCTTTAAGAGCCATCATGTGATTCTGCCATCTCTCTTTTCCCTCTTCCATGACATCAGATGTTCTAGATATGGACTGTTCTTCAGTCAAGGTGCCCAAATAAAATGGACATGTATATTTATAGACAAATCATAGGGACATAAATGTGAGTCAGCGAATCAGCCTTTGCCTGTGCAAGCCACTGAAGTTGGGAGTCTTTTGCCACTGCTGTAACAACTTAGCCTAAGCTGACTGATATTATTTCTGCATCTGTGAAGACCATTGAAGAAATGGTCTGCTCTTCTCAGAGGAGTACAGCTGTGGCTTAGAGAGCACCGGAGTTCTAAGAATTCAAAGTTTCTCCAAATGTGGTGCCACATGAGAACTGCCTGGGAGCTGGGGAAATCCAGAGCTTCCCAGACCTCCCTCCAGAACCAGTGAATCGGAATCTCTGGACGTAGGGTCTGTGGATCTGTGTCTGCATCAGACTCCTCAGCGATCCTTCTGCAAACCCAAACGTGAGAGCCCCTAGCCAAGATGTTTACCTAAGACTAAAGTACCAGCACAGAGGCACTGGAAAAGAAATTAGAAAAGTTTTCTTTGGAAGTCTTGAGATTGGGTCCTACTAGAAATTATAGTATAATAAATTATAAAAATCCAGTAACTCTCACCTGTGCCATCTTCTTACCCTACATTAAAATTTTTTTTTAATTTTTTTTGTTTTATTTATTTTTAATTAAGGTATCTTTGATATACAATCTTATGAAGGTTCACATGAACAACATTGTGATTTCAACATTCACCCATATTATCAAGTCCCCCCCCCACCCCATTGCAGTCACTACCCATCAGCGTAGTAAGGTGCTATAGAGTCATTACTTGTCTTCTCCATGCTATACTGCCTTCCCCGTGACCTACCTATATTGTGTGTGCTAATTATAATGCCCCTTAATCCCCTTCTCCCTCCCTCTGCATCCGCCCTCTCAAACCCTTTCCCTTTGGTAACTAGCGGGCCCTTCTTGGAGTTTGTGAGTCTGCTGCTGTTTTGTTCCTTCAGTTTTGCTTCATTATACTCCACAAATGAGGGAAATCATTTGGTACTTGTCTTTCTCTGCCTGGCTTATTTCACTGAGCATAATATCCTCTAGCTTCATCCATGTTGTTGCAAATGGTAGGATTTGTTTTCTTCTTATGGCTGAATAGTATTCCATTGTGTATATGTACCACATCTTCTTTACCTATTCATCTACTGATGGACACTTAGGTTGCTTCCATTTCTTGGCTATTGTAAATAGTGCTGCAATAAACGTAGGAGTGCATATGTCTTTTTGAATCAGGCATCCTGTTTTCTTTGGGTAAATTCCTGAGAGTGGAATTACTGGATCAAATGGTATTTCTATTTTTAGCTTTTTGAGAAACCTCCATATTGCTTTCCACAATGTTTGAACAAATTTACATTCCCACCAGCAGTGTAGAAGGGTTCCCCTTTCTCTGCACCCTCACCAGCATTTTTTGTTCCTTGTCTTTTGGATGTTGACCATCCTAACTGGTGTGAGGTGATATCTCATTGTGGTTTTAATTTGCATTTCCCTGATTATTAGCAATGTGGAGCATCTTTTCATGTGCCTGTTGGCCATCTGAATTCCTTCTTTGGAAAAGTGTCTGTTCATATTCTCCACCCATTTTTTAATTGGGTTATTTGTTTTTTGGATGCAGAGTCTCTTAAAGAGAAAATAAAAGGCACGGAAAAGGAGTTCCCCTCCCGTTATCTGCCAGCCTCTTCACCATGCTCCTCTCAACTCCATTTACTCTGGGCTCTCTCTTCCATCTTCTCAGGAGCCATATGCTATTAATTATTCATGTTCTCCCCTGTATCTTCAGTGTGATCTGTCTATTTGATCTTCTTGGCAGCACTTAAACATGTTTTGGTTTCTTGTATTAAAAATGACTCTCCCTCCACACTCCTCTAGCCTCACTACGCTCTCTCTAGTTTACTACAGTGCTAATAGGGACTGTTATTATTATAATTACTATATTCCTATACTATATTATATTATTATACTATACTACATAATATATATATTATACTATAGTACAATTACTATTTTGTTGAGATAGCTAATGTAAGTTAGACTTTGAGGAAAATATGTGTCTTCCAGCTTTAATAACATCTGTGAAGAACTATAAGATGTCATGTTTTGAGGTTTATATGAGATGTTTGCTAATATTTAATGAAACAACCCTTCTGCTCCTATAATCAAAATCAACAAGCTCAAAAAATTAAATAATTAAAGGCTGTTAGAAGTTGACCTTCCTCAAGGCGTATCTTTCTCCATTTCTTCTCTATGGCACCTATTTGAATGGAAAGTCTTCATTTGGCCATGGGGAAAGGTAAGAATTGAAGCGAAAGAATGCATAGGGAAAACCACTGTTGGAGAGCTTTGTTGGTGGTTGGTTTGGACTCAAAATATCTGAGGGATAGAATTTTTAAAATTTAAGTTACAGTGAGAAATTGAAACTTTGTCCCTCTGCTCTGGACTGTGCTAAAAGTCTACAGCTAACTTCATTAAAATAATTCTAGTGAAAATAAATAAATACATATGGAAAGAAAAACAAAAGCAAATCCGAGCACCAAAGCAAAACTGCCTCTGTTAGTTTGGGATGAGCATTGGATACGTCCCAATATTTTGTTTCTACATATGCACCCATGGCTCCATCCCACTTAGGAAGGTGTTGCTTTCAACTCCAGAAGCCAGGTGAAACTGGTTTAGAACTCAGTTACCAAAATCCTCACTCAGCTTCTGTCTACATACCTGCAGTTGGGAGTTGGTGCACATAGAGATGGATGTTTATAATTTGAGGCTGAGCTCCCATTCTACATATGAGAATTAGCTTTTTTTCACCTATCAGTAGCAAAGGCAGAATAAATGACTTCATAATGCTTTTACTATTACTAATAGTAGAAATAAATCTGTATTTTATACTGGCCTCTGTCTCAAAGCACTTCACAAGCATAAAGAGAAATACAAACTTCCCACAAAGATTGCTTTATACAGTCAAAAGTCATTTCCTGGGAAATGAAAAGCACTTGCTGTTTAACAGCCCATGGATGCATTAGACAACAATTTAGGGCAGGATTATCCAATTGTAACCAAAGGCAGAACTGATTTAGGCAGAATGCAACTACCTCGAACACTCCTGATCTCCATTTTGCATCCCAGGTGAATTAAAATTAAGAGGAGCCCAGTTACTACACAACATGATATCCGGTTCCATCCTGAGTCTTTTTGGGGGCAAGCAGAGCAGGTGGTACACGTCTCTATGTGAGAAAGCTTTTTGCTTGACCCCTGGACAACAGCTGCTTTGTTAAACTAAGGAGCAGTGGTCTCATCACTTACTAAGAAATGCTCTTACCAAAGTGGTCGGATCTCTCTCTTTCCTTGTCAAAACTCTTTGTGAATTTGTTTTTGACTTGTTTTGCTGGTCAGTCTGTTCAGAGGCTTGATTAATTTGACTGTCTTTCTCTTTTCCAATTTTTGGCCTTCTCCTGAAGTAATCCCTTTATATGTACACTTTTCAACGATCACAGTCCTGAGAAACGGTCATGAAAAATGGTTCTGATTGTGAAACTGTTTGATGAATTCTCCCTTTTGGAGACTTTCATAATCTACTAACAAATTAAAGGCCCTAAGAATTCTGGTAGTAGGTACTTGTTGAATTTTGCTTAAGTCAATATTTCCCAAACAAATTCAGTGACATTACTGTCCTCCCTTTTGTGAAACAAATAATGACATCTCATAAAACTTAAACTCCAAGGAAGTCTTTTTGAAAAAAATGCTGTCTTATAGAGTGTCTCACAGATTTAGTTATAACTACTTCCAGGTTTTCTCACCTATATAATACAAATACTAGACTGGAACCTTTCTCAGATCCCTGCCAGTTCCCAAACAGATGAACATAATGGAGAATATAGTTCTGGAGGCCATCATTCTCATGGTGTATAAAATAACAAATTCCTTCTCAAACTGCATTCTCCAATAGAATCTTCCTCAGTATTCCAGAAATTTTTTTAACCTGATAAGAACTGGAAATCTATATTGTCAATAAAATCTAAGGTTTATTGGTGGAGAGGTGTTACTAGTTGGTAAACCAGATAGGAACCAGAATTCCCCCGAGGAGAGAGTATGTCCTTTACCTTCTCTCTCTTAGATTTTAATATATCAGAACTCTGGATATTAGCAATAGACTTCATACACTACCTAAAAGTGCCTCAATGGTAATCCTGAATTAATAATAGATACAGAACTAGAATTCTCTTTTTGATCTTTAGACCTTGCTCTAAAACAAAACCTCTGACTTGGCACATGACAAATTAACACATCAAAAGAATGCAATAGGAGAAAGAGAGACACATCTCAATTTTTCCTTTAGATCTCTAGATTATCAACACATGCATTACAGTGATTTGAGGAATCTAGAAAGATCTTTCAGTCAAGGGTAATGGAAGAGTTTGGGCCAGGGAGGGTCAGAGTACAGCATTTGTAACTCAATGAAATGTAAGAACCACCAAGAAATTGTGGGAATTTTAAATAAATACTTAATGTCTTTTTTCCTTCATTTCTTGCCTGAAGTTTGGCATTGATACTGACTTGGCTGGTGAGAAGTTTACTTAAGGGTAAATGAGAAAGTACCTTAGGACTATCCATCCATTTCAGAAGGACACACCGGGCAACTGGCAGAGTAGGTGCTTGGTGCTGGAGCTGCAGAGGTGATGGAGAGAGCACAAATAGGTAAGGTTTGCTTGGGGGTGCAGGCGGTAGTCACAGAACCACACTACTGACTGTCACTTCAAACTAAGATACATTCTCTGAAGGAAAGAGGCATGTTTCTGTGACTACATACATCCAAGGGGCCTGACCTAGGACAGTAAGGACATAGACTTCTCAAATAAGATATACAAGGATTTTATGGATGAGTAAGAGTTCTCGTAATTAGAAAGAATATTTGCAGACAAAAAGCATCAACCAACATGCAGAAGAATGAGGGGTGTTCACAGTATGTGCAAAAGGTAACACATTGTTGGTATTATTTGGGTGCATGGTTCTTGGATCCAGTTGTACATCTCTTTTGGGTACATTTCTAATTGGGAAAGAGGACTGAAGGTGATTGGGAAGGAGACTGAAAAACAAAAAAGAGGTAGATCAAGAGAAGTATCTGTATTCTAGGTTAAGGAATGGCACACCTCTGCATTTTACACTTAGTGCCTATGGCAGACATTACCAATCAATTGTAAGAATATACTTACTACTGAGACCAGAAACATCAACCCAGAAATCTACAATAAATGACTTGGGATTGGTTCCTGAGCTGAGTGAAACCTATTTGCCATTCCTGCTGTAGACAATGAGGGAAGATTATTTTTTAAGCAATGTAGGTTTATGATTAGTAATGCTTTAGAAAGATTTCAATGATGAGAGGATTGATTACAAAGGAGAGAAGGTGAAGGAAGAGGAGTTAGGAATAACCTCTAATGATTCTGTAGATTAGTGATTGAGCTGGTATGATAGAATATTCATTTAGACTTCCTCACAACATTGGTGAGGTATGGGTATTATTACTATCCCTATTTTATAGACAAGGAGAGTGAGCATCATAAAGGTTAAGTAGTTGGGCCCCGATGGCATATGTGGAAAGAGCTGGATTTGAATCTTGCAAGGCTGGGAACTGTCTGGAGCTTGCTCGCTTCTTATATCCTTAGTTAAAGAAATCTCAGTCTCTTAATTGTGGTATTCATTTTTCTCCATCATTGAAAGTGCAATGGATATGAGGAACTTTAAGCCAAATGGTTCTGGTAAAAAATAAGAGTTCTGCCTAGAACAAGAGACTAATTCCATGATAATCAGGTAAAAAAGGGCATACCACTCTCTGCTCACACTCTTTTCCCTCTCAGGAGATTAAGTTTCTGGATATCCACACTAATACAATAAATAATACACGAGGCAGGGGCTCCTGTGATACCCAGCAGAGAGGAAAGTTTCCTGGGAGAGTGAGGGAGGGGGCCACCTTTGGACGTGGTTTATCAGCCAGACTCTATTGCCGAAGCCCTACCAGGCAGCAGCTATACCTGAGACGCTGGGTGGGAATAAAGTGAGAGTGGCCTCCCCTCTTGCTTCTAGAAAATCCAGGATGGCTGGTGAAAAGGTCTAAATTTGAGGGGACAGACTGGAAGCCAAGTAATGTGGAGCTGCCTGCAGACCAACCGCTTGACTCTTGATCCTGCAGGGTGATAAGCACTGATTAATGTACAGCATTGAGGGAAAGTGATTGTTTTCATGTAAAGGGATTGCTGTTTGCGCGGTGCCTCCGCGTTCCATGATACTGTTGTGTGTGCCAACAGGACATATGATGAAATGAAAGACCTTAACGTACAGTCCTATTAGAGCAGGAAAAACTAACCCTGCCATGGAGGGTAAAAGATTCTTTGCAGATATTCAGACTTCGCAAATGTATGCAACTCCTTAAAGAAAAAACTGGCTTACCAAGGAGAATATGAGAACCCAATTCGTTAACTGTATGTGGCGGCAGTGCTGGACTGAAGCGTTGCATGCCTGAAATTTCTTGGGGGAGGTGTGTGCTTGTCTCTGTCTCTCAAGTGCCTCCGCATCCCGAAATGCTTCCGCACCTGTGCTCATTTGACTCCCGGGTCACACGCTCTCAGGCATTCTGAGCCAGGTGGAAGGGGTGGTGGTAAGAGAGAAAAGAACAGGATGTTGCATTGCCACAGACTGAATGAAACTATGACCAATTAATGTTAAATGGTACCTGCAGTTGACTTTACGCTGTTTTCAAAAACCCTCTGTATTTTTGGGCATGCTTCTAAGTATTCTCTTCCATAATGGTTTCGGTGGTGGGTCCCCTAGTCAAATACATTTCCCCAGTGATATTTTTCTGGGATGGAACACGCCCATTGTTTAATTCTGAATATGTGTCCACACTGTCACTTCAGGCTGCCAACCTAGATTTCTAGCACAGGGTCACAGTTGGATTACCCTGTGGTGCTGATACAGTATATCTCTGTTTGCTTTTCCATCTGGAAATTGATCGCTGAAACCACAGAACTCATTCTGAGCCACCCACATATAGACAACATGCTAATGGAATATTTAACTCCTGCAGGTTATTGGAATGGAAAAAGGAAGCTAAACTATAATGCCTTTTTGCAAAAATATTTCTCTGATGGGATTTATTAGTTAAGCTACTCTTGAGGAATACAGATTTTCTTTAATGGGTTCCATTCTGATTTGTTAAGTAAACAAAACACTTTTCAAAGAAATTTATGTATTTACACATAGACTGGAGATGAAATTGTGTTTGGAATTCACTACTTAGATGACAAAATAGAGCTCTAATTCATTCTAGATATAAAATTTACAAAGACCCTGAATGGGAAATTGATGAAGGGTCACCTTTAAGCAAAAAAAAAAAAAACGAAAAATAACAGGCAAAGAAGACTCTCAGGTGGCTAAGTGTCCACTCTACCTGTGTAGGTGGTGGTAGCAATGAGAAGGTGTGTACTTAGGGCGAGGAGGTGATCACATGGATCAATTCAGACGTTGCCATTAGGATATGCCTGTGGTCAGCTCTGATTTTCGTGGCCTTGTTTCTTTCTCTACTTCTCCTTCTGTAGCTTTTCTTAAGCACTAAGATGTTTGAAATAAACAGCAGTGGGTTGGGCAGCTGTTGCAATGGACAGGACTTTGTCCGTCTGGAGCTGCCTTAAATTTTTTTAATTTAGAAAAAACAATAATAGGATATTTGATGGCTTCCTTGTGATACATCCAAGATATTTTATCATCCTAGCTTTTCAAATTTGGTTCTGCCACTCCTATAATGAAGGTCAATAACTTGCAGTCCAAATATTTCTTGAGCAACTACTACATACAGGTGTGTTTTTTAGATTTTCCCAACCATGAAGTCATTGATAACATTCTAAATTCAGTGAGAGAGCGAGCAATTACTAGAAAGGGGTACCTTTCCAGGGACTACTCCAGCTCACATAAATCCTTCATATGGCTGAAAACTCTTTTTTTCCTGAACTTGAATCCTAGTGGATTCAGTCCCAAAACCATGGTGTGTTGGCCGAGGTCAAAGCTGGAGATGGATGGTTTCCATGGCCTTGTTTGTTGTGAGCACTTGGCTCTCCTCCAACCAGTGGAAGTCATGGCAGACTGTTCATTATATATTCTTAATGGAACAGGAAATTAACACAATGGAAAAATATGTATTGCTGCTCAATCTCTGAGAGTATTTCATTTTAAAACTAGCTACAGGGAGGAAATATCTTGTTATTTTATAACATTTTTTATTACTCGAGCGATACATGTTTACTGCAGAAAAATTAGAAAATACAGATAAGCAGAAAGAAATTAAAAGTCATCCTCAATACCTAAAGATAACTGTTATTAACATTTTGATATCTATCCTTTCAGTCTTGTTTTTGTGTTTAGATTGGATCATGCTGTTTGCTTTACAATATGGTTTTTCTTTGGTTTAATAACATATGATTAAAAACTTCCTGTGCTGGTGAATCTATTTTTACAACATTTAAAAATGGCTTTTAGTTAGTTATTGTACTTTGCATACCCATGTTCATTTAATTTAACCATCTATTGTTAAACATTTGTAGTATTTCCAATTTTTAGATACTGTATGTTTTATTGCAGTAAACATTTTTGGAATGAACTTTTTATTCTCATTGATTATTTCCTACATAAGAATTGTTTGAAGTTTAATTGCTTTGTCAAAGGGTCTGCATTTTTAGGTATTTTGATGTATATTATCAAATTGTCTTCTAAGAAAGTTACACTTAAAATAACATTGTGTAAGAGTGCTTATTTTCCCTAAATTTGTAGCAATTTTAAGTATTGTTATTTTAAAAATCCTTACCAATTCTGATAGGTGAAAATTCATACCTCATAGTTTAAATTAAATTTTTTTAGTTACTGGTGAATTTCAGCAATGATTTTGTGTTTATTGCCCCATTTTATTTTTTCCTTTGTGTATTGCCTATTCGTGTCCTTTGTTATTTGATTGATGTGTTTCTCTTATTCAAGTAGTCATTTTTTGGGATATCAATAACAAGATGCTTTTCTATGTAATTGAGAAATTGCGTTAGAGTGAAAAGGAAAAAACAAAACAAAACGCGTGAGCCAAATGTCCTGGACTCCTAGTTAATAAACACTAAAAATATTTATATTAGTACTTGGATTTTAGTAACTGTAATTAATTAAACGGGGTTAGCAAATAATTCTCTATTGTTTACCATCCCAGGAAAGTAACTGCCTCCTCACCTTTTTTCAGTAGGCATACCATAGTAAAGTGAATGGGAACCATAAATCTTTCTTTTTTTTACTCACACAGGTCTTTGCTTCAAGCTGGATGGGGGAATGCCATCAGCGCTTCTCCCCCATCTCTGTAGATCCCCTTCCCTTCTTTACACACACTAGTTCCCAGGGCATTTCACTCCAAGCAGTCAGCACCTGAATCTCTTAGTGGAACAGCTGCCTTTTTACGGTCTTAACTCACGTTCTCTGCAGGGGCCTATGGACACACGCCCAGGGTATTCTTTAGCCAGTGACTGTGGCTGTGCAGTTGCCTTGTTCCCCAAGAGGGACAAGTCTGCCGTGCGACCTGCCCCATCTTTGGAGCTCCCTGTGGGACTGAGCCAAAGCTACCTCCCACCCTGGCCTGACCTCTTTTCACTTCCCAGTTTTCACTTCCCCCAGTTGCCACTTTCCTGAGATAATTTACTATTAAGTTACTTCCACGCTTACGCTTCTTGTTGGATCGGCTTCAGGAAACCCCTTCCAGAGTCACATGTATCAACATTTAGAAATTAAAGTAACACGGGATTACTTTATTCTGAGGACTAATGGCTAAAAATAACTATAGTAGTTAACATTTTTGAGATTTTACAATGAATCTAGCACTAAACACTTTCTCATGGAATATCTTGTCTAATCCACGTATTATAGGGCATCTCTATTTTTTTTCCCAGATGAGAAAACTAAGCTTAATTTGTTCATAATAGATTCTCAGTGACCAAAATGGGATTCAGAGCCAAGTCTAGCAGACCCCAGAGCCCAAGCTCTACAACCATAATTCTAATCTGCCTCAAAAGTGGTTTAATGAGTTTGGAAGGGTCAAAAGTTGTTTTCAGGACCCCTGGAATTATTGGGCACAGTCTAAGGTGCATGGATGCTGGCCAGCCATGACAGCGCATGACTCAGTACTTTCCTGGATTCTTCGCACATCTACACAAATTGCCTATAAGAAGCTACCCTTGTTTCAAGCTCAGCACAGGTTAATAGGAGAAAGAAACATGACAAAATTTTCTTATCCTGTCCCTCCATCCAAGCAAGGGGTTCAATTACAGGTTAAGTTCCAGCCTTGCCTGATCCCTAAGGAGATTGAGAAGAGAGTCCCTCCCCTTCAAGGAAGCTGGGCTTTCATCCCCTTGCAGCAGTCAGTCATTAGCTAAGGTTTATTCTAGCAACATACTAACTCCATAGATTTTAGGCTCTGAGTATCTGGGTGAATCAGGTCCAGGAACCAACAGGTAGTTCCCTGGTGAAGGTTTCCAGAAGGTATGAGCCACTAGGAGCAAGCAGTACAGAAGCTGAGGAATGGGTCCACAGAACCAGTAGTGGACTGGCTGAGTAAGAGCTACTTGGTTACAATAAGGGAATGTGAGGAGATTTGGGTGGTTCCTACAGCTGGACTAGGACAAGATTCTAGAGGGACATTGGCAGGGCAGTTCGGCTGCCTTTTTTGCAAAACTGTCCCCTCCTGTTAGCCGCAGCCTGTGGGACAGTTAGGGCTCTTGGGCAAGAACAGGACACTCCCATCATCCCAAGGATTGGGAAAAAACCAGCAGCCATCTGATTGGGTTGGTTGGGAGACAGAATGAACTGTTCTCTGGCTGTGCTTTTTTAGAGGAACAAAACAGAAATGGATTCTGTACTCTTGGAGTATATACCATGTTCAGATAGACAGTTTGGGCAGGAGTATAGGATGAAGAGGCAGAGATTCTGGGAGAATATCTTTAGGCAAGAAGCAGCAGAAAGTAATGCCCTCAAAGGTCTGGAAGTGGTGGTTGATAAAATTCTAAGTATTATTTTATAATGGAATAGCCACATGTAAGAGTCCAATAAAAATATCTATGTGTTCTAAAGAAATTGTATTATAGCCATGCGGGTCTATTATTAAAAACTGCAGGCATTTGTACATATCACCCATCAGAATTTAATAGGATGAAGCCACACTGAAGAATGCTTCAAGAACTCATTTAAAAACATTCTGCTATGTTTGTGATTGCTCCTTTATAATTGCTATAATCCGTCAGCTTAATATTGTCATAAAAAATTCTAATAAATCATGACTGAGTCACAATTGATAAGACATAAATAGCATCCTCAGCTACACACTGAGTTCCACTAATCTATTAGTCCATTTATTTGAAATAGATTGAAATTAAAGTCCTCTCTGAATATTAGTTAAGCGGCTTGGGGCAGAATTCTGTCCAGTGTTCAAATGAGGAAATCCTGTCTAGGCTGAACTTGAATTTGAAAGATTTTATTTCAAAACTCTTTTCCTCTCCATTCCAATCAGAGATCTGAGGACCTGGGACACACTCAGTAATGGTTCTAGACTGTGTGCTATGCATCCCCAGGTGTAACCAAGTAACTCTTACTCAAGCCACCTGTGGGTAAAATTGTAATATTTCCAGAATATCTCACCTGGGTTTAGTGCATCTGCATATCAACAGGTGTTCCTCAGGGGTGGAGAATAGTAGTTCATCTCCATATCAATGGGTAGTTACCTGGGTGACCAAGGGCTTATCTGAACCTGAGAGGTTAGGGGGAGGTCTTGCTTGCTCTGCCTGAGCAGGAAAGAGATGGCCCTAGACTGCAGTTTGTAAGCACTAAACAGGTTTTAAGTTTTATTTCTCCCTTTGACTGATTTCAGTTTTAGGGGTATTTTGTCCCAGGATTTCCTCTCCCAGGAGTTACATCTGGCAGTAGTCAGCAGGATCTCTGAACACTAAATCTGTCAAAATGGGTGTGACCTATGGGAGGGCTGCCCCTAGAGATGGTGGGGAGATGTCCGGAACCCCCCCACTCCCATGGATGGAGGGGAGGCCCCAGCAGTTGCAGCAGGAGAGAGTGTAGCTTCACCTGTTATTATTCCCCAGCTGTGGGGCTTCCAATTTGGGAAACCCTAGTGGGGAATTGGTCTAGAGTAAAGTACCTCCTAGAGGGAATGGGAATGTAGTGTGGAGAACAGAGGTGACATCAGCTTTATTTTTAGAGTTTTCTTTAAAAAATATGAAGCAAATATGATAGCAGTGCTAGCATTTGTTCCTCTGAGTGATGGGTACATGGATGTTATCCTTTGCACTATTCTGTATTTTTTAAATTTCATAATAAATAATCAATAATCACAAAAGAAAAATGGGCAATGAACATGAACAGGGAATTCCTTACCTTGCATAAAGAAAGATGTAACTATTTAACATAAGACTGCCAAAAATTAAAGTGAATGATGGTATTCAGGACTCTAGTAGGTATAATGAAGTATAAACTGTCAAAACAAAACTAAAGTTGATTCAATATTTTTGTAAGGTAATTTTGCTATATATAATAATGATAAATAGGCATACAGATAATTAAAAATGTGCAATCATGTTGATTCCAGAATTCCCTCTTAGAAACTTATCTTACAAAATGACAACAAATGTATCTATGCTATTATATATGCTTAGAAATATGTATGCAGAGAATATGTATTGAATGACACACAAAAAAGTGGTGAATGTGCCTCTGGGAAGGGGAATGGAGCAATACAAATTTGTGGTGATAATCAAATTCTATAATCTGATTTTTAAAGTCAAATCTGTATGTTACTTTCTTTATAACAGCTTTATTGAAATATAATTCACTTACTAGAAACTCACTCTTTTAAAGTATATAAATCAGAGGGTTTTAGTATATTCAGAGTTATGGAGCCAACATTATTGTCTAATTTTAGATTATTTTCATCATCTCAAAACAAATCTCTATACCCACACCCCCTTGCCCTGGCATCTGGCAACGACTGATATATTTTCTGTCTCTATGGATTTGCCTATTCTGGACATATAAATGGGAACATGCAATATGTCGTCTGGATTCTTTCACTTTGTATTGTTGTAAACTTCCTTGGTAGAACTGGTCTTGCTGTGTCCCCCAAATTTTCAACTACTCTGTTTCTATTTTCATTAGTCTCAGATATTTTTTAATTTCCTCTTTAATTTCTTCACTGACCCATTGGTTGTTCAGTAACATGTTATTTAGTCTCAACATATTTGTATTTTTTCCAGTTTTTTCCTTGTGAGTCATATCTAGTTTAATACCATTGTGAAAAGATACTTGATATGATTTTGTTGTTCTTAAATTTGCTGGCACTTGTTTTGTGGCCTAACACATGATCTACACTGGAGAATATTCCATGTGCACTTGAGAAGAATGTGTATTCTGCTGGTTTTGGATGGAATGTTCTGTATATATCTGTTAAGTCCATCTGGTCTAATGTGTTATTCAAAGCCACTGTTTCCTTGTTCATTTTCTGTGTGGATGATCTATCCATTGATGTAAGTGTAAAGTCCCCTATTATTATTGTATTACCGTCTATCTTTCCCTTTACATCACTTAATATTTGCCTTATATACTTAGGTACTCCTATGTTGGGTGCATAGATTCTTAGAATCGTTATATCCTCTAGATGGATTGATCTCTATATCATTATGTAATGCCCTTCCTTGTCTCTTGTTATATTCTTTGTTTTAGAGTCTGTTTTGTCTGATAGAAGCATTGTCACCCCAGCTTTTTTTCATCTCCATTTGAATGGAATATCTTTTTCCATTCTTTCACCTTCAGTCTGAAGTGAATCTCTTGTAGGCCAGCATACAGATGGGTCTTGTTTTTTTATCCATTCAGCCATCCTATGTCTTTTGATTGGAACATTTAGTTCATTTATATTTTAAGTAATTATTTATAGGTATGTACTTATTGCCATTTTATTAAATGTTTTCTGGCTGTTTTTGTAGTTCTTCTCTGATCCTTTCTTCTTCTCTTGCTCTTTTTCCTTGTGATTTGATGACTGCTTTTGGTGTTATGCTTTCTCTTTTCTGTATATATTACAGTTTTTGGTTTGTGGTTACCATGAAGTTCATATATAGAATCTTATGTATATATAGCAGTCTATATTAGGTTGATAGTTGCTTAAGTTCTAACACATTCGAAAAGCACTCCTTTTTTATTATTATCCCATCTATGTTTTACGTATATGATGTCATCATTTACTTCTGTTTTTTTTGTTTATCCCTTGGTTAATTTTGTGTACATAGTTACTTTTACTATTATGTTTTGAACTTCATACTAGTTCTGTAAGTAGTTTATCTGCTGTCTTTACTGTATGTCTGTTTTTACCAGTGAATTTTTTTTCCTTTCCTTATTTTCTTACTTCTAGTTATGGCCTTTTCTTTTCCACTTAAAAAAAGACCCTTTAGCATTTCTTGTATGTTCAGTTTAGTGGTGATAAACTCCCTTAACTTTGCTTTGTCTGGAAAACTCTTTCTCCCTCCTTCAATTCTGAATGATAATCTTGCCCAGTAGAGTATTCTTGCTTTTAGGTTTTTCCTTTCAGCACTATGAATATGTCATGGCATTCCCTTCCAGCCTGCAAAGTTTCTGCTGAAAAATGAGCTGATAGCCTTATGGGATTTTCCCTCAATGTAACTGCTTTTCTCTTGCTGCTTTAAAAATTCTCTCCTTATCTTTGATCTTTCCCTTTTTAATTATTAGTGTCTTGATGTGAATGTCCTTGGGTCTGTCTGCTTTGGGTCTCTCTGATTCCTGGACCTGGATGTCTGTTTTCATTCCCAGATTAGGGAAGTTTTCAGCTACTATTTCTTCAAATAAGTTTTCTTCCCCTTTGTCTCTCTTTTCTCCTTCTGGGACTCCTATAACATGATGTTTTCTTGAAGCTGTCAGAGAGCTCTCTTGGCATGTCTTCACTTTAAAAATACTTTCTTTTCCTTTTTTTTTGCTGTTCTGCTTGGTTCTTCGCCACTACCCTGTCTTCCAGATTGCTGATCTGTTTTTCTGTGTCCTCTAATCTGCTGTTGATTCCCTCTAGTGTATTTTTCATTTCAGTTATTATATTCTTTATTTCTGTCTGGTTCCTTTAAGTTTTCTTTTTGTTGATGTTTTCATTGAGTTCATCAACTGTTCTCTCCAATCCAGTGAGTATCTTTATGATTAGTGTTTTGAACTCTTCATCAGATAGATTTCTTACCTCCATTTTGTTTAGCAATTTTTCTGGCATATTATCTTGTAGTTTCATTTGGAACATACTTCTTTGCCTCCTCATTTTGTCTGGCTCTCTTTGTTTCTGTGTATGTGGGTCACATATGTCTCCTGTTTTTGAAATCAGTGGCATTATGTAACAGGTGTCCTGTGGGGCCCAGAATACCCCCTTACATCAGAACCAGCCACTCTAGTGGTGTCCCCTGTGTGGGCTGCTTATACCATCCTGTCATGGCTGAGCCTCGACTGCTCTGAGTGGGCTGATGGAGTAATATGGCCCTCCACCCAGCTATCACCAATAACCGGAGCAACTAATGCAGGTACATGGGTTTGATGGGTCACTCCTGGTGTGACTCGCTGAAAGGCTGGGCTGTAGCCCCTGCAGGTATGTTGGTGGGTGGGGCCAGCCCTCAGCCTCTATCGACAAGGTCAGGCCTGACTAGTGTAGACACACTGTTGGGAGGGCTTATTAAGAGCAGGGCTGCCTGAGAGGCCTGGTTGTACCTACTATATAGGTGTGTTGGTGGGTGAGGCTGGCTTGCTCTACAGTTCTGGCTGGGACTGGTTGCTGGGTATATGTGTGTAGGGGTGGTAGTCACTCTGGCAGGCTCTTGTCAGTGGTGGATGGGGTGGGGGAGGTGAGTATGCAGGGGACTGCTAGAATGGGACAAAGGGTGCCCGCATGGTAGATGGCTAGTGTCAGAACTGGCTTCTGCAAGGGTCTAGCCAGATAGGCTAAAGGAGGGCATGGAAAATGGTGTCTGCTAGCCCCTCCATCCTGGAGAAAGCTCTAACAGATCCCTGCCCCTCAGGAATATGTCCCAAAGTTAATCAGTAAATATCCTTCAAATATACCTCAGGCACTTTTCAAACTCCTGCTTCTGTGCTGGGTTTCAGACTGATCAACACAGCATACTGGCCCTTCAAGAGCAGAGATACAGCCTCATATGTCCATTGGCTTTCTTGGAGTTAAGCCCCACTGATCTGCAAAGCTCCTAGAGTTAAGCTTCGCTGCTTTTCAAAGCCAGGTGTTATGGGAGCTCGTCTTCCCAGTGCAGGTCCCCACAGCTACACATGCTGGGTGCCCTTGCCCTTTCATTCCCTCCAGTGCCTTTATCCCCTTGCTTCTCTGTGCCTTGCTTCCTCCTGCTTATTGGCGGCAGCAGGGCAAGGGCTTAGATCCCAGTCATAGCTCTGCCCCTTTTCATCTTCTCAGCATGGCCTTCTTTGTGTCTTTAGCTGTGGAAGATCTGTTCTGCTAGTCTTCAGGTTGTCTTCAGAGTTAGCTGTATTACATATATTGCTGCCTTGATGTGTACATGGGAGGAGGGTACCACTGTGATCTTCTATTCCACCACCTTCCCAGAATCCTTCAGAAGTAGGATTTATTTTACTTTCTTCTATCATACTTTTTTTTATCATACTGTTGAATTGATTTTTGTATGTGGTGTAAGGAAGTGGTCCAACATCATTCTTTTGTACATGTAATCCAGTTGTTCCAGCACCAGTTGTTTAAAGCCTGTTCTTTCCCCTACTGAATTATCTTGGCAACCTTGTCAAAATCAACTGACCATAAATGTATGGGTTTATTTCTGAACTCTTAATTCCGTTCCATTGAACTATATGTTTATCCTTATGTCAATACCTACACTGTCTTGATTGTTGTAAGCTAGTTTTAAAATAGGGAAATGTGAGTTCTTCAACTTTTTTTCAGAATTGTTGGGTATTTGGTGATACTTGTGTTTTCCTATGAATCTTAGGGTCAGCTTGTCAATTTCAGCAAAAGTGCCAGCTGAGATTTTGAAAGGGATTACAATGAATCTGAAAATAAATTTAGGGAGTATTGCTGTCTTAACAATATTAAGTTTTGCTATCCATAATCATTGGGTGTCTTTCTATTACTTAGATCTTAATTTATTTTACCAATGCTTTGTAGTTTTCAGTTTATATTACTTTTGTTAAATTTATTCCTAAATATTTTACTCTTTTTTGATGCTATTGCAAATGGAATTTTTATAATTTCACTTTTGCATTTTTCATTGCTTATAAAGGGGCAGACAATTGATTTTTGTATATTGGTTTTATATCCTACAATCTTACCTAGCTTGTTTAATAGGTTTAATAATTTTTTTGTTTTTGGTATGGATTCCTTGGGATTTTCTATCCACAAGATTATGTCTTCTTGAATAGAGATAGTTTTACTTCTTCCTTTCAAGTATGGAGGCATTTTGTTTCTTTTTCTTGCCTAATTATCCTGGGTAGAACCTCCAGTATAATATTGAATAGAAATGATGAGAGCAGACATAGACATTCTTGACTTGTTACTGATCTCGGTAGAAAAGCATTCAGTTTTTTATCATTTACTATGTTAGCTATGGTTATTTGTATATGTCCACTATCAGGATGAGGAAGTTTCCTTAAACTCTTAGTTTTCTGAGAGTTTTTATCCTGTAAGGGTGTTGGATTTGTCAAATACATTTTCTGTTTCTATTTATATGACCATGTGGTTTTTGTCCTTTGCTAAAAATGGTGTATTACAGTGAATGGTTTCTGTTTTGGCTATTAAGCCAACCATGATGCTTAATTTTATGTGTCAGCTTGACTGGGCTAAGGGATGTCCAGACAGTTGGTAAAACATTATTTCTGGGTGTGTCTGTGGGAGTGTTTCTGGAAGAGATTGGCATTTGAATAGGTAGATTGGATAAAGAAGATTGCCCTTATCAATGCAGGTGGACATCATCCATTCTGCTAAGGGATTGAGCAGAATAAAAAGTGGAGGAAGAGCTAATTTGCCTTCTTTCTTTGAGCTGGGACATCCTTCTTCTCCTGCCCTTGGGTGGGGGTGTTCCTGATTCTTGGGCCTTTGGACTCAGACTGCACTACACCACCACTTTTCCTGCTTCTCCTGCATACAGGTTGCAAATTATAGGACTTCTAGGCCTCCATAACCCTATAAAACAATTCATATAACAAACTTCCTCTATATACCTATATATATCATATTATTCTGTCTCACTGGAGAATTCTGGAAATTAAACCAAAGACTTGGAACAATACAACAAGGGTCTATTTAAGAGAAATTACTGAATCTCAGGACAGGAAGCTTTGTAGAGTTTTACACTGTGCTATTCCCATACCCTTCTACTGATATCTGTAGTAGCCTTGAAAACCAGCAGCCTAGCAGCCCACTGGAGGGGACAAATGGATTTGGAGCTTTCCAAAAGCCCCATCTCTGGAGATTGTCACTATTTGACCTATTTGGCAGCTCCTTGGGAAATCCCCCATCACAGCATCTGTCTTTATTTGATCTGACTCCAAGCTTGCTCAATAGAAAAATCCTTATCCCCAAGGTATTTATTGCCATTCCAAGAGTGTTTCTCTACATCCATTACTTTCACAATGAAAAAAGTACTTACTTTCAAAATGGTTTTACAGTATAATTAAGTTACTTTTAATAGTGATTAACTAGGAACAATCCAAATGTTTAAAATTGTTTTTAAAAGAATGATATAGCCATAGGATTTAGAATGAATGTATGTGTATGTATAGTGTGTGGGTAGCATGTTAAATTATAGATGATGACTTTACATATGTGTAAATAAGTGCTAGATAAACATATCCCATAATATTAACATTGGCTATTTGGGAAAGAATTGGATTGTGGATAAATTTTTTTTAATTAAATTGTGTGTTTTTTAGATTTGTGTTTGTGTGTTGTTTAAGCTTTCTGTATTAAGCATATATTTGTGCAATTAAAATATGACTAATACATCTAAGATAAATTTACTTTCTGGTTAAAAGAATGCATCCTCTCATACCAAAGTTCTTTTAAAATAAATGTGATGTATTGTCAGCTACCTGTAATCCATAAGTGCACACAGATCACTGACAGGACATTTTCTACCTATATTATTACGTTGGTAACCTGAGTCAGAAAGAAGGAAAAATAAAAAGATACTGCCTCTTGACTCTTAGGTAGAGCGTGTCATTTTCTTAGTTTTATTTTGTTGGATTCCAGAGACACTAATACTAATTCCCAGAACTACTTTTGCTTTTAGAATCACACAGATCCCTGGGAATGTGTAACTTCTCCATTGCTTAGCAACTGTTCCATTATTTTCAGGAACTTGCTAAATGAATGAATACATTTTGATGACAAGACGGCTCTATTCATGCCATGCTCTGGACCACCATGTAATAGAGATAACAAAATGAAATATTGCAAAGATCATGTCCCCAGTCAGTTCTCCCCACAAGAACCCTCAGAAGACTGAGTTAGAAAAGAAACTTTATGCAAACAGATTTTAAAAGCTAATAGAAAAAACATATTGATTTTGAAATAATTTTATTATGTACACCCACATTCACATTTTAACAGTTGTTGGATGACCTTCCATGAATAAAATACAAATAGTGCAATGTCCCAGGTGCCATGTGGACATCAGTCCTCGACAGTTTCAAAACCCCTAAAATGGTTCCCGTTTCCTTTACATAATAAATTTATGTATATTATAAACTTAGACCTGCATTAAACCGTAACTGATGGGTGATCAAGGTTTCCAATCAAACGTTTGGCCAGGGAAGGTTGTAGATTGGAATACCATCCTACAGAACCAGTTCATTTTTAAGAAGCAAATGCTGTGTGTTAACATCCTTTAAATGAAAATAACAATTCTAAATATTATGACTTAATATGTTTGCATTTCAGTTTTGGCTTTCAAAAAGCTCAGAGAAAATTTTGGTACCTCAATTCCAGTAACAAATTTACTCTCAGGTCCTGATAAGTCTTATTTCCTCCTAAGCAAGTTTGAGGAACAATACACACATACATACACATGCACACAGTGAATGCCATTGATGATAAATACAAGAAGTCTAAAATGTACTAAGTTATAAGATTATGTTACCAAAATTATATATGATTGAATAATGAAATTTTGAGAACTAACTATATTTATATTCTTAGTTTTAAAGTCAAGAACCAGTGACAGAACTTTGTAGTCTCTCTGCTTCTTTTTATAATCTCTCCCTTTTAGCCCAGGGAATCAATATTTCTACTTCCAATTCATGTTTGTCTAACTCACTGACCCCCTTTTCCTGCCAGAAATTTTAAGCTCAGGGTTAAAACTAATTCTGAGTTTTATAAGTAAAAATTTTGCTGTAAAAATCTGAACAGTACAAAAAGTACATGGAATAAAAATTGACATCTTTCTTCGATTCCTCACATATGAAATTTCTATATATGTACATAGTCCTGTTCTTGGTAAAGAAAAATAATGAAAATATACTTGGATTAGGTGAGTTAATTCAATTCAGCATTAAAGTCTGAAACATATATCTCAAGCTTCATCATTCATGAACTAAAACAAGGTTGGGGATGGTAGGTGCCACGCCTCTCATCTTTAATGAACTTACAGACTGTTTTGGGAGATGAAGTATAGACAGGATCACTAATAATGTCAGATGTGTACTTTCAGAAGATACTATGTAATAGGGTAAGTCTACTAATAAATGCTTCATGAAGGAAGTGGAGTTTTAGGTGGCTCTTGAAAGATGGGTAAGATCTAAAGAAGCAAAGAGAAGAAAGAAAAACTCAGATTCATTTTAATTTTCATACTACGTTCTTTCCAAAAGGATTGTAGTGTGGCTTATAATAACACAAACTGCCTAACCTCTCTGTGCCCTACTTAGTTTTCTCTTTGGTGAATGAGACAATAAAAATAGAAGCAACTTCATAGAGTTATTGTGAAGATTAATCTGTATCTAAATAGCTTAACAAGTGCCTGGAATTCAGTAGGGGTTCAGTCAATGTTTGCTATCTGTACTTCCATTATAAAGAATGAAGGATACAGGGCCACAAACTTTGCAAAAGTTTCATTCATTCCTGGTCCTCACTGAGGAGAACACTGAGACTAAATTTAATTTGATTAGGCATGTGAATGTGGAGGTGATTACTAACAGAGGAAGAGGCTGCAAATCAATCAAGATAGCCAGCTTTGCAGAAGATGAAACAAGTTTCTTATCACTGCTTACTTTTCTCTGTGTTGAACTGGGAACTCAAAAAATCCTTAGCAGGTCCTGAATTCTTTTAGCTTAAAAGCCATGTCCTTTAGAATTTAGTTTAGGATTATCCCAGTTGAATATCTTGATATGATGCCTTAGACCTTTAAAACCCACACAAGAAGGGCTCCAACCCACTGCACATTCTAGCCAGAGGTACCTGAGTTGTTCATCTGTTCCGACGCCTCCCATCGCATCTCCATCTCCAGCTCTGTCCAAGTATCTTTCCTAGTATCATGGTTGCCTGTGTTTCTAGTTTTGACAAGCCTTTATTCAGATGTGTTAATATAACAGTAAACATTGCTGTTACCATTTTCCTATTGCAAAAGTATCCTTGAGTCAGGGGTGATGCAAAAAGTCACAGTTACTTCTGCAAGAGCAGACCAGAAAAATCAATGAGTTACTTCTAAGAGAAATAGTCACTTACAGTGTGAGAAAGGAAACATTTCTTTAACAAAAAATATTAATGATAAGAAAGGGTGGAAGTAAGGGAGCTTAAGATCAACAAAGAGGGTGGAAGTGACTCCAGGGGTGGCAGATTCGGTCAATTAAAATCTGTCTTAAAATGGTTTCTTACCAAGATACTTTAGCCTGAGTTTGGAAGCAGAAGTTTCATTGTTTTCTTTTGTTTGTTGTTTTGCTTTTTTATCCCTTAAACTTTTTTTAAACCATTTCTATTATACAATATTATACACATACAGAAAATGCATAAAATACATGTTTGGTTTTATAAAATTATTATAAAGCAAGCTACATGTAACTACCTTATTGAGCTGACACCCCAAAACATTGCCAGCACCCCAGAAGCCTCTGCCAGCCTCTGCTCCTCATGACCACTTCTCTCCCCCTCCCCACTTTCCTGATTTTTATGGCAATCACTTCCTTACTTTACTTCACCATTTTATCCCCTAAGTTTGACTCTCTAAATACTATAGTTCAGCTCTGTCTGTTGAAATGTATATACATTGAATTGCACATGTGTTCTTTGTGTCTAACTTCCTAAACACATCATTCATCCACACTGCTATGTGAATATACCTCAATTATGTATTCATAATCCTGTTGATAGACTTTTGGGTATTTGCAGTTTAGGGCTATTACAAATAAAGCTGCCAGAAACATTTTTGTACATTTCTCCTAATGCATGTGTGCACACATCTTTCTTGGGCATATTCCCAGGAGTAGAATTGCTGTATCATCAAATATGCAAATCTTCAACTTCAGTAAATAATGCCAATGGTTTTCTAGAGTTCTTGTCCCAGTTTACACCCTCACCAGCATTATATGACAATTTTCCTCAACTTTTAAGAGAGGAAAGAAGGCTTTTCAGTCTGCTAAAATATACTGAACTCTATGAAATCCCCACATTTGGCTATTGCAAAAACAGGGTGAGTTTCATGGACTAAGCTCCTCCAGATGGTCTGAGAGGTGTGCTCAGGTTGTACACTTGCTCTGGACTCGGACAAATTGGAGTTCAGATCTTGGCTCTGCCACTTATTTGCTGTGTTACATTAGGCGAGGCATTTAATATTTATAATTCTGTTTTCTTATCTGTAAAACAGGGGTGAAAATAGTATGTAATTCATAGACTTGTTGTGTTGATTTAATGAGATGACACATTCAAGGTGCCTGGCATATTGCCTGGCACATAGGAAACATAAGTATAGGAGTTGTGCTTACATTATTATTATTAATAATGATAATACTTATTATTATATTACTATCATTATTTACACTTAGGATTTCCTTTCTAACCATAGCACCGAGAAAGATGAGGAAGCAGAACGTTAGAGTGGACCATCTATATGTGTATATTTTCCAACAATGTCCATCCTCAGGCAGTGGTCTTTGAAAAGGAGAATCAAGATGCTTATAAGCCAGGACTCAGTTTTGCCCAAGAGGCATCAGCCAGAAGAACAGACATGTGTCGAGAAATGGCCTCCTGGTCACCTGACTGTTGGACATTGTTTGGCACCCCAGAGGCAAAGTAGTTGGAACCCTAAGCTCTCCACCACCTGAACAAGGAGCTCCCATGCTCTGCTGCGCTCCTTCCAGGCCCAGCCACCTGGCATGCTCCTGGCTTACAAGGCCACGGCTGCAGTGTGGCAGCCACATCTCATTGGGCCTTTGTTCACCATTCCCATGGGGAGTTGCTCCTAGAGGGCTGTGATGGTTGGCAGCCAGCAACCCAGAGACACAGGAGTCACAGAATCCAGGATCCAGGGGGGAAATTATTGTAAAATACCCTACTGTGAGTGAACAGGAAGGCTGCCACTGCATTTCTGTGCCCCCTCTGAGATGTCTGCAGCAGCTTCTCTCGAGCACTGGCTCCTTTTGTCCACTGCCTAAGAAGATGCTAAGCAGGCATCAGGGAGATTTCATGTTCTAGAAACAGACCTCTGATAGTCCTCTACGTGGAAGACCCATCATGATTCCATGGGGCAGCGCCTGGCCTGGAGCTCCTAAAAGGAGGTGGGATATGGCATCACTAAGAGGCAGGGTCAGAAGTGGGGCAGGTTCTTTGTCTGCAGGGAGGTTTCCAGACCTGGTCTTGTTGGGGGAAGAAGGATGTTCAAGGTGGATTATGGGGTCTGACTTTCAGAATTGATCTGGGGAATCCACTTATTCAATGACGTCAGTGCCCTTTTAAGGTCAGGCTTGCCTACTCTCACCTTCTTTGTTGTAGAGCGATGATGTATTAGGAAAAATTCAAGGGTCTGCTGGATAAACACTTGAGAGTCTGGGCTGGCCAAAAACCAGAACCAGACTAAACACACATACACACACACACTCAATGACTAAATGGGTCAAATGGGGTTTTTTACTGTAGAACCTGTCCTGACAAATCTTGGAATCACTGTACACCGCTCATTTTTATGCTGCCGATCAGATTTCTCTGTTCTAGTCAATTCTCTCTTTGAAATGTTCCCCTCTAATGTTTTTCCTTCTTTAACTCTTGCTACCTTTATTTCTTTGTTATTGGAAAGCTCTCCCACTATACTTCATAGACCTGGAATTTAATATTATTAAAATTCTTTCATCAATTTATGATAAAAAGGTTCCCATTTACCTATGCAACAAACACAAAATTCCTCAGCAATGAAAATAAAATTCGTCAGCTTGGGACCTTTTTTTTTTAAAGTATTGTTGATATACAATCTTACGAAGATTTCACATGAACAACGTTGTGGTTTCAACATTCACCCATATTATCAAGTCCTCACCACCACCCCATTGCAGTCACTGTCCATCACCATACTAAGATGTTATAGAGTCATTACTTGTCTTCTCTGTACTATACTGCTTTCCCATGACCTACCTATATTGTGAGTGCTAATTATAATGCCCCTTAATCCCCTTCTCCCTCCCCACCTGCCCTCCCACACCCCTCCCCTTTGGTAACCACCAGTCCCTTCTCAGCGTCTGTGAGTCCACTGCTATTTTGTTCCTTCAGGTTTGCTTTGTTCTTATACTCCACAAATGAGGGAAATCATTTGGTACTTGTCCTTCTCTGCCTGGCTTATTTCACTGAGCATAACACCCTCTAGCTCCATCCATGTTGTTGCAAATGGTAGGATTTGTTTTATTTTTATGGCTGAATAATATTCCATTGTGTATAGGTACCACATCATCTCTTTCCATTCATCTATTGATAGACACTTAGGTTGCTTCCATATCTTGGCTATTGTAAATAGTGCTGCAATAAACATAGGGGTGCATATGTCTTTTTGAATTACGGATCTT
The DNA here is from genome assembly GCA_032199065.1 of Smutsia gigantea. Taxonomy (NCBI): domain Eukaryota; kingdom Metazoa; phylum Chordata; class Mammalia; order Pholidota; family Manidae; genus Smutsia; species Smutsia gigantea. The sequence continues at coordinate 50,203 of JAVSCE010011621.1, read as the reverse complement.
GTTTCATAGGATAAATTCCCAGGAGTGAAATTACTTGGTTAAATGGTATTTCTACTTTTAGTGTTTTGAGGAACCTCCATATTGCTTTCCATGATGGTTGAACCAATTTACATTCCCACCAACAGTGTAGGAGGGTTCCCCTTTCTCCACATACTCGCCATCATTTATTGTTTCTTGTCTTTTGGATCTTGCCCATCCTAACTGATGTGAGGAGACATCTCATGTGGTTATAATTTGCATTTCCCTGATAATTAACTATGTGGAGCATCTTTTCATGTGCCTGTTGGCCATCTGAATTCCTTCTTTGGAGAAGTGTCTGTTCATATCCTCCACCCATTTTTTCATCAGGTTATTTGTCTTTTGAGTGTTGAGGCATGTGAATTCTTTATATATTTTGGATGTTAACCCCTTATCAGATAAGTTGTTTACGAATATATTCTCCCACACTGTAGGATGCCTTTTGTTCTGCTGATGGTGTCCTTTGCTGTACAGAGCTTTTTGGTTTGATATAGTCCCATTTGTTCACTTTTTGCTCATGTTTATATGCAAGAGATTTTTGCCTATGTTTTATTCTGTGAGTTTTGTGGTTTCATGACTTACATTGAGGTCTTTGATCCATTTCAAGTTTACTTTTGTGTATGGAGTTAGACAATAATCCAGTTTAATTCTCTTGCATGTAGCTGTCCAGTTTTGCCAGCACCAGTTGTTGAAGAGGCTGTCTTTTCCCCATTGTATATTCATGGCTCCTTTATCATATATTAATTGGCCATATATATATGGGTTTATATCTGGGATCTCTATTCTGTTCCATTGATCTATGTATCCATTCTTGTGCCAGTACCACATTGTTTTGATTACTGTGGCTTTGTAGTAGAGCTTGAAGTCAAGGTTTGTTCTTCTTTCTCAGGATTGCTTTGGCTATTCAGGGTCTTTTGTGTTTCCATATGAATTTTAGAATTATTTGTTCTAGTTCAATAAAGAATGCTGTTGGTATTTTGATAGGGATGGCATTGAATCTGTAGATTGCATTAGGCAGGATGACCATTTGGACAATATTAATTTTCCTATCCATGAGCACAGGATAAATTTCCATTTATTGGTGTCTTATTTAATTTCTCTCATGAGTGTATTGTAGTTTTCAGAGTATAGGTCTTTTACCTCCTTAGTTAGGTTTTTTCCTAGGTATTTTATTATTTTTGATGCAATTGTATATGGAATTATTTTTCTTATTTCTCTTTCTGCTAATTCATTGTCAGTGTATAGAAATGCAACAAATTTCTGTGTATTAATTTTGAAACTTTGCTGAATTCAGTAATTAGTTCTAATAGTATTTTGGTGGAGTCGTTAGGATTTTCTATGTATAACATCATGTCATCCACAAACACTGACAGTTTAACTTCTTCCTGACCAATTTGGATGCCTTTTATTTCTTTGTGTTTGATTTCCATAGCTAGGACCTCCAGTACTATGGTGAATAAAAGTCCTGAGAGTAGGCATGGTCTGAGAAGCCAGCTGGCACAATTTCAATCTTTTTTACTTTATTGAGGCTCTTTTTATGGCCTAGTATGTGATTGAAAAACATTCCACGTGCACTTGAGAAGAATGTGCATCCTGCTGCTTTTGGGTGTAGAGTTCTGTAGATGTCTGTTAGGTCCATCTGTTCTAATGCACTGTTCAATGCCTCTGTCTCTTTACTTATTTTCTGTCTAGTTGATCTGCCTTTTGGTGTGAGTGGTATGTAGAAGTCTCCTAAAATGAATGTGTTGCATTCTGTTTCCACCTTTAATTCTGTTAGTATTTGTTTCACATATTTACGTGCTCCTATATTGATTGGGTGCATAGATATTTTTAATGGTTATGTCCTCTAGTTGGACTGATCCCACTTATCATTATGTAATATCCTTCTTTGTCTCTTGTTACTTTCTTTGTTTTGAAATCTATTTTGTCTGATATAAATACTGCTACTCCTTTTTTTTCCTTATTATTTACATGAAATATCTTTTTCCATCCCTTAATTTTTAGTCTGTGTATATCTTTGGGTTTGACATGAGTCTCTTGTAGGCAGCACATAGATGGGTCTTGCTTTTTATCCATTCTCCAAATCTGTGTCTTTCAATTAGTGCATTTAATCCTTTTACATTTAGGGTGATTATTGATAGATATGTACTTATTGCCATAGTGGGCTTTAGATTTGTAGTTACCAAAGGTACAAGGATACATCCTTATTGTCTAACACTCTATCTTAAATCGCTTATTACTCTGTGTCAAACACAGTCTAAAGGTTCTTTTTTTCCCTTCCCCTTCTCCTTCTTTTTCCTCCTCCACTCTTTATATATTAGGTGTCATATTCTGTACTTTTGTGTATCCCTTGACTAACTTTGTAAGTAGTTGATTTAATTTTGTGTTTTCTTAGTAATTAATTGGTCTACTGCGGATTTATTTTAGCTAGTGACAGCTGTTTATCCTTAAGAGCATTTCCATCTAGAACTATCTATTTAAAATACCTTGTAGAAATGGTTTGGTGGTGGTGATTTCCCTCAACTTTTGGTTATCTGGTAATTGTTTAATCCCTGCTTCAAATTTAAATGATAATCTTGCTAGGTAGAGTATTCTTGGTTAGCAGCTGTCCTGTTTCATTACATTAAATGTATCATGCCACTCCCTTCTGGCCTGTAAGGTTTCTGCTGATAGCCTGATTTGGTTTCTTTTGTAAGTGATCTTTTTTCTCTTTCTGGCTGCTTTCAGTACTCTCTCCTTGTCCTTTATTTTTGCCATTTTAATTATTATATGTTTTAGTAATGTTATCCTAGGGTTTCTTTTGTTGGGTGATCTTTGTGCTTCCATGACCTAGATATCTATTTCCTTCCCCAGATTGGGGAAGTTTTCAACAACTATTTTCTTTCTCAAAGGAGACTTTCTATCCCTTTGTCTCTCTCTGTTTCTTCTGGTACCCCTATAATGCGAATGTTGTTCTGTTTGGATTGGTCACACAGCTCTCTTATTTTTCTATCATTCCTAGAGCAGCTTTTTTCTCTCTGTTCCTTGGCTTCTTTGTTTTCCTGTTCTCCAATTTCTATTTCATTTCCTGTCTCCTCTACCTCATCTGATCTACTTTTAAATCCCTCCATTGTATGTTTCATTTCAGATACTGTATTCTTCAGCACTGAGTAGGTTTTTTTCAGGATTTCTCTTTGTTGAAGTCCTCCCTGAGATGTTGAATACTTTGCTGTAAATCCATGAGCATGTTTGTGACTTTTATTTTGAAATCTTTATCAGGAAGATTGGTGATTTCAGCTTCACTAAGCCCTCTTTCTGGTGTTTTTTCTTGAATTTTTGTTTGGACCAAGTTCCTCTGTCCTCTCCATTTTTTTAGTATTTCTTATGGAATAATGGATTTCTGTAGGAGGCACCCTCTGGTGCCCAGTAGCTCAGTTTCCTGTGCAGGAGCCCCAGCTGTTGGTGCGAGGTAGGTGTGGCACCTTTCTGCCTTGCTTGTAGTGTTCTAATTTCAGGCGGGCTTTGTGGGCCGTCAGCTGATCACGAGACCTGGGAGAATATTCTCTGGAGCTGCCATGTGTATGTGGAGCTGTCTGTGCCTGTCCTACTGCAATGGCGGGCCACTGGCAAATGGGACTGGTGCTGGCTGGGAGGAAAGAGCTCCCAGGACTGGCTCTTGCACTCAGCTCCCCGGCTGGCCCAAAATAAGGCTGAGCAGGCTGGGGGTTATTCCCCTGACTACCTGGAGTAAAGTGTGATTTCACTGCTGGCTGGCAGGTTGCATAGCACTGCAAGGAGTCTCCTGGCTTTGTTGCCAGAGGGGGGGATGGAGCATCTGAAGCTCCTGAGGGCTCCCAACCTTTTGGGCTGAGGGAGGGCTGGAAAGGTATTTTCCACCTGACCTTTCTCCTAAACAGAGAGCACTGTGCAATCCTTGCCCCTCTAGCACCTCTCTCGCTGCTGGGAAGTCTTTCCCACTGCCTGCTCTGCGTTCTTTCTCAGGGGGTGGTAGAGCATGCCTGTTCTCTACAAGCGGCTGGGATCTGAGCCTCCCTGAGTGTTCCACCCGTCTCTGATGTCCAGCCCCACCAATCACCAGGGCACCATGCAATGTGGGCTTGTGTTCCTGGAACAGATCTCCAGGGCCAGGTACTTAGGATCCTTGGATTTGGATTCTACTCCCTCCCCACTCCATTCCTCTGCCTCCTGCCTGTGGAGTTGGGGTTCAGAGAGGGCTTGGGTCCTGCCATATCTAGACTTTGTCACTTTACCCTTTCTTCCCCAGATGCAGGTGGTCAGTTCTGTGGTCTTCAGGTTGATTTAAGGCTTACCTACTTGTATTTGCTGTATTTTCATGTTCTATGTGATTTTGGGAGGAGGTTTTTGTCTTGTCTTCCTACACTGTCATCTTTTTTTCCCCAGCTCCACAGCTTGGAACTTATGGGCCTTCACAATCCATCAGGTTTTTATTTTCATTTCCCATTTCTCAGTGAATCCTTTTTTATAGCAAATTAGGGGATTCATTGTTCCTGTAACAAGCTACACCCTCTGCTCTTCTGTGATTCACCCTCTATACTATTCACTTGCTTTCATTCTTCTTCTATCAAGCACAGGCTTGTCAAAGTGTAGTATGTGTATCTCCAGTGTCACACAATTAGGGGGTAGACCAAACTTTTTAAAACTTTAATATGTAAGGTTTTTTTTTCTTTCATTATTAAATGCTCACCCCAACTAGTGTAGTTACTATCTGTCAACAAAGAAGATGTTAAAGAATCATTGGCTATATTTTCCATGCTGTACTACCATCCCTGTGACCAACTTACAATATGATTGAGAATTTTTGTGCCCCTTTATCTTCCTCATACTCTCCACCCACCCACCTCAATCCCTCCCTTATGGTAACCACCAATAACTTCTCAGTGTCTATGAGTCTACTGCTATTTTGTTCATTTTGTTTTGTTTTGTTTTTAGATTCCACAAATAAGTGAAATCATGTGTTATTTGTCTTTCTTTGCCTGGCTTATTTCACTTAACATAATACTGTCTAGGTCCATCCATGTTGTTGCAAATGGTAAGATTTCTTTCTTTTTTATGGCTGAGTAATGTTCCATTGTGTATATGTACCACATCTTCTTTATCAAGTCACCTATTGAGGGACACTTAGGTTGCTTTCATATCTTGCCTATTGCAAATAATGCCACAATAAATATAGGAATGCATATATCTTTTCAAATCAGAGGTTTTGTTTTCTTCAGGTAAAATCCTAGAAGTGGAATTACTGGGTCATATGGCAATTCAATTTTTAGTTTTTTGAGGGACCTCCATACTGATTTCCACAGTGGCTGCACCAATTACATTCCCACCAACAGTATGATGAGGGGATGCTTTTCTCCACATCCTTGCCAACATGTTATTTCTTGTCTTTTGGGTAGTGCCCATTCTGACTGGTGTGAGGTGATATCTCATTCTGGTTTGATTTGCCTTTCCCGATGATTAGTGATTTAGAGCATCTGTTCAGGTGCCTGTTGGCCATCTGTATGTCTTCTTTGGAAAAATGTCTATTCAGGTCCTCCACCCATTTTTTAATTAGGTTGTTTATCAGGTGTTGAGTTGTATGAGTTCTTCATGTTTCAGATGTTAGCCCCTTATCAGACATATTATTTGTAAATATCTTCTCCCATACCATAGGTTGCCTTTCATTTTGTTGATGGTTTGTTTTTCTGTACAGAAGTTTTTTAGTTTGATATAGTTTATTTTTACCTTTGTTTCCTTGCCTGGGAGACATATATCCATAAAAAAATTTCTCAGGCTGATATTCAAGAGATTCTTGCCTATGTTTTCTTTAAGAGTTTTATGGTTTCACGTCCTGTATTTAGATCTTTAATCCATTTAGAGTTGACTTTTGTGTATGGAGTTAGACAGTAGTCCAGTTTCATTCCCTTGCATGTGGCTGTCCAGTTTTCTCAACACCATTTATTGAAGAGACTGTTTTGTCCCTATTGTATATTCTTGCCCCATTTGTCATATATTAATTGACTACATATGCATGGGTTTATTCTTGGGTTCTCTATTCTGTTCCATTAATCTATGGGTCTGTTCTTATGCCAGTACCATACTGCTTCAAGCACTATAGCTCTGTAGTATACCTTGAAATTAGGGCATACAATACATCCTCAGTTTTGTTCTTCTTTCTCAAGATTGCTTTGGCTATTTGTTTTTTGTGTGTGTGTGTGGTTAATATGTAAGGTTTTAATAAATGTGTATTAGGGAATAAACAAATTATCACATCACAACCATGACTTCATAGATATCATTGTCCATGACAGAGCTGGTAATGCAGCAGTATCCCACTTTTACAGACTGCATGATCACAGGTATTCTGCATTATCAGGATATAAATGGGGTAGTCACACACCCTTGGCCAAATTGATTAGTTCAGGAAGGGGCATGTGGATTAATTCAGTCCAATGAGAAGAGGTATACCAGGGACTTTAAGAAAGAAGTTTCCTCACTCTAAAGAGCCACAGAAGTGACGGCCTCCCCACTCTCTCTCTCTTAGGGATATAGATCCTGCATATATGGTGACTGAAACTGCTATAGTTACTTTGGTACCATAATGGAAGGCAGTCTGAGGACAAAGTCAGCCTTCATGGTAAGGACAAAATTGAGAGAAGTTCAGAGAGGTCTGTATTTACACATTAAACGAGTTCTAATTGGACTTTCAGTTACATAAGCCAATGCATTTCCTTACCATTCCAGCCAGTCTGAGTTGGTGTCTGCCACTTCAGTTCAAAGCATCATGATTGATTCAGGATGAGTATCATAGGTTGCTAATACAGATCCATGATTCCTCCATTTTTTTGACTTGATGGCCATGCTAGAAATATGGCAATAATTGTAATATACTGGCATAAATAGGTAAAATTGCTTATAATCAGAGGGAAAAATGCCATTGGCCCTTTGGCAGCATCAACTCCGCAGAGCTGAGGGGTCAATATCTTGGGAACTTGTAATCCATTTGTGATGAATGTGACAACCCGCAGTTCGGACTCTTTGCTGTAGATGACCCATGTCTACAGTTCTTTCTTTTCAGAAATGTATGGGAATTTCACTTCTGAAAGCTGTCATTCATAGAACAAGTGAAATATAAACATTAGGGTTAGAATTTTGCTCTTTTTTTCCTCTTACGTTGGGCCCATTAGAGAGCAGTGGTTAACATAAGATTTTTACAATGTAAAGGTGAGCCTGTGCTGAAAATATACATACTAGTGGTGACTGGTATTTGAATAGTTGCATTTGAGTTAAATGTGCTGACCTGTGTGCTCTGGAAAGCTTTATGGAAGTGTGGGTGCACACAAATCAACTTCTGTTTTGTTCTGAAGTTCTTAGGCTTTCAGAGAGAAAGGTCTGTTGCAAACCAAGTCTCCTCACCGAAAGCCCAGCACCCTTTCCCAATCAGTCCACCTCCACAAAATAATGGAAATATGTATGTTTTGGACAAGCCTTAAGCTTCATTTACTTAGAAGGTGCTGGCTAGAAAGAAGAATTGGGTAAGGCATACATGAGAGAAATTTATTATCTTTTTCAGCTATAGAGATAATTCACTCTGTAAAATAGATATTGTTCCAAATAGCTATTGATTAGTTCAGCACTTACTTAGGGAATAGACTACTTAAAGAAACCCCATTCATCACATTTTTAAAAATAACCAAGATATGGGAACAACCTAAATGTCCATCAACAGATAAATGGATAGAGAAGTTTATTATATACTTACAATGGAATATTATTCAGATGTAAAAAAAGAAGGAATCCTGCCTTATGTGACAACATGGATGAACATGGTGATGTCATGCTAAGTAAAATAAGTCAGCCACAGGACAAATACTGCGTGATTCCATGTATGTGAGTTATTTATAATCTAACCCACAGAAACAGTAAAGTGATGGTTTCTGGGGGATAGAGGAAGAGGGTGTTGTTCTATGGGTATAAACTTTAAGTTGTGCTAGATGGATAAGTTATAGAATTCTGCTGTACAATGTTGTGCCTACAGTTAACAACACTGTACTGTGCATTTAAAAAAAATCTGCCAAGAGGCTAGTTCTCATGCTAAGTGTTCTTATCACAAACCATAAACAAAAACAAAGGCTCAGCAAATAATCCAATTAAGAAATGGGCAGAGGACATGAATAGACACTTCTCCAAAGAAGAAATTCAGATGGCCAACAGGCACATGAAAAGATGCTCCACATCGCTAATCATCAGAGAAATGCAAATTAAACCACAATGAGATATCACCTCACACCAGTGAGGATGGCCAACATCCAAAACACAAACAACAACAAATGTTGGCGAGGATGTGGAGAAAAAGGGAACCCTCCTACACTGCTGGTGGGAATGCAAATTAGTTCAACCATTGTGGAAAGCAGTATGGAGGTTCCTCAAAAAACTCAAAATAGAAATACCATTTGACCTAGGAATTCCACTCCTAGGAATTTACCCTAAGACTGCAGCAGCCCAGTTTGAAAAAGACAGATGAACCCCTATGTTTATCGCAGCACTATTTACAATAGCCAAGAAATGGAAGCAACCTAAGTGTCCATCAGTAGATGAATGGATAAAGAATGTGTGGTACATATACACAATGGAATATTATTCAGCCATAAGAAGAAAACAAATCCTACCATTTGCAACAACATGGATGGAGCTAAAGGGTATTATGCTCAGTGAAATAAGCCAAGCTGAAAAAGACAAGTACCAAATGATTTCACTCATATGTGGAGTATAAGAACTAAGAAAAAAAACTGAAGGAACAAAACAGCAGCAGACTCACAGAACCCAAGAACAGAATAATAGTTACCAAAGGGAAAGGGACTGGGGAGGATGGGTGGGGAGGGAGGGGCAAGGGGGAAGAAGGGACATTACGATTAGCAGATGTAATGTTGGGGGGGCACAGGGAGGGCTGTACAACCCAGAGAGGACAAGTAGTGACTCTATGGCATCTCACTACGCTGATGGACAGTGACTGTAATGGGGTTGAGGGGGGAGGGACCTGATGAAGGGGGTAGTGTAATCACCATAATATTACTCATTTAATTGTAGATTAATGATATCAAAATAAACTTAAAAAAAAAACAAAGGCTCAGGAGGAAACTTTTGGAAGTGACAGGTATGCTTATTACCTCAATTGTAGCTTTGTGACTAAATGCTTATCTCCAAATTCATCAATTATGTCCAATTTTTGTATGTCAATTATACCTCAACAAAACTCTTTAAAATCCCATTTTTTATATAAACATATTTTTGGAATATGTATGATGGCTTTTAATGTAAAATTTTTACATTTAGCTTGTTTCATATGCAGTGGACACAGAAAAGTCTTGACAAGAGCAGGTCATGGCTCCTAAGGGAAAATGATACATTATTAATGGTAAAAAATTTAGCTGCTGTGACAGATAACTCTGAATTCCCAGTGTCTTTATACAGTAGAGTTTATTTCTCCCTTGTGTCACAGTCTGATGCAGGTTGGAGGGGTTAATCACTTAGGGACTCAGGTTCCTCCCAGCCCGCCAGCCTGTGGAGAAGAGAGAGAACGTGTACTGGAAGTGTGGGCTAGATTGGAAGTGGCACACATCACTTCCATTCACTTTCTATTGACTGGAACTTAATCATAGGACCAGATTAGTTTCAAGCCAAGCTTTATGATACACAGTATGAACTAAAGGCTTCTTCATTGTTAACAAAATTAGCATGACATTAGGTACTCTAGCAAGGTACTGTGCTAGAGTAGTCAGAGCCCATCATGTCTATTTACCATGGGAATGCTCTAGAGACCAGAACATCCTGTTTGTGGGACCTACCACAAAGTGATAGAGTCATGAGCAACTTCCTGTTTGGAGAATCAAGCCCTCAGTTTTGATACAATCCTTGAGTACCAGACCTACGTCACACCTTTCCAATAACAATACAAGTTGTTAGCTATCAAAAAGGGGCATGAGAGCTCTGAGAACCCAATTTGTTTTCAGAGTATGAAACACTAGAAGAAGGTGAAGGTGTAATGTCTCTGGAGTTTTCCTAAAACTTCCCAAGAATAATAGGCCCTGGGCAGTCTATATGTGCTCAGCTTGAAGCCTTCCTGAATAAACTCTGGTTCTGTTTTTCTTCCAAAGTACTTCTTGTCTCAAAGGTATGTTTCTTCCTGATGCTTTCAAATAGAAGTCTAAGAAAGCAATGAGAATATGGTTTTGCAGTGAAAGGTCAAGGCAGGCAGCAATTACTGACAAGGGTCGGAAGTGATGGCTTGAGAATGCATTTCACCGTCCTCTTACTTTACACAGCTTAATTGAGGGCTCCAGATGCTACTCTTTGTTAAGTGTCTTGGTTTTGCACTGAGGCCACATTTCCCATTGGCAGCTCTCTGCTTTTGACAACTGCCTTTAGCTCAAGAACTCCTGGATAAGTTTGCTGAACCTCCCTTGGACTTGCTGGCAGTCTCAGACACTTCCAATTGACCTTCTATCCCTCTCACTTGGGGCCCTACTTGCACAGTCTGATGGGTCGCCCAGCCTATCCTGGCTTCTACCTTCTTTCCTTTAATGTGGGCAGTTTCCTAATAATGTCCCTGCACAGCCTTCTTAGCATCTTCTTGGAAGACCTAGACTGACAGAAAAGCTCATGCCAGTATTATTTTGTGGACTACCACCTGTAAAGAAAACATATATACAAACATAGGCACACCACAAATTTCCACCAAAGTCAGTTCTAGTAAATCTTCCTTTAAAACTCCTATGAATTAAGAGAAGGAACTGAACAACCAAGAACCTGCAAAGAAGGGTGCTGGAGAGATCATGACGCTTGGGGCTCTATTAGGCGGTATTTGGCCTGGGAAGCCAAGGAGCCTGAATTTTCTCTAGAGGTCCTTAAGAGAATAATATATACAGGAAACATTAGCAAGTGGCTAATGTACCACTTAATACTTATTATATTTATTATTCACTGACTCAAACTCAATGAAGAGCTTTCTAGTAGGCCAGGCTGGGCTTGGCTTGAGCACCCAACCTAGCCTAAAGGCGTAATAGATTCTTCAAAATATTAATTCAAACCTAAAGTCCAGGATTTGTCTACACTCCAGCCAGACACCTGGGCAGATACAAGGGTAAAAGAGTACCCAAGCCCATGTAGTTGAAGAAAAGAGAGAGCATAGTGGCTGAGCCTTGTTCCATGTGGGAATGGGCTCTGCCTTATTTCCCCACCTAAGTTACAGGAAGACAAGAAATGCAAGAGGTCATGGAAGTTCACACTGATCCCACCCACTAGTGAACATGGTCCAATCAGAGTCTTAGAAACCAATCTGATCAGACTATTATCTCCTCTTCTCGGGGGAAGAGAGGAGGAGATAATGCTCTCTCTCCTCAGGGAACCTACCAGGAGCCTTACTAAAATGTACATCAGTCAGCTAAGAGCTGTGTGTGTGTGTGTGTTTGTATGTGTAAGGGGTCTTATGGAAAGCAGTCTGTTCCCTTGAGGAGCTGAAAATTCAGCTGGGAGATGAAACAAATACATACAGAGCAATCAGATAACAATTGGAGCTCAGCTCTTTGGTTCTGACCAATAGCATGGATGGGAACAACACAGGCTTGGCTAGCCAGCCTGAGCTTCCAAGAAGAGTCAGGTCTGAGGCAGACCATGGAGATTGTACCAGGGTCAGAGAGATGGAGAAGAGGCAGTGGTTAAGTGCTTAGAATCTGGCATGCAATAGACCTGGGTTCAAATTCTGGTTTCACATCTTGTGAGGTTTGGCAGGTTCCTGAATCTTCCTGAACTTCAATTTCCTTATCTGTAAAATATGAATAATTATTTTCTATGACAGGTTGTTGCAAAGATTAAATGAGATAAAAGATGGAAAGCATTCAGCTTCATGGTAGATGGCCACTTCCCATGGTAGGTGAAGGGGAGGATGCATTCTAGCTGGGAGGAACAGCAGTAGCAGACACGTACAGGGGACCAGGAGGAGACCAGCTGGCCAGGTGCAGAGTGCACTTTGTCAGGTCATGGGGAGTCATGCTGGTGGGCTTAGGTAAAACAGCCATACAAGGCTGGCATCAACTTTCCAAATTGATGCACAAAGAAATAAGGAGCGAGGGAAGGTTTTCCAGTATGAAGAGTGCCAATTTGGGGATGGGAGTTTAAACACTTAAGTCTCTGAGAACAGTAAGGTAAAAGGGTTCGGCCAGAAATGAAGCCACATTCTTCCTCCTGTAAGGGTTCCCACACACAAAGTCTACAGCAAAGGAGGGTAGATTGCATTTTTTCACTTCAAACAGTCCAGGATGCTATTAGGGAAATTTGCAGAAGGCTCAGCGGAGAGTTTGCCTATTGCAATGTCAATTGCTTACAAAATTGTGTTAACATCCCATAGCTACAGCTGCATTCACAAATAAGATATGTAAGGAAATTAAATGCAGAGTCTCATTGAAAAGGCATTCCTCAAAAATATACAATTTACATTTTTTCAACCAATCACAACACAGATAAACAATGCTTGGCCTCTAATTTGTATTCCAGCCTAATTACAAAATGATTAATCTGTTTACTGAGCTCTTTAATCTTTACTGTATTTCTGTCTTCGCCTGCCTATTGATTCCAGTTTGATTCTGGGACCAAGGCAGACCATACATGTATATATGTGTAATATATACACAGAAATACTTTTCTGTGTCATTTTCACATTAAATTAAATACCCTTGGTCCCTATGGCCCTTTTTCTCCATTGGTTTAATCTTGGACATTCATGGCTGTCTGTTTTTATTAAGATATTGAGGTCTGTCCTGGAAAAAAAAAAAATTGCATGTGATGTAGCCTATTGGGATTTTAATCACAGCAAAACCCAGCAGATTTAAAGACTCATGGCTTGATTTAAACAGCCTTGTGAATAAGCACTCCCCACCCCCACCCCCAAGATTCACTCCAGCCAAAGAACACAGGCAAAGAATTGGCCAGCCCCTCATCGTTTCATCAAGCATTAGTCTCCTATTGCCCGGGTTTTGGTCTAGTAGAGAGAGTAAGAGCGTCAGGCCCCATGACTCCTCTGTTTTCCAGTACATTCTGGCTCCGTACGATTCTGAGTCAATTCGATGGTGGTTTTTGTGGCTGCACTCAGGGTCAGATTTCTTCCCTACCTATCCCGAACTGCAGCCCCAACACCGCGCCCTACTCCGCAGCCAGGGTGCTCCTGAGCCAATGGAGTGACAGAAGTGGCCTCTGGGTTTGTTGCTCACAGATGCTCATGGATGGCTTGACAGAGACATCCAGATCGGTGCAGAGTATCTTACGAAGAGTGTGCTTAGGGTCTATCCACAGCATGCATCAGAATGATTTAGGAGTAACCATTACCAGTTCAATAATTTAATGTCCAGGCATTGATGAAGAAGGAAGTTGCTGTATATGATAGAGCTCTGTGCTTGCTGTGAGGAGAGGAGTGTGAAACTATGCCCCAGGCTCTTGGGGGCTTCTCTAGGTACCTGCGCAGGCTTATCAAGAGCTTTCCACGACCTCAGAAAGCCCTAGCAGAGAAAAATCCATGCCCAGGAGCAGCTATGAGGTAGGAGGGGAAAAGAAATGCAGAGAAAACAGAAGGGTGTGGACATAAGGATAATAAGAGTGAAAAACAAGGGAAGAAAAAAAATTCCTGTCATAGGGAAGAGTAAGGAAGGGGACATTCATTGATGTCTGCAGCTGCAGCCTTAACTTGCCAGGCTTTCCAAAGTGACGGACATGAGGTCCTGTGCCCTGGATTTTCCAGGAAGATTTTGATTTCAAATCAAATTCTTATTGTCAGGCTGCAGAACTTAAATTTTGATTCATTTTAAATGCCCTCCAAGTGACATGGATCTTGCAGACATATTTAACAATCAACTTCGGGTCCTGGTGAGCATACTGGATGTAATCTTGTATTGAGGAATGTGTCTTACAATAGACAGTATTAGCTGTGCTGATTGCTTCTCCGAATTAATTATGGTCGGCAGGGATTTCTTGGAACTAAGCTGCATTGTATTCACATTTTGTTTTTCTTAGGGACTGTGTGAGCCTTATTTATTAACAGGCATTTCTAAAATGCTTTTATAGGTTTAGAAATAAGGCCCCTAGAAATATGGGGCAGTTACCAGCATTTATACATCGGTACTTTCAGTTTTCATTTTAATCCACTAGATGCCATTTAAGGAATAACTTTTTAAAATATTTATAGAATGTAATTGTTCACTGCGGAAAAATTTCAACGTACAGAAAAGCACAAAGGAGAAAATCAGTATCACCAGGACCTCACACACGAAATGACTGCTAACATTTTCGATTTTTATTTGTGACCAGCTAGCCTTTTCTCCAGATTGAGGATATGAGTGTATGCGTGTGCATGTGTGTGCGTGTGTGTGTGTGTGTGTGTGTGCACACACTTTTTCCATGGCTGTAAAAGTTGGGCTCACATCCTACATACTATTTTGTGAACGTTTTTTCATTTATGATTGTCATGAATATATTTTCATATCATCAGCTTTGTTTCTACAGCATATTTTTAATAGCTGCATTTTATTTTGTAAGGCTATACTACGACTGAAACAGTTCTCTGTTATTTTACATTAGGTAATTTCCAAACTTTTGTTTAAAAAACACAAATGTAAGTATCACAGTCCATCAGTTTGAGGTCACAGCTATGATAATTTCCTTAGAGAAAATGCCTATAATTGGACCTCCTGGTCAAAGGGCACGAGCATTTTCAGGGCTTCTGATGTGTATTATCTAATTACCCTCTAGAAAGAGAACCGAGCTTCAGTTTCAGACCCATAAGCAGTCTGTGCAATTGCCTGGTCACTGAAGCTTTGCTGACACTAGGTACCGGCCATTGGTGCATTTTCATGTGTATTTTAAGGTTGTATTAGTTCAGCCATATTGGAGGGTCATCAAACAACAACAGCTGTACACTCGGCGCTGCTTAGGTCCAGATCCTATGCTGAGCACTTTACTCAAAAATATCTCCTTAAAGCTCTGAACCATCCTAGGAGATGGTGTTAGTAATATCTCTGTCTTTTCACATAAGGATCTGAAGACAAGAATGGTTAGGCAACTTGCGTAAACTCTCTGTTAGTAAGTAACACACTTGAAACTGAGGTTGTTGGATTTCAAAGTGCGAGTTTTTATTGCCAAACTATCCTGCTTCAGTAGTGGATAAATCCTAGGACTTTAAGTGTCTAGTTACTATATAAATTGTCTTAGGTTTTTTTTCCCAGAAGGGGACTTTGAGACCTTGAGATTTGTGTGCAGGAGGATTCATAGGGAGTGCTTTTAGGAATAGTCCCTGTTTGTGAGTTAGGGGCAGAGAAGCAGGATGGGCAGAAGAGAAGTTAAACAGCAAAGCAAAGGCCACCATTGATCTTCCAGATGGTTCTGGAGCTGGGGCACAGGTGAGGGGTCCTTCAGAGTGTCTCGAGTTAGGATGAAAAGGCCAGACTTTTATAACCCTGTCTTTGAATGTAGGCCTTCCCAGATGGTGTCTTAACCTTGAAGGAGGCAACTACATTTGCCCAGAGGCCATTTGCAGTTGAGAGGGATCTACTATCCTGAGCATCATAGAAGGCTCTATGGAGGACCAGAGAGGGGACCAGACTTACCCAGGGTCACACAAGTGCTGGAAAATCCAGTCAGAGGATTTTCTTCTGAAGAGATGGGGCTAACTGTATACTGACCTTCTCTAATAAATTACATGGGTATTGATGGCTGGCTAGGTGAGACGGACTCTGTTATGTGCTATGAGGGTAACAAAATGCACCAGTCTTGATGCTGGCCTTGAGGGGCTGCTGTCAAAGTGTTTCTTCTTAAACTTGATATATTTGAGGTAGAACAAGGTTAAGTATCAATGGAATGGAGGAGAAGAAAGGGATGATGGCATTAAGAATGACCTTAGCCACAGTGATTGATTAAGGTGGGGTGGACAGGAGAATCTGAGTCATTGAATTCTGGTTAACTGAGGTTTGCTCATTGTAGGAAAAGCTGAGAGCCGTGTGGTTTTCATTCATTCCCTGTCCCTTCTTGCCTTCCTCTCTTCTTCTCTTTCTCTCTCTTTCTTTCTCCTTCCAGAAGTAGATATTCATGAAGACTGAGAGGTGACAATGGAGTGACAATGTCCTGAAACTGTGTGTTAGATTTCAGAAATTAAAGTGTGTATTTGTACTGGTTCAAATTATTTTATTGATTTGCTTTTCTATCGCTTGCCATTTTAAATTGAAATACTTAATGTATCAATGTTTATTTTCCTCAATACATGCCTCCCTATTTACCATCTCCTGTGTCTCCTCTCCTTCCATGTTTCCTCTCAAAGCCAAAAGTTGATGAGAAAGTAAAATAACATGCAGAAGTTGTGTCTTAATAAACTTAAATGTTGTACTCATTTTTCCCATATCTTAAATTGTACAATTTTATCAGACAATGACCTCAATCTAGACTAGAATAATAAAGGCAATTATCAGCTACTCTGCTGCATGAATAGCCCTGGTTTTACTTTGCCAAGCAACCCATTAAGTGTTTACTAGGTTCTTCTCTTTTCCTTCTTTATGTCAGAATCAAGGCAAGTATCACAAGCCAAGTGGCTATACTACTGACTGGAAGAGAAGTGAAGAGCCAAAGAAGGAAAACAGACTCAGAGACAATTTTTCCTGAATGAGAACAACCTATTCTGATCAGAGAAGACAAACATCAGTTGGCATTTGACAAACTGCTATCCTTGCAGTGCATTGCCTCGATAACCCAGGGCTGCAGAGCACAAAACTTCTGCTCTGTGGAAAAAAAACCCTGCTTTTTTCATAAAAGAAATGAAAAACTGTTCCATTTTGTGGTCATTGGCCCCTCTGACACTTTGAATGCCTTACTGTATGTAAAGAGTTAGGCAAACCTTCTTATTGCTGGGTAGAATTTGAACAAAACTTGCTCATTCTTTCCAATTCAAAATGCACCTTGCAAATAAGATGGAACAGAAATACAATTCCAGTCCCATGTCCCAAGACTCTGTACAGGTATCCATGTGGAATGGGACAACACACATCAGGTTCAGCCCTGCTGCCCCAGGTGGGCCTACGTCAGCTCAAAGGGATGAATCCGGAAGACCAGTGTGGAAACAGTCATATGCCTAAAAGCATCCTTCCAAGTCAGGGCTATGCAGATAGACCTAACCCAATCTGTCTTTTGACTGTGGAATTGGTAAGGGTCCTTAAATTGGACTGACGTCCATGAACCTTAAAAAGCTAGAAGAGAAGAGGATGACAAATAATAACGCTACCTTCAGAGAAATGCATAAGGCTTCCCGGTCGTCAGACACTCCCACCAGGAGTTCCGGCCCTGTGAAAGCCTTGCCAAGCGCAGATATTCAAGGCCTATTGAGGACTCACTGCCTGGCGCTCTGCCAAACACCTTCTAAGAATTACCTCATTTAAACCATCCAGTGACTCTATGATGCAGTTTGTAATTAGTCCCATTTTCCAGAAAGGAAAACTGAGGCACAGACAGGTTCATTAACTTGACCAGAATCACAGGCTGGGAGGTGGTCGAGCCCAAGAAGGCTGACTACGGAGCTCATGTTCTCACCAGCTCTGCTTTGCTGCCTCAGTCCCCAGCTTCTTCACTTGGCAAGAACTATGGAGAGCTCTGCACGTGGACTGTAGGGCCCGTATCGAAGCACCTTCCTGGGATAGCCTTCAATTCTGCCCTCTCCGCTTTGCCAGAGCATCAGTGAGGGAACGACCAGGGTGAACCACACCCTTGTAACACTTGTGGAAATGCAGTTAAAGGTATTTGTTCCCTGCTATTCACTAATCCAATGCAATGATTGATGAGATTCATTTCTGAATAGTTTTACAGACTGATTGGGAAGCAATGTGCGGTAGTAGTAAAGAGCACAGTGTCAGGAGTCAGCCTGTCGGGGAGGACCACCAGTGCCATCTCTCACTGTTAGCCTGTACGACCTCAGATCCTCTGTCTGCAACACAAAGGCGATCCTAATTCCTACTGCAGACAATGGCTGTGAAAAGCAAACTAAAGTACATCAGCGTGCACCGGGCATCCAGCAGCCCTCCGTACTCATCAGCCATTAGTGTCATCACTTGGCTTGTTGTTTTCAGAAAGAAAGCGCAGTTCCCAAATCGCTTACCTAGAATTCTGCAACCAGGTGTGCTTTTGGAATTCAGAACTTGGAGGACTTTAGGAAGGTGACAGGGTGTCTATGCCACATACACTCTGTGATAACTTCCTTGGCAGGGCATGGGACAGCACACTGCAATCAAAAGCAGGAATATTTCTGAGGCAAAATGTATGACTTTTTATTTTCAGTGGGACGAGTGGAGATGGTGAGAAGCCTCATGTCAGCTCGTGGTCAAGTGAGTTTGCCCAACACTGCAAATAGGCCCTTAAATAAATGGATTTATTTTCAGAACTCTTTGCAGTTCAGAATTGTGGACAAGAGACCGTCGGTCTTAACTACAGGGTGAAGGTTTCACCTGGCACCCAGTCCCATGCCCAGCAGCCATCTCCTCCCTGAAATGGACCCCCCGTCAGTGCTTCCAGGACTCACTCACCCCACGTCCAAGTGCAGGATGCCTCCCTGTCACATCCAGTTGACCCTGTAGGCCTGACCTTTTCTTCCCCTTCAGACCTGCTGTCCTCCCATGTTTTCTCACTTGAGTAGTGGCTTCCCAGGCTTCGGTCACTGTGGGATCCCACCTCTGCAGGAGCCAACTGCTCCTGCCCATGGCCGGTGTTCCCCACGCTCTCTGTCTCTCCCAGCTAGCCAGGACCACCGTTAATGCCCTCTTCATTGGCCATCCCAGCCTGCCATCTCACACATGCTGCTGGGTCAGCCTCTCCTCACTGCCCCTGGGATCATGGTCCTCCGCATTTGGAAAATCCCGCTGCCTTCAGGAGAGTCCTAGCTTGCCAGCCAGCACTTACATATGTCTTTGGAACCTCCTCTCAATTTCCCTTTCCAGCCTTGCCTGCCCTCGCTTCACCTCACCTGCGGGCTTGCTGTTTGTTACACGCCCCATGCAGCCATCTCTGTGTGCGTGTGTCCCCACACTGTGCCTAGATTACCCTTCCCCGTACCCACCTTTTGCAGTCCTCCTCCCTCGATGTCCTTTCATTCCCCAGCTCTCCTGTTCACCGCGGCCATTGGCAGGGAGGCTGCACCGCGCCATGGCCAGGAGGCCAGGCACACACACGGTCCACATCCAAATCCTGTTTCTCAAATTTGCTAATGTGGCTTCTTTATAATCTTTGGTTTCCTCACCTGGAAAATGGGAGCACCGAATCACCTTCCTCAGAGTCACTTTGGCAGATTCACTGGTTTCCTGTGTGTCAAGGAAACCAGTTAACGTAGTGCCTTGGGGACAGTGAGAACTCTACAATGTTTGATATTACTTTCATTGTTTTTATTATTCTGTACATTATACCATGAGTTCTCCAATAGAAGAAACATGTCTAGTTCCTTGTTCAAATCCTCCACAATGCTTTCCATAATCTTTCATACATCATGGGAGCAATGAATATTTGTCAAATGAAATTCTTATTCCTTTGTACTCTTACTTAATATTTAAGTTTGCCTACAGCCCTTTTTAGAGTAAAGGCCTCAGAAACTTCAAGGAATGAAAAGGTATGGCCAAATAAGAAGATTGGGTTCAATAATGTATATAATTTGTGTTTAAATACACAAAGGTCTCAAGGAAATACATCCATTTCTTTGAATAGCTCGACAATAAAATCTAGACAAGTCTATATCTGTCAGTGTTACTGAAGAATGGTGGTATGAGGAATAAATGAGAAATAAATCAGTCTGGGGTATGAAAGGAGGTCCGCCTGGCAGAGGCAGTGGGAAGCTTTATTAAGATCTGTTAAGCCCCCAACACTAGGTCAATAACAGGATTTGTTTTGAGCTCTGAAAGCCGTGTGTGTAATTACACTGTGTCATCTGGCCAAACCTTTGACCATCAGAGGTTTGCTGCTGTCCGTCCAGTTGCTGTTCCAGTTGTTCCCCTTCATTTCAAAGTTGCTCCCACAGGTTCAAGAGAGGCGAGGCAACCGTGGAGGGAAAAGTCTTTCTTTTCACTGGAATTGGACACTTGTGTAACTGACCCTCTGCCACAGCCCCGCAATGTCTGAGATCAGATCACCTTTTACAGTGCCTGGGGGGCGGGGGCAGGGGCACCGGGAAATGAGGGCAAAGCAAAGGCTTCACAGACACCAAAACAGAAAACACCAAAGCAGACACCAAAGCATCTAATCCAAGTTACCTGATTCAAAGGGAAAACCATCCTTTAAAATAAAAATGGCTTTTAGGCATGCCGGCAGGCTTCAGTGTGAGACCTAAGGAAAGAAGGTCTGCCCCGGAGGAAGGTGGGCACTGCCAGGACCCCCCTCAGGATGCCAAGCTGGATGCAGTGGGGCCCCCAAAAGGCCATCCTGGGTGTGGGGTTTTTGCTGGGCTTTCCCTTACTCATAATCTATTCCTAGAAGCACTGCAATTTCTTCTGTTGGATTTATCGCCTTCCACATTGGGCAGTCGTGATGTGGTGGTAAATCCAGGGCATGTGTCCCCCCATTTTGCATTTAAACATCCCAAGCCAGGCCCTTCAGCCTTCACTTTAATCCTGTAAGCAACCCTGTAGCCTTCCAGAAAATTCTCCTTCTGCTGAAGTTTGCCAGAGTATGTTTCTATGGCTTTTAACCAAAGAACCAAAACTCAAGACCGTTTGAAATGAGACTTTGACCTTGGCCTTTCCACTGACACCACTTCCATTCCTTCTAGTCCTCTTTCCCTAAAAAGACATGAAGGAGCAGTCCCTAGAAGCAGAAAGAAACAAAACCCCCATAAGTAAATAAGCCAGGGAGCCAGTTTGGGGCAGTTTGAGGAGACAAGCGCCCCTTGCTCATGGTCTGAGCCGCTGGTGGGAACAGGCTGGGCCCTGGTGGGAACAGGCTGGCGGAGTCAACTGGCTCACTGAAGGCTCGCCAAGCTGAGCATCCAAACGCAGTTTGTGCTTTTTGGTTCAAAGCCTTTCCTGAAAGTTACCTACATGTTTTAAATTTCCACATAAAGCTGTAATGCAGGAATGCCCTCAGTACTCATTTCTGGGGACATAAGGAGATGTTTGATTCTATAGGAATTCCTGGGCTGCGTAAGCACCTACATTCTTCTTAGCGTTCTCCCCCCTCCTTGTTTCCTCAGCTTTGAATCTCCTTCTGCACTGCCAAACCTGTGTCTGCAAACTGTATCCCTCTTCTAATTTTCTCTTGGCTTAGAAAACAGAAAACCAACCTAGTCAAAACTAAGTATAAAGCCAGAATGAAGAGGGCTTTGGTTGTGGGGAAAGTACATAGATGTCAGTGGGGAGGAATGTCAGCCTTAAAATGACAGTACCAATCCATTTACCTACACATTTCTATGCTTTCTCTAGTTTTTCATCTTAGATGCAAAGGAATCAGAGAACAGGGTTCTTAAAAAAATCACTGATTTTTGTACCAAATAGCATTTAGCTGTGTATGGTCATTGATGTTGCTTTGGGAAGCTTTACATTTTTGTGGCATGAAGGATTCTTGTAATTTCTTTCTTTATTCCCAACTCTGTGAGTGGGCCAAGGCCCAATCCCCAATGTATAAGTGAGGAAAGCAAGATTCTGAGGAGTTAGTTGGCTATTCTGAAATCACAAAGCTAGTCAAGTCATTGAATTAATAAATGAATGAGGGAATGGAAGAATGAATACAATCCTGTGTAAGTATCAAAATGGAAGTCAGGGGTCAGAGAAGGGTAGGCGGAGGGAGGTGAGTATGTATATAAAAGGGCAATAAGGGGGATCCTCGTGGTGACAGACATGTTTCCCAGCTTGACTGTGTCAATATCCCCAACCGGTTTGCCAAGATGTGGGTAAAGTAAACACAGGAGCTCTGTATTTTTTCTTAGAACTGCATGTGAATCTACAGTTATATAAAATAAAGCTTAATTTTAAAAATAAAAGTGAGCAAAGCTCCAAACTATTTTTAATGTGGACCTTTGCACTAAATGATGAGCATTAGTGGACTAGCGTGCATGTCTGCATGCTTTTCCTGTAAGTGCTTGGCTGGAGGAAACTCAGCTGTGCAGTTTCGGGGACATAGACGGTATCACATTTGAATGGAACATTGAAGAGCTATATTTTGTGAAGAGCAAAGGGGTGGTGGCCTTTTTGCGAATGCTATACCCTCTGTAGCTATGGTCTGGCTTTGCTGGCATTGTAAGATATGATCACACCATTCAGATCTATAATTTAATATCCTGGAGGAAAGTATCTTCTCGTCATGTGTTTTTTTCCAGGAGAAATTTCTAAATTTATGATAGGAGTGACGGCTACTAGGCACTGGTCAGAATGTTGCCTGGAACCTACAAAAGCCAAGGCATTTGCCATTGGTTTATGGAGCTGAGAAAAGAACTTTTAAGATGTCAGTAGTAACGAGGCTCTGTTCCCTAGTGAGGGAAAAAATTACTGCAAAAATTCCTTACTAATGGAGAAAGTTGTTTAGGGACAGATAAAATAGAGAGACCTTATAATATTAGGTTCATATCTAGAGGTCATAATTTGATCTTCCTCTAAAAACGTATGTGTGTGTGTGTGTGTGTGTGTGTGTGTGTGTGTTTAAATGATCTTTTTTAAAAAACATAATAGGCTTTTCTTTTTCAGGTTTGTTGTGATAGTTGTGGGAGGGTTCCTATTAGATTTGGTCAGTGTCTGGTTAGTAGAAACGTGCATGTTGTGTTTCTAAAGGGCAAAGAAAATTTTGTTTTCAGTTTTTATAAACTACATTGTCAAGGAAAGAATTGATTTATGTGTTTCCTATACAATTCTTTGAGTACTTCTGATTTTTCTCTCAACTCACACCCCGCCTCTTCCTTTCTTCTATTTTCTCTGATTACTACCCTCCCATAGAATTTGCAGGACAAAGTAACTCTGCAGTTGTATGTTGTAACTGCTTAATAATTGCAAGCACAGTGCTTGAATGCTTCACACAAAGGGTTGGTACCAAAACAGGACCCCTTCAGATTGTCTCTGCTGAAGATATTTATTATCAGACAAATGCAAATACAGTTATCTGGAAAATGTTTTTAAAAAATCAAAGGATGTCGGTGAGAGAGTGGCCAAAATCCCATGATCCGCAAACCCACTAGCAAATGAGAATAACAGAACATAAAACACACAGAGGCAGCATTTGACTGATGCAGAAATGAAAAGGTTTTTGGGGAAGGAGGCTGAAAACATGGGGTAAAGTCAAGTCTTGTCTGGCAATCCAATTACTAAGAAATAAGGGGGCGTTAACAGCCGCTGCTGATCACGGAACCAATGAGCACAGTCACTAAGGCAGTAATAAAGCCAATGAGATGTGCAGAGAGATGGGCATGGATCTTCTAGCAGGAGAAACAACAAGAAAAATGAAGGTGAGAGTTGGCAAGTATTTTCCTGTGAACTTTACAGAAGCTCTCTTCTTTGCAACTAATGGGTAATGTGTTACTCTTCATAGAGCTGAGCCCTAGGTAAATGTTAGTTTCCTTATATAATGATGTGCTTTAAAAGAGGTGACTGTAAAAAAAAATACGTCACTAAGAAAAGGACTTGATAAACTTGAGGTGGGGAAGACTTCAGAGATAAGTTCCCTACATTTTTTTTAAACCTCTAGAATTAAGTGATAATTATGATAAGACCACAATGTCACAGATTTAGAATGACTGTAGATCGCTTGAGTTATCCAGTTTGAGGGACAGATAGAAAAAGGGAAGATAAACATGAATAAAGCCTAAAAATCTTGTGGTAGAATCTACAAGGAAAATATTATACAACAATATGCTGTCTATTTGAGACACACTTTAGATTCATAGACACAAATAGGTTGAAAGTAGAACGATGGAAAAAGATAAACCGTGAAAATAATAACCAAAATAGAACTGGAATGGCTATTCTAAAATCAGGAAAAATAGCCTTTCATACAAAAATTGTTAATAGAGACAAAGAAGGACACTTTATAATGATAAAAGGATCAATGTGTGTAGAAGATACAACCATTATAAACATATATGTCTGTAACAACAGAGCCCCATGAAGCAAGAATGCATAGAACTGATGGAAGCAATAGACAATTCAACAGCAATGTTTGAAGACTTCAATATCTCATTTTCCGATAATAGGTAGAAAACTAGGCAGAAGACCAAAAAGGAAATGGAGGACTTGAAAAACATGGCAAAGGAACTAGACCTCACAGACCCCCATGGAGCGCTCCACCCAGTGACAACGGAGCGAATATCCTTACCAAGGGCATACGCCACATTCTCTAGATTGACCACATGTTAGGCTGTAAAACAAGCCTCAGTAAGTTTAACATAATTGAAGTTATGCAGTTTTGTGCCATTACCACAAAGGAACTAAATTAGAAATCAATAACATAAGGAAATTTGGGGAAGTCACAAATATGTGAAAATTAAGCAACTTACTCCTAAATGACAAATGGGTCAAAGAAAAAATGAAATTAGAAAATACTTGGAGGTGAATGCAGATGAAAACACAACATACCAAAATGTAAAGGACGCAGCTAAAATAGTGTTTGGGGGGAAATTTGTAGCTGTCAATGAGTACATTAAAAAAAAAAAAGGAATAAGGTCTTTCAGATCAATGACCTAACCTTTCATCTAAGAAACTAAAATGACAAGCAAATTAAATCCAAAGTTATAAGTGTGACAATAATGAAGATTAGAGCAGAAATAGATTAAATAGCGACTGGAAAAACAGTAGAGGAAGTCATTCAAATTACTGGAGTGCCTTTACATGCCAGGTGTTGTACTAGGTACAGCTAACACCATGTCCGTCTCGTCCCCTTGACTATGGGTTCCCTGTGGGAAAGAGTTTGAGGGAGTCACCTTTGGCCTCTGCAGTGCTTTGTGCGCAGTACTCAGTGACATTTATTGAGCGAGGTCTGACTGACCAAGCAATCAGTACTCAGCGCGTGCCACACTTTATCAGCAACACTCAGAGGTCCCTGCAGTCCGTTATGGCTCTTCGGGTAATAATATCAATAGCTAGAAATTATTGAATACTTTCTAAGTGGCAGACTACCTTATCAGTGATGTTCACAGTCGTCCTGAAAAAAGTATGAGTTATCAGCCCTTTTTATGAATTAGGAAACCGAAGCTGGAGTTGTAGGTCACACATAGCGACATGTGTCAGAGATGAGTTTTGAACTGAGGCCTGCAGAAGTCTTCCACGCACACCGTGGTGACCACTAAAGCCGAGTCACGCTTGCAAATGGATGGAATAATTGTGTGACAACAAGGCACGTGTCCCAGTGTGCTGAAATTCACGGCCTCTGAGAACAGCTGTCCAGGTGGGCACAGCTGTTCAAGAGAGATGCCTGGGAACGTCCTCTCAGAGAAGTTGCCTTTCATGGACAGCGAGCTTTCAGATCTCAATGCCAAGAGGCATGTAAGGCCTTCCAAATTGGATTTTTTTCCTGTAATGGCTCTTGTATCCTTTAGAAACCCAGGCTTATTTTTTGATTGAACTAGACCCTAGTAATTTCCAGACTAAATGGATTTCAGAAGTTCTGAAAGGCTGAACTGTTCAAAAAATGCAGTCTGCATGTGCCCACAGAGAGAATATCACTCTTAAGCCAACTGCCCTCTGAATATTGAAGCATCATTTTCACAGCTAATGCAGTTTTTCCAGATGGATTCTTTTTCAGAATTGGTTGACATTAACAGAATATAAGTTTTTGTTATGAGTAAAACAAAATAAAACGACATTTCTTTGGTTTTGAAATGAACTAGTATTAGAAATAGTGTTCTTTGAGTAGAAGTGTGAATTCAGATGTCTCTAATGTCACTTGTGTGTGATGCAGTTTCCGCACAGATATTTTCAGCAATGCACTATGATTCTGTTGAGTGAGGAAATGAGTTACCTTTTAATGCTTAGTCTCCTCAGAATTAATTCCGTAAGACATACTCAGTACATCCTTGGCTAGTAACTACAGTATATCATAGCCATCTGAAGTAAATGACCCTTTCTACCTGGAGGGCAAATCTGAATGCTAAATTCTGGATTTTTTTCTTGGTGATGTCACATTTTGTGATACTCTGTGATCTAATTATCAAATATCCATGTCACAAAGTTTTGTTTTTAACTTTGTAACTGAGGCATAACAAGCATAGAGTTAGGTGTATAAATCTTCAGTGAACGACCCAATAGATGTGAAAATGGTCTCACAGACTTGATGTATTCAGCTGTTAGAGCCCTTTCTACCCTAGAGCCAGTTGCACAGGCTGTTTCTGGGAAATGCAGGGAGCCGTGGCTCACTTAGCTCTGCTGGAGCCTCTGGGGCGGGCAGGGCAGTGAAGGGCCCCTAGTGATTCAGGAATCATTAAAAAGCGCTGCACAACCTTCCCAACTGGCTTTATCCATGGGAGCTGGGCTACCATCATGCCCTGCCTCCTACAAGGCATCAATTTTTTTATTATTAGATGTGTGGTTTGCAAATACTTTCTCCTGTTCTCTAGGTTGCAGAAGGCATTTTGTTGATTATCTCCTTTGCTGTGCAGAAACTTTTTAGTCTGATGTAGTCCACCTATTTTTCCTTATGTTGCCTGTGTTTTTGGTGTCATATCCAAAAAATCATTGTGAAGACAAATGTCAAGATTTTTCTCTATGTTTTCTTCTAAGAGTTTTTCGATTGATCCTCTTTTATTTACATCTATAATCCATTTCAAACTAAGTTTTGAAAGTGGTGTAACATAGGGGTCCAGTCTCGTTCTTTTGCATGTGGTTATACGGTTTCCTCAACATTTATTGACGAGACTATCCTTTCCCTATTATATCTATGTTCTTGGCAACCTTGTCCAAGATTAGTTCCCCATATATGCATGGGCTTTTTTCTGGACTCTCTTTTGTCCCATTGGTCTCTGTGTCTGTTTTTATGCCAGCACTATACAGTTTTGATTGCTATGGCTTTGTAATGCAGTTTCAAATCAGAAAGTGTGATGCCTCCAGCTTCCTTCTTCTTTCTCAAGACTGCTTTGGCTATTCAAAGTCTTCTGTGGTTCCATGTAAATTTTAGGACAGTTTTTTTATGTCTGTGAAAACAATAGGATTTTGATAGGGATTGAACTGAATCTTTGTATTGCTTTGAGTAGTGTGGACATTTGAACAATGTTAATTCTTCCAGTCCTTGAACATGTGAATGTCTTTCTGTTTATGTCTTCAGTTTTTTTCATCATTGTCTTAGCAGTTTCAGGATACAGATCTTTCACCTCCTTGGTAATAGACAATTTATTTGTGAGCATTTTATTGTTTTTGATACTATTATAAATGGAATTGTTTTCTTAATTACTCTTTCTGATAGTTTATTGGTAGTGTTTAGTAATGCAGCTTCTTTGTATATGTTTATTTTGTATCCTGCAACTTTATTATGTTCATTTATAAGGTCAGATGGTTTTTTGGTGGGTTCTTTAGGGTTTTCTATGTAAGATCATGTCATCTGCGAACAGAGATAATTTTATTTCTTCCTTTTCAATTTGGGTGCCTTTTATTTCTTGTCTAATAACTCTGGCTAGAGCCTCCAGTACTATGTTGAGTAGATGTGGTGAGAGTGGGCATCCTTGTCTTGTTCCAGATCATAGAGGAAAAGATTGCAGCTTTTCACCATTGAGTATGAGGTGAGCTGTGTGCTTGTCATATATGGCCTTTATTATGTGACTGAGGTACATTTCTTCTGTTTCTAATTTGGGGAGTGTTTTTATCCTGAAAGAATGTTGAATTTTGTCACATGCATTTTTTTTGGCATCTATTAAGATGATCATTTTTTTATCCTTCATTCTGTTAATGTGGTATATCACATTTACTGACTTCAGTATGTTGAACCATCTTTGTGTCCCTGGGATAAATCCAACTTGATTATGTTTTTTGATTCTTTTAATGTGCTATCGAGTTCTGTTTTTTTTTTTTGTACAAAAAGCAAAAAGGATTTTTTTTATTATGTGTAACATGGACAAAATTATTTTAAGCCATACATTTTTACTGAAGGAAGTTCACACTTTGTGATTCCTTTCACTGCCAAATCACCTTTACTCCTCCAAAGTCTGAGGCATGGTCTTATGATCTTCAAGATAGTCCTTTTAAAATCAACTTTTGTTCAATCCACAGTGTCATGATCGGGCAGTCCATTATTCTTTTAGTTGAGTCCTGTTTGTTATTCCTTGCATTTGGTACTGACTTCTGGTCCCCTGGCTTAGTGATGCCTTAGATGGCTTCTGGTATCTTGGATGTCAGTGGGGTTACTAAGTCATTGATATTTTTTTCCCTCCAGAAATAATAAGTAACATGAACTGAGCTTAAACCATGTTCTGGGCACTGTAAAAAATATGTTACATCCATCCTGTCTTTCATAGATGAAGATATTGAAGCACCAAGAGTTTAAGTAACTTGCACAAAGTTTCACATTTTCATGTGGAGGAGTAGGAGCTTACAACTAACAGCCTGTCTCTACACACCATTCTTAAACCTTTATTGTATAACTGCCTCCTGTGCAATTATGATGTCTGTGTCCTGGGGATGCTGTAAGGACTAAATGAGATATTGCATGCACCGATCAGTGCACAAGGAGGCAGGAGGCACATATTGTATTACTATTAAATAAAAGAGAGAACAGATGTTGGCTGTAATTTTCAAGGCTGTTCTATCACGCTCAATGCCGATGTTCTAGCATAGAATGGCCAAGCTGTGTAGGTAAGGATACATCGTCACTCCCGTGTCTAAGAAGGATGAAATAATGTGTGGCACTGGATTCTGGTGGGCTTTGTGGGGACCTGGCTGTTTAGGAAGAATAGCACCATGGGCTTCTGACTCCAGATACCTTCAGGAGGCCATTTCCTGGTCTTGCCTAGATTCTGTGGGCACAGGCCTGGTCTCTATCGCTATAGCCTGGTTCCCTAATTTGTGTTTGGCCTGGGCAGTCTGCTCAGGTGCCCTGCCAGACTCCCAGTCATCTTCTTAACCTATTTAAATAACTCTGTTATGGCAAGGGGACAGGTGGAGTCAAGGTGTTCTCCAGCGATATCAGATGAATTGGCAAAGTGTCCAGGGAGGGCAACGGAGGGCCTGGAAAAGTAGTGCAAGAGATACTGTTCACTGTGTGCCTTTTTCCATCTGTTGGCTTCTACCCAGTGAAAGTACTGTTTATTCCTATGAAATGACATTCAAAATGAATGCATAAATAAACAAATAGATAAACCATGTTCCCTAGGTGACTGTGCTGCAAAGCCAGGTTTGGAAATTGCTGCATTAACTCATCACAAGGGAGGAAAATAAACTCAAGTTACTTAGCCCATTCATCAGTCTTCTAGTGTAGACATCTGCCTTGTATTCCTAGTGCTTAAATAAATGGAGGGTACTCAATAAATGTTTGCTGAATTTAAATCAGTCCTCACCTGTCCCCTAAAACACACTGAGGTGAGCCTGGTCTATTGAGTTGTGTGTGTATATTTACATGCCAGCTTCAATGCTCAGAGCCACATCACCACATGCTATCTGAAAAACTCCAATTTCCAAATTTCCAGTGCTGAAGTGTATTTCACTGTGGCTAGCCCTAAGGAACAGTGGGGATCCTTCTCTGATCCTACTCTTTCAGAATTTAAATTGTGGTCTTTCAAAGTAAATTTGGAAAAGGTCTGGGGCCAAAAGTCAGAACTCTGTGTATTAGGGAGTAGTCGGGGCTTGGGGAAGTTTTCATGGAGGAGGATACATCTTGGCCAAGCCTATGAGAATGATTACAATTTCAGTGAAGAGTGCTATTGTGGGAAAGGTGGACTTGGGGGTTAAGACACGCCAGGTGGAGGTGTGGAAATGGGAAAGCATCGCATGGGGAAAAG
Organism: Smutsia gigantea; assembly: GCA_032199065.1. Classification (NCBI taxonomy): domain Eukaryota; kingdom Metazoa; phylum Chordata; class Mammalia; order Pholidota; family Manidae; genus Smutsia; species Smutsia gigantea. The sequence continues at coordinate 20,241 of JAVSCE010011621.1, read as the reverse complement.
CTTCAAGTGGGAAAGTATATGGGTGTTTTGGAGAAATAGGGAGCAGCTAACTGTAAGAAAGGAGAACCAGGAGAGGCAGTCTAGAGACACGGATGGGACCAGATCGTGGGAGGCCAAATGCAAAAGTATTTGACATAATGTACACACACAGGAAATTATAATTATTGTATTATTAATTATTAACACCTGGCTGGGGAAAACATGCAGATTATGACTTTGTAACTAAATTGGGCTGCTATTTTAATCAAGAAACATGCCCCAAAGCTTGCTGCAGAAGCAGAACAGTACATGTGAAACCATGCTCTCTAGAAAAAAAATGAGTTCCTGGGACAGATTCAGCCAGAGTTTGATGTTGAACCTGCTGAGAATAATGAGGAGAGGGGTAGTGAGAGGAAAGGATAAGAAGATAATCATTCCTTAAAGAAAGAAATGCAGAAACAGAGCAAATAATTATTTTCTCCTCTCAGTGTAACAGGGAAAGAAAGGCTGAGACATGTGGTGATAAAAGGTGGCCCCAGATGAATTGGAGGATGCAAGGGACAGAAATCAATTCCCTGACGATTCTATATCCATTCCAGGCTCAGGGATGGAGCCAACCTGGACTTTTGTTCCATATTTTCAGCTCAGTAAATTCCTCTCCTTTTCCCTAATGCTCTTCTCACTGAGCCACTGTTGGGAAGGGCGGTGTATGCTCCTCCATCCTCTTCTGAAAGCTACCAGTGGGTGAACCACGGCAGCATGCCTCCTCACAAGTGGCCAGGAACCCCAGACAATTTGAAAGAGTCCAAATTCATGAAAAATAGAGCAAAATAACAAACTCCATATGTGAGCATTATATTTGCCCACAAATGTTTTGAGGGAGGAAATAGAAAATAAATCATGCAAAATTATCTTCTTTCGGAAAGTCAGTTTAATTCCTCCAGGACAGCAACGAAACGTGGGGAGTATAGATCACATGTACAAAGTCCACCCCGAAACTAGATGCAGTTATTTGTTTTACACATTAAGAAGGCTTACATGGTGGGAGTTACCTTTTGATGGAATCCAATGCAAAATGTCCCCTGCCTACTCAGTTTCAGGTCCTATAAATCAAGGCACGCTCCAAAATGGGGTTATTTTTCTTCTCGGTCTTTCATTTTTAATGTTTAAATCCCAATTAACAGCTCTTTGCCTGGGAGATGGGATGAATTTGGGCAAGTGGTTCTTCAGGGACTGGAGAGCTCCTGGACTGTTTCCCTCTGGCTGAGTGGAGTTTCCACGTAGGCGAACCCAGAACCAGCCTACTCCAGCTCGGTCTGTAGGGACTGTGGATATAGACTGGTAGGGATAAAGGTCTGGCGGCACAGTTACTTCAAGAGAGTCCATTTGCTTCAGAGGCTCAACAGTCAGCCTAAGCAGGGCCAGGACAAGGCTGAGGTGAATAAGGTGCCCAAGACCAAAATTTAAGGAGGCACCCACTCTAGGGGCCCTTTAAGTGTAGGATCAGCAGGGGGAGCCTCCTTAAATTTTGCTCCTCAAGTGCCTCACTGTTAGTCCCTGCCCAGAGCTTCAGTGTGCCATTCACAAACATCCAGACATCTTATGTCTGCCTTGACATTTTATGCAACTGGGTCACCATTTATCCAGTCGATGTATTTCTAAATATTAGTCATTAATATTAAGAAGTTTTCATCTGTTTCTTAGTTTCTTAGAATCTTCTACTGGCAATGGTCCCTACCTTGTTAACTTTATATTTTCCTTATTGCTTCACACTGAGAGCCTTAAAAGCACAGCAGCAAGTTGACATTGAATGAATTGATAAAAGAAAAATTATCTTGGGGTATTAATGATGACCTCCCAAATTTACCTGTTTTATAAGTTTATTTCCATGGTTTAATTTTCTGCAAGTTGAGACTGCCTGTGAAAAAATTGGCTTCCTGCAATTCAGTGTCCCACATACCAACTGGAAAGCTAAACAGAGTAAGAGTGCCCACCACTCATCTTTAACTGCCTACCAACCCTGCATATACTCTGGGTCAAGGTTATATGCTGCATTCAAATGTCTTACAGTACCCACTTGATCGGGGATTCTTGGAGTTGAATTAATTACGAACCTACTGTTAAACACCTGGAGAAATGGATTCTCTCATTCTATAGTCATAATTTAGCACCTTGCCAAATTAAGGACATTTCTGTCAATATGGATAACAGCATTCAAATTCTTTGGTTTTAGCCTTTTGTTAAGTTAGGAGGTCAGTTTGGCCAGTACAAGCCTGACTCCAAGAAAATTTCAAGACTGTGACCAACTTAGGACATCTTCATCTCCAGTACTTCATCCCGCCTATCAGGAGAGTTCTGCTGTCTACACGAGTCACCGCTCAACACTACGGCAGTACGATAACTGAATCTTTGGAGGGATGTTACTTTTCACATGGGCAGCTCGATCAGTACTTTGTCTCTGTGACTGTTTGCATTGCTTTTATGCCTAAAAGGTCCTTCCCTGTTTATTGTTAAGAAACAAAATACAACTAAGTAAATTGTAAAGATCTTATTGGCTGTAGTCAACGATTTATGAATGAGGCAGTGTCCATTCTAGCAAACTGAAAGCTTCAAGGTGCTGTTACAAAATGAAAGGCTTTTCATTTATACCAGGCAAAAAAGCTGGTTAGTCATTGTAAGTCTACTCTTCCTTCAGAGGATGGCGAGGGCCTGTCAGGCAGATTTCCGGACTTGTGCTGATCGTGGTCTTTCCTGATTGATTGATCGGCTTAGAATCCCATTCCTGGGCAAGCTGAAACTGTAATTGTTACAGTTTGGTGATATGGAACTCAGCAGAAGCAACTCCATTTTGGGCCTGTTGTTTTCTTTTTACCAATTCAATTTACCCCTTTTGATCGGACTCGCAGCATAACAGAGATATGATTAAATATTTTAAGATTAGCTTACAATCTGCTTCCACCTACTGCTCTGGAATTCTCCCAGTTTCTGCTAGATCTCTGTGGTATTCATAAGCCACAACACTGGGTACATATTCTTTTAGTCAGTCGATCTCTTTGTTCCTTTTCTGCCATTCTAGTCTTAAGGAGATCATTTGCCTGATGGTTCCTACATTCTGTATTTCCAGATGTTTGTCTTTGGAAGGTTTCTCTCTCCCTCTGGGTACAGAGTTTCATTTAGCTTACTGGAGAAAATCTAAAAATTTTTCCTATTAAATCAGCTTCTAATTTAGCCAACTTCTGACCATGAGTTACTTAAAACAATCTTTTCAAGTATCTTGTCAGATTTCAGCCAGGATAAACAGTAAATATTCTTGACAGTATTGAAAAACCCCTTGGACACAAGAGGTGTTCCCACAGCAGAGTCAAAGGATGCTACTCTCCCAAGAACCAGATCCCCCCCCCAAAGATAGTCCACAGAAAGAAAGACTTAGTTCCCTGAGATCTGGCAACAGTTGGCAGGACTCTTGACTGCAAATGAGGTACAACCCACATTTCTGTCTGGCCTCACTGTGGGCCCCCAATCGGGTGACTGAGCTGCCTGCGTATGTAAGAACCAATAACCTGCATGTCCCAGGCCAGCAGAAAGCCAGGCCCAGAGTCCCAGGACACAAAACAAGACAAACAAGAAGGAAACAGCTGTCCCGGGGAGAGAAAGGATTGACTCCTAATGGGAACCCCAAAACCAAATCCACAAGAGTCTGATTTTGGAAAGGAAGGGACCTGAAATCTACCTTTCTCTTTACTGGGCGCTACAGAGATCTAGGATGGCTGGCTCTGCTAGGAATTCTTGCCCTTTGTCGGCTTCTGCCAGCTTTCCCAGGATCTCATGTACAGGTGACGGAGAAAGTAGGGCTTAAAGTAGAGAGGGCAGCCCCAGTATCAACCAGACTTTGGCAAGGTTTACCATTAATTTTAATTTTGGTTTCCCTTGGCTGGTTAAGGAAATACCTGGCAGTCGTTTACTGAAGAATCTATTAGTCCCAACCCCATATGGAGTCTCTCCTTCAAGGGTAGTTATGGGGGTGTCTGTAAGGCTGCTAACTTGGTGGACTTTTGTTTATGGTCTTGTAGTCTCTTCAGAGTGGCAAGGCAGTTCAGATAGAAGACTGGTAGACGGAGCACTCGGGGAAAGGGGATAGAGGGAAGTAGTAGGAGTCATGTCAGTCTTACAGTCTCTTGTTTTGGGTCCCTCTCATGTATTTACTTTTCATTAGACTTTTCTAATGAATTTTTCAGGGAAGCTATTTGGAATCTTGAAGCCTTTTGGAGGCTTCTGTATGCCAATTAAAATAAGTATTCCATTCTCCTTATTCGATTTGGGAGCTCTGCTTGCAAGTACATTTCTTAGATGAATGACCTTCTCTAATTGGAATGTTCTCCATAATGGCCACTGTAATTCTAGGTTGTCTTAGTAAGATTTTGCCATTTTTGTAGATATTACAGCTTCAGGGACCCCAGCTCTTAGATATGAAAATAAAGTAGGTGTGCCAGAAAATGGCACATTGGTTTCTCTGCAACTTGAAAACCCATTTCTTTAGCTAAGCCTTGGGTCTCTTGGAGCCAAATTAATACCTAACAGGTATTAAACATAATCAGATAGGGACAAACCATAAATGGCCGTAAGATTTCCTTGGTATTGGCATTTTTGTGGAAGAAGAATGAAACAACAGGGCAGCATATGATAGAGTTGAGAGTAAGAGAACCCCAAATGGTCAATAGGTATTCCCTGGAAAACACAGCAGGCTAATATGAGAACAGCAGCTGCACTAAGGAGGGGTTCTCTCTCTCCCACACTAGACAAGTGCGGGGAGTCCACACTAACAAGGTGTGGGCAGGCTGTGATAGCCCAGCCACTGTGGACTCTCAATATCAGCCAGCCAGAGCTCCTGACAGGATAGATTCCCACTCCAAGGAATAACTGCTGGGAGTACAGTCCCAGCTGAGCAGGACAGAGACAACAGGGACAAGGGGAGTACAGTCCCAGCTGAGCAGGACAGAGACAACAGGGACAAGGGGAGTACAGTCCCAGCTGAGCAGGACAGAGACAACAGGGACAAGGGGAGTACAGTCCCAGCTGAGCAGGACAGAGGCAACAGGGACAAGGGGAGTACAGTCCCAGCTGAGCAGGACAGAGGCAACAGGGACAAGGGGAGTACAGTCCCAGCTGAGCAGGACAGTGGCAACAGGGACAAGGGGAGTACAGTCCCAGCTGAGCAGGACAGAGGCAACAGGGACAAGGGGAGTACAGTCCCAGCTGAGCAGGACAGTGGCAACAGGGACAAGGGGAGTACAGTCCCAGCTGAGCAGGACAGAGCAACAGGGACAAGGGGAGTACAGTCCCAGCTGAGCAGGACAGAGGCAACAGGGACAAGGGGAGTACAGTCCCAGCTGAGCAGGCAGGACAGAGACAACAGGGACAAGGGGAGTACAGTCCCAGCTGAGCAGGACAGAGGCAACAGGGACAAGGGGAGTACAGTCCCAGCTGAGCAGGACAGAGCAACAGGGACAAGGGGAGTACAGTCCCAGCTGAGCAGGACAGAGGCAACAGGGACAAGGGGAGTACAGTCCCAGCTGAGCAGGACAGTGGCAACAGGGACAAGGGGAGTACAGTCCCAGCTGAGCAGGACAGAGGCAACAGGGACAAGGGGAGTACAGTCCCAGCTGAGTAGGACAGAGGCAACAGGGACAAGGGGAGTACAGTCCCAGCTGAGCAGGACAGAGGAAACAGGACAAGGGGAGTACAGTCCATGAGCAGGGGACAAGGGGAGTACAGTCCCAGCTGAGCAGGACAGAGACAACAGGGACAAGGGGAGTACAGTCCCAGCTGAGCAGGACAGAGGCAACAGGGACAAGGGGAGTACAGTCCCAGCTGAGCAGGACAGAGGCAACAGGGACAAGGGGAGTACAGTCCCAGCTGAGTAGGACAGAGGCAACAGGGACAAGGGGAGTACAGTCCCAGCTGAGCAGGACAGAGGAAACAGGGACAAGGGGAGTACAGTCCCAGCTGAGCAGGACAGTGGCAACAGGGACAAGGGGAGTACAGTCCCAGCTGAGCAGGACAGAGACAACAGGGACAAGGGGAGTACAGTCCCAGCTGAGCAGGACAGAGGCAACAGGGACAAGGGGAGTACAGTCCCAGCTGAGCAGGACAGAGGCAACAGGGACAAGGGGAGTACAGTCCCAGCTGAGCAGGACAGAGGCAACAGGGACAAGGGGAGTACAGTCCCAGCTGAGCAGGACAGAGGCAACAGGGACAAGGGGAGTACAGTCCCAGCTGAGCAGGACAGAGGCAACAGGGACAAGGGGAGTACAGTCCCAGCTGGGCAGGACAGAGGCAACAGGGACAAGGGGAGTACAGTCCCAGCTGAGCAGGACAGAGGCAACAGGGACAAGGGGAGTACAGTCCCAGCGGAGCAGGACAGAGACAACAGGGACAAGGGGAGTACAGTCCCAGCTGAGGACAGAGGCAACAGGGACAAGGGGAGTACAGTCCCAGCTGAGCAGGACAGAGGCAACAGGGACAAGGGGAGTACAGTCCCAGCTGAGCAGGACAGAGACAACAGGGACAAGGGGAGTACAGTCGCAGCTGAGCAGGACAGAGGCAACAGGGACAAGGGGAGTACAGTCCCAGCTGAGCAGGACAGAGGCAACGGGGACAAGGGGAGTACAGTCCCAGCTGAGCAGGACAGAGACAACAGGGACAAGGAAAGACAAAAGGGGGGAGGTGAAGAGCCAGGAAGTCTCAGTAAACAGGCTGCTCTATTTTTGAACATCACAAAACAACAGAAGAGGGAGCCGTGTGAAGTTATAAAAGCTAGCCTGAACCATGCCTCATTCTAAAAAGCTCAGGAAGCCAATTTCACACAAAAATCAGCAACAGAAAAGTAAGGAAGTCAAATCCATACCAAGTTATTATAAGAAAAAAGAGAATAAGGAGCAGAATAGCAACCCTGCGGACAATGAGAACATACCAGGAAGATATGCTCTCAAACAGGATGAAGCTATGACCTGCTATTTCAAACGAAACTAAAGGAAACTAAGAGAAGGGTATAAGACATTAGAGGACAGTACAGATCAGACTTAGAAAAACTCAGAATATAAAAAACTGTGGTCTTTGTATAAGTATTTCACCAAATGATCACAGAGACATCTGGTAGTGAGCATTAAGCATATAGGTACCTGGAGAACTAAAACTAAATGAGAGTTAAGGAGAGGTTGCAGTTTGTAATTACTATACATTTGACAGTGTAGATAGAGTAGGACTCCAATAGATACAGGGAGAGAACGTGTAGAGCACGTGCAAAAATATCTAAAGCTTTCAGTAGTCATAGTGTCACCAATATTAGTACTGCATTGTTACCTCAATAGTGTCATGTGTACAAAGAAAAACAATTTGAAACAACAAATGAGTAACTATTAAATATTCTTATACGATCACATCTGCTGTCCTGGAGAGCCACGATTCTCAGTGTAAGAAAGGAGGTGCATATACAATAGAGCAAAAGTTGAGTGAAAGTTCTGCAACCTTAAATGTGAATTGTAAGTAGCAAAATGAACCTAGAGGTCCTGTGTGTGTGTGTGTCTGTATTTCCTAGCCTTGTGTACTAATAGAAAAGCCTAATGATAATAACCAACCCAGTACCAATGGCTTAGTACTCAGATTGTGGCCTTGAAATAAAATTTCTCATTTCCAGAAACCTGGACTTCTTAAAGAAACAGCCAATTCCAGGACTGGGGCAGGCAAGCTGAGCTGTAGCATCTTATCCCATGCCTGGAAGGACTGCCAGGGAAGCTGCCCTAATCTATCCAGGTCCTGACAAAAGGACCGAGGAGCCAACTTAAAGAGGCTTCCACCAGGTAACAGGTAGGACAGATTATGTTTCAACAATTGTAAATATCACATTGGGTTGAAACCCATCAGATATGTTTAAATCCATGAGTTTATAGCATTAAAAAAATTAATCACCTTCAGATGATGACAGGAAACCACTTCATTATCTTGAAAATCAGTAAATAAGTGAAAAGGATCAAGCATTTTCCGGCCTTTTATGAACTGTACTGCAAGTAATCAAAGAGTAGAGGAGGACAAGTGTCGCTTTATAAAATATCCCAACAAATAAAATAATAAAATGTCTGACTCCATTTTTTGAGATTTGACTGCTGATCCTGCTGAACTTGTAAGCCTCTTCCTGCCTCTTTTGCCTTCTGCCCCACACCTGGGCAGGCTGACAAGAAAACCCGGGTGTTCTCTGCTTTGATGGAATGTTCAAACCACACAAGCTCCATCTGTGCATAGAATAGGAACCCTCACCTTCTAATCACAATAAAAACTCCAAGCCAGTCTCCTTTCCCTACTCTCCCAAGTCATTTTTGGGCCAGTTTAGGAAACCATCCATGCTCCTCCAAAAGTCCCATTATGAATGGGTAGTAAATGAATGAATAGGCAATAAGCCTTTTCATTCCTCCTTGGTGTGTATGTGTGTGATCAGTTTTGACATCCAAACCAATTTTGGGTGGGGATCCATTCTGTCTTTTTGGAATGATATCACCATAAAAATGAAAAGATAGACTTATATGGCCATTTGTAACCCCCAATTAAAAAATGTATCTAGGCATTCAACAAATGAGAGACACATCAGATGTGTACCTCTCGTAATTTTGTTGAATCTGAATCTGTGTGTCTGTGTCTATGTGTATGTGTGTATTCAGAACACGTGAAGGCATGATGGATCAGGTACTCATACCCTGCTAATGGAAACACATATTGGTACTATTTTTCTGGAAAGAGATTTGGCAATAAATTTTACAAAGCTTAAGAACAACGCCCTCACCTTTTCAAACAGAAGATGGAGGCCAGTGTGATCATCATTATTACCGTTGTCACATCATCTTGCTCATGGTTGCTTCTGTGCTTCAGGGTGGGCTCATCGATCACAGAGCCCCTGGGCACTGACAGGCAACTCTCCGTACCACACTAGTGCACACTCTTGAGAATTCAAGTCTCTCTGACAAGACTGTAAGTTCCAAGGTGCTGAGTGTCTGTCCCATCTCTCCTGGAACCCTGGCTCCTATCCCAGAGCCTGGCAGAGAGAGAATACCGGATTAATATTTGTCAAATGAATGAACAAATGTTCCTGTAACAGATGTGCTTCCAGGGAACCAATTCCCCAGTGTTTAAGCCTTCTTTCTTTCATGAGAGGTGGACTGAAATTATTTATAGGGAAGAATGCTATACATGCCCTATACCAACATGGATTGTTATTAAATGTGGGAAGCCTACTATACTACTTCAGTATTAATGCGCTCTACCATTTATTGTATCCTAGAATGTATAGGTATTGTGCTGAGTAGTTCACATTCATTATATCTAATACCTAAACCATGTTATCACTCTCTTGCTATTGCCAATATGGACATTGGGATTCAGAGAATTTAAGTGACTGGGCCAAGATCAATTAGCTGGTAGCTACCAACTCAAGGTGACTGTTTCCATAGCACATGCAGTCTTAGGATCAAATCAAGAAATGATAGAAGGTGAATGATACCAACAGATGTTTCCAAAGAAGGGAATACATAGGAATAGCACCAATAGGTAGTGAGTCTAAGTTGTTGAGAAATTCAGCTGCCAAATATTTCAGCTGGTTTGCTCAGCTTCATTTGAAAAGAAAATAAGGAAGAATGGAGTTCTTTAATCAGATACCTTAAATCTTTCTTCAGGGAAGGCAAAATATGGTTTGGAGATAAGAGTAGCTCCTTTTTAAACTGTTGAAAGTAAGATGGAACAGAAAGGATGCTGAGGGAAATGGGGACTTGAATCAGGCAGAGATTTTTTTTCAGGTGTTTGATAAACTTTCACTATATGGAGATTCATTACTGGAAGACGAGGAATGTGCACTTAGTTAATGTATTAAGGAGATAAAAAGTTAGCAAAAATGAATCAAATATCCATATGATTGATTACCACTTTCATTAGTTCATCTAGAAATGTATACACATGGAATGTTAATTTTAAAATGGACACTAAAAATGGAAATTCAAGGATAATTTCTCTCCATAATATTAATCATTTAGGAGAAATGACTAATAACAGGGAATTGAAATAGTTTCAAAAGTGGAATTCAAAACTAATGAAGTAAAAATTTTAAGATAAAAAATGAAAAACTGGTTGCAAACCAATATTCAGCCAGAGAATAATGTTAAAAACAACTCAAGGGTTTTATAGATGCTGCCATTCTTAGAGGAATTTTAAAGTCCTTATTTTATTAAGAAGAATTTATTTTACCACCCTGAGACAGAAAATATTCTAGGTATCTTAGGCAAAATTAATATATAAATTTGCAGGACTCTTGTTGTTAGAGGCCATTGGTTCTCAATACTGCCTGAATATTAGAATCACCTGGAGAGTTTAAATAATATTCATTCTGGGTCCCTACCCCAGACTAATTATTAAACCAGAACCTCCGGGAATGAAAATCAGTACTTTTCACAAGCTCTGCAGATGATTCTGTTTTGCTGTCAGGGTTGAGGATTACTAATTTAGGCAGTGAAGAGTAAGATTGTAAACCTAATGAGAATAAGAACCATGCATGATTTATTCAGCCAGTCTCTGGGACATGAAAGATACTCAATAAAGCATTGTTGAGTGAATTGAGTAATTTTGTAATCCTGTGGCATATCTATAATTAGGAAAAGTCCACCAATGCTTCCCACCTGATAATGTTATTTTGAAAATTGCCCTTGCTAGAGGATTAAAGATGGCAGCATGAAAGGTGAGACAGAGGCCTCCTCCTAAAACCACATATAATACAAAAATATAATTAATATGACTAATCCTGAAAGAGCAACAGAAAGAAGGCTGCACCAGACTGCATACACCTGGAGAAAACAACAGACCTCACGGAACAGGGTAATGTACCAAAGCTGTGATCTGGCAGGATCCAAGCCCTTCCCCCACCCCAGCTCACCTGTGGGAAGAGCAGGGAGGGAGTGGAAGCCTGCGACTGCTGAACACCAAGCTCTGGAGATCTGCTCTGGGAGCACAAACCTACATTGCATGGTGCTCTGGTGATTAGTAGAGTTGGAAAGCTATGACAGGCAGAATACCTGGAGAGACTGAGATTCCAGCCACTTGTGGAAAACAGGGATCCATATCCGGCTGCTCTGGGACAAAAGAAAGGCGGGAAATCTGAGAGACTTCCTAACAGCAAAAGGGCTGCTAAAGGCGCAAGGATTGCACAGACCTTACTGCTCAGGAGAAAGGACAGGTAGACAAAATTGTCTGGGTACACTCTGCCCAGCAGGTTGGGAGCTTTCGGGAGCTTCAGATGCTCCATCCCCCTGGCTGGATATGCAGCTCCAAGGCCCCCCACCATGACATGCAGCCTGCTGCGCCTTCCTCCCAGCAAGCCCACCCCTGGCTCACTAACTGGCAGCCCCTGACCTGGCACCAGGCCAGCCAGATGGAAGCCCCACTTACAGCAACTACAATAGCAAAGCATAGAGGCTTACACCTGTGTGTTTGGCACACTGGCTCTGGCAGTGAAGACAGGCATAGCAGCTGGGAAGCAGCAAACAGCTCTTTTCTCCCACAAGGCACCAACACCGCTGCCCTGTGACCCCCAACAATGCTCCAGGGGCTGAGCAGCTCCAGAGAGTAGAGCTTCTGGGCACTAGAGGGTGCCACATACAAATATGAAATGTCAAAGGAACCTGGTTCAAACCAAAATTGTACAAACAACAGAAAAACAGTCAAATGAAACTGATCTCATCCATCTTCCTGAAAGATATTTCAAAATAAAAATCATAAACATGCTCATGGAGGTACAGAAAAATATCAAGAACTCAGGAACGAATTCCAGTCGTAGATCCAATCCTTAAGGAATACAATGCAGGGTTTTAAAAGCAGATTATATATGGTGGAGGAGACAATAAATGAAATAGAAATCAGAGAAGAGGAATAAAAAGAAGCTGAGGCACAGAGAAAAAAGGATCTCTAAAAATGAAAGAATAGGGGCCCTCTTGTCTGTTCCTGGTATGAGCCAGGAGCTCTGTCCTCTCACTGTATCTCTCAATAAAGGCCTCTCCCTGGCTCTCCTACCTTGGGTGTTTGCAAAACTCATTTTTTGACTCTGCAAACAAGAACCCCGGCATCATTTGGGGGGCTTGTCCAGGATAGCTTCAGAGGTGAGTATCGGCATCCAAGCCTGCCTTTTCTTTCACTGTCCTTATAGAAGGAAGCCGTCCATGGCCCACAACATCGGCTGCTCGTCAGCCAGTTAAATGGGACTAGCCTGGCTGCCGATCTCAAAGTCTCAAGGGACAGGATCCCCTGCATCTCCCTCAGTGGATCCCCTGTCTCCCTTGGGAGCCAGAGAAGTCACGTGAGTGGAGGCCAGGATTCCCTTTCAGAGGCATCTCCTTGGATGCGAGGGACTGAGGAAGGCCGTGGGCAACTGCGAGAATCTAGGCTGAGGCTACACTTCAGCAGCTTCTCAAAGGTCCCCATGTCTGGAATCAGACCCCGACAGCCCAACTGGGTATCCGGGAGGAGTGTCTCTCTGTCTCTATGACTTCCAGCCTGCTTCTTCAGGCTGCTCTGGCCTCATAGTGAGGCAGGGGGTGTTCCTAACTCTCTTCTAACTTCATCAATTTCACAGAACCTGATGCTCACCACCACAAGGTAGGTGATCCATGCTTCACTCTTATTTCTGACTTAATACTGTACTTTTTATCTCATAAAAATGTGTCTGGGCACCCGTTAGTCACTTAAAAGACGATTAGCATCAGCTACCAGTCTTAAGTCTTGGGTGAAAGGTTTCCCGGTGTCTGCTGCTCCTTGATCCCCCGCCTCCGTATGGCCGGGAATCTCGGGGAGTGGCTGAGCTGATTTCCTACTTTCCAATCCGAATCTGAGGACTCCAAGGGCACACCAGAGTAGTAGAAAGTGGTCCTGGATCTCGGCTCTGGCCGATTGATTCGATGGCGCTGAGTGAACCTCCGGCTAGGCTGCTGCCTATGTGAGAGTTGCAGTTGTCACCTGATCTCTTGTCTCACAGATCAGATTTCTTACAGTGGGTGACTAGCAGGATAATTACTATGCACTAGGAGAAACTGGTATTTAAGAGTATAGAACCCCCCCCCCATAACTGTCTGTGGCAGCCTCTGAATTTTATCTCTGGCCTTGGAAAAAGTTCCCTGCTCCCCATTCAAAGCAGTCCTCCTAGCCCTGCACCACTTTAAGCAGCCAGAGCAGTCATTGCCCCCTTTCTCCCAGCAGCAGCTAGGGTCTCTGTCTGTAGAGGGGGGAATGAGACAGGGACCATGGGCTTAGACAGAATAGGGTGAGGGCCTCCACAAAAAGCAAGTCAGGATATGTAAGTCAGAAGAAGCTGGTATCTCAGGGAGAAATCATCAGAGCAGGAAGTTGCTTGTGTTAAGTTAATTCTAAATATTCAGGGACCACTTAGCAAGTCCACACCCCTAAGCTTTTTTTCACATTCCCAAAAATCCTCAACTGCCTATAAAACCCCTAGACAACGCACCACTATGGGCTCTCTTGTCCCCTCCTGATGTGAGCCAGGAGCTCTGTCCTCTCACTGTATCTCTCAATAAAAGCCTCTCCCTGGCTAGCCTAAAAAAAAAGAAAGAAAGAAAGAATATTGAGAGAATTGTGTGACCAATCCAAACAGAGCAATATTCGTATTATAGGCATACAGAAGAAGAAGAAGAGAGAGAAAGGGATAGAAAGTGTATTTGCAGAGGTAATTGCTGAAAACTTCCCCAATCTGGGGAAGGAGATAGTCTCTCAGGCCATGGAAGTGCACAGATCTCCCAACACAAGGGACCCAAGGAAGACAACATCAAGACATATAATAATTAAGATGGCAAAGATCAAGGATAAGGACAGACTATCAAAAGCAGCCAGGTAGAAAAATAAGATCACATACAAAGGAAAACCGATCAGGCTATCATCAGACTTCTCAGCAGAAACCTTACAGGCCAGAAGGGAGTGGCACGATATATTTAATGCAATGAAACAGAAGTGCCGCAAACCAAGAATACTTTATCCAGCAAGATTATCATTTAAATTTGAAAGAGGGATTAAGCAATTTCCAGAGGAGCAAAAGCTGAGAGAATTTACCTCCCACAAACCATCTCTACAGTGTATTTTGGAGGGACTGCTATAGAAGGAAGTGTACCTAAGGCTAAGCAGCTGTCACCAGGGGTAATAAAATCACAGTAAAAAAAGTAGAACAGGTAATTACTAAGCAAATGCAAAATTAAATCAACTACCCCCGAAGTCAGTCAAGGAAAAGACAAAGAGTACAGAATATGATACCTAATATATAAAGAATGGAGGAAGAAAAAAAAGGAGTAGAAAAAAAAAAGAGCCTTTAGATTGTGTTTATAATAGTATACTGAGTCAAGTTAGACTCTTAGATAGTAAGGAAGTTAACCTTGAACCTTTGGTAACCACAAATCTAAAGCCTGCAATGGCAATAAGTACATACGTTTCAATAATCACCCTAAATGTAAATGGTCTGAACGCACCAGTCAAAAGACATGCAGTCACTGAATGGACCAAACAAGACCCATTTATATCTGCCTACAAGACAGCCACTTCAAACCCAAAGACATATATAGACTAAAATTGAAGGGATGGAAAAAGGTATTTCATGCAACTAACAGTGAGAAAAAAGCAGGAGTTGCAGTACTTATTTCAGACAAAATACACTTTAAAACAAAGAAAGTCACAAGACACAAAGAAGGACATTACATAATGACAAAGGGGTCAATCCAACAAGAAGATATAACCATTATAAATATCTATGCACCCAACACAGGAGCACATACATATGTGAAACAAATACTAACAGAATTAAAAGGGGACATAGAATGCAATGCATTCATTCTAGGAGACTTCAATACTCCACTCACTCCAAAGGACAGATCAACCAGACAGAAAATAAGTAAGGAGACAGAGGCACTGAACAACACATTAGAACAGATGGACCTAACAAACATCTACAGAACTCTACACCCAAAAGCAGCAGGACACATTCTTCTTAAGTGCACATGGAATATTTTCAAGAATAGATAATATACTAGGCCAGGGAAAGAGCCTCAGAAATTCAAAAAGATTGAAATTGTACCAACCAGCTTCTCAGATCACAAAGGTATGAAACTAGAAATAAATTATGCAAAGAAAATGAAAAATCCCACAAGCACATGGAAGCTTCACAACATGCTCCTAAATACCCAATGGATCAATGACCAAATAAAAACAGAGATCAAGTAATATATGGAGACAATGAGAATAATAATTCAATACCACAAAATCTATGGGATTCAGCAAAGGCCATGCTAAGAGGGAAGTATATGGCAATACAGGCCTACCTCAGGAAAAAAGAACAGTCCCAAATGAACAGTCTAAACTCACAATTAATGAAACTAGAAAAATAAAAACAAATGAGGCCCAAAGTCTGTAGAAGGAGGGACATAATAAAGATTAGAGCAGAAATAAATAAAATTGAGAAGAATAAAATAGAAAGAATCAATCAAAGCAGGAGCTGGTTTTTGAGAAAATGAACAAAATAGATAAACCCCTAGCAGGACTTAATCAAGAAAAAAAGAGAGTCTACACACATAAAGAGAATCAGAAATGAGAAAGGAAAAATCACTACGGACACCACAGAAATACAAAGAATTATTAGAGAATACTATGAAAAAATATATGCTAACAAACTGGATAACCTAGAAGAAATGGACAGCTTTCTAGAAAAATACAACCTCCCAAGGCTGACCCAGAGAGAAACAGATAATCTGAACAGACAAATTACCAGTAGTGAAATTGAATTGGTAATCAAAAAACTACCAAAGAACAAAACACCTGAACCAGATGGCTTCACCGCTGAATTTTATCAAACATTTAATGAAGACCTCATACCCATCCTCCTTAAAGTTTTCCAAAAAGTAGAAGAGGGAATATTTCCAAACTCATTCTATGAGGCCAGCATCACTCTAATACCAAAACTAGTCAAAGACACCACAAAAAAAGAAAATTACAGACCAATATCCCTGATGAATATAGATGCAAAAATTCTCAACAAATATTAGCAAACCGAATTCAAAAATATATCCAAAAGATCATCCACCATGATCAAGTAGGATTTATTCCAGGGATACAAGGATGGTACAATATTAGAAAATCCATGAACATCATCCACCACATCAACAAAAAGAAGGACAAACCTACATGATCATCTCCAAAGATGCTGAAAAAGCATTTGACAAAATTCAACATCCATTCATGATAAAAACTCTCAACAAAATGGGTATAGAGGGCAGTACCTCAACATAAAAAAGGCTATATATGACAAAGCCACAGCCAACATCATACTTAACAGCAAGAAGCTGAAAGCTTTTCAAGGGGTTAACATCCAAAATATATAAAGAACTCACACACCTCAACACCCAAAAAGCAAATAATCAGATTAAAAAATGGGTGGAGGTTAGGACCAGACAGTTCTCCAAAGAAGAAATTCAGATGGCCAACGGACACATGAAAAGATGCTCCACATCACTAATCATCAGGGATATGCAAATAAAAATTGCAATGAGATATCACCTCACACCAGTTAGGATAGCCAGCATAGAAAAGACTAAGAAAAACAAATTCTGGTGAGGATGTGGAGCAAGGAGAACACTCCTATACTGGTGGTGGGAATGTAAGCTAGTTCAACCATTGTGGAAAGCAATATGGAGGTTCCTCAAAAAACTAAAAATAGAAATACCATTTGACCTGGGAATTCCACTCCTAGGAATTTACCCAAAGAATACAAGTTCTCAGATTTAAAAAGACATATGCACCCCTATTTTTATTGCAGCAGTATTTACAATAGCCAAAATATGGAAGCGACCTAAGTGTCCATCAGTAGATGAATGGATAAAGAAGAGGTGGTACATATACACAATGGAATACTATTCAGTCATAAGAAACAAATCCTGCCATTTGCAACAACGTGGATGGAGCTGGAGGATATTATGCTCAGTGAAATTAAACAAGTACCAAATGATTTCCCTTATTTGTGGAGTATAACAACAAAGCAAAACTGAAGGAACAAAATAGCAGCAGACTCACAGACTCCAAGGAGGGACTAGTGGTTACCAAAGGGGAGAGGTGTCGGAGGACGGATGGGGAGGGAGGGAGAAGTGCATTGAAGGGTATTATGTTTAGTACACATGATGTGGGTGGTCACAGGGAAGACAGTGTAGCACAGAGGAGGCAAATAGTGCATCTGTGGCATCTTACTGCACTGATGGACAGTGACTGCAATGGGGTGTGGGATGGGGACTAGATAATATGGATGAATGTAGTAACCACATTGTTTTTTCATGTGAAACCTTCATAAGAGTGTATATAAATAATACCTTAATAAAAACAAATTGACCTTGCTGAGTGATAACTTATGTTTAGTTTTCCTTGAAAGTGTGTTTAAATAATATTATTGTCTAATTCATAATCTAAAGAAATGTCCTTTAAAATAGGGCTGAATTTGCATGTGCCTATTTCTTGTCAACAAAAGGAACCAGTTGCCTCTCTTGCCATCATTATGAATGGTTCCTTAGCACCTGATATAGGGAGGGGCAGTGCTGAAATTCTAGCTTGAGGAGCTCTGCTTTCACACATATTTGATGACCTGCTATAGGACATTCTATATCAGTACTATTATATCCATGCATTTAAATCTGAAATAAAAATCAATATTTATCTTTAATATGTGAGATATTATGTGATCTTTTCTATTCTATTCATTAAGAATGTTAGTTAAGACTTAACTTCATGACCCATTAGGGGATCTTCATCTACAATTCAAAAAACACAGCAGTAACTGAACACTGCAAATACCAAGGCCAAGGCAGAATAGCAATGCCTTTCTTGCTGTGGAAAAGAAAATGGGTCTTCAGAAAGTGACTTGTAACTCATAATATCTTGATTCATTGCATTTTTCAGACATGTGTATTTTATTCTTTACTGTCTATTTCTCATAGCATGACTGTAGGCTTCATGAGGGCAGAACTCCCATCTGCCCCATACACCACTGTGTCACCAACTAGATATAAATACAGTGCCTGGCTCATATTAGACACTAAATAAATACTCATTAAATTGTTGAACACATAAATGAATAAATCCCTAGAGTAACGGTATCTCAGACAAAATAACATTTTATGAAATTTTCAAGTATTTTCTAAACAGCTTGAATTTCTTTTTTTTTAATATTATTATCAGACTTCCGGGAAGATGGCGGTGTGAGCAGGGCGGCAGAAATCACCTCCCAACACTATATTTATCTACGAAAACACAGAAAATACATCTATTCCTAAAAGAGAGACGAGAATACACAGGAAAGCGCACAGCGTGCAGCTACACCCGAGAGGACTCGGCACCCCAAGAGGCGGGTAAGATACGGAGCCGCGACCCGGCCGGACCCGAGCCCTCCCCACCCCAGCGCACCGGCGGGAGGAGAGGATTCAGAGCCGGGAGGGAGTGGAAGCACACCCCGCGAAGTAGCCAGCCCCGGTGATCTGCGCGGGGAGCGCTGACCCACACTGCGCAGTGCAGCGGAGATTGGAGAGACAGAGCGGCAGGATCTGAGCGGGGAACGCGCCAGGGTGCTTGCAGCCGGCTCCCGGGAAGGAAAAAAATAAAAGCGCGCACTTTCTTCAGCGGTCTTAAAGAGACAGGAGCCCAGCGGAGGAGCCGGATCGCCCAGCACACTCAGCCCAGCAGGCTGGGAGTCCTGGGGAGTTTCAGACGCCTTAGCTGGCTACTGAGGAAGCATAGCCATACTTAACACTTCTCACTGAGATCAACAGCCTCCTATTCGTTCCCACCCCTGCCAGAGTGATAAAGGGCCCTGCGGAGCGGCACAGTCACAGCAGTGGAATAGTGGGGCAATAGCGCCACCTAGAGCATTCCCACAGAATCTACGTCCGGTGGGCATTTTTTTGTTTTTTTTTGTTTTGTTTTTGTTTTTTCTTTTCTTTCTTTTTTTCTTTTTTTCTTTCTTTCTTTTTCTTTTTTTTTTCTCCTTTTTTTCTTCTCTTTTTAAAGTCTTAAAGAGCCCAGCTGACATACGTGGCAACTATCAATGACCAAATATACAGCCATGAAAAGACAGAGGAATATGGTTCAGACCAAAATCAACCAGACAACCCCAGAGAGGGAGTCTGAAGGGATGGAAATGCACAGCCTCCCTGAAAAAGAATTCAGAATGAAAGTCATAACCATGCTGATGGACCTACAGAGAAATGTGCAAGAGCTGAGGGAGGAAGTGAGGGAACTGAGGAAAGGCAATGCAGAAATCAGACAAGCGATCAACGGGCTTAACAGCAGAATGGATGAGATGCAAGAGACTGTTAATGGAATAGAAATCAGAGAACAGGAGTACAGAGCAGCTGAGGCAGAGAGAGATAAAAGGATTTCTAGGAATGAAAGAATATTAAGAGAACTGTGTGACTAATCCAAACGGAACAATATTCGCATTATAGGAGTACCAGAGGAAGAAGAGAGAGAAAAAGGGATAGAAAGTGTCTTTGAAGAAATAATTGCTGAAAACTTTCCCTCGCTGGGGAAGGAAGTAGTCTCGCAGTCCACCGAAGCTCAGATCTCCCAACACAAGGGACCCAAGGAAGACAACACCAAGACACATAATAATTAAGATGGCAAAGATCAAAGATAAAGACAGGGTATTAAAGGCAGCTAGAGAGAGAAAAAAGATCACCTACAAAGGAAAAACCCATCAGACTATCATCAGACTTCTCAACAGAAACCTTACAGGCCAGAAGAGAATGGCATGATATATTTAACGTTATGAAACAGAAGGCCTCGAACCAAGAATATTGTATCCAGCACGATTATCATTTAAATATGATGGAGGGATTAAACAATTTCCAGATAAACGAAAGTTAAGAGAGTTTGCCTCTCATAAACCACCACTACAGGATATCTTAAATGGACTGCTCTAGATGGAAGCACACCTAAGCCTAAAAAGATGTCACCAGAGAAAATAAAATCATAGCAAAGAAAGCAGACCATCCAAATATTAACTAAAGGCAAAGAATAAAACACCTATTATAGAAAGAATGGAGGAGAAGGAATAAGAAGGGAGAGAAATAAAGAAACATCAGACTGTGTTTACAATAACTTAACAAGAAAGTTAAGTTAGATTGTTGATAGTAAAGAAGCAACCCTTGAACC